>JAGQAX010000010.1:21091444-22291444 GCA_019142605.1 Cephalopholis sonnerati | reverse complement strand
TCACCCATCCCCATTGAGCTAAAATTAAGTTAGCTAGCTAGCAGCAGCATGCTTTGTCAGTGTGTCTTCACTTCCCCAAAATACCATGGCTATGAGCCTGCTGGCTGGAATTTATTTACCTTGAGGAAAGCGGTATCTGTAACAAATCCAGATTATGCGCAAAGCATTATACAGTGGACTGCTTTAGCAGCTAATATTACATGGTGCATACGATGGGCCTCGTCTCTCTCTCCATGATGGACACTTCTATCCCATTGGTGTTCCACCACCACCAGGGCCTCTCCATGTTGGTTAAGACACGCCCATTTTTCAACAATCAAATCAAATACCTCCCAAAATTATATCCCGTCTGCCTATCCTCTTTTATTCATAAATATGTTACGCTGCTAAAGCTACTCTTGAAATACAGTTTCATCTGGACTTTAAAGCTGCATTTACTCGCAGAGCTGGAGAGTGTCTCAGGTCTGGGCTACAACAACGTGTTATGAAACATACTATGAAAATAGAGCAAGTACAAAATCCTTGTCAGTCATAAGTATCACTCAAGATTTGCTGCATAAGTGAAGTACTGCGCAGGTAATTTTGTACTCTTCACCACATGTTAAACAATGGAAAATTGTAAATGTAATACCACTACACAAGGATAATATTAAAATTGCATCTCTGCACAGCTTGAGGTGCAGCGTCCATATGTTTTTAATAACCTCAAGAAGAATTTGTTAACAAGGAAAAAATAAAGTCTGCTTTCTGTCTGTGATTTAATGGATGTGAAAAGTAACATAAAGCTAAAAGTACACACAATGTAGGATGAAAACTTGTATCCTGTATCTTTTTGAAAGTGAGGGCCTCCATCTCTGCTTTCATTTTTGCTTCTTTTTTCTCATCCCCTTGAAAGACTCCATCTTCAACAAATGGATCCAAGACAGAGATTTCTGCTACAGCGTCTCTTATCTGCAATGTTGTCTGGAGAAATCATGTTACTGTAATAGATGATGATTAAAGGAGGGGTGACGCAAACAGCTCCTCTCCATCCTACACCAGTATTTGCATCAGTATAGAATAGTAATAGTATAAAAGTGATGGCCTGAATAAATCAGGGTTTTCTTCAAAGCAACATATGATGAATTGCATTTTCAATGATGGTAAAAGATCAAGAGAAAAATGCAGAGGCCCTTCTTGAAAACATTATGTTGACCTCCTATTCTTTATCATTCTTTTTCCTTATTATTTCTTCTATTGTTCTTTATTATCCTTTTATCCTTAGAAGTTTGATGAGGAAAAATTCCACTTCAGGCTGTTATTAAATAAGATATGTTAGGGCTGACATAAATGGGATTTTAGAGTTGATATATTTTATTTATTTATTTACTTTTTTAACAAGAACAGCATGTGGATAATATCTAGAGAATACGTTGTATGTTGGATACACATCAAATATTTTTTTAGGTTACTGACCTTCACAATACAGTCTTATTGTGCAGTGTTGGAACTTAAACCTCACCTCATCTCAGTAAATTAAGATTAAAAACAAACAAAAAAAAAACGTTTGGTTACTGTGAGAATTAAACTTTATTACTTTCTTGTAGCGACTAAGATTGGAAGATAGATACAACTCTCATGTTTGTACCTTAAATATGACATAACATCCTGCAGGTGATTAGCCTGCTTAGCTTAGTTTAGCCTGATGGATTAAATAACGAGCTTTGGAGGTACCGGTAGGTGAATTTCTTTATGTTTGGACAGAACCAGACTACGTTTCTTCCTCTTTTATGCTAAGCATATTTACCATAGCCTACAGACATTAGCAAAGAAAGCAGTTTCCCAAAATGACAGCCATACTTAAAATTCCCTTCCAGACACATGTTAAAGTATGTAAAAATACTGACATACTCACATGAAAAGTAAAAAGAAAAAACTCTGAAAAGGGACCGAGGGCGGCTCTACTCTTCCTCCTTCACTGACACATTCTGGATTTGGCCTTCGCCCCGCTCATCACCTGCTTGCAATAGGTTTTGCTTTTGTTTTCCCCAGTGCTGGTCAAGCACTACAACGGCTAGACTGGTGAGTGGTTGACCAGTGAAAGAGCTGTCCGTATCAAGAAGGCTAGCATTAGCGTTACAGAAAACATCACAGAGATTCAGCCGCACATGTTCGTGCCTTAGTCAGACCCAGTATCACCAACTAGCAGATGTATCAGAATGGTAAAAGAGGTTGGTATCTTTTATTTATGGTCTTTTTTAGCTTGGAGGCTGACTGGCAGTGGCTAACAAAGCGCTAGTGTTTGTGAAACATACAGTAGTGGAAGAAACCTCCACGATCCGGTTTACATATGAAAACTGCACAAGCTACCATGTTTTTTTTTTCCAAAACCTTCACTATGCTAATGCAAACTATGCTTTTTGTTATGACAAGTCCACTCCATGCTGGAGGTTTTATGTTTCTTTACCGGTGTTTTGTTGAAGTCTGTCCCCCCGCTGATATATGTTTCCTGCATAAGACAGCTATTGGCCTTGGTATTAATAACATACCTAATCAATCTTGCCGGAGGACATCTGAATCTCAGATATTTTGGAAGTGCACAGCTGTTCCTTCCTTCGATACAGGATAAGAAAACACCTCTCTGGTGACAAACTTTGCACAGATACAAGTCAGTATAGTCGAGGTCATTCATTTTAGAGGACATAAACATTAGAAAAACAAATTCTTATGTGGAGGGTGACTTTTAAGCACGTGCCTTTAAACTCAACATAAATCACTGAAGACTACACATACAATGATAAAGAATAAATCCATAAATACCAGTGACCAACAGGACTTGGAGCAAAATCAACAGGTCTTTTCCAAAACAACTGCCTCGTCACTGTTGTTTATTGATTATATACATTATCGTTGACACCCATTTATATCTAATCAACAGGAGAACGCCCAAATGAAGCTAAATGTGTTTACTTGTCATTTAGAGTTGAAATGTTAAAGACAAATATGGCTCAGCTGGACGAGGTGGTTCTTATTGTCAGAAAACTGAATCAAACACAAAGACACTGAATTATGCTCACTATCTTGCACCCTCTCACCCAACCCTTTAAAGGCACATTCGCATCTTATTATTTTATAAGGGAGACATAAAATCCACCTTGTGTTAACCATAATTTGATCTGTCCTCCCCTCACTAAAAGAAATGAGAACAAAGATATGATAGAAGAGACATGAGACATGATCTAAATATATTCTCTTTGCAGTGCCCAAGCCCATTCCTCTGAACAGACATTTTGCATTGAAGATAACAGGGTGGTGTGTCCTTAATGCACCAGAGTCTTAAAAATTGAGGGATTGTGGTACCCCCGTCCTTTGTGGCCTCAACATTGAACTTATCGTGACCCCTTTCTGTCTCTCTCATCATAGCCTTTGAAACACTGATGTGGTGCTCCAAACCTCTGGAGGGTAATGGGTGCTGGCTTCACAGTCGCAGATAAGAGGTGGAAAGAGAAAGAGGCAGATACATAGACAAAAAAGGGCTAAAATTAGATCCCCTTTGGAAAAGAGCAAAGAGAGAACTTCTGACCTCTCATTTGTCAGCCCTGCTGCACACATTTCAAAGCAATATGGATAAGCTTACCTACGTATAACACAGCATGACCCTGAGCAGTCCGTGTATTTTAAGTAAAGAAAATATATAGTTTTTGTGGAGAGGATGAAAAGAAGTCTGTCTGGCTGTCTCATCCTCCTCTGCCGAAAATCAATGTACAGATGCGTACGAAAAGAAGACATCAATAGAAACTCTCCATTCTGAGAGTGCTTTCTACTGTAGAACGTAATGACTGAGAGACTTGAGGAAAATTATGTGGATTTGGAAGCAGCAGGTGATGCAAGATGAAATATGTTGGAGACTGAGTGAGTCAAACTCAGGGAGAAGCCAACCTGAACATTTCTTTTGTAGCATGAATTCCTCATTTGGGCCTAAAATTAGCATTCTACTAATGTGCCTGAGTTTAATTGAATCAAGCATCATTGAACCCTATTAAAATGAAATTGAATGATTTGTTCATATGCTAATTTAAAATACTTATCGCAAATGCAGCCTCCGCTCTGCTTCCCGTCTTCCTGTTCCTCTGTGTGCCGCTTCTCCCTCGCTCTTCCTGCATGCTCTTCAGTTTAAAAGCATGAGAGCTCATTAGCAAAAACTCAGACAAGCTGGAGAGCGAGTCTGAAATAACGCTGGTATCTTCAGGACAAAAAATGCTGACTGAGCTTCTCTTTTGCTTCTTAATGAGGGGTGATTATCTACAACGCTGGATGCAAAGGACACTATTAGAAAGGTGGTGGCCAACTTCTGTTCCAATTAAGCCACCCAAACTATTTTAGAAGATCTCATTAGTTTGTGATAGGCGCTCTGAGAAAACAGCTTCCTCTAATAGCCTGGGCACAAATTATTTTTATATCTTTTATATCTATCCAAAAATGTATTACTTGAACTTTTACATGTGTTGTACAACTTTTACATTTGCTACATTAGCTTCTTTTTTATGTACACTCAGTGTTTGGCGAAGTCTCTATGGATAAATCCAAAGGGTTGTCTGCAGGAAGTGCTGCATTTACTATCAATGGTATAAACTGTGATGTGTGGACATCATATGGAGAGAAAATAAATGCCTATAATACCAACCATACTCTAGAAGACTTTGAAAAGACTTTGAAATACTTTTAAAAGACTAAAATCCAACACCTGACACACTGTCTTGAGACAATGTGGATTTTTAGTCACACACTATAGGATTGGGGATCCTGCATCGTCTCTTTTTGGAAAGACTACAACTAGAATTCTTTTGAGGTTATTTCCCATCCTGCCCCTGATGTGAAATATGACGCCAAACTACCAATACGAAATATGACATTGAAGCAGTTCTCAAGAAAAACAAGACTGTCATATGTCGGCAGTATTTGTGTCAGTTCATTAAGATAAACTGTAACTTTGTCATCTCAACTCACTACCAGCCTCTGTTGGTAAGGTGCGGTATTTTAGTAGGAGGAGGAATAAGAGAGGAACTGTTTCAAAAATAAGGATTTCTGACTAAAATAAGTGCCAGTTGGTGGATCAGACACACACTGATTTTAGCACAGACTCTAGCTCCCTCCACAACTCCACCAGTTTCTCCTCCTTTTCCACGGTAGAGAACTGAGACCTGCCGTCTGTTCCAATACCCATACTTTCTGTACTTACCGTACCCACTTTGGGTACAGAGGACGTTCACATTACGATTGCGGCGAAAAAGAAGTGTACCTAAAAGACCCGGATGTGTACTCATGACGGCCAAAATTGAGAGTGTGGAACATTGTACACTTTTCGTACTCAACGGCCGCCATCTTAGCTACGTAGCGGAAGAGGCGGGACCACTTACAGGTCAGTGGGCGGAACCACTGACCTGCCGTCTGTTCCAGTTTGTTGGCGGGTGACATCACTGACGAGTCACAGCCGTAGTCGTGATCGTAACATCCGGTAAGTGCGCCATAGAGTAATGAATCGGAACAGCACTTACTCGCTGAAATATGTGCACTCTGTAAGTGCGGACTGTGTACTGTGTGTAAGTGTACTCATGGCAGTATAGATTTCGGAACATAGCGCTGTTCACTTTCTTGTGCCTCCCCGGAGTCCCCTCCATGTTTACTGTCTACCTGGTCTGCTGCTTCTTCTTTGGTGCTGGAGAGAGTGCTGCTGTTGGTCGCTGACAGTATTCACAACATTGAACTGAGCAAAGACTAATCAATTAACAATATATTAACAATAATATTGGTTTTGCCCTAATGTCAAGACGAGCTAAGACAGTGTGGACTGAGTTTTATGACTAGCATCTGGTGAACCAGGTGGGACTGGACTCAAACGCACGACTCTGGAGACAGTTCAGGCAAAATAACAGTCTTTACTGGTCAAAAGGTTGGTTTAGTACACAGAACGACTATCAATGGAGGCAGACAAATCCAATAGGATGAGGCAGAGGCAGAGGCAATCAACAGGCTAAAGCCAAAAAAAAAAGAAAAAAACAAGAAAAGGACACTGGGAAACAAAAGACTGGAGCACTAGACACACAAGGAGCTAAGATGAGCTGGCACTGAGAGAAAACAAGACACCCTAAATACTCTGGTGAGGGGAAGGCTAACAAGATACAGGTGAGGCTAATCAGGGCGGGAGAGTCATCAAAAGGGAGGGACAACACAAAGGGGCAGGAAGTGAAGTGGTCTGAAATTAGGGGAGATGTGAGTTTCAAAGTATAAAAGGAAATAACATAATTGAATGAAATAAAAAAACCTACCCTATGAAACTTGACCTATGACAATGACTACCTGACACCAAACAATCAAGATCACGGGGCTGTGCCAAAACCATCCCGATGCTGCAGTACTGCAGCGATGAGCTAGCCAGTGGGATACACACACAGGGACTCACATGCACTGATATATATATGCAGCCAGACAATCTACCGCAACAACAGAGAGGCTTAGATTACAACACATGCAGAGAGAGCCTGACTTCATCCTCTGCTCAGGACACCATTATACCACTATGCTCTTAATATTATATAGAGCTCATTAACCAAGTGCTGCAAGTGTCTGAATATAAAATACTTTGATCATGCTTTAGTTGCTATGAGTGGTTATTGGAAAAATGAATAAATTATGATGTCAGTGGACATTTTGCAGATACGTTAATTAACAAAATTTCCTCATTTTGTTGTTAAAAACTGTATAATTTCTCCGAAATAAATGTGCTCTTGCCAATTAGTAGAATAAAAATTGATTTTCAGGGTTGGAACTGCAGTGCATGTCTCTGAAGATTCACACATGTAAAAAAAAGAATGTATGTGTAAATCCTGTATATGTTTACTGTCTTTCCTTCAGGTGACAGTCCAAGCCACCTGTATCACTCTGACAGCGATGAGCGGTGACCGCTGTTACGTCACTGTCTACCCTTTGAAATCTCTCCGCCATCGCACCCCAAGAGTAGCCATGATTGTCAGCATCTGCATTTGGATTGGTACGTCCTGCTGGTTTAATGAAAATTACTCTCCTCTATTTCCTCTAGGAACATTAAGTCTTCATTTTTTAATTAATTCAACACAGTTAATGAATAATTAGGACTCACTGTACATAAAGTGAGTAAGGAGAATAATGTGAATGATCTCAAACACTTCAGCTAACACAGTCCCTGTCCTTTTCAGGCTCCTTCATCCTGTCCACCCCGATTTTAATGTATCAGCGTATAGAGGAGGGTTACTGGTACGGCCCGAGGCAGTACTGCATGGAGAGATTCCCTTCAAAGACACATGAGAGGGCTTTCATCCTCTACCAGTTCATTGCTGCCTACCTGCTGCCTGTCCTCACTATCTCCTTCTGCTACACTCTGATGGTGAAGAGAGTGGGCCAGCCCACTGTGGAACCTGTAGACAACAACTATCAGGTATGGACAAGGTTTGTTTTGTGCTTAATATAATCGCTTGACTTGGCTTAAAGTTTTGACTCCAGACCCTCATTACTAATTTTCTAATTTAAAGTTGAAAAAGTGCTTCTCTTCTTTATATGGTGGCGCTACCTGTCTCTGTATTATATGTATTATCTTGCTTTGATGTTAGCAGTCTTTGAAAATGTCTTTTAAAGCCCTTTTCTTTAAAGCAGCTTTACATATTAACAATGGATCAAATAACTGTGTAATATAAAAGGTGTCGCTCATAGTGACGAACCCACAGAGAATTCTAACCCAGCTCTGCAGCTTCATTTAGCTCTGTAGTGTTTTAGCATCTTTTAGTTCTTTGCTTCTGTTTTACAGCATTTAACTTCAATGTTTTAATTGACCCTCACTACTCTCATAGTGTTTTTCAGCTGCAAGAGGCAGCTGTTTTCAGTGTAAAAGATCTAAAAACCAACTGTATACTACCTGCTCAGCATGAAATGACATGCAGACAAAGGGCCCATCCACACGAAGCCTTGTCAGGGTGAATTCGCCAAAGTTTTTAACCTGTTCGGCCTTTCATCCACGCGTTTTTGGAGGTCGAAACCGCATCTTTTTGAAGCGGGATTGTGCAAATCTGAAGATGCCGCCTTTGCGTCTTCGTATGTATGGCCAATGCGTGACTTTTGGCCGGCAATGATGTCACAGCCCCACCTCTGTAACCTCTGCCTTAACCCAGGCAGGAAGTCATCCCATCACAACAACAAAAACAACAACAAAGGCGGATTACAGACTTGTGTTCTTGCTACAGAACCTGCTGAGCCTACTGGGGCTTCTACAGCAAAATGTTCTCCTCCTCCTTCACTACAACGAGCAGCAGACAGCAATAGACAACTATTTACAACTTCTTCTCCGGTTTAGAGCTGCATGCTCTGGTTTTTAGTGGTGTGCCATCTCCTGGCTGACACATATACTGCAGCCTTTTTATGCGGCTTCATTTTGACGCCCGCATTCTTGAAGTCATCGCCCTGTTTACAGAACGCAATTGCAATCCGATCATTTTATTTGGCGGTTTCAAAAAGACAAGTCTTCGTGTGGATATAGCCAAAGTTAGCAACCAGCTGGTGAAATAGTGGAGCATTTAGCAGCTAATGAGTGAGATAAAGAGTTGGAGAAGACCAAAGACAGAGCTATAAGAAGAGTGAATATTAGATGTATTCATCATGACTCCAAATGAATGATCATGTTGCTCTGTGTAACTGATGGACGGGCAAGTTGGCAATTGTTTTCTAATAAGTTCAGTATATTAACATGAAAAGTGGAGATATGTCACTGTTGTGTTTACAGCTTGTTTAAGCTGCCCCCGACTGGCCAAAAAAATACATAGATGCTGGTGTAAACAGTTTTACAGTCTATGTGCCAAAGTCATGGCTTCAAAACAGCAGTCCACAAACCAATGGGTGGCGTCACGGTGGCTAAGTTAATTATTTTTGCAGTCTATGGAATATGCAAACTGATGCCAAGTCATGTCTGTTTGAGGTGGAAATTTTCTTAACTTGAGCAAAACGTGTGCTTGGGGCTTTTGTAGGACTTCATCCTGCTGCACACACAGTCAGCTGCTAGCTAGCTTATTGCTAATGTTTGAACAGTTAGTACATTGGCTGTTGGGGTGAATAAACTCAGACTGTCCAGATGGTTCAGAGGTCAAATACAAGCAAATGCGTGGTGAAAATTCACTTTGCTTTCTTTCTGAACCATAGACGGTTAAGATGGATGACATAACAGCTCCCCAAAAATGAAGCCTAAACATTTTGATCGCCCCCTGGTGGCTGACTGCAGTAAAGATCATTTGTGTTTGTTTTTTTTTTTTGATAAGTTTGGTTTTAGTAAGATATTTGATGGCATTAAAAGGAGGTGTGTAGTCATGATTAACAGCTGTGTGTGCAAGCTGTTGTGCTCATGCTCAGTGACACTGGTTGCAATTGGTCGGATGGCAGGAACTCAGTACCACAGAAATTACCACTGTGCAGATTCTGACTTTAAATAACAACAGTACAAGATGACAGTGACTGTATCTGGGAATTTCTGACCTTTGTACAGTGGAAGGAAGTGGACACACAGTGTTCATCTTTACATTCAATTGTCTGATCACACCTCTCATCTCATCCTTTCCTCTTTAGGTCAACCTCCTGTCTGAGAGAACTATCAGTATCAGGAGTAAAGTCTCCAAGATGGTTGTGGTAATCGTCCTCCTCTTCGCCATCTGCTGGGGTCCCATTCAGATCTTTGTCCTCTTCCAGTCTTTCTATCCAAACTACCAGCCCAACTACGCCACATACAAGATCAAGACCTGGGCCAACTGCATGTCCTACGCCAACTCTTCGGTCAACCCCATAGTTTATGGTTTCATGGGAGCCACTTTCCAAAAGTCCTTCAGGAAAACCTTCCCATTTCTGTTCAAGCACAAGGTCAGAGATAGCAGCATGGCTTCCAGGACTGCCAATGCTGAGATCAAGTTTGTTGCTGCAGAGGAAGGCAACAATAATAATGCAACAAATTAAATCTGGCAATTAAAAATTGCAAGAATGAGATTCCTGTTTGCATCCAGAGTTATCGCTGCAAGAAGACAAAAAAATACTGAACATTTTCCAGCTGTGGGTTCATTGTGTGGAAGTCTTCATAAAGCAACTGGCAAAAGGACAGGCTGTGTTTGGCAGACATATTTTAGTTATGTTAATAAATACAACTGATTAACCAATTGATGAGGGGAAACAGAGACTCATAATACAGATGGACACTAACAGTGTTTGGCACAATATAGTACCTGTTTGACTGCCAAGGGCAGGCATTAACATCATCTATCGAGCTGCCAAACACCACAGCCAAATACCACAGTCAGACAGTCGTACACATCGGATGACGAAAGATGAGATTTGCCTGAAAGCTGCCGGCGGGAGTCCTAATCCCTGTAAGATCATGGCTGACAGGGTCGTCAGCTTTGGTATAAACTATTCAGCATTTGGACAGCTGATGATATTATGTATTCCAAGACACACGAGAATATGCTATTTTGAAAATGACTGAAGGCTGAATGTGCATTTTGAATGGACGATTATTACTCTAGAACAGATGCCTATGGACATGTTTCATTTATGTGGCTGATATTTGTTCCTATCATTGGAGTAGAGAGGGAAAATTTAACTCTTTCTGTGTCTGTCATTCTGGGAAACAGTTAGTGTACAGCTTCTTTAAGGAAAGTTTGACATTTTGGAAAATAAGCCTTTTCGCTTTCTTGCAGAGTTTCTTGCAACCGTTATGACATGACGCTAGAGCCACTGGGTATTAGGTTACCTTAAGGTAAAGACTGGAACCAGGGGGAAACAGCTAGCCTGGCCTAAGTTAAAAAATAAGCAATCCGCGAACTTTTGTTGCATCTTACATCCTTTCATTATATCTCATTTTCCTTACAAAAAACACAAACAAAAAACTCTGCAAATGTTACTTCTATACTTCAGTTTGTGCACAGATGAAAAAAAAAAAACAAGTGTCAAGTAGTGAGCTTTGGAGGTGTTGGTAGGTGTATTTTTAAACTTTGGACATAGCCAAGCTAGCTAATTTCCAGCCAGATTGTCAGAGGAAAATGTTGTCATTGTACGTTTCTCACATCACTGCTGACACTGCACCACGTTGGATTGTTGTGGTGAAGAGGGAGCTGAGCAGGAAGGCAAAGCTCTAAATTGACCAATCCATCTACAGAATGTCCCGGCTCTCACTGATGGTCATTGCCTGCTGCCCCTGAAATGCAGCCCTAGATAATGAATGATGAAAACAGATGGATGGACATTTTCGCAAACCACAAATATGTTACATTTGTACGTTTCATATGTATTGTATCAATGTTTCTAAAGTGACAGGGTATATAAATCTACTTTGTCATCGGGAGGTGGGGAGCATGGTGATTAGCGTGACACCTAGGCCCCTGCAAATCACTGTTTGAGACTAAGTGTGTTTCCAGAGCCTTTTTAGCCACCAAATGTGGGTGTTTTATAGCTGTGTTTCAACCAGGGATAGTTTCGCAATAAACATTTGTTTTTTAACAGAGGTATTGCTGCATTTCCTGCTGGGATTATTGTACCAAAACTGGGTGTTTGAAGCCAAAACATGATCTTTTTCCAACCATAACCAAGTAGTTTTTATACTTAAACATAATCACGTTTTCCACAGCTTTTTGAAGTGTAAAAAACACAAGGTTTCAATGTACCTCTACATAATAACATACAACTACTAGCTTACATACCTGTGGTTTGCAGAAACGTAAAATGCCAGCATTTATTCTGGCGATTGGATTGTTAATTTCTCTTATTTCCAGCCTTTATGATGAGCTAAAGTAATCACCTCCTGGCTCCAGCTTTGTACGTATGCTGCGTTCATGTCATATTGGAGTTATTGTAATTATGAGTTTTCAACTTGTAAATAGCATTCACGTCAATAGCAAGTTGTAAGAAAACTCTCAAGACTTTTCTGAATATTTCACTTGTCAAACAAATCAAACATGGATGCTCCACCACATCGAAAGTCTGTCATTGACCGTAGTTTAAACGAAACCAGTGCACAGAACATGACCGCAAAAAAGGCGAAAAGGCACATCTCCCAAACTGTCATATATCTTTAAAAAACAGGCTGTATTTTAAAGTTGTTCATTTGTTGTAGCCCCTCTCCTCTCCTAATTACAATTAACCAAAACACTTGCTGTCTAAGTTATGTTTTCATCTACGATACTGGGAAACCAATTTAGAAAACAACTCTTTGGTGTTTGTCTGAGGGTGTTGTTTCTTTTTTTGTCACCACATGTAGCCAGGTGTGAAACAGTAAGCTCAGGATAACACAGGGTTAAAGTTTCTGTCGGTGAGAATCCAATGAAACAAAGCCAGCATCCAACTGAATGTGAGTTTCTCGGCTGCCAAACGTGATGAGTTGGAGCTGGCTAAAGCGGGGGTTACGGCCGGTGAAGCATGGACAGTGTTTATCTTTCTTTTGTCTCCCACACACAAACATTCACACCTTCCTCAGCACATGTGCGCGGAGTAGAAACTCGCACGCACATACACAGGCTTGCACACGCACTTTCACCTGGTACATCCAGGTGTTGTTTATCAGAATCAGTTGTCACACCTTTGAGGAAGAACACCCTGGTATGATCTTGTCAGGTGACTAAATTCTAAACAGTGGAGGCGACCCGTGTGGCCTTTAAAGGAGAACATGTTCAGGGAGCAGCTGTCTGGAGATGGAAATACAGCCATTCTTTGTTAATATATTTACAGAACCGCTGCCAGCTCACCGCTTTTACATGCAGTGCTTTTCTAAACATCCCACACAGTGACATTCAAAATCAGAACTTCATAGAAAATCTGCTAATGCTATTCTCATTTAAATTTTAGATACTGTGGGACTTGCTGTCATCAGGGCTTCATTTGAATTACATCAAAGTGTCTTGAAAGGAAATCCGGAGTGCTGCTTTTGGCTGCCCTAAACGGGCAACAAAAAGCTCTCACATATTGAGGTAATATTTAGGCATATTTTGCAAACAGAAGAAGACAAACTTTTCTCTTTGACCGGCCAACATGTTCAGTAATAGGTACTAATTACTGTTTTAGCACAACAAATACCTCCTAGCCACACAAATCAACATGATTTACTTTGACTGAAAAAGGCACCTTGACTTTATTTCATTTAAATTAGTTTTTCTACTTTAGCAGGAGGTGATAAGAGCTTCATCTATAATTATAATCTTAGCCAACAAAAGGAAATGTCACTCAGTTTCATCAGCAAATTCAGCATGGAATAAATGACATGACATGAAGGGTATGAAGTGCATCACAAAGTTGTTGTTTTTTATGTGAGTGTTTCTGTGAAACAGGTCTTAACATGTTGAATTTAATGCTAATGAATGATTGTTGCTTTTTATTGTGTACTAATTGTGCTGCATTTCTTCCACAGAGAGTAATGTACATCCACTGGGACTGAGATCATCAGTAATATGTATGTTTCTTGCTTTACATTAAGTATTCTCTTGTATCTAGGCTTACTCTGACATTGTGACTTTACTTCATGTCTGTTCTGGTTGTTTGGAGATATCTTCACTTAAGCTTCAGCCTTTAACAATAAAACCAAGTGGCCATTAAATGTTTGGGAAGGCAAAATGACTTGAACAGTGGTAATGGTTTGTTGATTTCTTTAAGTGAAATCATGTCTAGAGTTAGTTCAATTTTAATATTTAAACAGACGGTTTGTTGGTGCCAATCATGCATTATCCTGCAAACAGAGGTGTTGCTGTTGTAGAGCCCTTCATCTAACTACAACATGGAGGGAGTCTCATTCTGTCTGTATGAACATACGTACGTATGTATCCCATATATATGTATGTCCTTCGATTTTCTCAACAATTGTTCATCTGAACTACTTCACTTGACAGCTGTATTGCTGAGGACCCAAGTAAGTGGTGTCCATTGCGAGCTCTTAAGGTCAACGGGACATATTTATAGTTGTGTCTTATGTACACATTGTGCAGTGTATTGAGAGAGGAACCCTTGTAACTGTTACACCACTAAACAGCATGCTGGGTAGGGTTTGCTCTCCCTTGATAGCTATGGTCAGGTCCCCATTTTTGTAGCTGCCAAACAGTGGAATTTCATCTGTGACTTGATGCCATTGGGTCCAGAAAGACCTTTTCTCATAGACTTATGTGGCAAAAAAGTTTGTTAATCAGTGTATACTCTTCTTTTAAGCGCCAAAACCCCCCTGAAGTGATTTGTATCAGTAATGGATCCATTCTGTCCGATAACTTTTGGAAAGTCTAGAAGATTGAATTATTTACCCCATTCAACTTAGCAGGGCAGTAAACCATAAGTAGCCAGCTCCGCCAGCAACTTTCATATGAATGAACGGGGTCCCATCTCCAACACTGTATTCAATTTTCTTAATACATCTATGGCTACAGTACATTAGACAACAGATGAACAAAGAGAGACCAGAGATGTTACATTGCAGCAAACTCAAACATTTCAAGCATCAGAGATGTAACTATGAGAATGAACAGTTTTGATCCTAGAGATAGCCTGGTTCCAAATAGCTTAGCTGTTAGCAAATAACATTAAAACTATACCGTTAGCAGGAACAATTATATCATGACAGGTGTATTGCTCAGGAACAATGGAAGCGCAGTGTTGAGAGTGAAGTTGTTTGGATGACAGGCTCTGGTGGCAAGCAGCAATACCAGAGAGCAAGCAGACGTCCTGTTCCAAACAGGCACATTTTGAACGGGCACTGTACTAAGAGCTTCAAGTTAGCTGAATTAATGCTCGCCATTTGTGGGAGTCATCTGGGAAAAATGTTTTTCTTTCTTGCTGGCCATTAAACAAACAAAAAAAAAGAGGTTTGTATTAAATTAATTGTCTGCAGTACAATGGGGGCCAACAAAAAAAATTAATGCAGGGGCCGTTTTACATCAGGTTTTACACGTTAATATCGATGGTTAGTGCGGAATAGATTAATCATAATCAAAATTATTAAAAAATAGAATAGAAAAATAGATTAAAATAAATAAAAAAAACGAAAGGTAACATTTGTATTAAAACATACAGGCAACTTAAGAGTTCCATTTAAAAAAGCTAATACATTTGGCAGAACAAAAAGAACTGCACGATCAGTCCACAACTTGAAATCTGGCACAGACATCCATGGTCCAGGACATACCTGAGGATGACTTTGAGAATGACCTGACTTTTTATAGTGCCACCAGAGGGTCCAAGGTTTCAATCGTCCAGTGAAATTGAGCCATTCGTGCTTGATGAATTTGCTCAAAATGTTGTACAGACATTCAGAATTCCCAGGTGATGAGATGATGTACTCTCATGACTTTGGTGATCCCCTGACTTTTTCTCTGTAAGTGACACCATGAGTCTGATTGATAGTGAAATGTCTCAACAATTATGGGATGGATTGCAAGGAAATTTGGTTCAGACATTCATGGTCCCTACAGGACAAATTGTAACTACATTGGTGAACCTCTCTTTTCATCTAGAAACATTATCAAGTAAAAATTTGTCTATTGTTAATGATCAGAATCCTGCAAAACTAATGACATTCCCATCAGCCTCATTTGTATTTTGTATTCAGTGCTAATTAGCAAATGTTAGCATGCTAATACCATAAACTAAAACAGTGAATACAGTAAACATTTTACTTGCTAAACATCAGCATGTGAGGATTTTCATTGTGAGAGTATGTTAGCATGGCCGTGGACTCTTAGTGTTACTATTACTGAGGCAAAACCACATTACAACATGACAAGCAGGAATGCTGGAAGACAGGAAATTTAATCCCGTAAAAAGAGGATGACACTAAGTACACAACCTTTGACAGATGAAATGGAATCAGTGCTATTCTGACCGATAAAATGCTGCTGCTGTCCCGACAGTTCAGTGGCATTTGACCACCAACTGTTGAGAGCAGAGCAGTCTGTAGAATATAAAGAAAACCCTTATCTTTAAATGTCAGGGATTGACACAAATGTCATAGCAGCACCCATGAGTACATTTTGTTTTTTTATTTGTGCTCTTTCAATGCCTCATTAGCATCTGTGTACAATACAGCAGTCACATGGTACCAAATGGAAAACTTAACAAAAGAACAGTCCCCATTGCTGAACAACAAAACTGACAATAATGCAACAACAACCGTGACTCACCATTCCTCAACAGAAGATCTGCCCACACTGTGCACCAATGTACTTGGTGATGATGACCTCAGTAACAATTACTGGTGTAAACTCTATTGTTGTCTATTTAGCGCTGTAGTGCTGAACAAATGTACAGCACAGCAGAGACTTGCATCATTCAGAGCCACGTTGCGCTAAATAAAGGCTGCAGGGAACAGCCAAGTAGTCAGAATGTGGGAGGCTTGATTCATTACAGAGGTTTAAGCCAGTAACATAAAGGCCACAGGGTACTTGTGTACTCATTGTACTCAGTGTACTATAGCTTGTACATTCCTCTATGACACATCTCTTAATGTTAGCCATTATCTCTATATTGTCTCTGTTTGTTGATACAGCAGCTTTACTGAACAAACTTCAACTCATTCATAAGTCATCAAAGCTTTGTGCTTAAAACAGGGATAATAATGACAGAAAAATACTATTGGTGATAACTTGTGTACTAATAATACCCCAGTTGTATGGAGAGTTTCCAAAGGAGGAAGAAATGGCACACCTTTTCCCCCCAAGAGCATGAGTGCTGCTATACAGTTAGTTGCCGCATTCATGTCATAAAAGTATTAACTTAAAGAAGTATTTCCAGCCTGGAAATATGGTCATTTCATAAAACTGGGCTGTATTTCCAAAGTTGGTACTATATGACCAGAGAAAACAGAGGAAAAGGGCTGTAGCATTTCCTTTTGCCCAAGAGGTTAAAAAACATACAACTACCAGAATGCACTGCTCCACACTGGACCAATAAATGCTCCACATGGTGGGTGACGTTATGCAAAATTGTTCGTTATGGTACAGGAAACAATGTGGCAGCCGGCTGGTGGCAAATGACCTTGAGTTTAAGTTAAACGCTAAGCTAAAACATGTTTCCGAAAACATTTTAGTCAAGAAATAGGCAGCACCGTAACAGAGTCTTGGTTCATATTTTGTCAGTGCTGCTTAGACTTAGGGTTTAAGAGTTTGGTCTCAGTTTGAGAGAGAGATAGAGAGAAGGGTGGCTCTCTATCTCTGCTATACTCTTTGTATCTGTGGTGGCAGGCATACGAAAATGTGTAAGCACAATCTGTAGTTCCAGCAACAGCCTAGAGCCAATGAAAATCCTCTGATCAATGTGTTTTGCATTCATTTACACATACTATCTCCATTGTTATGATGCAAAGCTGGTTAAAAATCGGCAAAGGATCCTTTTAATTAGCAGTTTCTGACTTTAAGTAGTTTTCACATCGACATCCACATTTTAATCAATGGAAAATGGCATGGATTTTTCTAATAGCTCCCAAAAAAACCTCCCAACTCAACACATAATAAGACAGAAATTAAGAAGTGATAACCAAACAAACGAAGATGCTTCACATCAGCCAGAGTCTGTTGTTTCTGGCAATTAAACCCAAATTTAATGGATATTCATTAATTTTCTGTAACTGCTTATCCTGTTAGGGGTTGCAGAGGGGCTGGAGCCAGACTATCACAGGGCTGACACATAGAGACAGACAATTATTCACACTCACATTCACACCTACGGACAATTTAGAGTCACCAATTAACCTTACCTGCATGTCTTTGGATTGTCAGCTGGGGTAGGCTCCAGCTCCCCGCGGCCAGTAATGGGGTAAGCTGTTATGGAAAATGAATGAATGAATTTAATGGATAAAGTGTTATATAGTCAATGCACAGCACAGACCAACTCTGTACTCATGCAACCATTTAAAAAGAGTTTGGTTTCTTAAAAAATGACTCAAACCAATTGATCCATTATGAAATTAGTTGGCAATAAATTTAATAGTTGACAACTTATTGATTAATCTTTGCGGCTCTATTCCAGTGCTTGTCAAGGGGCTGCGCTTTCCAAAACTGACCAAAATCTGAACCAGGAGTCAAAATTTCACTTCTCCAATAATGTGGTGATCAAAGTCTTGCAAAACCTAGCTGACCTTTGTGTATGTGTATCTAATTCATTTAGCATTCTAGAGGTGTCAGTATGCTTCACCAGACTGCTCGTGGGATGGTTAAACAGTGTCTGATAATCCCCTCCCTCTTTTTCCGATGTTGGGATTGGTGCTACTGCATCAAACAATTTTTGTACCCTTTTGGAATGGTTGTGCAGAGGTGAAAAAGCACACAGTATCTGAGCTTCTCTCTCGAGTTTGGGTTTTCATTCTTGACATAAATTCTTCTATCACTTTTTGTTTGTATAAAGAGCAACACTCACTGTATTTAGTAGTTTGTTTTAACATACCCAATCCATTGCTTTTTCAGTGCTAAAGAAATGTGATGTGAGATGGTGCTGTGAGGTGGTAATGATCGTGCTGTGAGGTGGTGCTGGCCCTTGCTTCGTTACTAGGTTGTGCACTGTTACAGTTGCTATGCCTCCAGTTGCCAATCTGAGAATCTGCATCTCAGCTTGGGTGTAGTCTTTTGTCCAGCTGTGTGGGATTAGACAGTGATCTAATTCAATTAGATCATTGTCTAATGATCTAATTCAATTAGATCATTGTCTATTCTTATATACAACACAATAATTGTCTTAGTGTTACAGTAGTGTTGTAAATGTATACAGCAGCAGTGACCAGCTGTTAAACTCTACTCAGGCTTTGAGGAAGATTTACATTTTTGAAGTTAAGCACCCAGTTTTTCTGTAGCTAGAACACTTTTACATATAAGAGAATACTGTAATAATAAAAGATATCATTTATATATTCAGTTTATTTTGTCTGCCACTTAGAAATTTTACCCACCACTTTTAAAATCTGCATTAAATGAAGGAGTAACCTCTTGATCATTCAGACGTTCAGTGTAAAGAATGCTGTCATTTAGTGTACAATATATTTACACAGAAATATTACATGTGTGGTGAAGTCACAGTGTTCAAATTACATTGTGGCTTTTGGGGAGCCCATGTTTCAACAGTGTGAGGGTCCTTCAGTCACCTATGGATGTACACGCTTAAAATATAATATCACTACCTTTCAGTTCATGCAAAGGATATTTAGCCTGGGACAACATGGACACAGGAACTTTTTATTAACTTACTTCAACTGTCAGTCAAAACGAATAAGGCTCTACAGCCAACTTTTAAATGTGCAGCTCTATCCCGTCATATGTCCACCTTACTAAACATGTCTTTCTGTAATGCATTTTCCCTCCCTGTCAAAGTGGCAGATGGCCTGATGATTTTACCTGACATTGCCAACAATATACCCACATTTTACAGGTGGTGGGAGCTGATATCAGACCCAGCATGCGCCTCTGATATAACTGCAGATTATTCATGTTGCTTTATCCTTAGTATATCTTTATGATAGCGATTAATTTCAATGATTTCAGCATTTTTACATTTCGAGCATTGTCTGGTCATACAGACGATTTCAAAGGATATCCACTCTGTTTTATTCTCAATCATAAAGAGAGCTCTTCAAACGCTCGTACATCCACTTGAGGAGGAATTTTGCAAAACAGCTTTTTTATTCTACAACAGCAAAGACAGCACTTTTCTATAGGTTGTGTTGAAGAGGAAAAATAAATTAAACATGGAAAAAGCTCAAGCTGACATTCTTGACCTCTGTAAAAAAAAAAATCACCACATAATGTATGTCCGAATATTATTAAGCAGTGAATCAGATAGGTGGATGTTTTTGTCCCCACAAAGAACTTCTTGGATACAAACTAGTCTTCAGTCCCAAGAACATACATTTTTGTGTTTCTTATTTTTCCGATCAGAGACAAAGTTTTTCAGTCACTGACTTGTTTTGTTCTGTTTACGTCTCATTGCTCTCTGCTTTGGTTTAAATTTTCTGTTTGTGTCCAAAGCTGCATGGGCTTTATTTCACCTTATAAATGATCATTTAAAGTTGCTTTCAAGTGAAACTGTTATTTTTCGTGCTGAAATGTTATTTTTCATTTTTACTTTTGGGTTGTATTATTTAAATCTGCAGTCATGACCTATAGGAGAAGCTTTTTTCAACCCTAAACGTTTATAATCTGGTCATTCAGGCTTTTTCATGTTTCTATCTAGACCGTGAAATAACCATTAAATGTTCAGATTTGGTTCTGTTGTCACCACCATAGGCAGAACAGTTTAGATCTGAAAAACAGAAACCAGGTTTGCAACAACCTTCTAACTTAAATAAACATCGATGTTGGAAGATTCTCCAAAACCCTGTACAACATTTCAATGTTTATAACCTATTTTTCAAATGGACTCATCCTTCCCATTGCCCTAATATGCATACGGAGCACAGCTCTGCAGCATGATAATGATATTGATCACAATTCAGATGGGATACCATTAACAATAGTTTGACCAAAGAGCAGAGCAAAGGTGTTGAAAACATTGATAAGTGCAGTAAGGAAACTAGATTCATCAAAGTGTGGACAAGCTGTTAAATTAATTACTGCACAATGTTCTTAATGCCAGGAAGAAACAAGCGCATGAAAGATCAGGATTTTGTCCCCATGGTAAGAACAACACAGTAATTAATGTAGTTAACAGAGTCCACAGGACTGAAAGTACAAACAGTACAGTACATAACAGTGCGCCTCAAAGTGCTGAACAGCTACCTAATTAAAATGCTGTTTATAAAACAGATAGTTCTGGTAATGGTTTTAAAATGTCAGATTTTGTTGTGAATTTTGATTTACTGGGTGGGATGAGCGTGGATATGAGAAGGAGGAGGAGGATAAAAAGAAAAGAGACACACTGACAATAATTAGAGAAACTGAACAGCTGAAAAATAAAAGAAATGGAGCCCCAGAACATCAATGATTCACCTATCAGCATATCCTGAGTGTGTTACAGTACTTGCAACAACAGTTTTCGTTGGGGTTTGCAGAGAGGGACACGACAAAACATCCCGCTATCAAGCATTACTGGAGGCAGACTTTCAGAAAATCAAGTACTCACACACACCTAAGGGTCCTCTCAGCACAAGGGACACAGAGCACCATCTGAAACCCAAATCATTCATCATCCTCTAGGACAAGAACGGTCATAAACACGCAAAGCTGTCATTAAATGAATGCCGGAAAAACATTCAGATGCCACAAAGGAAACAAAGGCAACCTATGGGAATTTATGTTTGAGAAGCCAGGAAACCCACTGTGTCCTGTTGCTACATTGGAGAAATACCTGTCATTGCTGCCGCCCAATCCACTGGCCTTTTATCTCCACCCATCATCTGTATAAAGATGAATGACGTGTCTCCACTTCCTCCCACTGTGCACAAATGAAGCCAAAATATCCCGCAATGGGCTGCTGCCATCTTGCTCTGATGTCATTTAAGGCCATAGTCTACACAGTAGGGATCTTTGCTTTCATCAAGTTCCCGTCCTTAAAGTCGTCTGACCAATCATGAGTAGCACCACTGACAGCATGCATACTAATCGGCACACACAGCTGCCAATCACGACCTCAAGCCAAACTTTTTAAAATATCAAATCACTAGTAATAATCAAACTTAATCAGAGAAACTTACATCAGCGTGAAAAGAAATACGTAAAATAACAGAAACCATTTTGGGGAAAAATGTAGCTGATTTGAACTTAGATCTTTTAGTTTGGTCCATGTGCCATCCACAAACATGGAGGGGATGGGGTTCATGACCTATACTGCAGCCAGCTACCAACATGTTTTGGCTTCACTTTGGGGAGCTGTCTTGTCCTTTACCGTTATCTACAGTCATGTCTCAACACAAACCAGACAAACTACACCAATGATCTATGGTTAGTCAACAATGTAACTTTAGCTAGCTTGCATGTTTTTATTTGTAGCCTATTGTGCTCACTTTTCTCTAGTGTTGGTTAGGGTGCCAACTGCTAGTGGTATCAAGCAAGTGACAACAGCTCAGGGCAAGTGAATGTAGGAGTTGCTAGATACAAATGTGGTTATAATGTAACTGCAACACGGTGAGAACTTTTTTATTCTTTCTCCTAATTTTAAGTACAATAAAAACCCATGGGGTTGTTCTTCTTTCAGTCCATGTGTCGCAGCTTAAGTTTCTTCTTTTTTGTTGTTTCCTGTTTTACTTTGAAAGTCACATCTCCTCTTGTTTCAAATCACTTCACTTCCTGCCCGTGTGTTTTCCCTCTCTTTTGATGACTTCACCTGTGTCTGACCTTCTGTCCCACCCTGATTAGCCTCACCTGTGTTTTCGTTATCCTTCCCCTCACCAGAGTATTTAGTGTGTGTCATGTTTTCCCTCAGTGCCAGCTCCTTGTGTGTCTAGCATTTCAGCCTTTAGTTTACTTGTGTCCTTATCTTGGATTTTGGATTAAGCCTGTTGATTGAATCTGCCTCTGCCTCATCCTTATTGGATTTGTTGCCTCCATTGACTGTCCTTCTGTGTACATCATGTTGCTACAGATTTGTAAAGCATTTTTGAAGCACCACTTTCCATTGCATCTACGTGTTGCTTGGACGCCATTCTGCTAAATGTTGCCAAAGAACTACATTGATTTGTGAGAAAATGATTTTTATTAATAAATTATTGCATTTTTCTTGCTGTATGTTTATTTTATGAAACACTGTATATTTGGTAACTGTTTTATGAAAGGAATAAACCACTTGAGACTGTGATTTATTGTGATTTTATAACAGCTCATGCAGCCAAAGCCGCTTTAGTATGGTTAATGCTACATAAAAGATTGTGGTTTGAAATAGGACACGCCCCTGTTTACGGTGCAAAAGATTGCTACCAAAGCTGCTAAATTGTCCACCTTCGTCATGGCCATATAACTAACTTTTGAGAAAGAAATTCAACAATAAGTGAATTCTCAGTTGTGGTACACTCTATTCTTCTGCTGGGCCTATCACTCCTACTTTTTTTTTTTATCCCCTCCATCAAAGGCTTCTGTTAACATTTCATTAAAGGAGGTGAGTTGTTAGAGGTTTTCATTCTGTGGTTACACTATCTTCTATTTGTACTGTCTTGCTGTTCATTATAGATTCAGGTCGTTCTCTCTTGGTTGAACCCCCCCCCCTTTGTGTTGTAAGTACATCAAGCACATTGCAAAAAATGGGACCAAGCCTTGTAAAAAAAAAAGTGAATAGAAAGCAACACAATGAGTGAACCAGTTTTTGCTGTGATGGTGTAATTTTTCCAGAATGATATATTGTGGTAAAAGATGGTCTAAATGACCAATCAGTTTGGCTTCTTTCTAGCTTTTTCATGGACTGTCTGGTTTGTTCGTCAGTAATTTGACTTTTCTCTAAGCCTTCTAGTTTTTATGCTGAAATGAACACTGCTCTGTTTTTATAAAATGCACCTCGGCATCTGAAGTGATGAATTTTAAATTAGTGACTTTTTCCTCAAAAGTATTTTTGCTTACTTTTATTGTACACAATTTAGATTACTATTATAACAATGCCTGAAAAGGACATTGTAATAGTCTCTTTAAACTTCACATTGTACGTCTTAATTGTGTACTTTTGTTTACCTTTGGTCCATGTCTTTTTTATGATTTGGGCTAGGCCCCTTCTAAAATTGTAATGCCATGGTATACAGGGATATTTTAGACAATAGAGTGCATTCAAATTAGTGGCACCAGTTCTGGGAAGGCTCTTTTATTGTGACAGTTTCCCCATGCACAAAGTGAAGATCAAAAAGACGTGATTTTACAAGTTTGGTGTGGCCTGCACACTTCTACTCCACCCAGCACTTTTGGCCTGAGTTTAAACACAGACTGTGTCCAACAGATGTGTCAGTTTATCAAATTTTGTGGAAAGCCTTGCAGAAGAGCAAAGTTTGCCTTAAATGCCCTTGGTTTTGGATTGAGATTTCAAATGGATGTACAGTGATGGCGACATACCTTTAGCCATGTACTGAAGTGTATTTTATATGGGATAACTTTATCTGTAAAGTAGCTATGACCAAAACATTGCATTTTCAATAAACATAGAACTTAGAAATTTGTGACTTTGTTTCACATTATTTAATTCCTCTGTACCTGTGCATTAAACACACACTTAAACCTTATTAAATTCATTTTTGGCCACATGGGGGCAAACACCACATGTTGGAGCCACAAGCCACAGCAGAATACTGACATATTATCACCTGTAGTTTATATGGCAAATATAATAGAAAGCAGTTGGCTATTTACACATCAAACAGACAAAGCAACATTTTAGAGTCAAAAAAACAGTCTGTTTGCAGGTTGTATGACCAAAACAATGAGCCAGGGTTCTCGCAGATCCTTGGTCAGTCTTAGTTATATTTTCAGAATCATGGTGTCTTAATGTGGAGAATTAATTAAAGCCTAATCTGTGAGTGCGAGAACGACCAGAGCAGCCTTACTTATTAATACAATCACTCATTTTCATTTTCCTTAGCTGTTAATCTGTTTGGGGACTGTGGGAGAAAGCCCACGCTGACACAGGGAGAACATGCAAACTCTGGATTCTGTGCAAATACAAAATACAAAAATATACATATAAATATCCCTATTATTGTCAAGTTGATTTCAAACATAAAGCTCAGCCCTTATGTGCATTTGCTTTGCCTTAGAGTATTAAATTTTCTCTGTCAAGCTTTTAAAAATGTCTAAAAAAAAAAGGTATTAAATTTGATTTCAAGACAGTAAAATGCTCTATGGTGCTGAGAGGAGCTGTATAGTCTGGTGGTAATTATCTGTAGGTTCATTACTCCGAGCAGCCTCTGCATTACATGTTGACATTTAACCCAGCATTAAATTAAAAACATTGTTTAGTGCAGCTTTAATTGGACATTTAGCAGCTTTAACAGTGTCTTTCTTTCACTGCAGAGCAACGTATTGAAGTGAGGGGTCACTGTCATCTGACTTACATCATGACACTGATATTCGTTAACTCACACCTTCTTAAGAGATAATCACTCAACTGTCATGCCTCCTTACCCTGCCCACACTTGTTGTCTGGATGTCTCACATCCTGACAGACAAATAGCAGCTTTTCAGTTTCTGTGGGCTTCATTTCAACTGGGAAATCTCACTTGTTGTCAACGTAGTGCTCCCTCTAAGCTGTCCTGACAGCAGCTCTTAAGGCAAGCAAAAGAAAATAGATAATGTTGATTTTTTTAAGGTATGAATAGCTTTTAAAAGTGCTTATCTGTCCCTTGGTAAACATCTCCAAATAAGATGCGTTATCTAATAGACTGAACATCTCTCTTCACCTGCTTTTCAATATAGCACAAACTGTTGTACAAGATTAATAATGTCACCTGGCTGAATGTGTGGCTACCACAGGAAATTAATCTTCAGATTAGAAAATGTAACAACAACGCTGATGAAAAATGCTCTGGAGAAAAGCCTGAAGAGATGCGTGGGCTGCTATTTACCATCCTGTTTAAAGCCTCCCCACTTGACAGTAAACTGGATGTGGGATAGAGTATAAAAATTAATTTCAATGTCACTCTGACGTAGCCATTATTTCCCTGCCAATGCCTGCTGGTAAATAGAGTTGTATTCACGCCAAATGAGTTTTGGGCCTCATTTTGTGAACTGGTCAACAGGCAATTCATCACTCACTGACGGAGACAGACAATCCATCAAAGTTCAAACTCTCATTGCGTCTGACTTTGATTATCTTGACAGCACAATATGTGACCTCCAGATGACAAAACACCTGAAGGACTCAAGTATTTTCTTTAGTATAGAGTACAAAGCAATTACCTGAAATTACTGCCTAAAGCTATTCGATCTCTTGGCCTCTCCAGTCATGGTTATCCCCTGTGGCTTGTCATCTCAAATAAACCTCACTCATTTCATGACAGCGTTGTCAACTTGTTTGTTATGACCAGTGTGTCCATCCACCAGTTTTATTCTCATTTTCAAATTGTGTAAAAGAAGATCTGAGTGGGAATGAGATCACAAAAACAGGTCGAAAACTACAAAAATCACTTTGCAGTTACATGCCTCCAACAACCATTCCAGCTGCAGTTTACGTCCACGTCTGTCCAGACGTCTGTCGAAGACTTTGAAAAAGTTCAATAAACGTGGCGAAAACAGGGTGCTTACACACATCTTCAACCTGGCGACACGGAAAATCTATACAGTCACCACAGCTTCAAGGTGGACGCAAGGGCTGGATATCAATACCTGATACGTATAAGGAATTGACCAAAATATAACAGGATAAAGTAGTATTGAAACTTTTACAGTTAACAGTACCTGCAGTTGTTCCTTTTTGTATGGTTTTTCTTGCAGCCAATCACGGCAAGCATTCTCCGAACTAATGCGATGTATCCCACTACCTCAGCAGCTACAATACATACAGTCTGAGGCTTTGTAATTAATTAATCTCGATTAATCACATTTTTATTAAATCGCAATATTTGACACAATAAGCTAAGTTTTTCAATTCAGATAAATGTTGGTTGACGACTGAATCAAGGAATAGACATATACGTGAACTTAAACAACCGAAATGTTTACTTTTCATTTCGCCAGATAGTTTGTTAATTTGTCAGATGTTGCCTCTGAACCCTGTCATCTGGTCTATTGTGGGCCAGAGTGTGGATACCTGACCCGAGCCCGACGGGACCCGACGGGACCTGGTGGAACCTGATGGGTGGGGCCGGGTTTGGATAACAAATCAGAAATTTTGCTCGGGTTCTGCCCACTTGACATGCTGCTGTGTTGTGCTATGGCCTCTTCAAGTGCTGGAATTTGTTATTTACATGACAACGCCTGAACGCAACAGGCTCCACTCTGGGAGGTGCTGCGCTGCTGTGCGTGCGGCGTGTTTGACTGTGTGTAACAACAGCCTTTTGATGGTCATTTACACACTGTCCATGTGTGAACATGGTCAACAGACAAGCTGTAACCATGGTTACAATAACTAAGTCAGGTAACAAACTGCGTCAGGTTTGGGCAGGGCTTGGTTACAACTGTCTCAGGACTCGGGTCGGATTGGGTCAGGAAAATGCGACCTGTGTGTGCATCAGTGTTGCCGATGCCTGCTCTACCCACTATGCCACCGGCTACCCCAAACATGATATATTTGATGGCTTTGCCAGTTCTGCATGCCAGGATGCCACCAAAACATTCAAAAGTATGGTGGCATTTTACACAACTGAATGCCTCCATTCACATGATGGGTATCGAATGAAGATGAAAAACAAAAGTCAGTATCAAATGAAGTACTCTTTTGGCATCAGTATTAGTTTAAGGGTACTGGTACTGTAATTTTTACCCAAAGCTACTGACCACCCAAGATTAGTGTCACAATTCAGTATCTGACCAAATATGAAATACAGTCAAAATCTTCTGTGCCTGAGCTCGAAGAGTATTTCTGCAGAATAGTATGATGTCACAGTGAAGCTGACATGTGACCCTCTGGATATAAAATGTCATCAAATCCTCATTTTATTTCATTACACATTTGTGTGAAGTTTTGTCTGAATTATGAATTATTGAGAATTGAGGTCACAGTGACCTTTGACCACTGAATTCCAATCAGTTCATTCTCAATTCATCCCAGTTCATCAGCTTATCTACCCAAATGGATTTTTGTTCCACATTTAAAGAAAGTCCCTCAGGATGTTCCTGAGATATAGCATTCACGAGAACGGGACGGATGGATGGACAGACAACAGGAAAACACAATGCCTCTGGCCAGCAGAGGCATAAAAAGCTACGAATTTGCTACGATGTGCAAAGGAAACAGACTTTGCACACAAATACATGAAGCACATCACTGAAGCCTTTGCTCCACTGGAGAGACGAGACAAAAACACGAGATCTTTGTGGACCGATGAGGACTTAAAGTATTACATGAAACAAACATAAATGCAGTTTTCCATCACGTTTTCTACATGGATGTTTATCGCGTGGAGTTTGACATGTGCTCCCTCTTCTACTGCAATGGTGTAATGGCATGGTACTGAAAAATAAACACCACAGCCTACTGGGAAAAGCCAGTGCAAGCAAATTTACACCTCATCCTGCTGTTGTCTTCTTTCTTGCAGTGTGAAACCAAATGTGTTGGCGAGGGATCATTTCACTGCTTGCCTCTTGTTATGAGGTAAAGTCAGAATCAATAGCGCTCACTCAAATTCATGAGCTGCATCAGGTAAAAGTAAGCGGAAGCCTTTCTCACACTGGGATTCTGGAGAGCTCTTCTTTAGTCCCATGTCTGCCACCATGATGAGAGTGGCAGCTCTATGGTTGAGCTCATTTCAAAGCACAGGCTTAAATGGGATACTGGGGAGCTCCTCAGCTTTGAAGCACATGATAGAGAAGCAGTCGTGAATCAGAACAAAGAGACGACCAAATATATTGAAGGCAGAAGGTAGCACTGAGATGAGAGAGAGGCATGGAGCAAATATCAGTGGCATGATCTCCTGAGAAGCTATTGCTCCTGAAGAGGGAGACAGAGAGCCAGAATCACTTGGGGAAACACTTTGGGTTGAGAGCAGCAAATCACTGTGAGAAAAACTGGATGTCTGGCAGTGAGGGCTAATGATCTGTGGCGGTTTTTCTTGGCAATGGTGCACGCTCTGTGGAAGAAAACTGATGTGTATCGAGTGTGTTTGTGAGGACAGAAAAATAGTCTTTGCTCAAACTGCAGCAGAAACACCAGTATGACTGTTGACACCACTGCTTCTGCTCTGGCCCCAAAAACCACATCAGATGATTTAGGGGGGCCCCAAGAGACGCGGCTAGTGATGTGTAATGGAGCAACTGGACTCAACTGACAGATTTCTCGGCTCAGAGGATTGTTGCATGTTGTATAAACTGGCTGGTGATTCAAATTTGGGTGTTACATGCAAAATGTTTTCCTTGTCGTGTGGAGATGGAAATTGCCTTGTGGTCTTCGCCTTGATGGCCTTGCAATAAATATAAAATAACAAAAATTAAAATCAAAGTCAGATAATTCTGGGTGGCCTGGCCATGTGAAATAAGCTGATGAAAAGAAGCCTCAGCCCAACTGTTTGAGGCGATTTCCAGCCTTTGTGAGCCATCGTCGGACCTGTAGCAGTGAAAATGAAAGGTGCAGCTGCTGAAATCTGAACCCTCTTTGTCCCCTCTCCTTCTTACTCTCCTTCTTTCCCAAATAGCAAGACGAAGAATGACGACAGCAGCTTTGCACACCAAATCGTCAGCTGAGGGTTGGAGGGGAAAATAATTGTCAGCGGTGGAAAGGCAGAGACAGTCAGACACAAAGAGGCCTTTCTACCAGTGGGGAGAACTGCCTCACGTCACAACACAAGCAGGAAACCACACCAGCACCACCACCTTGCCCCTGGGACTGGACGTGTGTGTGTGTGTGTGTGTGTGTGTGTGTGTGTGTGTGTGTGTGTGTGTGTGTGAGAGAGAGGTGGAGGAACGATTGGGGAAGGAGGGAAAAGAAAGGGGTCTGGGACATTTAATGAAACCCAATATCCTGCCTCTGGTCTAAAAATAAATGGAGCACATAAACACAACGTAGTATGTGTGTGTTTGCATATGTGAGTGTATGACGTATAGACTAAGGGGTGCAGAGGAGAGGTGTGAGGGAGCTGTATTCATTTCCCAGGTTTATTTGAGCTGAAAATGAATATTGTGTCCACCCCCTGCTGCCTCTACTGCCCCACTATAGCACAGGCACACATATAAACACACTCGATGAGGTGAGGTAACACCGGGCGGTGCACACTTGGTGTTACCTCACTTCATTGAGTGCATGTGAAGGGGCAATGTCAGTTTGATTACGGAAACTATACAGACCATCGACTCTCCAACGTATAGGCAATTAAATGGTAGACTGGGCCCAAGCAATTAAATGGTGAACTAAAACTTTAGAGCTGCATATTTTTCCTCAGTGTTTTTCTAAGAGTGTGTGTGCATGTGTCTGATAATTGGTAATTACTCACAGGAAGGTACGTCACTTGTGTTTTTCTCTGCTCGAGTTCTCATGCACCAAGGTGTCACCCCACTAGAATAAAATAAAATATTTACAGCATCATAGTCACTTAATTCACCTATGGAGAGAACGCAGGACAAAGATGCTGGTAATACTGGAGCAAAACGCTAATGACAGCTCACCTCAGTGACCTGAGCACATATTGGAATAAAGGACGTCACACTGGTCCCAAAGGACAACGCAGGACACGTATTAGATTGTAGACTTTACACTATTGTAGTGTAAATAGACAGTGCATCCTGCAACAGGTTGCATCATTTTTTAAGACAACAAAATCAGAATAAGGGGCAGGCATCATTGTTAATAGAAAGAAATGAAAGGGATCAGTTCCAAACTCTAGCAGTATCTCGCCATGCAGATTACTTTTGGTTTTCTTTGCTCAGGTTTCAAGATGTCCACTTCTGAGATTCCTGCCGTCATCCAATACAATAAATTATAAACAATTTTGTTTGTGGTGCTCGTGGCATTTTAAAATCACACTTGAAAAATTCAACAGTAACATTTTTTTTCAGAAGCAGTGTTGGTGCCTCTCTGAATAATCCATAGAGCTCACTGTCAAAACATTTCAGAGGGACTATGTGGGTGATTGTGTTTTCATGATGTAACAATGACGGTAAATGGGGGGTCTGGGTTTGGATACAGGAGCTTCTGACTGATGTTCATTGGTTTTTCACACAAATTAACAATAATATTAAGCCACTTGCGTAAGGTAATGAGGCCCTCAGTTTTTTAAATCCTTTACACAGTTTTTGTTTATGTCCTTTGTAAGTTCTAGCAATTTGATGACTTGCATTGCTACATGCAAGTCCTCAGGGGCTGTACATATGCCATGTTTTTTGCACCCTAAAATCCACTGTTTTCAATGTAGACACATGGGAGATACGCTAAAAACTGAGAGTGACACTGTCACAGCACACAAACACTCCCAGGTGCCTGTTTCAAAAACAGCCGTGCTCTGAGATAGACAAAGTTCAACTGCAAGTCATGTGACAATGAACAATAAGTCATAGCCACCAGATATCTTCCATAAATATCTGTATATGACAAATATGGAGGAGAGGTTGATCATTTTAGTGCAGGACAACTCAGAGCTTTGCATCCGTCCCATGGACACCATTTCAGGCCGGATACACTCTTAAAGAACAACCCTTGGAAAAAGACCAGCTCCAAACTCTGGACTTCTGATATGTAGGTTATGATGTGGTGCTGGTGCGCACTGATAAGTTCCAAAAGTTAAACTAAGTTTATTTCAAGGCACAGCCATTGTGCCCTAAAAAATGGGCGTTCAGGAACGCATGCATGTTATAACGGTGTTGCTCTGGATAATGTATTAGAGGGCGCAAAAAACACGGCATGTGTATGGCCCCGAATTGGTTGCTGGGAAACATTGGCAGGGTTGTTCGTTCAAATGCAATCAACAATGTTAACAGGGAGTTACTGTGTGATCATAAAAATAAGAGTTTAAGGGACAAAGAGATTTGTTACATTTAACTGATCATTTGCATTTGTCTGATTTATTTATCCATTCATCATCAAAATATGTGTTGTAAAAATATAATGAGAAACAGGGCACGTTCTTAAGATTATATTCTTTACAGGGTAACTAAAATGTATGTGTGTAAGCTATGATCACTGTAGTCTGCTCTTGATGAGGATGAGGATGAAGGTGGATTAGGTGCAATACAAGGATCTGTTTGCTGGAAGACTATCTGTGGACACTGAACCTCACATGGGACAGTGAATCGACACTCAGCAGTGTTGTGGTAGTGGTTCACTTGTCATGGACTGTTTTATTTAGTTATTTATTTTATTACTCTTACTAGTTATTTAATTAGTAAACCATACGATTATTTATCTTAATTCTGCATTATTCTTTTGTGGGTGTCATGTTTCTAAGATTTATGTTTTTAATTTTGGTTTGTTAAAAAATGAAAACTCATTTAAGTTTCTCATATATTAGGAAGGCAACATTAGTTTTGTCAGTGGTAAGAACTAGTTTATAAGTTTGTAAGCTATGTGTATGTGTATATATATAATGTACAAATATACTGTAAATAAAAAGGCTTAAAATTAAACTGAATTATTTAACCCAGAGAAGGTGAAAAAATAACTTCTTATATTTTTTTTCCCATTGGCTTTTTTATGTTATTTGCAATGATGATTTTAAAATTGGAAAATAAACAACAAAATGGCCTCCATGTGTCCCTGTCCTCCAGGCCCTGGATCTTGTTTGCTGATATTATGAGCCTAACCTGCCCGTCTGTGAACTTATCACACTCCTCGCAACTTCTCATAAAAAAATTAAAGGGAGGTACCTGCTGTGTTTTGTGTGGCTGTGCTGTAAGAAAAAACAGTGACGTGAGGTACCTTGCATTCACGTCATGTGGGGCTAAAGCTCGAGATGGGAAAAATTCCCATGGCCTCCAGTTGCATTTGTCTCATAGTTTTCAAGACAGTATGTTCACACACATGCATGCACACACAAAGCACGGCTGAAGGCATAAATCACTCTGATGTGTCAAAAAAGAAAAAAGAACTTGTGAGGTAAAACATTAACGCCCAGATCAGAGACGAGAGATCTCCTCCAGGAGCCTTTGAACAAGACTGGTTACCTCAACTCACTAGATGCTATCAAACTGTCATACAGCACTAAGAACATGTGTTCATTGTCTGCATGTATGTTCGTGTGTGCATAAAATGTGTGTGTGTGTGTGTGTGTGTGTGTGTGTGTGTGTGTGTGTGTGTGTAGGAGAGCATGCCAAGCCACCTGGAGCAAGGCAGGTATTATTAGTGATGGTGCCAAGAGACACTTAAAATGCAGCCACTCTGTCTAGTACAAACACGCCTGTCTGGGCACAGATCAGACCTGCGAGTGTGAATGTGTGTGTGAGTGTGTGTGTGTGAGATTGCACCTTCGTGAAAGCCTGACAAAGCCCAGGTATTACACACCTCCCGGGTTCACCCATCATTGAATTCAATGTTAAATCTTTTATTGGGAATGCACAGGGAGTGGCCAGTCCACTCACCTTCAGTATTTTTAGTAACATCAGATGAATTCAGCCAGCAGGAGCGCACATTTATTAGAAAATTTTGGAATTTATCACTCCACTGCCTCTTGGCAGTAATATCCCGTCTTTTCCTTCACGCTTTCCAACACAACATACCATCGTCTCTTAACACTAACGTAAGTGTGTGCACAGCTGACGAACACGAGGTGATGAAAAATAAAATGACGCAGGATCCTCCCAGTCACCTGAACTCTCTGTCACTCCTACTACAAGCGTAGTACATGCCTTCGACCGCATTTACACCTTGCATTTAAATCTGTTTCGGATGATCAGACTGCAGTCAGATAGCTGACCACATGAAAGTACAGATGTAAATGCACCATAAAACCCACTGAGGATGGACTGCAATCCAATCAGCCAAAACACCACCAGAGGTGCTCCGAGATGTACTGCGAGAGCGTGGGGGGAAATACCTAATCAGATGCGACTGTTCAAGCAATCCTCAGCAAGGTAGCAGCCACTTAGCAAGCTAAACTACTAGCTAAAGAGCAGCAAGACAGCTTATGGATACATATAGGTTTGACACCTAGTCTTCATCTGTGAAGGTCGCCATCACTACCCATTCTCTTTTGCTCTTCTTATCAATATTCCAGTTGTTGAAGATGGCTTCCTCTCATGCTTTGAAAGCGAGCAAAGGTCTAGGGCTGAGACAAATCCTCAAGAAACTGGAGTATCTCACTTACTAAAACTCATTGATGCAAATTCTTTGCACTGTAGCTTTGTTAAATCCATACTCTGTGTTTCACATGGATGATTATTACTGTAACACAATGTGCGAATGAGAGAATACGACAGAGAGAGTCCAACATTTGGGATCATGCCAGGCTGAAACAAAATCAAAACTCTGTACAGGGCGTCTGTTGTAAAACTGAACTAGTGTACAACAATAGCACAACGTCAATGCTTCAGCATCTCAGCATGTCAGCATCCAGTCCAAAGAGCGGAACTGACAAAAGGTGTAAACGTCCTCAGGTTAAATATCCATGCTCGGTACAATCAGGATACAAGGCACATTTTAATGCAAAGTGTAAAGAGGATCTTTATTGAGCACTGTATTGATGTGCTTCACCCAAGTTTGCCTCTTTGTTCAGTTGCGTGCTGCAGTGTAATCCATCAGGGTGGTCTTCATAACTGCCTCATTTGTTTAGTTGCCATCAACTTGATACACGGTTTTATTTTTCATGACACAGTGTACCGAACGTGTTGTGCTTTCCGTGCAGCCAGGCTGCGGTGTCGACTTTCAGGTAACACTGACAGAGGACACACATCTAAAGAGTTTCTTTTTTCTTTTTGTAAGTGAAGAAGCTTAAGGGCGGGACGGGGCTGAACATGAGTATCAAGTGTGTGAGACACTGGTGACTTTTTTTTTTTTTTTTTAATTGTGATTTGATCAGCAGCAATTTCACCGCAATGATTTTTTTTTTTTTTTTTTTTACTTTTTAAGATGGATTTATTTCAAGAAAAATTTTCAAAGCTTTTATTTTTTTTAAAGGTTTAAGGTTACCTGCAGTAGATTATATTATCTATGTGAAATATATGTGTATGTTATTATATATAATTACTGCATTATTATGGATCATTATAGATAATTACACTGTAGATGATGCCCTTAGTAAACAGCTATTGGAAAATCTAAAAAATGTCATTGAATTATTTTTTTTTTAAATTTAAATAACAATGGGTTCCAGTAATTAAGATGTGTTCATGTATGAACTCACTCTACATGTTATTTATTTACTTTATGTAAAAACTTCTTTTAATAGAATGTGTATAGCCTATATCAATATATCAATAATGAAAGGAGATTATTTTTATTTTCAAAAAAAAAAAAAAAAAAAAAAACACCAAAAAACAAAAACATAACAGATGTAAAAGGTTTGTGTTCTTGAATCAAGGGTTTTTAGGAAATAGCATCAGGTGTGTGTACCAAAATCAACAGTCCCACATGATAGAAAAAAGCCAGTACACTGATGTAAAAAATAATAAAATATAAATAAACCAAAATAAGGATACTCTAAGAAGCAAAAGAAAATGTATTTATTAAAAAAAGTGTGGTCTTTTTTCTTTAATGAAAAACAAATTATTTATTTAAAAGTTTTTTTTGCCAGATCAGTATTAAAATAAAAAAATGGACTTCCTGACAAAGTTAATACAACATTCACTTCGATACAGCATGTGATGGCGCTTCCCAGTAAATTTCGCAATATAATATTTACAGGCTGACATTCAGTTTTACTCCAGTTGTTATCAAAGTGTTTCATGAGGTTTCAAATTTATATAGTGACACCACATCGTGTTGATTTGTACACTGCAGCGCTGCGTAATAAACTGCCCACGGGTCTTAGATAATCTCACTTTTCAGGGATGAGTATTGATTTTACACTCAGTCAGACAGTTTATGACAGATGGTGTTTCTGTGCGGTTGCCAGTGTTTAGAGAGACGGTATCGATAACAGTTTTTCTTCTTCAAGCCATGGACCTCAGGTCAGGAACATAAATACAGTACACACTCACACATAATCACACACACACAGTCCAAATAAGGTATTTAGGTCATAACAATGTGCTATCAGAGCAGCTATAATGCAGATAGTTTTGTTTCTATTCCACCAGGTCACATTTAAAAAATGTTTTACTCATTAAAAACATTTGTAAACTGTTCTCAGCGACATGTAACTGGGAAATGAAAACACACTTGTCATTTTTCAATGCTTTCAGCACCATAAATAAAATCCCTTTTATGGCAAATCTCCGTTAGTAAAACCACTTCTATCGGCATAGACAGATACATGTGCTTGATGTGAGATGAATCTGGGTGAACTCACCCTTTAAACAGCCTCTGCCATGTTCTAACCTGAAGAAAATAACAAATCCATCCAGACAGCTGCCTTGCTTAACACAACCCACACGTTTACATGAATGGAACAAGTTGGGCGTGTGTGTCCGTGTTTTTTAATAAAAGTGCAGTTCTGTTTGTACTCTGCAGTTCACATACAGTCACTCCGGCATCGTGCCACAGCGAGTGTCCTGGAATGACTTTTTCCTATTAAGAGATTTTCCATTTGAAAGAAAAAACCACATTCATTAACTGAAACACATTAAACACACATTACTGTAATATAAGAGTTTATTGGAACATGAGTCAACAAATCTTGCAGCAGGATGCAGACAAATAAAAGTAAAAGTACCAAATATATACTGCGCTGTATGTAAAAGGAGTTTACACACCAAACAAAAGTTTCACATTCAATGGGTTTCAACCGAGCGCTGTTCCGTTAAGTATGTGTGTGAGAGTGTTAACAGCCAGTCAGGTTATAAACACTCAATCTTTATTGTTCTGAAGGGCCTGCCAAAACATAAACAAAAGGCCAGCATGATGACATAACCTTATCACTACGAAATATTGGAATAGATTTATCTTTTCCAAAGCATGAAACACTGAAAGAAAATGAAATCTGTCAAAAGGAATCAAATCAAATCAGCATGAAAGTCCACATCAGGCCACAAATAATCAAAAATAGTATCGAGTAACCTAACGATGATTTGAGAGCTTTTGTTTGTTTTTGTCACAAATGGAATTTATCAACAGCAAAGACAACCACATCCTTTGGCTGTCATTTTCAATAAACTAAAGTCTACTAATTCGTTAAATAAAAGCCGACAATTACATCTCACTACTGACAAAAATCCTGAGCATTTAGACACTTTTTTTCCCTCTTTCCCATGTCATTATGCTGCCACAGGCCTGTTCCATCAGAGAGCCGTCATTATCTGTTTAAGTGGCTTTAGCCGCTATTATTTCAGGTGCCAAAAAAGCGTCTGAAGCACAGTCAAAAACCCTATTAAAAGAATTTTAATCATAGTCAAATCCGTTGCCAGTGAAGTTAACATTAATTGGCTGAAAGCTCTCGTGCAGCTAGCAGGAACATGCAAACCAAACGACGAGGGAATCAGAAGAGATGGTTTAATGTGTGCAGCGGCTGCAGGGCAGATGGTGTTTCTTCCTCGCCCTGTTTTATTGTCCACCTACCTTCATTTATCTCTGTCTCTTTAATTGTCTCCTTGTTTTCTTCTCTCTTTCCTTTTGTCTTTTATCATTATGATATATTTTTCTTTCATTGTTTCATTGCCGCGCCTTTGAAAATAAAAAAAAAAACCCAACCACCATTGGGCGGATATGTCTTACGCCTTCTTTTTTGGGAGATTGGGTGATGAGTAACATCCTTATAATGGTTTTTGGAAAGACTTGAAAACAAAAAAACTGAATTATGTCTTTGAAGCTGAAATAAAATTAAATAAATCTGTATTCATACCATCTGTGTTTGATTTAAGTTGTGAAATATTATGGTAAATATTTTAATTTTTAAATGTATTTTTCTGCAGTGACAGTGTCGCCCATACACGGGTTCTCCGGGTTCCACCTGACAATGTCTGTAGTGAGTTTTGACAGTCTGATCAAACACCCAAATCTAGTGGAACAAAAGACACTGGAAAAGCAGGGGTTGGTCAAACACTGCTGGAAAAACTAAACTAGATATGTCCATGAAAAATACCTCAGTTTGGTGCCACAAATGCTTCTGGGAAACACTACATTGGGCAGTTAAAAACACCCAAAAAACCCTTAAGTTCAGAGGCACAAACACCAGTGGAAACACTGCAAAGGGTCACCAAAGAAGAACCAGTGTTGTTGTCTGTTGGTCTCAAACAATGGTCTGCAGCTCAGCCTACAAGTAATCAGAACTATGTCACTTTAAAAACACTGATGTGCTACCTATGAAACATTTAAATGTAATTTGCTGCTTGCAGGAACATACAATGCAAACATTTTCATCTGACGACTGGGCTGGTCATCAACACTGAGTGTGCAGGAGGTGCTGATGACTCAGACGGTGTTAACGGAACATGAACAAAAACTAACATCTGTTGGGAACGCCTGCTAATGTTAATCAACGTGCACCTTCTGAGTGGAAGTTACTTAGTGGAATACAAACTTAACAGTGCAATCTGTCCTCCTAAATGTCTAATGTTGTAAAGGGGCCGCATAAGTCACTAATGGTACATAACCAACGCTATGTGTTTGCTGAAAATAGGAAAAAGCGTGTCTTGTATATTCGTAGGCAGTACAGGGCTGTGACATGCACCGGTCAGCAGTTGGGCATGAAAATTAATGGCGCGTCTCCTTGAAACGATACCTCATAAATATTAGTCAACTGTTGCCATGGGAAACACTCCGCAAGAGGCTTGAAGCTCTGACACTGTTTTCACAAATATGTCACAAAAAATTATTTTCAACTCTTTTCAAAAATGGAAAAATCTGCGCAATACTTTATATTTCCCGACACAAAGGATGAGGATTCAAATTGAGAATAAATAATAAAAACGAGTCCATATCCCACAGATATGTTGTATTCTTTCAGCCCGTCTTCTCCAAATTATTTCCTCCTCATATGTCTCGCTGCATCTTCTTCTTGTCCTCCCTCCTTCTCCTCCTTCCTTCGCCCCATTAGAGACAAAGAGAAGCCATTACCCCATCGATCACACTAACCTCCTGTGTGACCCCTTGCCAAATGACGCCCCCAGAAAACCAGGTCTGCTCCATGCTGTTCTTTGTTCGCTCTCTTCCTGTTTCTCAGAGCAGCATTGTGGTACTCTCAACAAGTGGCTCATTTAGCTGCTGCTGAAACAGCGGCTCGACGTGTTGAAACATACATCCTGCTCTAAATGGAGGTTTTCCTCGCAAACAAATACAAATAAAGCATTCTGTGCATACCCCGGAAACCAAATTGTTATATCAGTGTAACAGTAAAATTAAATCGTTGCCTCAAGTTGTAAAAAGCGAGATTCCCGTTTAATACCTGGCCGAGTTGGAGACCTATTTCAAAACTCTCATTCCTCCCCCTCAGGGCAGAATTTATTTAGAACAGATGAGATCTCTTCAACCATGATGACCGCTCTCATAACACAAAAAATATTTACAGTTTCAGTGGCAAAAGCGCTGTTGGAATAACTTTCAGCCTGCAAATCAATTTTACTTTGTGAAAAGCAAGGCTGAGCTCAAGAGGAAGAGCACTTTAACAGCAGGACAATGCTGATGAAAGCAGGAGAAATGAGGTAGAGAGGAGATGCGAAGGGAAGGAAAAGAGGAGGTGGAGAGGTTGAAAAAGGAGGGAGAGGCAAGAGAAATGGAGAAAAGTGGAGCAAGCCAACATGTTAATTTCCAGTAAAAGAAAAACAATATGATTCAGTGGTTCTGTCATTTTTTTTTTTTTTTTTTTTTTTCAGTACGCCGAGCAGGAATGCAGTTAATGGTAAACAAACCTAAAGTGCATTTACTCCCTAATATAATGGATTTATATAATCATCATTTTAGAGGGAAAAATGTGAAAATGAAGCTTATTTTGTACTGAATTTGATGCCTTCTTTCACTTACAACGACAGGTGACTGCAGCTTATCATGGCTACCTTTTAGTTTTGCATGAACTGTTACGGCCTTGTGGTTACGCATCAAAAATGCAAATGAATCCTCCGGAATATTTTGCAGCCATTTGTTATAATTACATACCTAAACCAATAAATTTGTACCTTTGCGAGGAGAAATCACATTTTCCTATATGAATTCTTTATTTTCAACGCTGGTACGAATCTGTCAAAGCTTTCTGGGTTCAGTTTTTGAACCGAAGGCGAGGCAGATATTCGTCAGGGAGGCAAATATCCGTTGGAAAGAGAAATCTCCCAACGGAGGGACGCTGTGACTCATTCACCTTGAAGAAGAACATTGCTGGTGGCTGAGTCACCGGGGTCACACCCCTACACACACCCACCAGTCACTCAACCGGTTCCCTATCTATCTCTGTCTCTTTCTCACAAACACACACACACACACACACACATTCAAGTGTGAGCACATGTTTATGCCTTGCAGGAGCATGTGCATGGTGTGCAATTCCAACTAATTTCAGTCATTGTTAGGCATGCAAACGCCCACAAACAGCCCTCATAGCACTGAAAAAACATTTACACGGTTCAAGATTTTATATTTTGCCGCCACAATTTTCCTCACCTACATGGGAAGCAATATGTCAATCCTTTTCTTAAACCCGTCTGAAGCTGTTGCTGTATAACAACATTCATATAATCATCCACACACACACTTCTGCACACATTCACTCACATGCACATTCTTCAGCTTTTTATTGGTTTCTATTATTGTTATTGTTGTTATTAGAAACATATATTTTTGTTATTAGTTTGTCATATTTTTATATTGTCATATTATTTTCTGTAGGTTAATTTTTGTGTTCTCTTTACTACCTTGGACATTAACATTATTTATACGGAGGCGTCAAATAAGCCCACTAGGTTTTCTGCCTCTCTAGATTGCATATTATTAGTTATTTATGTCATTTCATGTACTTTAAATTACAAAAAATAAGCAATTTACTCCACACGCTGAACAACAGCATCTCTAAAACATGTCCTAGATGTAAAACTGAGACAGGGACTCTCATACATATGTTCTGGGACTGTGTGAAATTTCACTGGGAATTTATTAGAGGCACAACCAGGAATATCATAGGAGCCAATATTATCTGACTTACCAGGACTTAAATTGCTAGGATACATCACTACAGGGCGTAAAGCCCTATTCATTAACATAGCCTTAATTGCTGCCTATAAATGTATTGTCATGGCAATAAAGGAAGAGAGAGACGAGTGATGGCCAACCCTCCACCTCCATGTGGTTTAAAGAAAGCAGTCGATACTCTCTATCTAAGGGCCTGGTGTGAATTTGACATGTTAGATACAACTTAGTGAGGCAGGAGATTTAACTCTGTACATGTTGTATATTTGATATATTTCAATATGTTTATTATTTATCAATTTATTATAACTATTTCATTATTTTTTTCTGCTTAGATTTGTTTTTTAATGGGTTTTTAGTCTATCAACCAACTGAAACAATCCTGGTTATCAGGGCTTTAGGTGAAGACACTGTGGGGGAAAATATAACAAATACCCAGTGAATTCAGCAGAAGAGGAGAGTGGATACATCCGTGGATGTCAAGTGGGAAGGTAGAAGCATGAAGTGGATCATGTATTTACGGACGACCATCTGTCCACATTTGTACCAGCTGTTAAAATGAAGTGCTGAAAGCCAAATGTCAAGTTTTGTCCTTGTATCTGTGTATTTTTGCTTTTGTGTGTAAGTGTGTAAAATCCACTGGAGAGAAATGAGTAAAGACTGAAAAGGGGAAAATTAGCTCTTGTGGTAAAAGTTTAAGAGTCAACTTTTTACACATTTATATATTTAAAAACATATTTCACAGTCAGTTGAAGGAATGTTTGACACTTTGGAAAGTAGCCTAACTTTCTTGACCAGAATTAGATGAAGAACTTGATACTCTCATGTCTGTACAGTAAATATTCAGTTTAATTCTATTGTGTTTATAAAGCCTAATATCACAAATCCCAATGTGCCTCAGAGGGCTTAACAGTTTATGACGTTCCTCTGTCCTTAGACCCTCACAGCAGATAAGGAAAAACTCTCCCTCAATAAAAACCTTTCAGAGGAAGAGCAACTGAGGAGGGATCCATTTTCTAGAACAGGCAGATGTGAAATTGATGTCATGCATACAGAGCAACATAATAAATGTACAGTCCATATGGGAAGAGACAGAAGAGAAAGTGAGACAGAATGAGATGCACAGCTAACAGAAATGACAATAACTTCAATAACTATGCATAAATATGAAGCTATACAGCAAGCAACCCCTTAGCTTAGCTTAGCTTAGCTTAGCTTGGCATTCAGACTGGACAGGTACACAAGTCCTTTTACAGATTAAACACAAATTACAGAGTGGGTTTTTTTTTGGGCATATAAGAGGTGTTGGTAGACAATTCTTGTTACCTACCTGCTGGCTGTGGCTTCATATTTATCAGAGAGTGGTATCAATCTTCTCATTTAACTCTAAACAGGTCAGTAGGTTAGGGTGATACTGAATTCCCCTGCTAACAGCATTGCTTTAAGAACACAACAATATATGATGTTACCGTCCAAAAAACAAAAGAAAAGCTGAGGAAAGATGCATAAAGATAAAAATATATATGGACTGGAGATGCATTTGTTGCAATACCCATTAAGTAGTCAAGCTCTATTTTACACTAAGGCATGCTGGGATCAATAAATCATATTAATTAACTGGAGAGGTTATTTTCTTTCAAAAAAACATTTAAATTCCCTTGTACAGTCTTGTCACTGTTAACTGTCTCATATGCATTACATTGCCTTGGCAAAAGCCCCGATGACTGAGAGTTGACTGCTCACTCTGGCTGCCTTTTTTGGATGGAGCTGGTGGCAGATGTACATTTTGTTGGATGGTGACTTTTAAGATAAGAGTGCATTTTGTAATATTTCTATCTAAAGTCCTGACTTGTATATTGCACAGCTTATGAATCACTCCATTAACGTTCTCTGGCTCTTCAAAAGACTGCAAAAGTAGGTGCACTTGGAGTTAGAACTACATGGGCAATGACACCCAGTTTACATTTCGAGCAAACATTCACCCCCTGTGGGCATAAAAAAACGGCTGGAAACCATTTGCAATTTGCTACTTCATGAAAAACTGCTGCTGGTAGCTTCAATTCTTTTTGTATGGAATAGACTGCAAGATAAAAAAACAAAAATAACCTCACTTCTCAAACTCTTGCAGCAACAATGTGGACATACACACTAGCAATGATGTATCTGGAGCATTTGGTAGCACAGTAAAAGAAAGCAGTATGTATCTCTAGCTTGGTGAAACGACAACTAAATGTGTGCCTGAATATATTTTTTGTGCTGAAATCTTGTCACCATTATATTCTATTCTACCTGGCTCTATGAAGGAGCAAAATATGATTGTTTTACAGCCACTTGCCTTAATGTGGGTTAATGTTTCCCACTCAAAAGACAGAGTTTAATTCAAGAGTCACTCTATGTTAAGTGTTATCCACTCACCACATATCGCTAAAACGACGGCACACTCCTTTCAAATGTTCACACCTGCTGATATGTGATGAAAGAATTTATATGGACTTTATTCCTAACCAGTGATTTAACATTATACCACGCTAGACGTACCACAGACTGTGCAGTCATTATCGTCCCGACTACATGTAAAACTGCCTCTCACATTTATCACGGTCACATATTTTCCTGCGTCGTAGGCTTTTTGCAGCTTTCATTTCCATGCATTAACATCTCAACACAAACCCCTCGACGCTGTTCGTGATCAATATGAATACACTCTCCAGAGATCTGCTGTTATTCGCTGCATGGAAGGTTTTAGCATGATGAAGAGTCACATTGACCTTGAAAGGAGTGTTGATTTTCTGCTGAATGTAAATGATGACATTACAAAAGGGGAAGATTTTGCTTAGAATATCAGAAGATCTCATAAATCCAAATGTAAGTCTGACAGTATTCAACCTGTCAACAGCTGACCCACCGCACAAGCAAAACAGATTTTCCTTCATTCCTTTTCAGATGATAATTAGCCTGCACATTAAGTTCTCATCTGAAAGGAACTGTTTTGATTGTGATCTTATCCCAGTCGCTTTAAGAAACTCTCAGCACCAAGGTACATCTTGAGTCTTTTCAAAGCAGATTGTAGTTCACCACAGCATCCATATTCTTTGTGTATATTGCCTATTTGAGACTTCAGTTTTACCTGCCATAACTGCTATGGACAGAGAAACAGCATGGGCATAATAAACTCTCTAAAAATTGCAAATATTGGCAGATATGAGTTTGTTGTGTTCATTATTTGGCATCAATATGTGTCTAAATTTCTCTCAACATTGTTTGAGCAATACTTTGATTCCAGTCAAATTACCAAGGCATCAGTGTAATGTCATTCAAGACGGGAGATACGATGATTCAAAATAACCATTGTGGCATTTTAAAAAAAATAAAAATGATCAACTTGTGATGTTTTGATTAGTTTTATTTTGTCTTTGGTTCGGTATTCAGCGTTTATAGCTGATTAAAGTACTCTTTTTTGTATTTGGTTATAATAAAACCAACTCCAGTATGTGCATTTCAGTTACTCAAAAAACATTTTCATGTATTATTATTATGCCAATATCTACTTTCAATTATTTTATTTCTTGAAGAGTGAATGGAGTGGAGGCAGATTTGTCCTTATTGAACTAAATGGGCCCTATCATACACCCAGTGCAAAGCAGTGCACAGCATAATTGTCATTGCTAGTTTCAGACCATTGCAGTCGTAATTTTCTCAGCCACATTGTGTAAGCAGATGCAGTTGTGCCCATGTGTTTGTCCGTGGGCATGTAGGTCTTAAAATGAGGCGTGGTCAGGCACATTGTTGGGATATTGCTAGTTTGAGGCAGCAGAAAGCGACTGAGTGGTGCAGTATTTTCCTGCTATTTAAAAAGGCACATTATTCAGATAGTAAGATGTTCCCACACAGGTGGCCATACAACATGTGTACACACTGCTTGTTACACACACAGGGATGCACAGATGGGTTGCTGGTGGGTGCAACAATACATAATTAATGAGGAATATATTAATCACCTTCTCTAAAATGTGAACATAGCAGAAGCTTCTGTTAGACTCCCCGTTAGGAGACACACTGTGAGCATTTACGCACAAAGAATAGTGTAACTTCCTTGATTACTTTAGCAGCTAGGTGTTTAGTTCTGTTTCCTCTGTCAAGTTTATAACTACAGTTTTTAGTTTTGCTGATTCAATGTCCCACACTGCAGCTACATTTGGACTCTTACTGCATTACTCTCAGCCAGTGTTAGGCAGTAGCGTCACTACAATTCGCAGTACCATGGTGGTAGCGGCAATACTTTCTGAGTCAAATGGCTTTTCAGTGGTAAAAGTAGCTTTGCATGTAGCACGCTACCTTTGCTATTTTCTTGTAGCTTAGCTTGCTACATTTCTCTGGGGGTAGCTTTAGTGTGGTGGAACTTAATTTTGATGTAGAGTAACTGGTAGCTTAGATCACTACATTTTCCAAGTAGCTTTCCAAAGACTGATCGCAAAACAAAAAAAATCACTTGCTTCTCTAATTTGCCATAAAAATGGCAGTAGAGGGAATGGGAGATGACTCATTGGGCGTGCCTTGCACCTTATTTTGCACCTGGATTATGTGCTGCTTTACAAGAAAAGTGGAGTTGGACACACTCTGCACTTGCACCACAGACCATGCGCTATAGATCGTTTAAATAGGGCCAAGTGTCTTTTTATCTTAGTCTACATTTGGAGAGCTTGTTGTTACAATATGCTGCATGCAGGGGTTTTTCTGTAGTTCTCTGCTTGTGTATGCTGAAATGATTGTATGATTTTGATATATAACAAATATTAGCCCTCATCTGCATCTGTCTTTTCCTAATCATTTCATTTATAGATTTTCTGTCAAGAGGAAATGTCTTCTTTTCCTATATACCTGCAGGCAATGAATTGGTTTTCTCAAGGAGTTCATTCACAAATTGACATCATGTGGTCATCTTATTGGGTAATATTTTGTGTAGACCTGTTGTTATTCATGTCTACAAGATGAAGGGAGAGTAGACCAAAAATATTGTGAATAAATGTACCAGCAGGAAGTAAAACAGAGTACAGGAGAGCTTTCATTTTGATTTCTCCACATTTGTTTCAGGGTCTTCCAGCCTCCCTCTAGACCCTGTTGGATTCAAAACACTTTATCAAACTTTATCCTCCTTTGACTTTATGTTTCCCTCCTGAGACACAAGTTGCTTTCCAGTAAAAATAACCGCCTCAGTTTCGGTGGATTATCATAATGCTTCTTCCATTTATTTCTTAATGTTAGACCCATTAGCAGGAATTTGGAGGCTTTACATACTCTACAGCATGTTTGAGCTTATGTGGTACTACCTTACTTTCCTCTCCTGTACAGTCGAGTCTAAAAATCCTGTTTAGTTTAAAATCCACATTGGACCGTTTCATGACACGATGTTTTCCGAACGTGCTACGGGGCAGAATTGCAGACCCTGAGCAGAGTCAAAACAGTGACTCAAGAAAGAAAGGTTTCCCTCCAAACATCCACACACACACATGCTACAGAATGAGTGTACATGCCGGGGTTTTTGAAAGAATGCCACTCTGAAGCAGACTTTCCACATGGTCGGCTGGCTCTTCCAGTAACCGGATGGCACATTTCCCTCTTTTCCGCAGCGGGGAGAGAAATTGAAAGCGGGTATCAAGGGCGTGGACAATTTAAATAGGCACTTCTAATGCCACATTGGCAGTCGAAAAACGGTTAATTTGTCTCTTGTTCACTTTTCACTGACAGCACGGGTGAACAAAATGAAAGCCGGGATCATAAAATTGGCAGTTACATTTCCAGGTCTTGTGTCCTTTTTACAGCATGTGATGAATCACAGAATTTAACTGCATTTTGATGGATTAAAACAGGGCAAAATGTTGCCCCTTTAGCAGTTCTACAGTAGTGTAACACTTGGGGGATTAGGTTTAATAACTTTATAGCTGACAGTAGGGGGAGAAGATTGACACCACTTGTAAATACAAAGCTGCTAAGGTAAATTAATGGCAGAACTTTAGATTATGTTAGCTGGCCTCCCAGCTCAGTCACCATGTCACATATCGTATCAGTGTATCTAAAGTGATATATGAATTCGCAGTCATCGTGATGTGGAGGGGATGGTAAATGGCGTGTCACCAAGGTGAGACGCCTGCCAAGTTGAAGACCACTGCAGACCATGAGTGAGTCATCGCTGCATTTCTAATGGCTTTTTAGCCACCAAACTAGAGTTGTCACGATACCAAAATTATGACTTCGATGCGATACCTGCCAAAAGTATCACGATACTCGATACTAACGACACGATACCAAAAGTACGATACGATACCAAAAATATGTTACAATACCAAAATTACAATACCACACTAGTGTCTTTTAAAATAAATATAGTAAGAAAAAATGTGCATGGCTCCCTTTTTACCAACTTGTTCCTGTCCAGCTTTTTGAACACTTAACAAATGGCATTAATATTAGTATTAGCCTACAGCAAGATATACTAATGAAAATGACATGGTGGGATCATTGCATTGATTACACATGGCTATGTAGACCTGTTGTCTGTATCTGACCAGATGAGATGGCCCACTTGACATGCTGCTGTGTTGTGCTATAGCCTATTCAAGTGATGGAATTTGTTATTTACGTGACAACGCCTGGACGCAACACGGGCTCCGCTCCAACTGTGTGTGTGTGCTGTGCTGCAGTGCAAGTGGCGTGTTTGACTGTTCCTAACAGCTGTCTTCTGATGGTCATTTACACACTGTCCATAACAAAAACTATGTCAGGTAACAAACTGCGTCGGGTTCGGGCCGGACTCGCTTATAACTGTCTCGGACTTGTCTTCGGTCAGGAAATGCAGCCCCTTGCTCGAGCGTGCACTGATATGGGTGGGCTTGAGAGTGTTCATGTAGCCTGATGTTTCCAAACACATTCGCTCACCTGTTGTTCTTTAAACTCTTTGAAAAGTTCGGGGTGTCTGTCTGAGAGGTGCTTTGCCAGGTTAGACGTGTTGCTTCCCTTTGTCTGTGTCGCTTTGTAACATCTTTTGCAGACTGGTCTCTGCGTGTCGGTGGTTTCCTTCACTATCTGCGCTGTATCCGAAATAATTCCAGATTTCACTTCGGGCAACTTTTTTTTTCAACAAGCCGAGGATGGTCGGCAAGAGCTCCTGCTGTACTTGAGGCCATGTCTCCCCTGCGATCACTCGCTGCCCGCTGTGTGTGAGAGAACTGGCAGCCCCGCCCACGCACTCTATGCGTGCAGGCAGCATGACAGAGAGAGCTGCAGTGAGGGCGCTCTGATTTCGCGCTATTTTAATGAAGTATCGATACTAAAAGATATGTAATATGGTATCGTTTTCAACGTGAGGGTACCGCGGTACCATCCTGGTATCGGTATACCGTGCAACTCTACACCAAACTTATTTGTATTTTTTAGCATCCTGTTGCTGTGTGTCCACCAGGGATATTGCCACCAAAACCGGGTTTCAGTTAGGACCTCTTCAGTCAAAGAAAACTTTATTTCCATTTGCAGTATTATATTTGGCAGTATGGCTCTGTTCTGGGGCCCCTCTGCCTTTCCTCGGGCCTACACAGAAAACCTCTTCCACGCGCCCATGTGGAAAGCCTAAGGCAGATAGAGCACATCTCTCTGCCCTTCCACCTGCAACCAAGGAAAGCCTAAGGCAGGGTGAGCAGCAGCAAGGACCCCAATACTAGAGTCAATATCAGTGACAAACAGAAATGACATTGATACGTCAGACACAGCATGAAAAGGAGGAGCTGGGGTGGAGGTGGGTTGCAAAGCAGCTTGCAGAGGAGGCAGCAACAGAAGGCAGGCCAGAGCAGTTTAAATAGGGCACTCTGAATTCGATTTTCCGAATGGTTGCATAGAAAGGAATGATGTTATCTATCAGCTGCTCTTGGTCTGTTTCAGCTGATTGGGCTTGACATCGTGTCCTCCCTAAACACGCTATGCTCAATATTTTAAGACAAATAAGACAAAATTTTCCTTACCATCACCAGGTAGCTTTTGTGCCTAAAGAATACCACACATTAACCACAGCGCTGAAGCATAAAGAAATGTAAACTTTAAACGTAACCACGTTGCTGGGTCGTAGGTGTCCGTAGATAACATAATCCACCTACCAGCACATCCAGAGATCTTTAATCAACACAATATATCCAGTTTGTTTAATCTGTACTATAAGCAAAGCTTAAAAACAACACAGACAGAGCAACAGTAGCGGTCTCCTCTTATTTCAAGTCTTTGCTAAGCAAAGCCACCAGGCTACTGACTGTAGCTTCATATTCACTACAATCAATCATCTCATCTAACTCTCAAGGTGTAGTTCCCAAAATGTGAAACTATTTCTTTATGTGAATACTCCAGAAAAAGAGTCTTTCTTTGCGTATGCAAAAGAGTTTCTATTTGATGTTAGAAAATGCAATAAATGTGAAGGTAAAGCTAAAAAATTTCTGCAGGTAATCACATGCTGGTGATTCATCAGTGTGTTTGTGTAGTTTACTACTTGAAAACCTGACAAACAATTCCCCAGCAGGATGGCAGCGGTACATGTGGTGTAAACAATATTGCAATAAAAACAAGAAGTGAATAGAACCTTTCCTTGCTCCTCTCTGTCATACACGCTAACTAGATGTAACTCACCGCCACTGCCACTGCCTGAAATAATGGGTCTATCACAAATAAATGTAAAAAATATGTCAGGCATGTATAGTGTAATGAATACAAGCCGTGGAGGATTGCGTAAGGTATCATTTGAAGCATTTTGGGGATTCAGCCGCCTCACAGGTTGTGTCCTGGATTTGATAATGAGAAAGAGCATGACAAGAAAATGACAACCTCATGGCAGAGATGTACACATTCACAGATCAAAAACTTTCATTTTAACAACCCGGCAGCAGTCGGGTATCACACTTTGGCATCATATAGGTTCATGTTTTTGTCAGAATATGTGGATAAACAGGAATAGTTTGTCATAAAAATGAATTATAGTGGGTAAATATTCACGTACAGGTTACAACCGGCCTCTTCTCTCAAAGCTTTTTTTGTTTTCTGAAGGAAAACAACACCAAAACAAAGGTAGTCTGTGCAACACAGCAATTTCAGCCGTAACAATATATGTCCCTGTCAGTACCAATGTTCCCACATCAAGCATATGTAGACGACAGGACTGCAATCTGGGGGTCGGGTCTGCTGCATCTCTCCCCTGTTCCTTTATAATGAGGGCTGACTAGAGCAGGGATTAACTGCGATCTGGTTTACGTTAACCCCCAGCAGCTTCATGAGCCTCAGATAAAGATTAAATATTCTAACATGAGCCCTATAAGGTGCGTGGTTACTTAATTCGCCCAGTTTGTCAAGTCTGTTCATGAAAAACACACCCAATTAGGCCAAATTGAATGGATGGCCATGGAAACTACACCCAATTATAGAAAAATAAATGGACATCTCCAAGAGGGAAACCTTATTAGTGTGAAATGTTTTAAAGTCTGTCCAGGTTGATGTAAGTCGGGGGAAGCAGCAGACATCAAGACTAATCTCTGACAGCAAATTTGCTGATGTCACCCAATGTGGCGTTAAAAATGACAATGAGTAAGGAGCAACCAAAGCTTAATATGATGCTTACATGCATAATGAGAAGCATTATGCCACTTGTGGCTTGTAAACTCAACTTTTAAATTCGCCCTCTACTCCTTAGCTCAACAAGACGTGGAGCACGAGGCCCATAAATGTGGCTGCCAAAACGCACAGTGCATCGGCATCAGGATCAGCTAGACCTCCCAAACGCTGTAACCTGAACCGACACGAAGGATACAAATGCTCACATGTGTGTGTTTGCTGTATTATTCTAACATATGATGAAAAAATACAAAAAGACTGCTCCGCTGCTGTCGTAAAAGATCCTCACAGTGAGACTGGCTGCAGGTGTTGTTGGCCCAACGCAGCCAAAAGTTTAACTGCCAAATCATTCAGGAATAATAAAAAGATTGCTGTTAAGTTTACCATATTATTTCAGAAGTGAAGTTAAGAGTGAGAGCATGTGCAAGGTTCATTATAATCACCCACCGTGTAGAAAAAACTGGATAGAGTTGGTAAAAAACTAACTGATGTTTACAACCCGCAGTTTCGGTTAAAATTTTCACATTTGCCTTTGTTTCTTCTTCAAAGTAATAATCGCCACATTGGTGGTTTGTTTATAATGGTGTGATCATCTGACTGCTCATGTTGCTGCTCTGTTCTGATAATTAAATCTACCAAAATTAGACACAAAAAAGTGGATTACTGCAATTTTTGCCCTATTTTTTTTATAGTTTTTGCTCATAAATTTCTACTGGTAATTACAACAATTTACTTACCAAGGTAAAATAGATTGAAAAACTATTTATTAATCCCAAAGGGGAAATTGCCGTGCCAAATCACAAAAAGAAAAACAGACAAGAAGGAAAGAAGGTAAGAATCAAAACACAGTGCAGCAATAAGCCATTCACTATATTAAAAACAAGAAGTAGAACAAGAGTTTTAAATAAAGCCTAAAAGTAGGCTCATAATCGTTAACTCTAATATGCACTCAATATACATGGCACAATCATGATGTGTAATACATTGTAAACATGAGCAAACTATGCTGCACAAAAAGATGCTGGATTGTCCTTGAATATTTAAATATTACTGATTCTTCATTGAATTTATATTTATACTCCCAGATAAACTGTAGGTAGATGTTATGCAATGATTTAGAGTTTAGAAATACCAAAATATATACAAAGGACATTTGAAGGGCTACTGATAATAATGATAATAATAATAGTAATGATAACAGCATTTAACTGCATGTATGTGTTAAAGGGGACCGATTATGCTTCTCCTTCATTTCTGTCATGGATGTATAATGCTACAAAGTCAGATATTCATATCAAACATGGCAAAAGTTTCAAATATAAGTTCAACATCAGGCAACAGATCAGACTGTGACAAATTTCTTTATATTGTCATCTGATCCATGCATGCCACTGTGTGTGTATTAGTGTTTACATTACTTATGTGGTTACATTATATAGCCAGCCCTGCTTCATGTAGCTACATGCTAATGTCAGGGAAACATGTCATCTTGGTTGCCGATGTTGTTCATTTCTCCCCAGTTTCGGATCATATTCCTGCTGGAACATGTCTGGTTTTGCTTAGAGGCTTTTATTGGTGATTCTTCACGGTAGAAGATGCCGCCATACTCCGTTACAGTCATTCTATCAGTAGCAATGATAGTGCAGAGGGGCTGAGCATGCAGATACAGAAGACCCAGGAGCACTGACCATTCAGACTATGTTGACACTAAAGCATGTCAGCATGTTCTAGTAGAAACCTATATGAGTATGAACCTGAAAATGACCATAATAGATCCTGTTTAAGTAATTGTGCTGAGAGTAATGAGTACTTGCTGAGTTCTCGAAACATGTGATGTCTTTATTTGGAAGCAAAATTGAAAGTGAATGCACCCACAGTATAGGTTGTAATCCCTCATTTTGCAGAAAAACATGCACACAACTACAGCAAGTACAGTAGGGCAAAGTAGAGCTGCGAGGTCAGTCTGTAAATTGTGACGGATTGCAAGAGGCAATATTTCAAAGTTTTCCTTTGTTTGCTCTTCTAAATGAGTTTGGCTAATCTGGAGTTAGTTTAAAGTACTTAGAGAGCCCAGTACCGAACTTATTGAGTAATATATAGTTAAATATTGCCAATAAAAATGATGAAGTAAAAAAAAAACCTCAGGATCCATAAAGAGTTATTGTTTATTGTAATGCATGAGATGGAAGATCGTGTGCTTTTTTCCCCTCTGTGGTTCGGCTTGATATCTTTGAGCCTCACTGTGAGAAGAGTCTCTTCACTCAGTTGAAACATAATATTTAATTTGCCTCTTCGATGTTGGGCTTCACATCGTAACCTCTTCTTTAAGGGTGGATGCACATGGCTGATGGATTTAGCCTCAGACTGGCCCGTCCCTCTCACATTAAAAAAACTTGTGCATCCTGGTTTTTCACTTTCTCCTTCACCACCAAGTAAAAAATGGCTGGACGGCAACTTTGGCACATAATTAAGTCAAGAAATTCTGTAGTGGTTTGCATCCAGGCTTCCCTTAACCTTCGGGTTTAACTCCATTCCTGTTTCGAGACGTATTCATCCATCTGCACCCTCTTGATCCCCTGTCCAAACCACAGCGATGACTCACGGGTAAATGAGCTGAAAGGGGAGGAGGAGGGGGGGAAAGGACAGAAAGCGGACAGATTAAGTCGCGGGGAACAGTTTGTGGCGGGGAATCAGAGAGATGTATTTTGAATGAGACTGCTTGCGGGTGCTGGAGGTCTATCAGGCGGTGCAGTTGCCTGGAATAACAAACAGAGACTGTCAGGATGACGAGCATGGACGGTGGTCCCTACCGTAAAGCCTTTTATAGAAAGAAGATGAATTTCATTTTAATTCTGGAAAGATTTCGGGAAGGCATCCAGCGTGTGTCCGCAGAGGATAGTAAAACACTGTTGGATGAATATTAGAGAACAATGTGAAACACTACTTTCATTCACATTTATCAGCGGGACAGCGTAGCTTATTTTTCTGCTTCTGCCTGACACTGACCTGAATACAAAACACTATACTACAGATAATACATTATTTCAAACATAAAGGGGTGACTGTAATTCTGTAATTTACTTGTCAACAAGTCATATGACGAAACACTTACTAATAAGTAACTGATCTCAATAACGAATACTCTCTTTGTGGCCAAAGCCTGGGATAACTTTTCTCTTCACCGTAGACTAAACCTATTAAAAACTCATCAGTGAGTCACACGGTCGCACTGGGTGACATGTTCCTTCATTGTGATAAACACAGGCACTGCAGTTTATTTTGAGTTAATCTTGAAACCCATCAGCTATCATCTGACGACAATAAAACCTCTGGGGGCGAGGCCCAATACTTCGGGCTGATCCGGTGTAGCCAGCACATAGCCAGCCAAGACTTCCTCTTCTGCCCGACAGCCACTTCAGCTAATCTCTACAAACAGATATCTGCATATGAATTCAGACACATTTTAAAAAGTCAATATATAGCTACCTTGTCGTCAGAGGTAGCTAATGTGTTCCGCCTCTCCCCATGGACGATTTAATGCGACGTATGATTGGCCCAATTCCACGGCAGCTATAACCCATACAGTCTGTGGTGGGGTGAAGTCGAGCGAAGTGTATTTAATGGAGCTGGCACTTGAGCGTGCCGAGATGTGACCAGAGCATTTGAAAGCATGGCTATACTACATGAGGTCTGGTGTTACTTTACGCAACTGAATGCTTCCATTCACAAGACAGGGTATCAAATGAGGTAGAAAAACAAGGCACCATACTTTATTATCTACTTTTTTAAATGAGGAAAGGTGAAAGTGTTACGAGACTGACTAAACTGTGTTGGTTTTGGTATTAACCTGCATTTTCTTTTCTTTTTGACAAAAAAAGTCTATAAAATAAAGGTAGACCTGTGCTGTAAAGAACATTCTGACCATTTACAATGAATTTATATTATGATTTCAATCTACATAACTGTCACTGAATCTCAGTGTTGCTGTTTCAGCAGAAATAAATGATTGTTCCTGTATTAATACAATATTTTTCAAAGAACTGCATCCGATATTCATCCAAAACATGCCCAGCACCGACAACAATCCCACGACATAAGCAGTAGCTAAATCCAGCAGGATCAAGGCAACAAAAACATTTGTTTTAGGCTCAGCTTTTGTTTGTTTTGTTGTTTTTTTGTTGTTTTTTTCTGTATTACTACTCCTCATACCTTTCAAACAGCCACATAAGAGTCTGGAAGTGATTGCACATTTTCATCCTTTTTATTTGAAAGAGGAAAACAAGTTAACAAGTTAAGAGAGACACTTTACAAGTATAACAGTAAAAAGCACTTAAAGGGAATAAGAAGCCCAAAGTAGTTGAGATGTTTTTGACTACCAATGTTCAAGCATCCCCAGCTGGTTGTAGTTGAACACCCGGCTGTCTGCCAGTCCACTTCACCAGAGGCACTACCATCCAGAGCAGAATACTCTCTGCTGGTGAGTGTCCAAGTGTAAAAAAAAAAAAAGGAGAAGAAGAAAAACACTTCTGTTCTGGTAAACACCAGTCGAACATGGTGAGAAAAAAATAAGGGCAAAACACAGAAAACTGGACTGTTATTCTTATCTGAGTTCACTTTCTTTGAGCAATCTACTCCCCATCGGGACACGTCACTTCATGTGGCATGCAGGCAGCGTGGCAGACCTGTAAGCTGTACCAGCGACAGTTCTCTTTTTTGTAATGCAGAGAAAATAACAGTGCACCGCGAATGATTTGTCTTTCATTTCTGCCCCTGGTTCCTCTCTGAGGTTAAGACCGTTGTTGGAGAACAAGCTGTACAGTTCAGCTGGTCAAACATCACATTGAAAAGGGGCCTGTCCAAACCTTTCATTAGCGTGAGTAATGACGAGTAATATGAGGTGATAATAGAAGAGTTTCGACAAACACGACACAAGGCGTGTTGGGGTTACAGATTTAACAATAAAGCAGATGTTAGTGTTGAATCAAAGGTCTTTTTAAAACCGTCTATTCTTCCGTGTGTTTCCATGATTTGTAATAGTTTCTTTTTACAAGTAAATAAGACCTAAGCCAAAAAGTGGCTGTATGGGGTTTGGCTTGCTACTGTCTTTTTTTTTGTTTGTTTTTTATTTCTAAATATAATCAATATCTCCAGGTGCTATATCTCTTATTTTTCTTCACACGCACAAATTCAGCTTTAAATGTATATCAGTAATATAACTTTACTGTAAAATATGATTAATTAAACTGTTAACATTAAAAAAAACCTCAAAAACAAAACAATTTTCCACATATATCCACACATATGTAGTGTATAAAAATGTGGAGAAAGATGTAATTATCAGGCTTGAATGCAGCTCAGTAAAATTCTAAAAATGAAAGTCATATTAACAGCTGGAAAACGGCATTATTTTATTGTTTTTATATTAAATCCTTTAAATGTAGATATTTAAATGATAAAAACAAAATAATAGTGAGTAGAAAGTAATGTCCAGATAATCAAGCACAGCACAAAAAAAGGTCAAAATACCGCAACAAAAATTCTAATGTACTATAAATTTATTTAAAAAATATCTTAAAGGGAGAAAATCTTGAACAGTTTAACTGTGTTTGATAGAAACTGCATGTTTAACCAACATGATATGTTGTGTTATTGTTACAATGACAGCAAGTTAAAAAAAATACAATGACTCATTCATAAGTGTCTTGGCGATGTTATGACTAGTCCCTAATCTGTAACAGTGTTTAACTAATGTTAGAGATTTCAGTGACCTCACTCCTGAGCCTCGGTTCATGTTTCTCCCTCTGAGCTTTTCCTCTGCCTTTGAAATAAAAGCAGCATGTAGTAGGGTCGACTGAGGTAGCTATGTGTCCTCCGCTCTCCAGCGGAGGATGTACTACTCACGCATCTCACTGCGTGTGTGTGTGAGTCTGTGTGAGCCTCACCATCTGGCCGCCATCAGCAGCCCAGGGCCTGGGTCCTGCTGACAGTCAGGACCAGCTGGCTGACTGGACAACGAAGCAGTTGTACCAGAGCAGACCAGAAGCAGACGGAGGCAGGTTACTGCTGCGTCTGACCCTCAGGGTGGGAAAGTACTGAGTGTGTGACCTTGACATGACGGAGATTTACTAAGATTACAGTCCTAATATGCAATAAGATTTACAAACCGACAAAACAACACGTACCTATACTATTTCTTACACTAGGACAACTTTAATTCTTGCTTTATAATACTTTTAGTTTTGCATGCATGTGTATGAAGATGAAGATGACGTGGCTGTGAGAGGACAGTGATAAAAGGATGTGATGTTACTGTATGTGTATAAGTGTATAGCTGTATAACTGTAAGTCGATGGCACAAAGGATAAACTTTAATATAGAAAATTATGAATTATTTACATATATTACATTATTGATCAGAGCGAGGCTGATAATCTGGAGGGGGTTGTGGAAAAACTACAACATACACAGTAATAGTGAGGCAATATTACAAAACACCGAATAATGAAATTACAGCAAATGTTTCCATTAGGAGCAGTGGTCCAGAAAATCACTTCCTTGTTGTGCTGTAGTTGTTATTTTTGTTATGTTGCTGACTATCTATGTACTTATTGTGTTAAAGGTTAATCGGACAGCTGCTGAGACGCCTGTACTTTACGTGAGAATTTTTATTTCATGCTATTTTAGAACTGTACCTTGCCACGTTTCAGAGGAATCGTTTTTATTTCACACACTTAATGAACAGCTTCCGTAACTTTACAGATAAAGACTTCAAAACATAATAAGCACTTATACTTTTGGTACTCAATGTAAATTTGGCTGATAGTACTTCTATACTTGTACTTAAAGGGTAAATTCTACACTTTCGTTCATGTCAACAAATCTAGAAAAACACCAAAATGCACACTCAGTTACTGTATCTCTCAGCTGTTTACAACTTCCTGTCTTTTTTGCCGTCTGTGGCACTCAGGCTTATTCATTCCCGGTGAAAATAAAAACCTTTAAAAACACAGGAATGTAGTTTTATTTTATTTTAAAAGCTTGACTCAAATGAACTTGTAAGGAAGGAACATCTGACCCAGTGCTACAGCGTGGCTCAGTGATGGGTTTTTAATAGTTTTTGGACAACAATGGAGGTCCTTAGTTCAAAGGAATGTACTCTGTAATGAGGCAGTACTTGTTGGAAGGGATTTGTTGACAAAAAGAAAAAGGAAAAACATTGCCAGCCTTGTCCTTTATGTACAAATCACATCTAAGAAAAGGACGTTAACTTGCTCACTAAATACTATATGTGCTAAGGATGCACTAATCTATTGGCTAACCATCAGTATCAGCCAATAATCCCCTTGTTAAGTGGCATCAGTCTGGCAACTAAGATGATAATCATCAATCACAGTGGCCGATGTTTTGAAATCGGCAGCATGAGAGCTAGTTAACATTAGCTGTTAGTTCCAGCTAACAGAGGTTGCATTGAGTTACATCATGATGCATCCAAGCTCAGTTAAACTGCATAGTGGGTGAAGGTAAATTATAACCTAATCATAATGTGTTCACGTGTAATCTTGTACTACTTTTCGGCATGAAACTTGAATATATACAGTTGTTTTATGGAGAAATTTGTTGATGTTTTCACAGCAATATAAAGTAGACATTAGAGAGGGAATTACAATATTCTATGTATAGTAAAAATACTTTCAGAGCAGTCATTAAAAAAAGTTTTTCTTGTAAAATAAGATCATATTAAAGGCTGTTTCATAAATTCTTTCTTTAGCTGGCACACAAAAGGGGGAATAAATAACAACAAAACTAAAAAAAACAACAAACTGTTCATTTTAACATCAGCCCAGGACGTCACATCATTGGTGCCTCCATCATATGTGCCCATATAAGTAGTTTAACATTTGCTATCAGGTCTGGAAGTGGAAGCCTACTGTATTTACTCCATATCCAGTCCTGCATGAGATAAGAGCCGGGGCCAAACCAGACACAGCAGCAGTAAAACGTAGAGTACTGAGACATCCTGCCAGCGCCTCAGCCTTTGTAGCCTCTCTGTGATATCTGCTGTGTAGCTGGCACAGTGCCTCCTTCTGCTCATTGTAAATTCAACAAGTATCATGACGCAGATTTTGAATGCATTGTGGAAATTGCCAAACCGCCTGTGCAAGACACTGGTGAGTCAGTACATCATTGTTATGGCCACCTTCCTCGAAATGGCCCCTACAGACCCGACTGGACCAGACCACAGCAAAAAGAGAACAAAGCATGGCCTCTGGCCCCGGTGTTGTTCCCACACTTCCACTGCTAATCACAGAAAGTCCTAAACACAGGACAAAACAGCCTTAGATGCCCGCGTTGGCATCCGCATCAAAACAATATTTGTGGAGGAATATAATACGGAATAAGCGCAAACAGGGAGATCATTTTAAATTCGGAGAGGAAATCAAAATGGCATGCTGCTAGCATATCATGTGTCCTTATTTTAAAGTTCTCAGATCTATTTGTCCCCACAAACATTAGACCCAGTCCCGTCTGGTTTCAGACACATAGTGCATGTTTAAAGTGGTACAGTTTTTGATGTGTCACAGGCTTTTGTTTTCTTTTGAATACAGTGTGTATGTTTGTTTTCCTGTGCGCCGACATCTTGTGCAATCACAGCAGATCCCATCAGCGACGAAATAAAAAACAGCATGCTTACTGCGGCTGTGGGGCTGAAACGAAGGGAAATAAGTCATGGGTCATTTTGTCTCTTTCAAACTGTTCAACACTGAGAGAAAAGTTCTGTAATCGTAAAAAGTAAAGCTCTACAACAGAAGCCAACATGACAAGACAGTGTATAAAAGCTGAATACATTAAATCTAGTTAATTGTTAACATGTGGCGCTGGTGAATGGGTCCCCAGTGGCATTAAAGCGTACCTTTTTTAAAGATTGTGTCTGACTCTATGTTTCTGTAATTTGCCAAACTGGTGGTGACATTTTCACTGATCATGTATTGTGTCTTTTGAGGCGAGCCTGGATGCCCGGGAGGTCTGAGGGCTGTGACTCATGCTTAAAGCTTTTGCGCCTGTGACATGGAGAAAGGAAATAAGAGCCAGATGCCAACAGATATCCACAAGCACATGGCTCACACGACAGACCCGGCCCTTGGTGTATTCCCAGCAGTCATACACAAAGGATTCAGGTGCGACTCAAGTGATTTTCCAGTAGCAATTTTACGTCAAAGCCCTGACAGTATGTTTACATTTCTCAGAAATTCACCTTAAGAACCAAAACAAGACACACAAACACACACACACACACACACACACACACACACACACACACACACACACACACACACACACTCATGGCTGCAGCCGTGTACAGTAAGAGGCATCATGGGTTTTAATTGTTTACTCTGTAACGTATAATTTTGTCCTGGTTTTTTATGTTTCTTCCAGAGTTTTGGCGGGGATGAAAATGTTTCAGCTAAAACAGATTTTACCAACCATGTTTTAGATTAGTAGAATTTGAGAGCTGGCACAGACAGCGGTTTCCATAAGAAATATCTTAATATACTGTGGTGTGCTGCCAGTAAATCATTTAAAACCCAAGATCCACCAAACAGTGGAACCTTCGCCATCTGCTTATGTAGTTGATGCAAAGAGTGAACTGAACTTTATGAAGTGAACCTTTCCCAAGGTATTTACAAAGTTTCCCTATCTAAATGCAAAAACTGGAGCATCAGCTGCTTCTTTTCTTTCTCACACTCCTTCTGTTTTCAAATTTTTATCCATCTATCTGTAACTAAGTTATATGTACAGTCACTCTTTGTTTGTATAAAGCCCGATTCGCACGGGACTAGTGTTACCAGGGGACCTCATGTTATTTAGAAATTACTCCCTCCCCCCACCTCTGTGTTTTGTTCAGTACATTGGCACGGGATAGGCTGCATTTTACTGGAATATACTGACATTATTATCCCCCACATATAATACACACAGTCATTTGTAACAATCTACACAACACAGAAACACTACACAGCACTACTGGCAGTGATGTACAGTGTTTACCTCCTTTTTTCCTTTTTCCTGCCACACACTGTCACACCATTCGTTTCATCATCTTTTGAGATGTTGCCTCGCTGATGGATTTGAGCTTGAGCTCTTTCTGTGAATGGGACTCCATGCTGTGTAGCGAGATGAGCCTTTCATTTATAAGTGCAAATGCAGGTTCTATAATTCTTGACAAGGACAAAGGCAGAAAAGAGGCACTGAGTAAACAAAAAATCTGAATACAACTCCAAACCACAGAGATGCCAGTTTGCACGGGGCTAATATTATCACATGACCTCCGTGTTTGGCAACATATGGTGGGTAATTGCAATGGAATTTTTACAAGAGAAATTACGGACATGGCCGATTTGCACGGGATTAAGATCACAGACAAGCTCCGCAATTATTACATTATTTATGTAGGTTGGAAAAGGAGGGCAGGTTATGTAAGTGGATGTAAGTATGTGTACACAGTGTATGTAGAGGATGAAGATAAGCAGGAGTGGGTAGTAAAAATATATAGAAATAACTCCCTAAGACAAAAAAATAATGAACAATTCTCTCTGCTGCTTTCACCTCTCCCCTTTTGTACTATTTTCCTGTGCGAGAGAAGGTTATCATTTTTTAATTATGTCCAATCTCATAGTTTAATGCATAAGCCTGCCAGCTGCTGTCACTCAGACATGCCCTTAAAGTAAACTGAAATACACTAACTTCCCTTTTGCCTTTATTTGATTTGTGTAGCTGGAATGGACATGAAGGAGCTACTTAACTATCTTTCCTTGTACAGTATGATTTGATGTATATGAATTTATATTCCATGTTAAATATTGCACCAAATGTACCTGATTACATAACCTGCTCTATTCTTCTACCATCATGTAGCTGTTTCAGAACAAATGGAAATTGATTCCAAAGCGATCCCTGTGTGATGCCATCTTTATTACAACACAATGCAGAAGCCTCCCGTTACACATCCATCCATGTGTCTGGGATGCTGCACAGGCTGGCTGATTCTGCCAAAAAATCCAGAAAATTTAAAATGAACAAGAAAAAAACTTTCCCCTTGAGGGTGAACAGGGTGTATCATATTAAGCAGAGGGGGAAAATAAGATGCTCTGCAGAAATAAAGTATCCTCAATGAGGGCTCTCCAGTGAGCACTACGCCACACTAAAAAGACAGATCTGGCAAAGCCATCTCCCAAATGCATTAGCTGTGAATGACAGTTCACATCTCAGCTGGCTGTATTAAAAATCAAAGACTATTCTGTACATCTGGAGAACATAGACAAGTGAAGGAAATTATCCAAAATATGCATGTGCCTTCACAGTGATCCATCATTGTTAGTAATTAAAACAGGGAAGTAATCCATCCTGGTACTTCAAGAGCCAATTACAAATCCATCTTCCTATGGCTGACACATATTAACACCGTGCACCAAGAGTGAAAGAAGTAATTAGAATACGCATCATTAAATTATCTATAAAGGTTTCAGGGTGGTTTAGTTTATTTCAAAAGATGTTGGAAGGACACATATAGAGAGCATGCTTTTTTAAATGTTAAAAGGGCGCTTCCACGTGCACATGTCATCCAGACCACACTGCTAGACAGTATTTCTTAAATACAAAGTGACAAGTGAAGAAAAATTGCCAGATAATTCAGACCTGATGTGCTTTAGTTGGGTTTAACCACTTGTATCTTTAAGAGGATTAGTCACCTGGACATCTGTAATCTGATATAACTAACAAGAGTTACAATGAGGGTATTATGAACAAAAGTCAAGGGTGAATGGTTCCAATTTGTGATTCACTGATCCATAGCGCTGCTGCTTATTCACCTAATGCTTTTCAGTTTGACGTGAACCCTGATGTGACTCATGATGTTTACATTTTCCTCCACATTCTTCTCTTTGCTGGAGCAGACAGTGAAGGGAATCAGTCACAGTATGTGTCGGGTGTGGTCCGAGGTCAATTAGAGCAGGTTAACAGCGGAGAGTCATCAGCATATTGTTTAAACTTGTCTGATTGAGTCACTTGGGATTGTTTTAAATTCCTGTGTACATAAAAAAAGAGTTCAATTTACTTCTGGCATGAGAACATCTCCAGTTAAAGACTTTGGGTCTAAAATGGATTACACATTTCACATATACACAAACTCAGGGATATCCTTATACAAAAGTGCGCACTAATTACTACCATGCACAAATGCGTCCAGCTTTCTCTTTTAGTTTCTGCCTGATTTATTAACACCACATACAGTAAGACAGCCTGAAGGAGCGGCACATAGTAAGTACTGAATGCACCTACATGTGTTTGATGTATGTAAACTTTTTGCATGCAAGAGAAAGAACTGTGATCCCAAAATGTAAATAGCTGCGTCCAAAACGACTCCATAAATTCACTATATATTTCCTGTGAGTGCCTGGTGTTTATCCACTACAGAATGCATTAAAAAAAATCCCACAATAAAACAAAACTAGAATGACTGCTTTGCGGTTGTATGCCTCTGCACACCAGTCAATTTGCAGTCTTACTTTACATCCACGTCTATAAAAGCATGCGATGCTTCACACACACATCTTCAACCCAGCAGTACAGAGAATCTATACAATCACTTGTATGGACACCCAAGATTAGTGTCTGGCCAAATGTAACCTCTTCTATTCCTGAGTTATGATGCTGAATTATAGCCAGTAAAGAGTATATGCAGAAGACTGATGTCACAGTGAAGTTAACCTTTGACGTTTTGAATATGAAATATCATTATTTAACAGTTTTATCCTTTCAGACTTTTTTGTGAGATTTTGTCATAATTAGCATACATGAAGGTCACAGTGACCAAATCCAAGCAGACGTTTGTGCCAAATAGATATCACGTTCACGAGAATGAAACAAACAAGACCACAGTGACCTTGACCTCTGACCTATAACCAAATTCTAAGCAGATCATTGTTGAGGCCAAGTGGATAATTGTGCCAAATTTGAAGAAACTCTCTCAAGGTGTTCGAGATATTGCATTCACAAAAATGAAATGGACGCAATGTCATAGTAACCTTGAACTTTGACCACCAAAATCTAATCAGTTTATCAGTGAGTGAATGTGTGAACCAAATGTGAAGACATTCCTCAAGTTGTTCATAAGATATGGTTTTCAATAGAATAAGACAGACAAGGTCACAGTTAGTTGACCTTTGACCTACGACCACCAAAATCAAATCAGTTCATTACTGAGTCCAAGTGGACAGTTGTGCCAAATATGAAAAAAAAAAATCCCTGAAGGCAATCTTGAGTTATCGAGTTCAGGAGAATGGGATGTACGCACAACCCAAAAACATGAAGCCTTCAGCCATGGCTATCAATGGTGCAGAGGCATAAATAGTGTCCATTGCGTACATGGTACTTTTTGTTAACAATTCCATAATAAAATATGTTCCACAAACCGCTTACAACACTTTACCTGTTATTCATGACAACATGATAATTGAAGTGTAAATGTAAATCATTAATATTTGATAAATTACCCTGCTGGCTGTAATCCATCTACAGTCTCACTTCATCCTCTTATAAAGGGAACAGCTACAGTCCTATTTGTGATGCACTCCATCTGTTGGGTCTTTGAACAAAGAGTAACCATAACTTTCCCAAAGAAGTCAGGATGTTTTCTCTGGTTGTGACCAACTGTGAGCAGCTGGAGGTAAACTTATTGCATTTTGGTTTTGCAAATCAGTGGGAGTTATCCATTTAAATGTTTTACTCATCACTTTTGTAAGATGGTCTTTACCAAGAAAAATGCCAACATTTTTTTCTAATTCCTTAGACAACCAAGGTCGTTTAGCAGCCAGGTTTTTTAGCATGGTTCTTAATGCTTCATCAAAATTCATGGTCCTTTTCTGCTAAATTTTTTATTAAGGCTGTATCCAATTCAGAATTATGTCAGTTGAATCAGATTATGCTGTTTAATGCAAATATTCAATGATTCTTTTTGTTGTTGTTGTTTTGACTGGTTTTTTTTGTATGTGTGTGTGTGTGTGTGTGTGTGTGTGTGTGTGTGTGTGTGTGTGTGTGTGTGTGTGTGTGTGTGTGTGTTTTGCATACAAGGTTTTAAAGTTTGAATGGGGCTCAGCGGGAAGTTTAGTGTGACAGCAGCACTCACGTAATATAGTGACTTGAAGCAATCTCAGTCGACTGATGGGTCTCAGACTTTCAGGAGGCTGCTTTAGTTTTTTATGGTGGTTTTCATCACTAAATTCATGCTCAGCAACTCTATCTTGTTTATTTCTGATCGAAACAAACTTCTGTTTGTTAGAAGCTCACTTCTAGAAAACTTAACCCTGGATCTATCATGCATTTCAAAGAAATTCCTACGAACACAAAACACATGAGAGATCAATCGAATTGCTGCAACAAATTTAATAGGAGGCGACGTGCTCGAGTGAGACAAGGAGGATCACTTGCACGACTTCAGAGGCTCATCCTCCACTGGCACTTCCTGGTATAATTCCTGGTTCACTCTGCAAATACAATTGCTGATACACAATATTAAGGACTTTACCATGACTGAGGGAATAGAGACTCTGAGAGACTGCATAAACTCCAGACTGGGACACCTTTATGACTACCGGTGATGACACAGCCTGTATTACTGCCAGGATCATCCACTCCGACAGCTGACAGTTGACTGCAGCTGACCCCTCTCTCCAAAATATGTTTAACATTTTTTACTAGAGATATGAAATCAAACAATGTCTCCCACATGCCTGACCCCAGTGTTTCTATAACACCTTAACTGCTCCCTCCTCTCATTTAATCTCTGCTAGGTCTCACTTCCAATGACCCCCTCGCCACTGGCTCACACCATTACCACCACACCCCAGGTCTACAGGACACTCAAGAAATGGCCTAGAAAGGCAGCTGGACCAGACTGAATTTCACCACCTACATTCAAGCCCTGTGCTAAACAGCTCTCATCCGCCGTGGCAGATTCCTTCAATCTGTCCTTGGATCAGTGCATCATCGTACCAGCCTGCCTCAAAACATCTGTCAACATAATGGTCCCCCAAAAATGCAAAAGATTATGAGCCTGAATGACTTCTGTTGTCATAAAGAGCTTCGAGAAATTCATCGTGCAACATCTCAAAACCATTACTGACTCTCTCAGTGACCTTCTGCAGATTGCATTCACAGCAAATACGACACACACATATATGCCTTCATACTTTAGAGCCTGCTAGAGCTGCAACAATTAATTACTTGTCAAGTATGTAATTAATCACCAGCTATAATTAATTAATGACTATGAGTAGTTTTTTAATTAGAAAAAGTCAAAAAATTATTTGGTTCCAGTTTCTAAAGTGTGAATATTTTAAAATTTCCTTCCTCCTCTGTGACAGTAAACTGAGTATCTTTGGTTTGCGGACAAAACAAGACATTTGAGGACGTCACCTTGGACTCTGGGAAACATTTTTCACCTTTTTCTGACATTTTGTAGATCAAACAGCTAATTGATTCATAAAAAAAAATAATATCAAGAGATGAACTGAGAATTAAAATAATCATTAGTTGCAGCCCTGGAGCCTACCTGACCTACTGCTAAGGGAAACCTTTACAATGGCTCCAGTCCTGTCTGCCAGGGGACTCACATCTGCCTTTCCAACAGGAAACAGTTGGTTTGTGACCACATCTCAGAACCACCATACCTCAGTGCTGGTACCCTGAAGCTGTTTTCTCTCCTCTGCTCCTCTCTGTACACCAGTGATTGTATATCCAGCAGCCACTGCATCACACATTTCTGGACAATGCCGCTATTTCTTGAGACAGTTAAAAAAGATTCAGACTAAGCCCCAAAAACAACGTCTGTCCTCAGGCCACAACCCTTAAACCCTTGTAATTAAATACTGTGGCATTAAGTGTTAAACTAAACTGCCGATTGTACTGGACTGACAACATCACTGCCATCTCTGCACACTTTCAGGGCTACATATGAATCTAAATTTCTCTGTAAAATTTGTTGTATATATTGATTTTGTGTATTTGTATATTGCACATTTTTAAATATTTACAAGTGTTGTACTGCTCATTTTAAATCTTCTTCAGCTATTTCATGTTATTTTTCTTGTTTCTTTACTTTGCTGCTCTGACACCTGCACTAAAACAAAGTACATGTACACAGGGTAAAATAAATAAATAAATAAATTTGTTCTGTAATGTTAGGCAACATCAGTGTTAATTTTGACAGCTAATTTAGATTTAGGCTTAGTCTTAAAAATGCTAATTAGTTTTAGTCATTTTTATCCTTTATAGTTTTAGTCTAGTTTTAGTTGATGAAAATTCAAAACATTTTAGTCGATGAAAATTCATGACATTTTGATCAACTTTTAGTCATTTTTTTTTATCTTTATAACAATCCAGTTAGGCCATATCATGTGTCAGAAATAAGACTCAAGGTGACAGTTTGTATAAACATTTTATTTAAACAATTTTAACTACAATTACAAATAATTTCTACACACTAACAAACTTGCATTTCTTAAGCAGTTTTTGACAGGTTTAAGGGGTGACTAACGAGCGCACACGTACTTATCATCATTTGAAAAGCTTAACATCTCTCTATTTATGTTCTCAAAATCGTTGACACCACAGACACCAGTCAAACAGCAATCAACCCATAAACCTTGCCGAGATAGTGCGGATTTTACTGCAGTCCTGCAGGGATCAACAGCCAGTGGCTGCTTGCTCTGCTGCCATTCAGCAGTTAACAAGTGGAGCTAACTGCTAAAAGCCACTGCTGCAACTAACAAACTTCACAAATCCATTCAACAGCTCCACCAGCTACGGTCGGACACATACGGCTGGTTATTTACTCCTGAATTACAGCTCACCACTTGCACAAACAGCTGATGCTGCTCCGGTGTGAGTGTTTTGGCTGGCTAGAGAAACATCCTGCTGCAGACTATTTACTGGAGTTTGCCAGCCTGTTGCTCATGCGTCGTTTGAAGATAATTGCAAGCATGGCTGTCCTCGGCTTTCATTGTCCAATATTCCACTACTAGCATTTTCGTCACATCTCTTCTTGTCAACGAAAATGAAACACAGATTTCGTCTTAGTTTTTATTATCAAGATCTATTTTTAGTTTGTCATCGTCATGGAGAAAAGGTTTGTTTTTCGTCTACAGAATTAACACTGGGCAACATCTTTGGCAAATGTGTTTTCTCCATGATCTGAAGACTCATGTATTCACAATTACCAGGAAGTTGTCCATGACATTATGTATGGAGAAAAATTCATGGAACCTAACCTTTGTTTCATGGTCAGCTGGTTACCATGAATGATTTTCTCCATAGTGTTTACATTCATTCACTTCATTACCATGATGTTGAATATTTTGACATGTTTGGGTTTCTTTTACATGTAATCCAATTCAGGTGACAAAGATAATTTGCCTCCCTAAAATCTGGTCAGTGAGACGTTGCTGTCTCCACTCAACGGTTGTACACACAGTGTAGGACTAATGGCGCACACCCGCCTCTGTTTAAGTGTTTCCATACTGCCAGATTGCCTTCAAGTCATACATTTTACATTTGACCTTTCTGCCTTGCCAATTCACGTACCATTAAATACTGGGACAGCTTAATGTTCCCTGGCACTAGAACACAGATAAAGTAAAATGGCCCCATTCTTTTTGTGAGCATGCTGCCAGAATATCAGTGTGCTTATGAATTTCAATGTGCAGGACTGATCTTGGTGATTTATTAACTTTACTATGCTTCCAGCAGTGTTGTTTATGGAGTCCTTTGAGGATTTCTCATATACATATTGTTTCAGTATCCGTAACGGGTGTCGAAGCATTGACATACTGTCGGGCTGTAAAACCGAACGAAAAAGCAAGCTTGCCAATTAGTTTGAGTGATGCATAGAGGGACATAGGGGTGACAATTAGGAGAAAAGGGAAAACACATTTTTAAAAATGTCTTAATTTTGGAGCTGGTAGTTGCTATGGTAAACATTTCATTTAAATGATGTTTGCCGCAGGACTGCTGCTGGCGGGCCACTAAGGATTGAGACCTAATGGTAGGCATTAAAGGGAAATTAAGGGGCCCACATGGCCGCACACTTCCCTGCTAGCCAGCGACTCTGGTCTTTGCTCAGAAGAAACTTCAAAGAAGAGGACGTCAGACGTCAGAGCATGAGCAGCAGAGATTCATAACTGGGAACAGAATGAACTGGAGCCACACTGCTCCCACAGCAGCTTGTTGTTTCTCTCTTTATGTTTTTTTTTTTTTTTTTTTTTACTGTGCCGGAGTGTATTTGATGAATTGACACACTGAAAACAGTTTCTTTGCCAGAAGCAGATGGTGCTGAGTTGAAGCAGGAGGATTTCAACACACAAGGCCCCTATGTAGCATAACTGCAGCTGCAACGGTAGCTAATCTGCAGAGCAAAAAGAAGTCCAAAAATGTGATTACACCTAATCTGCAATACATTTATCCTGCAAACTAGACACAGAGTGGAAACTGTGGCTCAGATATATTGTTATAAAAATAACAAGGCTGAATACAGTGAGTTCTCATGCAGCTTAATCTCATGCATGGAACTTTTTATACTCAAACGGCCAGATGAACTGATTTGAAGTCGAGGTTTTTCAGACGATAAAGGGTTAACACCTGCCTCTTTCACTCGACAGTGTAACAGTACACTGGTTTATGACCTGTTGTTGACATACTTTGCTGTATTCACTGTTAAATCTTAATTAAAAGGCATGATATGACATGAGCGCTGGTGAAATTGGGGCACTGCTTGACAGACAACATGTCAGTGAATCCATCAGAAAAACACAATACAAACCGTATTATCATGGCAACATGGAAGGGAATACACACAGTATATAGTATACACAGTATACAGCACAGTATATAGTGTCGCTCTTGTACAGCTCCCTTTTCACTTTAACTTCATAGAAGCCAAAATGCTTCTATGCTTTTATACACTAGCTACAGGGAGAGTAAGTTGGATTGTATTCAACTGTGGTTGTTCACGCTCACCCGCTATGAGATATTTATGCTGGTATAGTGTCCAGTAATTGCGTCCTGTAATATTTCACCAGAAATAGTATGCCACTGACATACTGCTGGTTTCAGACACACTACAACATCTAACAAAGGCTACCGTTTTAGCACATTAAGTAATATATATAATATACAGTGTGCTAATTCATTCACTAGTGTGCTCATTACACTGAAATACAACATGAATCATAACTGGCAATTAAGATAAATGGTCTGCAACCTTTTTATTTTAAAAAGTTAACTGCATTAATTAATTAATGAATTAATTTGAAAGCACCTCTCAGTCTCTTATATGAGAATAAAAAAATGAACGAGAGGCTCCGCTGTGTTTTTAAGTAGGTGTGAATGGTTGTCTGTCTCTATGTGTCAGCCTTGTGATAGTCTGGTGACCTGTCCAGGGTGTACCCCGCCTGTCGCCCACTGTCAGCTGGGACAGACTCCAGCCCCCCTTGACTCCTTACAGGATAAGCGGTTATGTAAAATAAATGAATGAATCGCTGGATTATGGGCATTTGTGAATCGATGCCAAATCATTCACGTTTGCATTGTGATACATCTGAGAACCAATTTTTTCCTCCACCCCTAATATATGTATTTGTTCTTTTTAACAACTGTGATGGCCTTTGATACATTTCATAGATAGTGCTTATCAACTTTCAGGGTTTTACTGAGTTGTTTTAAATTGTTTGTGACATACTGCTCATGATTCATGAAATTTGTAGCATGTGAAGTCTAAGCTGATACCAATCACTTTTTCCTCGAGCTAGTTTTGTTTCTTTGAAGAACTGAAAATAAACTCATTCATCATCCATCATGTGGTTGGTGTGATCAGGTTAAATGCTGTCAATTTTTGGCAACCACTTTGAAGTGAAGATTCAGTTTTACATGCTTAACAGCATGAAACACTACAGCATAGTTACCTAACTTAAGTCCTGTGCTTTATTTAATGTTTCCATATTGCTTCCTTTTCTTGTGTAACATTTTGTCAGTGTTTATGATTTGTTTTAAATTTCTAAAGCAATTTGGAGTTTTAAATTATTATAATTATGTTGATTAAATTATTATTTAAGTAATGACAACCACACCTGCTTTGCAGCCTCTTTGAATCCTCTTGTGCTTCATGAATGCCTCTGTGCCAACTCTTTGTCTTGGCTAACCCAGATTTTGAGTCAGTGCTAACAGCGAAATCAGCCCCATCTTGAAATACAAGAATAAACCACATAATAATCCTCTTATTACAGGGGTGTGCATGGGAGTCGGTCAAAAGTGCACAGCAGCAGTTCCTTTTAATGCTCTTAGTGCTCAGGTACCCAACCTTGTCCTGACATTTCTAGGTGGAGCAACCCTCTTCCTAAGAAGCTGTTAGTCATACTGCATCAAGTGATGACCTGGAAATTAAGCGGACACTTCAATGCTGTAAAGTGCCATGACTACAGCTTCAAGAAGTGCTGCGGTTGTTTTAAGATTCACTGTGAAGAGGCACCGGTTGCTGAAGTTGCTGAAGTCTGTGTACAGTACACTGAGTATCATCTCTTGCTAATAACCTGAAAACAAACCAGGACAGCCACAGCCTCATTTGGACGTAATGAGTGAATGTGAGTACTGGTAAAACTACTGGATAGCAAATGACTGTTGAAAATTCAATCCCCTTTATAATGTGACAGTGGTTATATGGTTAAAGTTTGGTTAGGTTTGGCAAAAGATCATGGCTTGGGTTAAAATGACTACTTCGTTAAGGTTAGGGGCGCTTCATTGCCATGGTAACAATAATAAACATGTGGTTTAAGGTTCGGGGACAATCCTGGTCATGCTTTAAAAAAAACAATAATGTTGACTCGTGGTTGGAAACAGGAAACAAACAAAGCACTCCTGTGTCAAAGTCCAAGGCTGAATCCAAATGTCCACCCTGTGAACTTGTGGACTGAGCTCTAATGGACTTCTGTCGTCCATTTACTGTCATCACGTAAAGTCATTGAGGGCAGAGAGTGTAAGCTGCTGATAGACAGGACTCAAGTCTGTTTCACTTGTTGCCTTGGGAACGTCTAAGTGACAACGCAGTCATGTACACGGTGATCCCTGCTGTCACATTCCTCACGCAAATTGATAAATGGTGTCTGCTAACTGCAGATAACGAGACATAAATCCCATATTTAGGATTTTTTTGAGAGTGAACAAAAGATGAGACTATGAACAAATAAATAAAATAAACTGGGTATGACTTAGGCGCTACACTGGAAAACTATCTTTTCTTGTATTTTAGCTATTTTACTATACTGCACAGCTTTTACAGGGTAAGCTGCGATGATAAAATGTATTTTTATAACTTCTATAGCCGACACCTCTACGTATCTCTGTGTCATGATGTGGTTGAATTTTATTTCTCGCCTACATGATTCAAGTAACTATTTAATGCAGAATTTGTTTCCGAAATTTATATAACTTTGTTTTTTTAGTCAGCCACTGGAAGAACTAGTTATATTTGCATATTGCAATGAATTGTGGGTAATTAAATCAGTAGAGCCTGGTGAAGTTCCACCCCAAGCAGACTTTGTCTACGTCTGCAGAAAGTCCGCCTGGGGCCTGTCTTGGCCTGGTTGAATTGTGGTATTGGATTGATGTGGCCGTCATCACTCGCAGACGTCCTTGGAACCTGAACACAAAGTGTGCGACTCTCACTGAATTCCTAACGTTTGGATTCAGCCCTATGTTTTCTGTCCATCCACAGACTTTGGCCCTGACTTCTTATGTTCCCACCATGATTACTGTGCCATCCAGAGGGCTTTGTCATTTTGCTGAAATGACTGATGCTGTCGTTCTTCTTGAGCGGACAGTCTCTTTTCGACTGGTAATCAAAGGATATACCACACTAGCAGCCAAATGTTGACCTTTGATGAAGTTTGGAGGCACTGACGACCTTTAAATCTGTGGTCCCCAACCCCAGAGCCATGGCCTGGAAACACAGAGCTCTCATGATAGTAGTTTTGTGGAATATGTGAAATAACTTTAAAAGTTACCAGAGTACATGAAATAATTTAAGAAGAGTCACTGTGGAGAATATACTCACAGCAGCATCTACAGTCTGTACACGTGCCTATGAGTAGCCAAATTGCAACATCAACTGCAAAACATTTATCCTGCAACTATAACTCAAAACCTATGTCAGTTGTATCTATGGCAGGACCCCCTTTAACTCCTGTAAATGAAAATACATCGAGCTTTACTGTTGCAGCCTGCTAGCTAACATGAATAAAACACAAAAGAAAAGCCACCTAAAAGATTTTCAGAGGAGGTGGGGAAACTAAAGATGTTAAGTCTGTAATAACAAACGTTTAACCTACTTGTAGCCATGAAAACACCTCTCACCACGCTCCCGTCAGCCAGTCTGCAAGAACACTGTCAATAATAAAATGATCCACGGTGCAAGGAAGATTGAAGATCCAAATTTTAAATTTTCACTACAGGACAAGAAAGAAACAATAAAATACAAACTTGCAAATATGATGATAAATACTGAAGTTGATTACGTAATGCTAAAGTTTCAAACAACATGTAAGTGGTTTTAAACCCATTTGACACCACAAGTATTCCAGTAAACAATCTGATTCTCCTCAACTGGAGCACGACACTTTCTTTTTGGCATTTTCTGTAACTGAAAATTAGTTGCAAAACAACTTCAAACGTTGCCACAAAAGCACAATTTCAGTTGGCCATGTGCATCAGGAAGTAGTGCAAAAAAAAGGGATAATACTCTTACAGGAAGAAACATCTACAAGATGAGAAGAAACAGAGGACCTCCAGGGCTTTCATTTCTCCCTATGAGCCAATCAGACATTTTGTTCTCAGGCAAACACGGATAATACATTTGAGTTCAAGACTGTATTTCTGTGAAGAATTAACACGCTAGCTAGACAAACCCTCAGGCTGCTTTATTTGAAATGAAACAACATGTATGCAGTAACCTCACCACACACCCCCAGTGCCAGGCAGCTATCAGTAATATTTTGTGGGTTGGACTCAGTCATGGCGGACACAGAGCGACAGAGAAAGACACCAGGAAAGAGCGCGAGAGGCGGTGATGGGATCTCTTCTCTTCCTTTGAGAGGAGTGACATTTGGAACAAAGAGGCCAGTTATGTGAGCAGTTCTGTCTGGGACCGGCAGACTGACAGAGGCCAAATACTCCCGGCCCGCCAAATCAACCGCCCACGTAGGGTGGGGTCACTCCAGGATGACTCATTCATACACACGCAGGGAAACAGGAACACACACACAAAGTATACACTGTTCAAAACTTCCTTAAAAACATCAGTTCTGTTAGGCAAAGATGTGCAAAGGTGCAAATCTGCAAGGAAATGTTTAATGGAAACGTCAAAGGATATAAATATCTTGCTCTTGGACTCACATGTTTCTCCCAGCACTCAGGTTTTGTCTGCAGCACAGGTGAAAGTGTTCCTTGTGGGACTGCCAGTCTGGCTGTCTTTCTCTTGTCACTGATAGCATGTGCGTAGGCAGCCTTTGTTTTCACTTGCCATCTGGGCTACCTGCCAGACCAAATAATACTTTTTATACGTTGTTTCTAGAGCCCTCCTTTGTGAGATAGCACTTTATACGGCTTCTTGGAAAGGCTTTGTCAATATTTCAGCATCCATTTAGTCACAGTAAATTATGCCAGCCAGACAAATAAACACCATTTACTGGAGTTTGTGTGGCTTTGGTATCACTGAAGGTGGTCAGCTGAAGTACCGGCGGCAGCTTTTGTATCTTTTCCCTGGAACATTTCTTTGTGTCTCCGTGTGTCACGAGCCCTGCAAGAGGGGAAATGATGAGATTTGGCATATATGTTGCTGCTGCTTGCTGAGCTGTTAATGTTAATTTGATAAGTTTGATAGAGCTGGCTGTTTCCTAGCAACATAATATTTGGCCATAAATAGAAACTAATGGACAAACATCGCCCGGCTTGGCTACCTTCCAAACACCACCTCTGGTTTCGATGGCCATTTTTATGAATGATTACTACTCAAATGCTGCAAGCATGAACTTTGCAATAATTGTGTTGTTAACATAAGCCAGAGGAACTCCCTGGAAAGGAAATCTTTAACAGTTGAGGAAGGGAGTTGTTTGTTTTCACACCTTGGCTACAAAGTCATCTGTGTTGAGTCTTCTTTGTTTGGTGTGAAAAGAAAAGTAAAGAATATACTGTCGGAATTATGAATGCTGAACTTCACTGACTTTTTGTCTAGTTTAGTTTAGTTTTTTCAGCATCATTACACACAACTACAAAAAGGCTAGTATAAGCTATTTATTTCCATTGTGATTTTTGATGTAAAATTTAGCTTTGTTTATGTGACTAAATTAAAATATAGTAGTAAAAATACAAGTGTATAAGACATTATCAGGGTTAACATGACAAAGTCAGGGGTTTATTTCCACTGTGGTCCCTGATATTCCATCACAGCTATCAAGCATGAGGAGTCCAGGTTACTGGGTGACATGCTGCTAACAATTCAGCACAGTTTACACATACATATGATCATCAACAAAATCACTCCTAGTCAAGTAATTTGACCTACTTTTCATTACTGTGGTGGTTACTTTCTATTTCAATATGCAAAGGTAGCATATGCTGCATTCAGGTGCTCCTTGGAAGGTCCCATTTCCTGAGTTATGAAGACATTTGACTTTGTAATGTTTACGAGGAAACAAAATCCGGGTGTCTACAGGTACGAACAAGTAAAATTTACGACTTTTAAAGACCTTTTTAATATCACGTTAAATTAAATTTAAGATCAAACTTGAGATGGAAATATACACCAAAAGTGAGTAAACACAGTGATGTCAGTTCAAAATGAACAGAAAAAAAATGACCCTAAAGATACTTTCTGTGCTTACGGCGCAGCATGTGCGACTCCACCGCCCTGATCCCCACATACCACATTTGAAACACCTTCGACATACAGCGCAGTTTGCTTGGTAAACATTTCCAGGCTCTGGCTTTAATCAACATGAGTAATTGTTGTTGTTATTCTTTTAAGCTATGAGTCCTTACTCTTGCATTTTCCTAATTTTCCATGGCTTGCAAGGTCCTAGTTTAATCATGCACACTCATTGCGGGTGACGATGCAAAAATAGGTGCACTGCGCACATACAGGTTTTGTGTTGAAGTATGGTTGAATAGTGTTTCCCTTCTGTTAAAATTATGTTTCCTATAGCACCAACACCAAAAATCACATTGGTGATGTGACTAAAAAACATTTAAGGCCCATTCAGTCTGAATTTAAGACTTTTTAAGGACCTGCAGCCACCCTGAAAATGGACGCTACGAAGACTAAGTGTTGTATTTTATTGGTCATAGCATTTAAACATGTTGACAGCCATTTCAAGCTTTACATTACAAAGTGATTTTGTCCCAGACTTGTTGCTGCACCACTACATCACACACTAAGCTTTACCTGACTAATGCTAGCAAATAATTTTTCTAGCTAATCTAGGTCACTCTACGGGGACAGCAACTAACAGTTACAACGTAATACCCTAATACAAATCACATGTGAGCTAAAAATGTGAATTCATAAAAAGTTTATTACCATCAACGGAACATTTACTTTCGTCAGCCATGTTTCTGCGTAATGGCTTCAACTGGCAACTCGTGTACCAAAATTTTGGCTGACTTTCCAAGTTGTTGTTCCGACTTGTGGGTGTTCACGTGAATTTTTTTGATTGGGAACTTATTTTTCAAATTACTGACACCACATGAAGGCAGGGTTATTTCTTTACCCCATGTTGACAATAACAAAAAAACGATACATAGTAATGAGAGTATCTTTATCCTTTATAGGAGAAATATTTAGAGTCCCTTAGGACAGCAGGGCTTATTTCAAACACATGCACCAGTGTTCCAGGAAACATATTGTTCCATTTGTCGACTTTAATCCATAGCTGTGTGAAAATAAAATCTATTTTAAAAGGTATAACGTGGCACTAACACTGCCACGAATAGGAGTTTGATTCCCGCCAAGCCATACTTTGCACTCACAGCATTGTAAACCCTCTCTCGGATGAAAGCGGCCACCAAAGGGCCTTATGTTATGTTATAATAAAGTGAGATCAAATAAACGGCAGGGGCAGAAGAATTGCTCTGGGATCGCACGTGTTTGGTTAACGCCAAACAGATGGAGGCATACTGTATGATTACTGCATTATAGCATGGATTGTATACCCACTCAGACAGGAAAGAGATGGCAGCTGTTAGCCATCAGCGTGGAGGCGCAGGCAGCCCCAAACTATAGGCCGTGGCCGTGCCTACTCAAACACACATGAACGTATGCACATGTTCACAAATGTACACGCCGTGCAGCCGGATGTGCAGACAGAGTGGAGCGTGTGGAGGCACGAACACACACAAACACACGCACAAACTAATCCCTTTTATCTCGGTAATCTGATGTTTAACGTCAGGGCCCACCGTACGCCTACCGCCATCTTAAAAAGTACAGAGCTTCTGCCAAATAACATAAACATCCTGCAACGACTGCTGCCCTGCGTCATAATTTTCTTTTCATAACAGAGCCTACTGCCTGGTTATTTCAAGGCTCTGGGTGACCCCGAAACCAGAAGTTTCCTCACTCCTCCTCTCTTGTTATTTAAGGAAAACTTCAGTGTTTCCCTTTCTGCTCTGTGTCTCTCTCTCTCACTGGGTGTGGTTTTCAAGAGGCAAACTTGTGTGAATGATGTGGACTCTCTATAGTCATAGCTTTGACTCAGTCCACACCCTTCAACTTAAAGAGGAGTTTAGAGGAGGTGGAGCAAAGCAACGCTCGGAGCACAGTTTGAGCTTGGACTTGAGCTCGGAGGCTTTTGCAGGCAGCATGTACGTACCCGGTGACCTGTGTTGTCTTTGTGCTGTACTCTGTGACTTTTGGATCTCTTCACTTTGAGCATGTAGAGGCGTCAGGGTTTTTCCTTTTTTTCTTAAAGTGTCTCTACTCAGAGACGTGTGTGAGTTTGAGAGAGATTTCTGCTTCAGTAAAGTTTCAGAGGTGAGTGAAGTGTGCATGTGGTGGCTGTTGTGAAGGTGAAAATGAAAGAGTTGAGGGAGACTCATGATGTGTTTTGGAGAGTTGTTCTGGTTTAAAATTGTCTTTGTAAGTGCCTTATTTAGTGGTTTAGTTTCAGAAACTTTACACAGTGTACTGAAACACTGCTACTTACATATTTTTTCTGAATTTAAGATAAAATCATAAATATTTTATCTCTAGACTTCGTCAAAATGAATTCTCCCATAGGTGATTCATTGTTTTTGTAGCCAGACAACCTTGATATGTCTGCATATTTATTCATTTATTATTTTCTGATTTTGTTTGTCGGTTGCTAATTTCATCGGGGGAATATGTGCATGTGATAATCTGTGACCGATCAGGACTTGATTTTTCACTTACATGATAGAAATTAAAGCTTTAACAAAGTTACAAACTGGTGATGACAAATATTGAAATTTTTAACTATTAATGTGTTTCACACTTCAGACTGCGTGCTCATTCTGTAGTTTCAGTACTGAGATAAGCTCAGAACTAGCATATGAATGCAAGAGAGCGTATGAGCGAGGCCGATTTTGATGTTTGTGACTAGATAAGTAAATATTAATCACATCCATGGCATACGTGGCAGGTTTTTCGATTGTTCTAATCTTTATTTTAAGCTTATAAAGTCCTTCTGGAGAGATTTTCATATAAACGGCTCATGCGGTATTTTGTGCCCTGTTATTGTACCTTTTTCACCAAAACTTGAAAGGATTCAATTATCTGTACTCATGGGAGTATAACAGGCTGCTCCAGTCATCGTTCTATCTGGCCATCCTCAGCTTTCTTAGTCAATAAACGACTCAGTTTTCATCAGAATCTGCTGCGCGTCATGTTCGGTGTTGGGGTTGATCATGTTTAACTGTAACTTTAACTGGAGTGACGTGTTTTTTTCTAAGGCGATTTGGTTACTGACAAACAGAATAGGAAACTCAGACCATGTGGCTTCTCTTCTCTCACTCTCTCCTTTCTTTCTCACTCTGTCTTCCTTCCTCCCTCCATACGTTAAGAGTTGGCACAGACGGAGGAAGTAGCCAGTCTTTTCCACCTGACATCACTTAGCCATGACACACACGTACACGTACACACACACACACACACACCCACACACACACACACACACACACATACAACGGACTCCCCCAAGTCACTGCTGCCCAGTTGGCTTTACCAGTCTATCTGGGTTTCCTCAGTGAGCAGTAAAAATCAAACTGATACAATCCAGAAAACTGGAGCGAAACACACCAAACTCTGACTGAAAGAACACACCTGCCTCAGTCTATATGTCACGCTATTGAGACGGTCCAGAGTTGGTTCTCTAACAAACTAACGTACTGAACAAAGGCCTGGAAAAGCAGGAGCCATGCCAGCATGACAAATTGCTGTTGACATAATAATACGTTGTAGTGAGATGCTTGTGTTGTATGTCATATTTCACACTCATTATGGTTTTAAAAGCACAATTCTTTATTTTCTTAAACATTTTTTATACAGTGTGGAATTACTGCTCCATCATATCACAGATAGTGTAGTGAATCACATTTAAATGTTAAAAAAACTATTTCTAAACGAATTTCACTACTGTTTTGCCACTGTGATAATACATTTTAATCTTTTTTTATGTTTTTAATTGCATCTTTATCCTTGACAAATGGGGGGGGCAAAATAGCTTTAAAAAAAATTTTCTCATGCAATTTGTCTGCAGCCTGCTGTTCTGTACAACTGCTTTACGTCAGCTTACGATGTAATAAAATCCGACACATCAGTGGTGGTGTACTGAGACAGTGTCCAGGCTTTGCCGATTGAATTTTATTGAGGCTGATATTTAATGTGCACAGTGGAAACTGGGGAAAAGCGTTCCCAAATCAAGTATGTCATGAGGCTGTTTTACGGATTATGGGTGTTTATAAACACCAGCTCAAAAAATGTTGGAAATAGTGTGATGTTTGCATAAAAAGATTTTCATAGTTAGAATCCAATAAGGATTCATACAGATGAAAGTCAGGCAGAAATACAGATTTGGCTTTGTATTTAAACGGATGTCACTCACAATATACTGTCACTTACAGAATACTTTTATCAGTCTGGTATGACAAGGTGATAAAAACTTTATAATTTGTAGTTTATTACCACAAAAACTGGCAATAATAGCTATTTTTAATTTGTAATCATAAAAGTAAATCCTGAATTCAGGAAAAATAGACAACGGTAGAAAGGTGCTCTGTGGACAAGTCAGGGAAGGAAGAAATGGAGAGTGAGGAAGAAGACACAGCGGCTCGGACACAGACTGGGAGAAGAGACAGAGAGGCGAGCTGAGAGAAAGAAAGCTTCGAGTAAAAGATCCAAGGCTTGAAAGCAAAGCAAAAAATGGAAGAAAACAAAGATGAAAGGCTAGTTCTAGGCGGCAGTGGAGTGTTGGACGAGTGTGAGAGGATTTGTTCTCCTCAGCCTTGTTTACAGGAAGTTCTTTTAAAGTTCCACAGATGGCCGCATTCACAGAAAGGCTTTTTATTGCATTTTTTCCGAGACCCATAAACTCCCTATACCTTCATTTATGTGTGGGAAAGTATGATTGCTGCTGCTGCTTGGCTCGAGGTTGGTCTCATCCTGAGTTGAGTGGATCGCACGCTTGCTGCAGGTTGAATAACGACACTTATCATCTTCTGAAGAATTCATTTTGTCTTTGGGAGTGCCTGGATCTGTGTGAGTGTGTGTGTGTGTGTGTGTGTGTGTGTGTGTGTGTGTGTGTGTGTGTGTGTGTGTGTAAGGTGTTCACACACTTTACTGTACAACTTAATGGGTTTCTTTCTGTTTTTTAAGGTCAGCAGGAAAAATAGGAAATAATAACAGTAATCTTCTGATTGACTAACACACTGTGACACAGCGAAACACTCAACCACTAAAGACATCAAACGTAACAATGTTTGAGCTGTAGTTCCTGAAAATAATTCTGTATGCAAGTATGATGTAATTGTGTAAAACCAACGTGTCCAAATACTTTCAAACAGTCCATGTCAAGAGCACTAAATCAAGCCTGTGACCTTTTACATTAATATGACAACATTAAATTAAATAGGTTTTTAATGTTATAAAATAAATTATTAAGTAATAATCACATTTTTCCTTAGATTAGGTAAAAAATGAAAAATTATTTTTGTCAAAACTGACACTGAAACAATGCAATTTTGGTCCTTAGTAAGTATTATCATTACTGCCAAAACAATTAATTGATTACACTGACAGAAAACTTCGTCACTGATTTTTCTAAATGCGTAATCGTTGAGGTCCATCATCAAGAAAGCATAAGCCGCCAGATATTTGCTGGTTAAAGCCTCTTAAACATGAGGATTTTCTGCTCTTCTTACCTTATTGATTAATTAATTAATTAATAATTAATTAAATTACTTTTTTTTTTCATTGTTTGGCTTGGGGATTTGTAGTTTGTCAGAACAACTAAATAAGTCTTTCAATGATAATAAAAAAGGGATAATTCACAATGAAAATATGTTCCTTGCATCCCTAATTTCCATGTTATATAGGTTATACTCTGTATCGTACATATAGGAGGTATGAAACCAGCCCTACCGTTTAGTATTTTTGGACGTCCACTTCTGCTGACGTAAAGGGCTTCATAGTTAAAGGGTCTGTTTGGTTTCAAGCACCCAAAGCATTAATTTGCTCTTCCAGTCCAGGCCTGATCCCAGACTTCGAGTCCACAGAGGGCCCTTTAAAAAGCTGCACAGGCCTACGTTCCCCCTGGTACCATGTTGAGAGGTAAATAAAGTTAAGGGCTCCTTAAGGGCTGCGTTGCCTCCAGATTCGTCGGCCTGTGAGAGATTTAGTGGGCAAGGAGTTTCTGCAGAAGAGATTTGGCTGCAGTGGCCAAACCTCAACCAAATTATTTTTGTTGATTTATTTCACAGGCAAATGTAAACCATCCTATGCTTTGTAATTAGGCTTATTTTTAGGCCTTTTCATTTAGTTTTACACACATGTTGACAATTGAGGCTTTATCTGGAAAAAGATATATATTCTAGGTCATGTTTGGACGTTTGGGGGCTGAAAATCGTCAAACAAGGGCCAGCAGTGAACATGTATTTCATTATGAAATCATTATGTTCCATTTGGAGTATAAACATCAGGAAATACTAGCCTCTCAACTTTTGATTTAAATAACTAATAATAAGCACAGGAAAAAAAAAAGTTCCTACTAAACATAAAAGATCAAAGGACATTTTTCAGCAGTTTATTTTTCTGAAATACTCAGTAATCCCTACACAAAGATATTGTTTTGTCAAAGTCTATCAAACGGTTCACAGTGAGTATAAATGTACTACTGTGAAACGACATTTAAATTACTATATAGCATGATAAATAGTTTCAAAGTTGTGGGAGAAAATGGACATATGGTATTATTCATGACCTCCATTGTGATGACTGAAACCAACTATCGGCTGCCTGTTGTTTCATGTCTTTAACCACAATTACAGTATGTGCCACACTGTGCTGTAGCCTACAGCAGTTATTCCTGACTAGAAAGGTACTTATGCAGCTGGCAGTGGGTACATGGGAAGACTGTGGAGTAGCTCGGCTAATTTGACAAAATGAAAATTAAATTCAATAATCTATATACTGAGTCGGCTGTAACCAGTGGTGGTTCTAGACCATTTAAAATGGGTGCAGGCTGGGGCCGCATGCAATTTTAGAGCTACCAAATATTTTAAGCACAACTGTTACATATCGCCACCACCCACCGGAGGTTTGGTTCTCCAAAAGACTAACGATGCACATATAACAGTTTACACAAGAGCAGTTATTCAGTGTTAATATATATTTTATATACCACAGAAAAAATGTTGGCATTGTACATTTCCGCAAACCATGGATAAGTTACGCTGAAAACTTTACGTTTCAGCATCGCTGTGGTTAATGTGTGGTTAGGTTTAGGCACAAAACCCACTTGGTTATGGTTAAGGCTTAAAATACCAGGTTTGGGTGGTACTGGAAAAGCAACAATGTCTTAATTTAAATAACACTTTTTGTGGCACTGTCCCTGCTGGAAAAACACTGAAGAGTTGATAAAAAACACTCATATTTGGGGACAAAATGTGCAGGAAAAACAGCAATGGGACGCTAAAAAAACACCCACATTTGAAGGCTGAAAAGCCGCTGGAAAAAAAGCCAAAAACAGGCTAATCACTTCCCATGAATGTTTACAGTCTCCTCTCTCTGGGTGGAAAAGAAAAATTCACCATAGTTAGGGGGCCCAGAGGGGACTGCCACATATACAAAGGCAACAGCTAGCTTAAAACTGATGAATGGATTAAATAGTAAGCTAGAAGCAATGGCTACACAGTTTAAATAGTTAACAGAAACTAATGGAGATACAGTTAAAACAGACTTAACTCAACTAAACTACAAGACTAAACTAAAAAATTGATTAACAGTTAAAACAGATATCTAAAATAAACTGATAGGCAGTCACAGTTATGGGTACGCAGGTGAAACAGGTAGCCTAAATGTGATGGACAAACGGCTGTAATGGTTGGAGCATGATGGGTGGAGTCAGTGAAGAGGTACTTGAGTTCATCTGACAGGGCTGTAGGGTAAACCAGACAAAAGTCGTGAACTACTGGCCTACAGGATGTAGAAGTCAGGGTTTGTGTCATTTAATGATATGTTCAAAATGGCAGCTATGACTTTTTATTTAATTTTACCAAAAGGCCCCTAATAGTCCTTCTGAGCAGTGCATGCTGATTTATCTTTGGTTCACTGCTGTGAAAAGTGGCTACAGGCTATCTGAAGTTAAATCTCTCCGTCTCTGAAGCTCCTCTGTTCAGTGCTGTTAAAGTTCTCACTGTGTGTTCATACGTCATGTCTCCTCGGTCTGACTTCCCTCTATTCCCTCTTCCTGTGTCTGCGTCTCTCTTTGCCCATTCTCCCCCTCTTCCTGCCTATCTGTCTGTCCCCTCATCACGCCTCGGGCACAAAGCCAACTCTTACATCAACGCGGGAAACCCTCCCATCGGTTTACGAAAAGGCAGTGGCTGCTTTGTCCACGCTGACATGGACACTGTGGTGCCACCATATGAGACACCAGAAGCTCTGACGTGAGGCTTAAGATGTTGACAAGAGATCAGCTTACAGAGTCCTGATCCAAACCTTTGAACATTATGAGCAAAGTGGCAAAACTGTTCCAAGCATGTTAGTAGCTGCAGTTTTTTTTAGCCCAGGTTGCTGAACACTGCAGGTCAAACCAGGATAAACCAACCATGTGTAAGCCCCAGACAGACCCTGACCAATCATGTGTGCCTTTGGCCTAGTCCCAAAAAAAGTGTCTAGCCAAAATACAGCACAGCTGAGGCTGTTAAAATCACGGGGTAATCACAAGAAAAGGGCCCTGGCTGGTAGCTCTCCAGAGAGTGAAAAGGTAAGCTGAGGAGGAGCAGAGATTGTTTGGGCTCCCATACATGAGGCCAATCTGTGTGTTGAGTGTAGGGCTAATGCATTCCCAGGTTGAGGTGGCGGCTGCTGATGTTTGGGGGGCTCAGAAATTGAGGCAGCACTCTGTGTTTCAAACATACCTTTCTACCTGATGAAAGGATGGCGAGAGAAAGCAATTTTCTGCTAACTTTATAACTGTCATTCTACAGAACATGCCAGCACTTGCAGATATAGGGATTCAGATATCATTTTCTGCTGAGATAACCTGCAGACGAGCTCCAGGGGCTGTTCAATCACCACCTTCTTGAGGCACTTAAGTGAAAAACATTTAGTATGCAGTGGGTGCTGCTGACGGCTGCTGATTTCCTTTTTTCCATTGATTGTCCCAGAAAAATGCTTCTAATTGTCACAAGACATGATTCAGTACCTGCAGTTTTTTCTCTTCGGGAACACTCAGTACAATTTGATCAAATCTGTCATGAGGTGAAAGTTACACATATGCAGGACCATAATTTAAGCTCATTAGTCTGTTCTTACATCTTCTATATCTTGTCATGTGTTGGGACGAACAGCCCCTTCAGTCTTAGTTGTAGCGTGAAGAATGAAGGACGGAAAATGAGAGAGAACAGAGAAGAGAAAAGTGAGTGGAGGGCATTAGTCATGTACGCACTTCCTGCTGTTATTGAGTAGTCGGGGCGGTCTGGAGCTCGGCCAGGCCAATTGTTGCTCATTTAGCTGTCAAACAGCCATAGCCGTGGGGCAGCCACAGGCGAGGAGTGAACACGCTTTATACTGGTTGAAATATAAGACTCTATTTTATTGTCGTCATGTGAGTGTGGTTTTTTTGGAGACATATGATTGACCCTTTGAGGTTCAAATCAGGGGTATTTGGCTGCTTTTTTCCTCTAGCTTTGAATTATCTCACTTTAGGTGTGTCTGTTTTTGGTTTGTTGGTGTCCAACAAAATCCTGCTGATGGAAGTACAGGCTCAACAAGTCCCCATGCGCAGGTTTGTCACTCTTGCCAGCATTAATGCAGTACAGTGATACTGCATTAGTGCACATCACTATCCAAAAATACCACTCTAGGCTGGTGGTTAACAGATGGAGAGAGTGTGAGGGAGATGGAAACATAGATACAGACAGGCAGACAGCACCAAGCTATTGAGTTACCGTGACTGGCTGTCAAAGTCGAGCCCTGAAACAGACTAGCTCAAGGCTATTATTGTCAGCCAGCTGTGAATCCAGATAAACGTGACAAAGGCGAGGAAAGTTTGAGGTGGAGTAGAAAACTACTGCAGCACTAAAACCAAAAGAGAAACACTGATAACAGATTACTTACACTTGTTTGATTTTTGGAGGGAAACAGAAACATGCTGTAAACATATATATTACTCATACATTTACATATGTCCTTTTCCCACCAAAATTAGCCCACATGTGCATGTTTTATAAATGCAGAAAATCCTACTAAAAAAAAAGCAATAGACTCCTTTTTTCTTTCCTTATACAAATGCAGTGGAAAACGAGTTAGTAAACAGAAAATGCATGGAGGCCAATGAAAATGTTACAGTGGTTACGTCTTTTTTTTATATCTCTTATTTATTAAGTCCCTCTATTAAACTTGGTGCCGACTAAAATTTGAAAAATGTTTGAGTGCTGTTTGGACTCGATGGATGATATTTTGTGGCAGCATGTCACTGAATCATGCTGTAAAAGAGGCAAACATTGACCGCACATATTATTTACATCGCTCTGATCAGAGTCGATTGGAGCAGGAGCCGACAGATATCCATGGCTTAAGCAGAGTCTTTTGTCAGGGGAGTACACGAATTGTAACCTTTCCCATTCAATACAAAAGCCACACGTTAGTAGGTTTTTGGTGCAGTGGATTATGCTGTAAGCAGTGAGAGTGAAGCAAAAGAGCAAAGCTGCAGGCCTCAAAAACCAAAACAATGAGCTGAAAGATGCCAAAATGCTCCATAGCGCTTAGGAGAAATGCAGAATTGGGTGATAATATTTCTGGGTTCATCTCTTTGAGCAGCTTTTTCACAAACATAATTTTTTGCTTATTGTTTCTAAGTAAAATCTGATTAGAGCAGCTTTACTGATTGATAGGTGTTCTTTCTGCTATTCAGTTTCTCTTAGACATATTTTTTTTTGTGTTGGACCACCTAGTTGCCTTATTTCTCTGTTTAGCTTGGATGGAAAATTGTTTTTAATTTGACGCATTGGTTCTAAAGGTTGTTTCAAGATAATAAGAGTGTTTGTGAGTCGAGCCTTCTGCAGACTCTTCCCACAGATCACTTCCCTAGAATACCACCCACCACGCTCTCCACATAGATTAAAGCAACCTCTCCCTGTGATTGAATGAATCTGCATTAGCAATTTCGAAAGTTATGACCAGCAGCAGCAGAAACATGTAACTGAGAATATCAGTGTCAAAGGGAGTGGAAGGCTGCTGTTTACTCTGGGTTGGTCGCTCCTATTTTCTGTTCTATCCAACACTGTGCTGAGATAAATATTTGCAAAAGCCAGCCACGTGCAACCCTTTACTCCTGTTTCTGGGATGCAAAATAAGGCAGCAGGTCATCAGTGTTTCCCAGTAGTCAAATCATATTTTCTCCATGTGTCCTCTCATCTGGGGCGATTTAATCCTGTCATTGGCCTCTCTCATCGGCCACACTATCAGCTTCATCCATACATTTCTGCACCACTGCAAACACCACCAATACAACGGACTATAACAAGCATTATTATACTGACTTACCCTTATAAGTGTCTACACCTGATTTTCTTAGCAGTAAAATCCCAGATTAACTTTTAAATCCAGTTCCTGAATAAGGTCACTCTCATTGGACAGTAGCATCAGATGACTCTCCTGATGCACGTCTTCGGACTTAACACCAGCTTCTCTGTTTTTACAAGTCCCAGTGCTGGCCCAGTAAGCACAAACAGTGCTAGATTAATCCATTTACCACAGTCAGTGTTGTATGGACTATCTGCTGGTCTAATGCTGACAGCAGAGGCAGTCTGCTCAGTGTTATCTTTGGCGGTCTCTTCACCGTGTAGGCCACGGGGGTAGAAGTTGCCCTTTGGTGTCTTTAGAGGCAAAAAGTGACCCTCATGTGGATGTACTTGATTCAGTTGTCTGCCAGTCAGTAGTGCCAGTGTTTGCTCTTCTTCACAACTGGAATTTTGCATTATGGAGATCGGCTTGTCAGCTTTTTGGCTAACGCTACTCTCTCAAGGCACCATGCTAGCATTAGCACTAGCCACCATGCTAACATTACCACGAGACGACGCAGAGTGCAGTTTGCACCTTGTGTTTTGTCACTTTCAGCCCTTTGGAAAAATCCTGTTGACTTTGGTGGGTTCTTTTTTTAAGTAAGTCTGGGTCATTTTCTTTTTCTGGATCTTTTCGCCTTTAGCACCGCTCCCATGTTTCTTAAAGTCAGCCTTTTTTTTTTTTTTTTTTCCCCTAATAAAGAGTCACCCCAGGCGCACGATTTCCTCGTAAACTTTTTCCAAGAAAGCTCTTTCTGACACAGGATTCATGACATTACCCAACTAATTATTATGTAATCATAATAATATTACTAAATTATATTATTAATAGACATTCAGAGACAAAGAAACAGAAACTGATATTTGATTGGATTTCTTGTTTTTTGTTTTTTAGGATCTCTTTTAGCCAAAAAGCTATTTTTCCATGTCTCCTCAAACGTTAAAACATCAAACAGAACAAAAATAATTTCTTCAAATAAACACTTAAAACCAACAACTAGCCCCACAGATTATATAGCACACAAAACAACACTGACAACAGAGCATAACAACTGATGTCCTGTACACAACCCACCTTATATACAATAAACCATATCATTAATAACTACATATTTCTATTGTCTCGCATACATTACCTTAAGATATATCTAAAACTACTGTACCCACCCCCCTAGTGGTGTCACGTAGTTTATTCTATTTTTGACAAGCCTGATCAGAGAAAGCTCTTTTATCAAGATCTACTGTTGGCTTTGGCAAGCCATAATTTGTACCTGTCCTGTTCTTGTGTTGACAGAATGTCTCTCTCTTTCACAAAATGGAGTCTGTCATAAATAGCTTTTGGTTTCTTTCATATGATGAACTCAAAAGGCTTATATCAGTTGTGTACACATCGTCAACCATCCTGGAGAACCATGTCATTTAATTATTGGGGTGTCATATGGACACCAAGACAATTCCAGCTGCCACAGTCTGTGCCTTTTGGAGACTTTCTATCTCACTGATAGCTGTGTTGCTCCAAGTGACTAAGCAATAGCTGAACTGACTTCCAATTAAGGCTGGGGCTGACTGCCTCAGTACTTACATAAGCAAATAACCAGCTATCCGTATTTGTATAGAATCAAGTATAATAAGGCCATGACGACAGTGTTTGTCAAAACTGGTTTAAAAGGACGAAGAACTGCTTTCTTAAATGTGTATAATCATTTGAATGTCATCCTGAGTAATGGATGCCTTCTGCCTATTTGACGTAACTTCTGCTTAACTGCCTGAGCTCTTCCATGGTACTTCTCTGTTCTTCTTTTTGCCTCCTGTATTTACCAGCTCACTCAAGTGCTTCGTGACAGGAAGCTGGTGGTGGCAAATGCAGGAGCACGACACGTAGCTTTATTCTGCACCGTGTGAAAAAAAGAGGGAGGGATACTTTCAAATTGCTACAGGCTGCTAATAAAGCCTTAAAGCACCTACGAGAGGACTCAGAGGCAGAGTTATAATAACAGTGGTTAAGGATGTAGTCTGTTATACAAACTGCTGAACACTGAATAGGTCGGTTCCCAACCTTGAAGTCAGCTGACTGATAAAGAAATGACAATTAATAGTGGAAGATCTTTTGTTCAAATGCCAAAAGCTACACACAGTATGTATACAAGTCCCTGACAAGAAAAAAAAAGGAAAGAGGAGGCTGAGTTGGATAGATGGGGCAGCAAAGCGTGTTACTCTGACACGAGGGCACTGCTGTTCATTATCTGTCTCCTTACTGTCAGCATAGGTTTCTCCTTGTCATGACTGTGCTTTTTCACTAACCTTCAAGGGTGTGTTGCTTTTTTTGTATGTCCATGTATGCTGACACTGAATCTTTACCTAAAAATTTTAGTAAGAATGTGTCACATGCACTGTATGGCAGAAGAATACACAGCCAAGCTGGTGATTCGGGCTTCAATATACATTTGCATGGCTTCCTTATGTAAGACTTAAGATTAATGAGGCTTAACTCCCTAGCAACCAAACCTGTAACCAACACAGCTCTGCACAGCTCCGAAATCGACATATACATGAGCTTGATTGATCATTACTCACGCACAATCTCACAAACACACCTGCCTTCGAGCCTGCAATCAATGTCAGCCTATAGATTTTAAATACTGTTTGTCCAGGTGCGTCAATGAACTCTGGCAACACTGCTCACAAGTATGCGTGGTGTGTGGGTGTGCATGTGTTAACATTTAAAAGTATGTGTGTTAGAGAGAGTGTGTATTTCCCATAATTACATAGTGATGAGGGAGTAAATGTGCTGTGCCACGCTGACGTGAGCCCAGATAGACACCTGCAGCCTGCGGTCTTTCGCCCTCTGTCCTCACCTGCAGCCTCCTTTCACCACAAAACGCACCTTTTTTTGTCATTTTCTGTATTTCTGCTTGTCATTCTCTCACCACCCTCCTCCTTCGCTCTTCCCCATCCCCTCCTCCTCCGCCTAATCTCCGTCTTCCCAAAAATACTGAATGGTTGGTTTAGCTGGAGGGATTCCTGGCAGAGTGATTTGGTTGTGATGTAATGTAAATCACATTGCCAGGGATTTCCAACCAGCTACAGCTGAAACCCACGCCAGTGTCCAGCACCTGACGGCTGCTCGGCAACACCCACGTTAGCAGAAGTCTGACTGTTCTTCTTAATGTCTTCTGACATCAACATAAATACAGACTCATAATCTACTTGTGTTTTAAAGGAATAGTTTGACATTTTGGGGAATAGGCCATGTTTTGTTGTCGACAGTTAGATGGGTCGATTGATAACCACTCTACATAAATAAAACTAGCAGGCAGCTGGTTAGCTTTGCTTAGAATAAAGACTGGGAAAAGGGGGAAGCCCTGTGCAAATATATAACAATTCACAAACTACTAATTCACAAATGAATATGTTATATCTTGTTTGTTTAACTATAACAAATAAAAGAGTGTAGAAAACACAAGTTTTGATCATATGGAGGTTATGTCCTGGACTATATCTTACAAAAGCACCCATTACAAATGTTATCACATGATTAATTGGGGGTTATTAGCTGCTATCAGCCTCATAGATATGGGTTAGCAGGGTCTCGCTACACCAATCATTGGTTCCAAATGCCTTTAACTGGCCCATTAAATGGCTGTATTTATTGGTATGCAGCGTCGGAGGAACTCAGCTGACGTTACTTTCGTTTAAAGAGCGAGAAATTCCATATAGGGAGGTGTTCAAGATGGAGGACAGGTCAAACACAGGACTTTCACCCAGGACACTGGAGTTCGTGTCCGTGTGTGAAACCAGAAGTCAATTTTGATTCATTTTAAGTACATAACATATGTCAGGTGACATATGTGACATATGCAGACATACTTATTTTAAGCCAAACTATGTTCATGCAAGTGAAAGTGAAACCTAATGAAACTGTTCCCGATGCCATCAAGCATTTAATGGCCTAAAAACGGTGCTCTCAGCCTACCAGTTGGTGTAGCTGGACCCTGCTAATACATATCTCTAATGGTTATAACCACAAATGTTTCCTACTGAACTGAGTGATAACATTTAAAATGGGTGCACCAAAGTTTCCAGGTTTTTAACCTTACTTTTTGTAGGCCTGTGTGCGAACACACAAGACATAAGGTTTTAATTAGTGAGCTTTATGAGCCTGGTAGGTGGACTTCGTTACCTATCTAGCCGTTTCCCCATTTCCAGTTTTGCTAAGCTAAGCTAAGCTAACTGACTGCTCACTTCCTGCTTACCGTGCACTCATAAGAGTGGAATCAACCTTTATATCTGACTCTGAGAAAAACAGCAAACAAGCACACTTCCCAAAATGTTGCACTAAGTAGAGGCAGTGTCCTCCAGATGCTTTGTGTATGTGTTTGTCCAGAGTTTGGTTGAGGGGCAGGACTTAGCTCGCTCCGTGAACAGTTCAGTGTTCAGCCTGTGTTCACAGTGGCTAAGTTCCGCTCCTCACAAGCCTTTCTACTGATATAACAGCTGCAAGACATCAACATGGAAGCAAAGGTTTATATGAAATTATGTGCTGCTACAATCCACAGAAAATATTGTTGGGTTTTGCGGTCCACCACCCCACTTCACACTGTTTGTATGTGTTTCTATATACACACATGCTGTACAATAGATATATTGGTTGTGTAACTTACTCACTGTAGCAAAGCATGCAATGTTTCCTAGCAAACCATTCATACCATGGGAACAAGCGTCATATATGCGATATATCTTTTGCTGGATAGCATGAAGGGCTGAAAGGCATTCAGGAATGCCTTTCTTTCCTCTCTGACATCCCCTTTGTCTTCTGTCTTTTCTTGACAGCAGATGAAGGAAAAACCGCCTAATTGGTTCACTCTGAGAGGAGAAGACGAGGATCTTGGAAAAAAAAAAGAGACATGGTAAGAGAGAAAAAGGCAGCGAAGGCAGGGCTTACTCATACAGGAAGGAAGTGCAGGAAATGTCCCATCGGGAAAACAAGTAGCGATGTAATTGTGATTCCTGAGTTCATTTACTGTCTGGGTGGTCGTGAAAGCAAAGTACTGATTGCGTGTGTATCCATGTGTATATGTGTACATGCACTTACCCATGTATGGAAAAGAGTAAAAGAGACTTTGGTAAATGGCGCTTGACCACACAGTGCACATTGTTCTTTGTGTGATTCTTGACATTTAGGGACTTTTATGCGTTTCCAAATGAAGAATCTTAAAACACATTTAGTTTTAACTACATTTACATTTTTTTGCCAGAATTATTCTATTTCCTTTTCTTCCCCTTAACATTTTAATCATAGCCTTTTTTATTTCTTCATTGATTTTATGTCCTTGAGCTGTACCTTCATATTCTCTTACTGTAGTATTTAGATCCTGTGAAGTGCTCTCTTAGTATCATGTTTTGAAAAGTGCTATACTAACAAGGATGTACGTTTTGTTTCAACATTGGGAGGGACACACATGAAACTGGGGGTTTGGGGTTCTCCCCCAGGAAATCTGGAGCATCGAACATTTATTGTCCTGCATTTTTGTTAATTTTTATGCATCAATTTATGTTGAAAATGTCTCTAATTTTGTCAAAACAAAAGTCCTCTGCTACTTTAAGGTTGTTATTGGAGGGACAAATGCACATGTTGCAAATATTAAGGTGGACGTGCCCGCTGCATCCTCCCAAAATCTACTCTTATGCAAATAAAGCTATCATTAGTACACTATTATTTTATTAATTTATTTTTTTGACTTTTGCCTTTAATGACAGGACAGTTTCAAGCGTGAAAGGGGGAGAGAGAGGACGACATGCAGCAGGGGGCTGTGGACTGTAATAGAGCCTGCAGCCACTGCGGCAATGACATTGCCTTTGTACATGAGACGCCCTGCTCTACCCATTGAGCTACTGGGTGCCCCATTAGTAGGCTATTATTATAGGTATTCAAAGGTAACAGAGCAACATTAATTAGACAAACACGGTCACATAAAATGAGTCAAATACGAGTATAAATTAAATGACCTGAATAAAGGAAAAATACAAAAACTTGTTAAATGTAGTTTACTTAAATTATAATATGCTGATACAGTAGCTATCTATTGAAGTAGCATCTCAATTTCAGTCTTAACCCCAGACATAATGTAAGTGAGTGGGAAATCACTTTCAAAACATTCAACACCATCATTTCTTTCCAGAAACAATGTTGTTATAACCTCACTGTGCAGTTTATACCCTTGAATTACTTTCTGTTAAAGACACAGTATGTATACAAACTGTTAATATTGTGTTATGTGGATTAACCAGAGAGACAGTGTTTTTATTGTAATGTAAATTGTAGCTTAAAAATAATTTAAAAAAAGATGAGTGGAAAACATTTTGTATATTTTAGGGAAATAATGTGTTTATGTAAGAGGGACTGTGTCCTTAAGTGTCCAGACGTCCTGTGGCAGTATACCTGTAGTTTGCTTCCCCCTGTGGTGAAAGTGAGGTGGTGCAGGTGCCTGGGCTCAACCTCCTGTGCCTACTGAGCTGATAACAGTTAGATGTTAAACAAACACTGGCTCAGTTCAGCAGGAACCGGAGTTAGGCCCTCTAGAAACAGCAACGGATTCCATCCCCATTCAAGACACACTATGTATACCAATGAGTTGTCTGTATCAGTGTTTGCCATAATACTGTCAATTCATGCCAGAGCTTTTGTATCTATAGCTGGCTTATATGTTTTTCTCCACTGAGGGTGTCATTAATTCTTTACTGCTTTAAACGGCCTTTGACTTTTTTTCCCCACAAAGCCCCATCAAGGCTGTTCTCTCCAGCACTGAGGAAGCACAGAACTCACATAAACGTAGCCACACATCCTCTCTGAATTTAAACCGCTCACTGTAAAGCTTGAGATGGAGGAAATCTGCTTCTGTTGGTTTGGTATTACTAAAAGATCACAGGAGCAGAGTTTTTCCAGTTGTACTCTCTACGTCGGACTGCACGAAGGTTCCAGTAAGACTCCTTAGGGCGTTGTTTAAGTTATGTGGTGCAATTCTCATAATTGTTTAATGTGCCTTCATTCAGTGTCTTTCAGCACCTCGAGCAGCACACGTCAGACTTGCCCTTGAACACACCTAATAAATGAGAATGTTAAATGATGGTTAAAACTGCTCCGAGAAACTGAGACAAAGATTACTGCAGATGACTCATGTTTAAGTTCTTAAACTTTACTACTGATTGTGTAATTACCAGGAGTATTGGAAAGCAACCAAGTACCTTTACTCAGGTACTTGTACCTTCTGTGAGGGTTTTACAAATATAAATAATGTGACTTTTACTTCACTACATTTGTCTGAATTCCACTGGCTTCTTTTCAGATTAGGATTCTGTACAAAAAGACATTTCATATGTTCATAAAATGAGATAATCATTAAACCAGTGGGTCTCGACCATTTTGGCTTATGGGCCCTTTCAAAAAAACAGCTGCTGCTCCTGTTTCAGATGTCTATGAGTTCTCATGGTTTCATCAAAGAGACATTTCCCCTCTAAACTTCTCAGATGGTTTCTTATAAATAAGTGTTCAAGGGCCAAAGAGGTAAAATCCAATATCCCACAAAAAAGCAAAGGAGAATTTAGTGAAATGGTCAAGAAATAAAACACTGACTGAACATCATAACTTTGTGTTGTCTTTTTTTCCTACATCATTAATCATCCCACGATGCCCCAGATTTATATATGTACAAACAGGGTGGGGTTTCTGGCAAAACTACACCTGGTTCCCAGGTGCATGGAGAAGGGAAATATGTCTGAAGAGGTCAAACTCCAGCAAGACTTGTACTTGTAGTATACAGAGCGACTTTATTGTAAGACCAGTGCATCTCAGCTTGTGGCCTTCATCAAGGGTCATTCTTACATCACAGGATGATGAAGGCAACAAGCCAAAGGCACTGGTCTTACAAATAAGTTTGTCTATTGACTACAAGTGTTGCCGGAGTTTTGACCTCTTCAATCTATGTACAATAACTTTACTCAAGAGGGGGGAACTTTGCTGCCTCTGTGGGAGTTTAAAGACTTGCTACAGGGTTTTTTTTTTTTTTTTTTTTTACAGTACCAGAAATTTTACTCGAGTAAAGAACCTGAATACTGAACGAATCACTTGATGTCCCATCACACATCATGAAGGTCTAATGATGAGAGATTACAATAAATACATAAATTAAAATCCAACCCTTTGGTGAGCGTAATTGTTTACCTGCTAATCGACCCTTCAAGGGCTGACCTTACCAAAGTGACCCTGAGTTTTCTGAGTACTTTGAACATTGAATAAAATGGTGAGATTGCATGGGCTTGTTAAACTGCAACTGGAACACAACCAAGTCATGGTGTCAAGGACATCACACAAGACATTCTTCAGCATCTTTCTTTGTTGTTGGCAGAGGTGGAAAGTAACTAAGTACATTTACTTAAGTACTGTAATGTACTCAAGTACAATTTTGATAGGGATACTTTAAGATACTGATACTTTACTAGAGTATTTCCATTTTACGCTACTTTACCCTTACTTCTTCTTCTGTTGCACCTTTTACTTCACTGCACTTACTTAGCATTAATTACTTTGCAGGTTCAGATAAATAATAAAAAATGTAATCAACAAATAAATAATGATGTATTCTTAGAGGCCAAGATAAAACTTTATTGATCCCTTGGTGAAATTTACAAGCTACCCAGCTGTATATACATAGTGAAAAACATTAACAGTTTAAAATATATTTTGATGCTAATACTGTTGTACTTTTATTTAGAGAAACAATTTGGGTGTGGGCTGTAGTATTGCTGCTGTTACTTGAGTAACAACTGAATACTTATTCTGCTGCTGGTCATTGGAATGGATAGAGATTACATGCAACACCGTCCTAGAGCTCACTGTCACCAGGGGAGCTCTACGAGACTGACACAGCAGCGGTGGTCAAGTGAGCTAGAGAGTGAATGAAGACAGGAAGCTGTATTAACTGTAACAAAGCAGTGAATCAGAGAAATAAATCTAATTTTCTGATTGTTTCATGGCGGTTATAAAACACACCCACACCTCCATACAACTCTGCTGGAAGCTGCATAGCTGGATTTTGTGTGAATACATCTGAAGCGCTGTTCTGTGTGCGTGTGCCTTTTTGTCCAGCAGACACACAGATCTGCAGCTCACATCAATACAGCAGAGGAGACAGAGACAGTGGTGCAGCATGGTTGCTACGTTTTTATAGAGTCCTGATCTAGCGCTGCTATCGACAGACGACCCAAAGGTTGACACCCAGAAACGTATCCAACAAATCAAAATAATAAAAAATGAAAATAAGAAGACACAAGCAGAGGGCAGGTTACTACCGATACAGACACCACCACACACTGCAAGTGGGTCATAGAGATGACTGAGTTTCTGTGAGTCCATGTGTGTGTGTGTGTGTGCCTGTTTTTTTAGGTCTGGTTTTTTTTTTTGGGAAAAAATGTCTGCATAGAACCTTTAATGTATGAATGACTCAGGATGTCTGTCCTTCTCGAGACAAAATCCCCCTACAAATTGCTTCCTTTGTACAACCTGTGTTACAAATTAATCCCGAGTTAATACTAGATGGTGTGCAATTGTTTTGTTTTTTCACATTACTGTCCGCAGTACATAAACAAAAAAAATCTGATACTTTTTATTTGAAACTCTAACACATTATAATTCAATTGTAAGCAAATAACAGGACATGTTCAGTGTTTAGAAAATATATTTCAACAATTACAACTCTCATAAAGCATTCATAATTAATGTAGTGTGGTATAACTATAATGATATATGACTACATACATTAACACCTCTTTATAGTGCTGTATAGCGTACATCATAATGTGCAGTATCATTTTACAAACAATTATTAAGTGATCATATGCTGCTTTTAGGGAGATTAAAATAAGCACTATCTTATTTAAGTAATGTTTGTGCCAGCGTTACAAAGCAAAGACACATGAGGCAGGAGCCGTTGATCTGTCAAGATTATTTTACGGCTGAACACAGAAAACTGAAATCTGGAATAAGAAATTTGTCATCGCTGCTGCTGCTGCTACTTATCGCTTTGAAAAAACTGCTGATGATTGCAAACAAACCCAATTCAATGTCAGAATGTGTCATTGAGTTTCTTTTCCCCTCCTATCACTTTTTATAACTGCTTCCCTCTGAGCATGTAATAAAGTAAAAACTGTAAAATACTTACTTCAGTCTAAGCTTGAACAAAAACAGCTGATTGAATATTCATTGCTTGGTGGTTTCACTTATGTTCAGACTAATTTATCCCAAAAGGTGCTTTTATCTTTAATAGCTGGATTTGTCTCTGCCATCCTCACACTCTCACTGTGGCAACTATAGCTCATAATAATAATTTGCTGCTCTAATCAAGAAATTAAGCACCACATCAAGGTTGTTATGAATAAGCCCAAAGCATTATACCAACCTGGATACTAACTCAACACTGTTTAGCATTTATAAATGTCTGATCATTATGTAAGAGCTTCTTTGCAGAGCACTAAGTGCCAGGGGCCTTCAATAAACCCTTTAGTTTATTGCTTCCTCCAAAATTCATTTCACCAATTCCATTCCCCAAACATGTTGTAGAGGAAATAAATGTGTGTATAACTCAAAAGTGTGAGTTTTGTGATTTTAATTGAGAATAATAAAAGAATTTTGGAGAGAAAACACAATCAAATTCACATTAAAGAGATGTAATGTTTAAAGTTGTAATTTTTTGCTTTGTTTCTTCTGTTGTCATATCTCACCTGTAAAGAGATTTTTAGCACCTCATCATCCGTTTCCTCTGTCTGTATCCTGCAGCCGTGAGCCAAAACTGCTTTAGTTTGTCATCTGTTCTGTTGTGTCAGCACACAAACTCTCCACATTTATAAAAACACCTGCATCCACACCAAATCCTGTCTTACATAACCTTCCCTTTTTCACAGGTACATACAGTTTATCCACTCCCACACATTCAAACTGTTGGTTCATGCCAGCTATATACACACACACACACACACACACACACACACACACACACACACACACACACACACACACACACACACACACACACGACTCAATTTTCGCTCTGACCTCGTAAAATCATTAACCCCACCATCGGTGTGTTAGCTTTTCCATCAGTGTGAGTTTTTCTTCTCAGCAAGACCGTAAAAACACAGCTGTAATCTTACACTGAAGGAGAAGCCAGTTCGCGTGACAACAGATCATCTTCCCTATGTGAGAGAAACCACAGCAACAGCTGCACGTGTGTGTGTGTGTGTCTCTGAATGTGTGCATGTGTTGAGTGCAATCTGTGTTCAATACAAACATAAATAATTTAAAAGCGTGTGTCAAGCTTGTTTGTGACAGCCTCAAAGCCAAACCCAGCATGAGGTCTCAAATTTGGATAATTATAATACAATCACACAGATTTCCACACATGATACTTTACTGGTTCATTTTAGAAACCATTTCTCACGTGTGATTAAACTGGGTCAAAATGGTCAAATATAAAAAGAGCTATGACCATTTTTAGACCTGACAAATATGGATTCGGACAATCCTGGTGAGACTCGGGCTAAAACTGAATGTCTAATGAAAAGGGTTTAGATTGAAATCTCCAAGTAAATGTTCTTCAATGTCAAACCGAAAAAGTTAGCCGATTCAGAATGAATCAGATGTAAAGATAAGAACGGGGCATTTCTGGCAGTTTGAAATCCTTTTATGAGTGTTCTCTTAGTCATTCGGGATGAGAGATGAGATAAACAAAGTACAGTCTGAGGCAATTTGAGGCTCTTTAATTGGTTCCAGTGTGCAAAAGTACGCCTCACAAAACTAAGAGAAAGGTTATGGCTGTGCGCTCTGACTGAAGCTGATCTGTATGCCAGAAGTTATGTCTTCTTAGCTCTGTCTGCTGGGTGACCTTTGTATGTTTTACTTGGTGTGTTGTTATTCTGATATTTTAGAATTAAAGCTCAAGTTTGTGGTCAAGCACATGATTTTTATTTTTTTAACTAAAAAAATAGAAAAAAGTGATGTGAAAACACAGTGTGCACAGTTACCTTAAGCTCTGACTGTGTCACTGCCTGCAAGCAAACACAATATAGCACGAAATAAATAAAGGAGTGATGATACCTTTTTTTTTTTTACATCAAGGGAATGCCTGTGAGTGGATGCCAGTGTGAAGGATGGGGCTTATGAAATACTATTTGAAGCAGAAACAGTAGCAGTGAGTGACTTTGAAGAAGGAGAGCAAAACTCATAACAACAGACGTTTCCTCTAAATATTACATCAGATATTACAGAGAAATAGTAATGTGAATGGGCTGTGTGCAAGACAACACTCAGGTTTACATACTGAAAAGCAATATCTATTGTTAACGTTAACAAAAGACCTGGGCTGAGGTCAAATAGTCAAAATAATTCTGTACCATCTCTTTTTCTGAGCAACTTTCCTTGACCCTAATGGAAAAGGTCATGAGGTTGAGGAAAAATGTGAAGTAGAAATTAAGAACATGGAAAAGCAATTCTTTCTCCTGGAAATTATGTTTGTATTTCACTAAACTGCAACATAACTGCTGCCTGGATTATGTTCAGAGACAACCTTTTCAGGTAACAAACACTACATATATGAAGCTATTCATCCCCAGCAAGTTCACACTTAATTCCCCAGATCTAATTTGTCTGACCCTCCCTTGGTTCAATCATCCGCCGCCATGGTCTACAATTCCACTCTTATGGTATCATTATTATTATTATTATTACTGAGTAACTACAGATGTAGACACAACAAGTTACAACTTCATTTGACAGTTGAAGTTGCACAAAGAGTGGTGAGTCCAGGCTAAAATACTATCATCAGTGAGGTAATGCTAAGCTATTGTTAGCTTAACTGCTAAGTACCTTTTGAACAAATTTTGTTTCTACAAATAAATACAAATTTTAAAAGCATCCATGATTGTTGTAAATTTATTCGTTTTTGAGAATGTTGTCAAAATCGTATTACATTTGATGAAGAGCGCATTATGACCTACTAAGGACTTGAAACTTGAAGTTTAGGACTTGGGCCTTGTCAGTCTTGACTTGAGACTTGACTACACGTAACAGAGTTTGTACTGTATGTAGTTCCACTTGCTATTATTGCTATAATGTGGTAGTCATGCACTTATGTCGTTATGTGGTTATACCTGTTATCGGCTCAAGGGCGCCCTTTCTCAGAGGTAGTAGGTAAATGCCACTGCAGGTGTAAAAACATTGCCATTTCAGTAGAAATGTGCCCGGGGTGAGTTGTCGAGCACAGCACTGTGTACAAATATTGTGTATTAATCCCTGCATGTCCACCATATGAACATATGCAGTGTGAGATATGGAAATGTAATGTAAAGAGTTAAGAGTGGGTTGCTGTACTTTTTAAAGGGATAAAATGTCCAAATAACAGCATGATGCACTTTATGCAATGGCTAGCTGGCCTCCGTGCTAAATAACATGCTGTTCTTTTGTAGCATGCTGTGTGTGAGCTGCCTGTAATAAGCCAACTGTATGACTAACTAGTACATATTCTGGTCCTGTGCGGGCACACATTTTTGTATCATTGTAATTGTATTAATAATTTGTTGTGTCAGTAAATGATACTGCAGTCGTTAAAACATTGTCATTTAATGAGAGACATGCCTGAGCGTGCTGTGTGTGAGCTACCGTTAATGAGCCAACTGTATGACTGAACAGTACATATTCTGTTACTGTTCAGAGAATAAATGGTGGTGTAAAAATGACGACGAGCCTCTTCATTATTGTCCACACAATGCAGATTCCAAAGGTTGCTTACCAGCAGTTACAGTGAGGCCTAAGTGAGTTCGGTTACATACGGACTTGAGACTTGTGACAATGATTGGTCCCACCTCTGGTCCAGTGTACCCTATGCTAAAGGAGATAAGAAAGGACGCACTGCAGCACATTTCCTCTTGAGAATTCCGCCAGCTCTTATCATAGCAGCAACTTAAATACATTCAGGTTATTTCACTCAGTTAGGAACCTTTCTAAGCAAAAAAAGACCATTCAGCGGCAGCCATTGTTATACATTGAACCACAAGGACCCACACTTGAAGCCACCCGAGGGAAATTGTCATGCAAAACCGTAACAGGCCAAATACTAAACATGGGAATTCATATTTCACCAGTATCTAAATCATCAGTGTGAAATCATATTAAATGTGCCAAATGAAAAATGAGCGCAGTCACTACAAGAATGTTTTTCACAATTAACACCATAGTTGTTGACAGCAGCATAAGAGCATAAATTAGCACACAGACACGACATGACATCACCCATAAGCAGATTAGCTGGGAAGCCATAAAACTAAAGCAGAAACAGACAGCAGGATCAGCAAATTCATCAGGTCACAATGTTCTCAGCACAAACAGGAAGCAGGAGGAGTGAAGCAGGAATCACGAAATAAGCCCTTTTGAAATAGTCCTCAGGGGAAACATGCATCTGAAGCTTCAAGTGCATGTTTGAGGCTTCAGGGTGTGCTTGTGGCCCTAAGCTAACATGACACACTTATTGCTCCACAACGCCATCTTAAAGCAACATTACTGGACTCTTGTCAGGCAAGCAAGTTTATTACATGCTATACAAACAACAACGTTGGTAGCAGAGGGTGACTGAAGCAGGTACAGCCAAACTTTTATGTGCGACAGGATCAAAGCAAAGCAAAATAGTTTTAAATTACAATGAAAAAATGAGTGCTGCATTTTAAGTTGTTTACAGCTTTAATATTGCTAGGCTAGTGTTTCTTTAACTCCTTTTACACTGTGTGCTTTAGAGAGAAACAAAATAAACTCCTAACAAGTGAAAACGAGCCTTAAGTTTCTCTGACATCTTTACCTGACAGGAAACTAATCATCTGTCAAGCAGCCTAAACATACAGTTAGGGTGTTTTGATGAGTGTCTCAAAACGACAGAAAAATTCTAAATATTTCCGACCACTTCTGTGAGCCTGACAGGAGAGTGTGTGTGTACACACAGTGGGAAGTAGCTGCACTTGAAAACACACAAGCTACACAAGTGGTTTGTCTGTAATGGAGGTATTTCATGTTTCAAAGAAGAGAAAAGGCTTCAAGGATGTAGTACACTGGATCTCAACAGACAGTCTGATAAAGATATTTCTTATCTTCAAAGAGTCTCTGTCTTATATTTGGGCCAGAGGGTATGGACTGTAACAGTGGGTAGGGTATGTCATGCATGTAGTGGGTTGTCTGCAGCTTGCATGCTTGAATCCATTTGACTGTAATGAAACAACAACATCTTAACACCCATACTGAGAAACAAAACATTCCACATTATGAATGAAGCAGCTATTCAACTGAACACACTTCAGGTCTGGTGAGCCAGAGTCCAAAACAACGGAAGATATCATAGCCCATTATCTACTTTTATGTGCCCCATTGCACACTTACTTACTTGCACAAAGTAAAACTGCCCCACAGAAGAGGCACGGTCTGGTATGAATACATCTCATGACTATGTTTTGTTAACAATTGTCTCGGTTGTGACAGAACTAGCTTGCTTGCCAGACTAGAGTCAGCACATTCCCAGCTGGCTAGCATGTTAGCTGTGAAGTCACCAGCTAGGGTGGTTAGACCAACTAGCTCTATGAGAGTCACTTCATCACCACACTTCCAGCCCCATCTGATTGCAACTACGCACGCTATGTTACTTGGTTTTTACTGTTTAGCAACAACTGTGCTGGTAATAACCATAGACTGTATGAAAGATGTGAATGTAGATATCGTAATATCACCCTTTGGGTTGTGGACTACCGTTTTGAAGCTTCAAATTTGGCATTTAGGCTGTCGTCATCCTAATTTTTTGGAGCCAGAATTGACCAATTGTGTCTCAGTGAGCCAGCCTTGCTTTCAGTCTTTCCAAATCCCGTGGCCCAAAAAGCATTTTCCCCATAGACCACTATTGTAAAAGGAATGTCTGTAAACAAGGTCAATTTTGAATCTTTCTATCATATATTTTTCGATCCATGGAGGTCATATATATTTGTAAAACTTTCCTCAAGCCATGAAAAGCGATTTAAAAATCTGTCATCACAATGTAAAGTCTATGAGCCAAGTGGGAACTCACAGGCAGGGGCCAGCAGGAAAAACACTACTGTGCATATTCAATGAATCGCATACTGCGGAACTAAACCCAAAAAGTTGAACATTTTTTGGCGAGCAATTTAATTGGACTGAAAAGAAACCATCTTGGTGTCTAGTATCTGGTTATTATTATACGTCTATGATTTGGAAAAGAGGGTTGAGCTGTGGAGGAGTAAAGGTAGGAACTGACTGAACACAAAGTCACCACTGTGGTAGCAACATTTCGGTCACAATGTAGTCTCTCCCCAAAGCATACCGTGTTTTGTCATCTATTTTACTCTGCATGGGACCATACTTACAAAATAAACATCATGCTTTATCCTCCTGACACCACGCATCCTTTTATGAGAACATCACATTTTAGGTTTACTGCACATTATACTTCATTCATTCATTCTGTTCGTAGACACTTTTTTGTGCCATCTAGTGGTAGTAAGAGCACAATACATCCATGTACAAACAAGATGGCTGCCATCTCTGCCAAGTCAGTCTGCAGCCGATCCCGACACAAAAGTGGACAAGGCACAAAACCTGATCACACTTTATGGTTGAAACTCGTTTATTTATGATTAATAAATTTTGTAGTTTGATATGGCAACAAATTTGACCAATTTTAGCAACAGTAACAAGCTAAGACACTGTTGATTAGGAAGCACTTGTTTAAAGACAATGGGACTTAATTGTTGTCCCGTTTGAGGACATTAGGTCTAATAATATCTAATAATATCTCATTTAGGAAAAATGAACTTTACTATCATCTTTGTGGACATTGCGACTTTATTATATTTTCATTTCAGGACACTGGTTCTTTGTTATCATTGACAATGTTTTGTTTTTTTTATTTATCAGGTCCTACTGATCCCATATAGCTAGGAGAAACTGAGAATGCATACCAAACAAAAGTTCAGGTCTCAGGAGGTTGTTGAAGAATACTTAAATTTAGCGAATGAGACCTGAAACTTATTGGAAAAATGTGTACTGAGGTAATAAATCAACTGAAAAGTAGCATAATTTTAGCACAGACTTTTTGCAACCAGTGAAGTCGCCCCCCGCTGGCCTTTAGAAAGAATACAGGTCGGCTTCACTTTTTAGACCTAAAGATAACCCATTGGTTATAACACACACTCCTACACTCATCCATCAACCTATTTTTGCAGCAGTGACATCAGTCCCCTCGGTGTTTCTGCTCTCCTCAGTGGGGGGGGGGGAACAATCCTAACTCAACCTCCACACCACCTGGTTCTCTCCACTATGAAGGAGTAATGAGAAGGAGACCCCTGTGAGGACGCTTTAATTCAGCTGGCTTGTCTCATCTGGAGTATCTGGCTGTAAGTTAAGGTCGGAACAAAGATCGATCTGTAAATCAAAACTGTGAATCAAGGACTACAGTGAGGTTCTCTTATTACCTCTGTGGTCTGACATAATGGTCACATTACTCCTCCTAACACACTCAACCATCCACAGAGAACAGGGAGCTGGGATTTTTGCCATAATTGGCCCCTCTACACTGCTTTTACAAGAATGTGTTGTGTTCCCTGCTTCCTATGTAATATTCAATGAAAAGTTTGGTTTAGGTCAGAGAGTGTCTGGCAGCACATTAGAGTGGGATATCTGCTGTTTGCGAATGGTGTAGTGCGTCACAGTCGCACCAATGTGTGCTGAAGCAGTTTGCAGCTCAGCGTGAAACATTCAGGAGGATATCATCATATCCAGGTCTGAAAACATTGTTCTCTCTCAGAGCTGGGGAAAAAGAGGGCTGCTCTATGTATCTTGGATATATTTATGAGTGAAGGTGAGGGATCCAACACCATTTTTAAGATGATATTACATGATACCAAAAAAAAAAAAGGTCAATCATAAGTATTCAAAAACCTGCAGAGCTGGGTGATAATTCTCTCTGGGTCCATCATCCTTTGTAGAAAAAAAAAATGACTGAAGCAGCTTTAAGGCTTCACAAGGTTTAAAGGGACAGTTCGCCCCTGAATCAAAAATACATATTTTTCCACATGTAGTGCTATTTATCACTTCAGATTGTTTGAGTGTGAGCTGCTGAGTGTTGGGAGATATTGGCTACAAAGATGTCTTCTCTCCAATATAATGGAGCTAGATGGCATTTGGCTTGTGGTGCTCAAAGTGCCAAAAAAGTACATTTGAAAAACTCAACAGCAGTGTCTCTTTCCAGAAATCATGACCCGCTTCATCAAGATAATCCACAGGCCTTGTTGTGAGCAGTTTCATGTGGGAACTATTTTCTTTCTATTGAACTACACCCGCCAACCATGTCACAGTATAGAAAGAAGCAAGCAAGTGGAGCTGTGAACACTGCAGTCCGTTGATTGGTCAACAGTAGATAGTCACTCTGCTCAGGGCTGAGCTGTGGCTGGTTTTGAGGCTTACGTAACCACTGTTCATAACGTGGAGAGTTTTACATATATAAGTAAACTTAACTATAAACTGAAAGGATGTTTTGCTGCCTCTTGCAGCAGCTGGAGTCATATATAAAATAATTCAATTCACTGGGCTACTGCCGGCGACTTTTAGGGTGGAACGTTAACTCGTAATGTTACTCAATGCATGAGCTGACGTGAATTCCCCAGCACACCTTAAATTTCACTGTGACAAATCTGACCATTCCATTAGCTTTTATTGTCTCTCTTGGATGACACAGACTTTTAGTAATGAGTGCTCTTCAAGCATTTATGTATATTATTATTATTATATTTTGACTGGGTAATATGAACTGCATATATTCTTATCCTCCAAAAAAAAAAAAAAAAGCATTGTCGAGCCTTGTTCCTGTGGGCTCCAACAACACTTAACCCCTGAGCTTGCCTTAGAAGGACTAAATACACAATGGAGAGAGACTTTCACTGCAGCCTGTCCTATTTTGTTTTGAAAATGTCGGCATGTACCCCCATTCTGTGAACAATAAACGAGGTGCAGACTTCCTCTGTGTCACCGGTAATAAGGAAATACAGCCGGTGTTTGACGGAGCAGTGAGTGACAACAACGCTGCCCACATTTAAGGGTACTGTTTGTGGTGGAAACTCTAAATGGACCTAGGGTCTTGGTACCATGTCTGAAGGATTACTTTTGGTTCCAAAGGTACCATATTGAAAATATTTGGTGGAAATGGGGCTTAAGTGTGCACGTAGTAAATACACATTACCATCTGCACAATGATACATTTAGTGGTTGTAGTTTAGTAGATAGATAAATAGATAGATAGAAAATAGTTCCTACATGAAACTACTCATAACAAGGTCTGTAGATTATCTTGAGTAACCTGTCCATTATTTATGCAAAGAGACAGAGACATCATTGTTGAGTTTTCGGATTTATTGTATTTTATTTATTTACTTATTTTTGGTGCTTTGTGTGCCATCTAGTTCCCTTGTATTTGAGAGAAGGCATCGCTACAGCCAATATCTCTAACACTCGTCAACTCACAGCAAAACAATCTAGACTGATATATAGCTCTATGGGTAAGAGAAAAAAAATGTTGCTTTTGGGGTGAACTGTCCCTTTAACTTGACACAAAAATAAAGCCAGGTGCCCTGTCCACACTTGGCATTAAAATGTGTGCTGGAGGATCAAGTACAGGTGTGAATACGTCCCAGTTTTGCTGTTTGGTACATTCTGAGTTTTATAGCATTATCCAATATGTAAATACACACAATAATCCTCTTCTCTTGCTGTATGGCTACAGATAAAATGTGCGAGCCATGGAAGAGAAATCTAATCAGCGTGCATGAGATCAGCTTTTACACATGTGAACTGCAGCCTGTTTCTGATGAATTATCTGCAAACAGTCAGGATATGTTCAAAGAAGACACTAGATATGAACAGGGACAGAGAGATGGGGAAAACAGACAGTCACAGACAGAAGAACACGAGGGAGAAATACTAATTAGGATTAGGATGATAATTAGAACGAAGAGAAAGAGGATTGCAATGAAAGAATCTGTTTGGTCTCGAATTCTGAAGTAGCAACATGTGAGATTAAAACAAATTACTTCATCACTTCACTCTTGGCAATCAGTTTGACACTTCCCCACAGATCCACACACAGAACTGGATGATGTCCTTATCTGTCCTCATCCCCCAGGCGACTAAGACTGATTACTGGCCTGTATGGCTGCTCTATCACCAAATGTGTGTGTGTGTGTGTGTGTGTGTGTGTGTGCGTTGATTGCCAAGGCTGAGGTGGTGATGTCATTTGTTTTAATCTCATCTGCATGGACGAGCAGTTTCAGACCATGAAAGGCAAGATTTACTCAGTCACTGCAGCCTCCTTTCCTGTCTGTTTTTGACTTCCTGTCTGTCTGCGTGTATTTCTATCTGCCTCAGACTGTTTCAATGACTCACACAATTCTTCTGTATTCACTGTGTAAAATTAACACATCACTACTCAATGAGTTGTTCTGCAGGGTCACAGGGATGTTTGAAGGGCACAAAGTCTGTGACTTTTATGCTCCTTAAAATTGGTTTCTTATCTTTTCTCATTAAAGAAATTAAGTTCTTTCCCCCTAATGCACTTTTCAGAAAGTTACTCAGATTAAATGTGTCAGCTAAAAGCCAACCTCTACATATTCATTAAACTCTTCTGTTTCATTTTCAAATGTTTTTGCTCTTATTCAAGAAGATTTTGGGGAAATGAATTGCTTTCTTGCTGCGAGTTAGACAGGAAGATCGATTCCATTGTTATGTCTGTGCACAAAGCTGCCTTGTTGAGTTTTCTTGTGAACACACCAAAGTAATGTTTACATTTACTGTTACTCACCCAAACAGATTGGGCCTTATTGACTAATATGTGCATAGTAATGTTCTTACTTTGCGCAAGTGAGCACACAAAGTTACTGTCAGATTTATGCAGACTTTGTTCTCCCCACCACGCCTATGTAAATGAATCAGAATCATTCTAAATTGCCAGGAAAGTACCCGCTATTTGTCATCTACATATCAACATGTGCCCACATTTCTCTATATAAGGAAATACGGAAGGAAGTGCCTAGAGGTATATCACAAAGCGGTGAAGTTGTTTTTATGCGCATATTTAGGCCCTAACACACCAGTGTCAGGCTATCGCTGAGCTTCTGTGAATGTCTTGGCTGTTGGAAACAGTTGATAAGCTGTTCATCACTCTCTTCAAACATGTTTTGTTGATTTCTAAAGCTGCACACTGTCCTAAAGGCACAGGCTGCAACATCTTTCAGCAAGGTTAGATATGCCACCTCAACAACTGTTTGGAGATAGATCAGAATTTGTTATACACCCTGTATGCCTGTTAATGATAATGATAATAAAAAAGGATTCGTGGCTCTAAAGATTATGGGAGTAGCCATCATTACAGGCAGACTCAGTAAAAATAATGAACCGAAACAGTTCCATTTTCACATGGACATCATCATGTACTCATGTACTCAGTGTTTATAGTGTAACACTGTTCTGGTCTACCAGCCTTATGAACAGCGCCCCAGATTCATTTACCTACACTCACTAGAGTAAAACAGCTGTGTTGTATGCTTCTTATGTGTATTGAGTGCGTCTCTGTCTACCTTGTTAAAGACTGAAGACTCAAACTGTGTGTGTTTCTCACTTATGGTGTACCTCTAAACATGTAATAATACTTTTAATCTCTTTAAAAACACTTTTAAACTAACTGGAGTACCTTTAAACTCACTCTGAAGTAACTATAACTTATTTAGGAATAAACCCTTTACCTTTAAATCTCTGAATAATGCAAATCAATGACCAGAAAACAATGTTAATGCTTTAGAATATCCAATATTAATTTATTTATTAAACCCAAATCAGGTTTAAACAAATATAAAAATTAAAGTAAAGCAGTCGACCTTAAGTGACTCAATATATCAAATGTGCATTAAAGGCACTTTGAACCACACTTAAAGTTACTTGAAAATATAGCAAATGTGCATTAAAGCCACAGAGTGTAGGAAATTCTCCCATCTAACATTGAAACCCTACATTGCATTCAAACAGATAGCGCACTACGGTAGCTGCTGTGTACCAAAAAGCTATGCTAACAATGATGAAACCACATCATCTGATACTTCATGGAGTATTCATTCAGGTGATGAGGTTTGTTATTTCGTAAATATTGCAAATTACATTTCATCATTAGTGTGAGCACAAACAATATTTGTGGGCCCACACTTTAGTAAACAAAATAAAATGGTGGCAAAAGTACTTTCTTTAGCCACGGCCGCCAAATGTGACCGTGAGACACGCTACTCACCCTCCGAGGTCCAGGTGACCTCTGAGCTTAGTCCTCTGTGGAGCGGCTCTTCACTGGACAGTCCATAATCCAGTGAAGAAGCGGCTCCTCCAGCGGGTCTCAGCGATAAGCAGGAAAGTCTGTCTTCCCTCGAAGCCAGAGGTGCAACTGGGCTTTACCTGGTCACCCAGTGCGCTGTCTGGTTTCCCCTCAGCTAATGCCGGGCTGATATCCACTGGAGGCTAGCTGACAGTTAGCATCAAAGCTAATGAAGTCCAAAGCCGACACATGCTAGCTCGACGTTAGCATGGCTAGTAGCTTAACATTAGCTGCAGTCTCACACTAAACTCTGACAGTTTTAACACACTGAATTTAACTCACAATAGCAGCGGCAGTAACTCACTGTGTCTTGAAACTTAAATATGACTCTTACGAAGTTCATAGACAACAATAGCGTCGTGTATATGAGCTGAAATCAGCACCTTGCTAACGAACTTCTTACGGTGCATTCACTGTCAATAGTAAATGGCAAAACTCTAAAGGAAATATCTCATTTTACCCATTACATGTCTACACAAATAAGAAAATAGCCTAGGGTTTAGTGAACAAAATAACCCAGGGGGTTACAATAATCGAATATTTTAATCATGACAATAATTTATGAGAATCAAAAGACGTCAAATAGCTAAGTGCATGCACTAGTAAGTTAATGATCTTAAATATTTTTTTCTAATAAAGTCTTTTTAATTAATGCAGTTTTAATATGCATTTGGTAAAATGAGGTGTGTGTATGTACATTTCATGAGAAAACCAGGCCTTTATTATTTGTGTGTACGCAGGGTCTGAGGCACTTCTAACTTTGTTCACAGAGTACTAACAAATTCAGGTAAGAAAATACTGCCAAATTTGTTTGTAAATAAGGCCCACTATGTGTTTTTGTGGTGTGTAACAAACATTTGAATATGTCTTGAAACATATGCAAAGCCAATATTTTGGACATTTTAAACCCTGAGTTGTTAACATGATGTTAACTAGCTTGCACTCTGGTGTACTGCTACATTTCACAGCGTCAAACAATTGTTGGTGCACGTGCATGTCCATCCTCCTGAAGGTGCATGAGACAAACAAAATGGTGACCCACCCATTAAAAAAAAAGGCTCCATAGTGCAATTAAAGGTGGAAAAACCCCACAGGATTCAACAATAAAGCTTGAGCTAGGACTTTATTGACTTAGCTTAGCATAAAGACCTAGAAAGTGCAGCTAGCCTGGCTCTGTCAAAATCTGCTTACCAGAACCTCTAAAGCTAACAAGTTATGACATGATATCATGTTTCCTAAATCTGTACCAAAGCACAAAGTCAAAGACAACAACTTGTGGGTGCAGTGACTTCCAGGCAACTATTTACCTTTGGATAAAGCGAGGCTAGTCACTGCTTTATGCTAAGCTAAGCTAACTGCTGCCTGGCTGTAGCTTCATACAGTATGAGAGTAGTAGCAAGATTTGTACTGTGCATTACACTAAATTACTGACACAGTTTCACTGCTCCACACTGAAAAATATACCACCTAAAGTGACTCTTTAATGGCCTCAAAGTTAGCTCAACATTTTCCACACTGTCTGACAATAACACATGGCTGTCACACACTGAATGAAATCCAAGGTGACGTTTTCATGCCTAGTTGAAATGGAAAATTTGTAGAGCCCTTTCATGCTTTTTTTCTTTTGATGACATTTCCTCGTAATTCAGGTTGACATATTTTGATATTTTTGGAAACCGTGGCAAATTGAGTTGAGCTCAAAATAAAGTTCTGTGGGTTAACAGTGTTTGTCTGTGCAGCAGCAGCTCAAAATGATGAACCCGCCAAAGGCTCTGTTGGCCCTTGGAGATGAAGGACAACCCCATGAGGCAAGGAGAGTCAATTCTATTTATATATTACAGGTAAACTTAATGTGCTGTACATCAAAGTGCATACAAGTGACATGCGAATATGATAAAAATAGAAGATCATACAACACTGACAACCACCCACCCTTCAAAAGACAAATCGCACAACCGTCCCACAGAAGTGAGGGAATAAAGAAGAGGATTGCGCAACTTACATACAACAAATGCTTTTACAGAAGAAACAGCAGTTCAGCATACTGGTGGAGTTTCAATTAAAGACAGTCTCCTTTTTATCTCTCTCTAACTTCGATATCGTAAACTATTAAAGAGCACCCTCTAGTGATTTATGCTTTGAAAGTTTAATTACACTGCATGTCTACTACAGCAGGCAAGCTGCTCTCAGTCCTGTTTCTGCGTTGTTTTCTGCAAAGATTTGGAAAATAGGATAAAATCTGAACACTCACAGCTATCTACAAACTGTTTGTGTCCAATTCAGATATATTCTTGTTAGACTACAAGTGTCACTACAGTGTGCTCTCACCTTTATATCTCAAAGGGATACAGTGAATTAACACTTTCTTTCAGACGTTAAATCAAACAGATGGCACTAGTAGTTGGATGTTCGCCTGGAAAATGCAGGTCTAACCTGCAAACTTGTTTAAACATTGTAACTGCAGCGGGGTTTTTTTGTTTTGTGTGGGCTGCAGGCTGAGTCACCGGAGAGTGAGTAATGATTTAGTCATCCATGGGATACACTCAGAGTACACACATTGTCTTTGCCATTTACTTCCTCCTTTCTCTCACTTTCACAGAATGCACATAGACACAAGTACAGATCCTATAATAGCTTAACCCATTTAGCAGGACAGTTTTTGGATCTTCATATCATTGGATGCCCTCCTAATGGCAGCAGTGTACTGATAAAAACTACATTAGTGTGTGTGCTCCATATGTCTTAACAAATTAGTTAAATAAGTTCATCTGAAAACTCTTAAATATGCTAAATACAGATTGTTTAGTGGTTTCCTAACAATGGTTAAAGGGAAATAGTGCAGACAAACATAATGTGGAGAGCTGAACATGTGGCACATTTAATTAATGTAAAACCAGGGAAGCTATACTGGTGAATCTGAAATGATTCAAGCCACTGTACTGACTCAGTTTCATTGAAATCTGCTTTTAAAATCTAAATCAAAAAAGCTGTCCTCCTGTGCCTTTGATCGACTGGTTTCTCTGCTGCACTTTTATTTATTTTGTTGTGTGTGTCATTGATGTTTTTTGCCTTGTGCAAAGAGTTTTGAATTGCCTCTCTTTGGGCCATTTCAAGAGGTTTGCTTTGCCTCTTACATAATTCTACTTTATGAAATAATGCACATGATGGTCCAGTTTGTCCTTCGTCCTCTTTATGGCTACATTCATACTATAGAAACTGGCCAAATCAATTATGTGCCTTATATATGACATATATCCTTTTCATACACAGTGGTCACTGCAGTGGACAGCTATTTAAAAGACATTTTCTTGTATATACAAGGGTTTTGATGCTAGGGTTGCAGTTAAGTCACTACAGTGGACCCTAGCGCATCATGTCATACACTGCCACCCACTGGCCAGGTGTTGCCAGTGCAACACACATGTTAAAACCAAGATGGCTGATAGAATGCAAAAATATGTGCAGCTCAAGAACATCTTGCCAATTCTACTATAATAGGTGAACCTCGTAAGTAAAGAAAATCTGGTAACATCAAGTAACATCTTAGGAGCAATGCTGTTGTTAAATTTTCCAAGTAATGATTTTATGTTGTGAGGAAAAAATACAGTTAATCATCTGTCCACTAAACTGGACATCATGCATTGCTGGTTATATTTCAACTACTATTAATACTATTAGTGCAGCTTTGTTGTTCTTGAAAATACTTCATCTGCAGTGACTTTTGGGGGGCTGTAAATCAATTGATTTATGTTATTAGAAGGACATGTACAGTTCTTGTAACAGAAACAACATTTTTTTCTTTTTTTGTTTGTTTGTTTTTTGCAGAAAATCTGAAAAATGATATAGTTCAACAGAAGGAGGTGGGCGGGGAGCTGAGGAGTGAAGAGGAAGGAGATGAATGGGAGAGGTAGGTAGAGAAAGGAGGAGTAGAAAGATGGAGGGGAGAAGCTGAGGAATCAAGAGCAAAGTTGGATGCTTTTGCATGACAGTGTTAGAGTATGTTAAAATATGTGAACACACTAGTTTAACAGCATTAAAAATATATTTTTATACTTTCACATAATATATATCAATCTTTGAATTGTTTTATATTTCTTTAGTTGAAAACTTAAACACATGCCGTTCACCCGAGTGGTCAAAAATACATGTTTAAAAAATGATTAATAATAAAAAATTAAAATAAATCATGCCTACAGAGGAATAAAATACTTAGGGCAAAAAATGTAATAACTATATGCATGAAATGGATGTTTTATTCATTTAATGTAGAACTTTTTGCCCTTTTATTTTGAAAACGAAATTAATCGCATTTTTCGCTTAGCCGCTTTTATTTTGAAATGAATGACCCGGAAACTGTCTCACAAAACTTTTCTTCCTCTTCCCTCTTGTTCAGGTGTCCTGGGCGCTCGTCATTATGGCTCAGGCGGTTCAGAAAATCGTTGCAAAAGTACCAACTTTAGTCGGTGGTAAGTTTTATCGTCCTTATTATTTTTCAACACTTAAATGGAGGCGGCGGAGTGAAGCGTGCCGGAGCAGCTACGTCACGTTGTTCCGGCTTGTTAGCAGCTAGCTGCACAACTTGTGTTTGACCTTTGGTAAGCTCAAGTGTCAACACACAGTCAACCAGTGCAACAGGTTGTCCTTTGGAAAGTTGTGATTTTTCCCTGTAGCTGTTGGTGGTTGTCAGAGAGAGACGAAGCTCTGTAGCTTTTGACTCTGCTGCCTGTTAGCTAATGCTACTCCCCTCACAGTTTGTGTTTGTCTCACCTGCAGCCGCTGTCACATACTCCAAACCCCGACTGTCGACCTTCTGGCACTATGCCCGGGTGGAGCTCGTCCCTCCGTCCCCAGCTGAGATCCCCAAAGCCATAGAGGCAGCAAAGGGCCTCGTCAAAAGCTTCCAGTCAGGACGACTGGGACAGACCACAGTAAAGGTGAGGACGCACAAGTCTGAGAATCAGTTTGCTATCATTGGTGTGAGTGACCCCTGTGTTGACACGTCAGCCCTGTGTGAATTCATTTTTGAGATACACCTGCATGAATTAGGCACAGATATGATGTGTATATTACGCTAGGGATACAGACTGCTATAATGTGTTGGCACCTTTTTGGCCCGAAGGTGTTGAGGCCCAGAAAATTTCTATCTAATGGCATTTAGTGCTGAAACAATTAGATGATCGATAATTAAGTCAGTCAACAGAAAATGAAAACAATTTTGAATATTGCAAAGATGATACTTATTGATTTCAGCTTCTTCTCTCAAACAATTTACTGCATCACTCTATTTAAACGACTAATGGATATCTTTCAGTTTCAGACAGAAAAATGTGCAACCTGAGGCCCTGATTAGTGGATTTGTTTAAACTGTTTTTTGACATATTATTGACTGAAGTTTATTTGTTCAGTCATGGGAAAAAAACTTCAAAATGATCAACAGATTGCACATTAATCAATAATGGAGGTAATTGTTAACAGCCCTGAATCCATATCTCAAAAATAAGGGTGAATCAAAAGCTCCTAATTGTTTTAAAATCAAACTTTGAAATGACAAAGCAAAAATATCAGTTTAATTTTGCTGCACACTGTACACACAATTAGTGTTATTCTACAGGTGGCAGCTATTATATCTAGATTAATGGTTCCTAACTGGTGGGTCGAAGGTCCGTTCTGAATGGACCACGTGACTCTGGAACGTGTTGACTTTGTAAAAACACACTTTATTTTGAGCTACATTGAATTGCTGCCACAGAGCTCTTATTTTGAAGTGCCATTTCCTGCTGTAGAGTGAGTGAATAACAGACAGCTACTCAACAGAGATCGCAACACAGCTTGACGACATGGCCAAACACAACTATGACGCTGAATATATTAAACCAACAGTAAAATGTAACGACCTTGAACTAATGACTGAGGAGAAACCTGGACCCTGTGGCTGCACCAGTTGGGAACCACTGATCTAGATACATCTGAAGTTGTGTGTGTCCCTTAAAGCCTTTGACTCAGGTGTCCAGTCCTCAGTTTGTTGTATATACCAGTCGCACAGTTGAGTTAATCTTCATATGTAATGGAAAACACTCCAAAATAACAAAAACAAGTTATTTGTGCAAAGATGTCAGGCAACATCAGAAGTTAACAATCACAGAAACTTTACATACATCGAGTGCAATGAAATATGTATGACACAATAGTGTGTGTATTGACTGTGACTGGAAGTGGCTATTTGTATGCATGAGAAGGGACTCATTTTTGCACTCTACACTTACGCTTTCACATTACATCGTCAGGTCTTATTTACCATAACTCGTTATCTAATTCTATAGACTGTCAAAAAGCAATTTTCTTCAGTGAAATCAGATTTTGTTTGTGCTTGTTTTGTAGGAGGCCTTAAGGAACGGACTCGTGGCCACTGAGGTGCTGATGTGGTTCTACATTGGAGAGTGCATTGGCAAAGGAGGCATTGTCGGATATGATGTCTAAATATTACACTGCCTTTTCTCCTTTTGCACTTGTAATTCTCACATTCTCAATAACTTTGCACCAAATTTTCAAATAAATAATGACTTCAGTCAGAGAAATATATTTGGTGTCTCTTGAGTATTAATTTCTAGAGTGACTCAGGTCATATTTTATTCACAAAAGACATACAAAATAAAAAGCACCAAAACAGAACAAAATAACCTTGCTGTAGGAAAATACTTTGCTAGAAAGTTTGCAAAGGGTTTTGAAAGATTTCATGGACAGCTGAATGACAGCAGAGATGTATAATTCATAACTTTAGAAAAGCCTAAGTGTCCATGAATGTCACTTAAACAGAGATTGCCAATGCCAACAACATATTTCTTCAATACGCTGCATATTTCATAGATTTTAGTGCTATGTAATGATGGACATCTCCTCTCGTTCTCGACTTTCCGACATCGTCTTCACAACATTTTCCAAGTATCTGCGGAAAGCTTGCCTCACATCCTCCGGTTCCTCCTCCAGGTTGGAGTGAATAAGTGGCAGTCTGCCTAAATGTGAGGCTGCATCAAGAAGAATGAACAAGTTAGCGCAGAAATCAAAATAATAACTCATGCAACAGCTTTGAGAGGCCTGCAGTAGAAATACCTAAAGGCAGCCGTCCATCTTCCACTCCACTGCCGGGCTTGTGGTGAGCCATGAGTAAACACTGGTTGTCCTGCAAACCTTGAGAGGAGATGAACATCGAATGCCATGTCTCTATTTCTTTGAGGTGACTTGGAACATCAGGATTAAAAATGATCACCACACCGCTTGAGTCCTTCATCATTGCAGGCCAGCATGACTCAAATCTGTATGAAGAGAGTACATTGTATATCTCCATCTGGGTATTATACACTAAAAACAAAAACAATAATATATAGTAAAGGGACTTAAGTCTCATAAGATGGGACAGAGTAATATCTAAGCATTTAACTTACTTAAAATCTCCCGAACAGTCCCAAAGTTCAACTTCACATTTCACGTTGCCACCACTGCCTTCAGGATGTGATTCAAATTCCAGTATTCTTGAAATGGCAAAAAAAACAGCTGCATTGTCAAGGTCATTGTTCAAGGTCAGACAATAATACCTCTTAAGGCAAAATAGATTTATTGCTTTTATCATCTTATCATAAAGGTAAGTGATTTTACACTATATTAAAAATGATGCTCCACACATTCTGTTAGATTATTTCCATCTTCTCAGGGATTTAAGACACTGGGAAAGCTGGAAAGTTGACACAGGGTTTGTACCTTACTCCTTGTGTAGGCCTGTATTCACCTCCCACATTTTCTGGTGTGTCTGACAAGAAATTTGCAAGAACTGTTTTCCCACTCTGAAAAATAGGTAGAGATGGTGTTAGGATGCATTCCATTAAGGTGTGGTTGTGCATTCAGTATGGCTTAATGGAACACCCAAAGGGAACAGTCATCACTAATGTAATTAGTTACACCTGTGCTGTTATTGCAATAACAACATAAAATGTGTGTTAATTTGAATGAAGTTTAGTCAGTGATGTCAGATTGTCAGACTGCTGAACACACATAGTTTTACTTAAGCAGAAGTATGGGAGTAACTTTACTCAAATGTACTTCAAGTACCACAAGTAAATGCAATGATGATGCAGGCAGAACCACATATTTCAGTATTACTTTATTATGTACTGCAATATTAGATCATTATTACTAAAGCTTTAACGGAAGGCAGCATTTTAATGTTGAGGCTGATCAAGGTGGAGCTAATTTACTCATTCACATGCTGTTAGGTAGCTTAATCAGTGACAGTGCATCACAAGCTATCTATATGTTTTTTTTTAAGGTAAAATATCAACTTGCAATGTCACTAGTAGTACAGTAACTATGGCTGCCAAGTGAGAAGTACATTACCCTTTGAAATATAGTTAAATAGCATGCAAATACTTTAATAATATACAAGGAGTACCTTCAGATTGTACAGTGATTGAGTAAATACCACCACGTTTGCTCTTCTCAATGAACATAAAAAACACACATATAAAGCTAGTCAACTTTGAAAACCATACACACATGCTCACAATGCATACACTTATGTTTGCTTACATTTTCACTGTTAAAACGGTTTTCTGGTTACCTATTAACATCTGTCGGTGAAAAATAGGACTACGCTACAGAGGGGGAAAGCATTTACGTACCTCGTTGGGACCAATAAAGAGTATTTTTGCCTTGAACATTTCCACTAGTCGAGCACAAGCGTTAGCTGGACGGCTAACGTCCACCAAATAAGCTAAACTGTACCACCAAAACGAATTAAATAACACTCAGTTTTAACGTGCATATATGTAAAGACTGCTATGCTGGGTTTTGAGTTTCACGCAACGAAATATACAATATATAAATAATCTCCGTAACTTGATGTTAGCCGAAGATAGTTTGAGAAACCGTGGCAGTAAACTTCCTGTTCGTTTCTATGGTTTCAACCAGTCTCTTTGCTCTCTTTTGCTCATTGGCTGTTCACAACTTTAATCAAATCTAGTCCCGCCTACTTTACAGCTGGAAAACAAATCAGCAGCGAGCAAATGAGTTTATGTCATGACGTTGCGTCAACGCTGACCAATCAGGTTCGATCCTGTAAGAGGGGGCTCTTCAGTTTGGAGTAGCGTTGTTCACAACCGACACAAGGCGAAAGCGTAAGTAATATTTACATTCTTGGGAAGGGGTCACTGTAGTGTAGCTTTAATAACCATAATGTAGATAACAGCTGCTTTACATAGTAGAATTAATAGAATGCTTTCTCTCTTCACACTAACGAAATGTCAAAGCTTAGCAGCCACTTAGTGCTGTCGGCTGTCTGTTGCTATGGGGTAAGCTTAGTTAGCTTGCTTGACAACCTGCTCTCACAGTCCTTCCTAATAACGTGCAAGAGGAGCTATGCAGTGTAACTAAGCTAATTTAAACAGTTATGTTAGTGTGGACGTATTTACCGTCCCTCCTTTGTATCTTAACACTAACTCATACTGTATGTTGTTCTGTCAGTAGTAGAGGTATGTCACCAGAGGATGAACTCCATAGTCCCCCCCTTGGTTTCAGCTCTACCAGGGAGGATGCCACTCTGAGCTGTGGGGATCTAGCTAGCTCTCATGAGCTGGGGAGAAGGAGCAGAGCACGCAGCAGTCTCCACACAAGGACCCCAGAGACTGACCTCAGTTGGTGAGGTCCTATAATGCATGAACGTTTGCACACACAGCCTAACCTGTGGGGCCAAACATCCACTCACCGGCAGCTTCAGCCTAATTGATTTGCTTCCTGTTTTTCATTTAGTCATGCAGACTTTGCTGATGGAAAAAGCCTTTTCCTGAAAACACTGATGGATGCAGAAGCGGCTGCCAACTCTGCTGCAGTACAACTGGTGTCTTTTAAAGATGCGATGGAAGATGAGTTTGCTGTATGTGTGCTGTAGTTTGTTGAAAAGCAAAACAATTGAACTACGTTAAACATAATTTAAGCTTATTTTTAACGTATTTTTTTCTTGCTTTTCAGGAGTCAAGACAGTCTGCCGTTGATAAGCGCCGTATTTCAAGGCAGAGAGGACTTTTGCTGGAGAAGTTGGAGGATTTTAGACGAATAAACAAGTCTGTTAGACAGAAACTGAAACAGCTCCAAGATGCAGAGGTTTGTTACAATACTTCCACCTTGTATATTGCTCAGGATAGTTGGTCATGGGTCTAGATGAGTAGCACTGCTGTCGTTACCTCAAGTTTATACAGCAAAGAAACTCTCTCGCTTCTTTTTATTTTCCTTTGATAATAACTCACGGCTTTCCATACAGGCTGATCGAACTGATGCTGATCGCCAAACTGACATGTTATTGAAGAAGATCACACTGGCTGAGAGGGAAAATGAGGTGAGTGTGTCATTATGTTTATGTTGTGACTCGAAGAAAAGAACCTGGTTGAATATTTAGTCTGTGAAAAGGATTAATCATATGCACTGTATACTGGTTTAAATAGTTCAATTGGTAAGAGCTGTTCAAATTAAAGGCATAGTTTGGATCTGTTGAAGTGGGGTTGGATGAGATACTTATCCATTGTCAGTGTATGACCTACAGCAGATGTCAGTCAGCATGCTCACAGTTTGGAGAAGCAGGCAGGAATCTGACATGGAAGCAAAGGAATGTACTGCTGTAGAAGTGTCAGCAACAAAACGTATTTAAGCCACCTTAAAAAGAAGTCTTACCAGAAAAACAGTGCTTAAACATTGCTGAACACAGGAGCTGCTGGTCTACTGCTGCCTCAATCAGTTCATTTGTTTGTGTTATTGTGTGATTCACCAAAGTCACACTGGCTTAGAGGGAAAATCTCAGCCAAAGACACACAATAATGCAAACAAACTGACTGATTGAGGCAGTGGTAAACCAGGAGGTCCTGTGTTCGGCGAGCCAAAATTACTGTTTTTGTCAATGGAGTCTGATGGCACTGATGACAGCATAGCTGGGGAACTAAAGCCGTTAACGGCTTCCCCTTAAGATTGGGCGGTGAAAATCTTCTCATTACAGCGTACACCAGGGATACTCAACTTCTCTTTGCCCAGGGGCGACTTTTGCAAAATGACAGGAGACCAGGGGCTAGTTAACAAACACACATTAATACTATTTATCAGTATGTATAAAAATGAACTGTCCTGTTTTCAACGTTTCGAAATTTGCTGTCCTCATTCATCTTTGCCAAGAGACAAATCCAGTTGAAGTAGCCTCACAGGTCTGGTGTATGCAGGGGTGTTTTCAGGATTTGAGGATACTCATGGCGTCACCTGAACCTCTGTCAGGTGGATCCTCCCCTAATGAAAAAGCTCAAATTTGATGCTTTTTTATGCACTCTGGAACCTTATTTACATTCAAAGAACCAAAAAATATCCCAGTGTGAATTAATTTATTTTCTTGGTGAATTGGAAAACTGGCTAAGATATGTTTTGTTGCTGCCCATCCACAGTAATACATTTCTTAGCTTCTGTGTCAATACTTCTGCCATTGCTCTAAACTGGGGGCTACTGTAGGTCATACACTGACAATGGATACACACCCCAAACAACCCCACTTCAGAAAATGCCAAACTATCCCTTACACGTCAAGGCTTTGTCACCCAACATGGCCACATTTTGGTACTAAATTGTTGTGACAACTGAAATATAAAGGCATACACTGTATGAGACCGAATGCACTTTTGGAGAGAGTACTCATGTTGCATATAGCATTAAAAAATTTATGTGTAAAATCATGCACTGATCGCTGTAATTTTTCTCCTTAAAGCATTTAAAAAGAGATTTAAATGAGGCAGACAGAAAAGTTGACGAACTGATGAATCTGCGGAGAGAAGAGCAGGTAAGCACAGCACAAGTTTTTACATAAATGTTCTTGCTTTTTGCAGGCTCTAAAAATAAAAAGATGTAGAGTGCATTTAAAGCATCTTTGTATAATGGTCTTCACAGGAGAACATAAAGAGTGCAGTTCATATAACCAAGTCTGTGGAGGTGACTCGTGCTCACCTGCAGGGGCAGCTGCGCAACAAGGAAGCCGAAAACAATCGTCTGACTGTGCAGCTACGGGTACAAACGTTTACTACTCTCTCTGCAAGCTGCTTTAAAGAAAATGTGGAATATTGTAGCACATTTTTGGGGTATGCTGTCTTTTCCAGACTATGGAGAGAACTCTGACCGAGCAAAAGATGGAGATTGATGATCTGAGAAGCTCCATCGCCTCTTTGACTGAGAAGGCAGCACAGGATAAGGAATCTCTCAAGAAAGCCACCCGAGCTCAGAAACTGAGAGCTGAGAGATTTGAAGCCGCCATTGAGAAATGCTATGCACAACTGAAGGAAAAGGTATAAAGTAAAAATGGCTATGATTTTTTTTGGTTTTAAATATTGTGTCTTTTCTGTAGATAGTTCAGGATCTTGCTTTGACTTTCTTTTCTTTGTTGGCATACAGGATGCTCAGCTGGCTAAGGCCCGTTTAGAACAAGACTCCAGGAGACGTCAAAAAGAGCAGGCGGTAGAGGAGAAAGAGAGACTTGAAGCTCATACAGAGTTGTTGAAATGGTTGGTCACTTCTGTTTTCCACACAGTCTGTCACCACACACATATGGCAGCTACCAGTCATTTTCAGTGATTAATTTTTAATGTGTATTTTCAATAAAGTCAAATTGCGGACATGACAGCGAGGCTGCAGAGGGAGAAGGATGAGCTCAATGTGGCTAATGAAATTGTGATGCAACGTGTTGAAAAACTCAGCGCTGAAAATGGAGACCTCAGCGTCAATAATGCAACACTGAAGGTACAAGTTGCCAGACGGCTTGTTCATGACAATCATTACTGTAAAAGGTGTAAAAAAAACTCTGCCTGCAGACATTTTGTAGACCGCAGGCAGCTGACAGTCAATTGTGGTCAATCCTGTCAAGTTTGTACACGCCTGTCATATTCCTAAAAAACTTAAGAAATCTGTCAGATTTCTATCTGTGTCACTAAAATGTTGATGTTCATGTGATTGCAGGTATCTGTTGCACAGCTGGAGCAGCAGCTGGCTGATTGTGAGTCCGCCCTGGTAGAAGAAAAGGTTTCGTCTCAGGAGAGGAAACATCAGGCCGAACAGTGCCAGTATGAGGTGGATATCAGCTCATTCATTTTATAGTTTTAAAAGGACTCTTTATTTTTTTCTTTTATTCATTTATAGCCTCTTGAGACCAGAACTTTTGTTTGGAATGCATTTTTAATTTCTCCTAGCAATTTGGGATTAGTAGGACCCGAAAAGTATGAAAAAAACTGAATTTTGTCAACGATAAAAAAGCCAAATTGTCCTCAAACAAGACCATACTAAGGTCAAATGTCCTCAAACAAGATGATAATAAAGTCACAGTGTCCTTAGACAAGACGACAATTAAGTCCCAATGTCCTCAAACAAGCTGATGATAAATTCCCAATGTCTTAGAAAAAGTACTTCCTAATTAACGACAGCTTGTTACTGTAGCTTAAATTGGTCAAATTTGGTGCCATATCAAACTACAAACTTTATTAATCATAAATAAACAAGTTTAATAATAAAAAATGCGATCAGGTTTTGGACTTTTTCAGCTGTAGACTGACTTGACAGCGATGGCTGCCATCTTGTGTTTACATGGATTAGTGTATTGTGGTCTTACTACCACTAGATGGCACAAAATTGTCCACAAATGAGGACAACAGGTCTAAGTTAACTAGACTGAAGTATAAGGTGCAGTAAACCCACAATGTGATGTCCTCATATGAGGAGGCAGGGTTCTGAGGAGGATAGAGCTTTAACCTGGAAGACTGGGGGCTCCCTCAGCAGAGGTTTTGAATTCACAAAATAAAGAAGAAGAGCTCTGCAGTGAACAAAGTGTTCCCACATTGTATAGAAAAGTACTACATTATGAAATCGAAAATGCGTAGGAAGCCTGTACAGAGCATGTCCATAAATTAACACTCACACACACAGTGAAAGTACTGCTTAAAAATTCCACATTGCAAAGGTTTTTTTTAGTGTATATATTCTGTTTTCTGAAAAGGTTGTAAACACTGTGGGGAACAAAAGCATTGAACATCTGGCCAGGGAACACAAAGCGAACAAGTTTTAAGACTACAAACTGTTGAGCTTCATTTCCAGGCAACTATTAATCCTTTCATCCTTTTCTTTTCATGCCATCAATTAGTTATGTTTTGTGCTTTTCTAACAGTTTTTTATTTCAGTTTTGACAAGTGCCTCACAAAAAGAGGATGATCTTAGTGATTATATCAGCTCACTCTAACTAGCCTTTTAATTACAGTCAAGGGTAACACTGAATGTGATCTGATGAGATTGCTGAATGAATGATTCATCAGTAATACTAGTTTGCAGCTTTCAGTTATTGGGAAGGACACAGCAGGTTTGATCACACTGTTCTGTATTTGTTCTAGGTTTCACAGCTTCAGGCTGAGATAGATGAGCTGAGGGTAAAATACGCAAGTCTTTTAAGAGAGGCGGAGAGGACACGTGATGGAAAAGATGCAGAAGTTGATAAGGTAACCTCCACGTAAAGTTTTTTCTTATGTTTTATGAGAGATTTAAACTCTTAACGTGCACAAAATGTTTATGTAACAATATATGTTATGTTTAAGATGACTAATTTCTTTCTTTTTTTTTCTTCTAATAATAAATTCTAACTTGTCCTAGTATGTTCAGCTCTGCAGAACTGTCTCTCCTGCTCTTGAATGGCCACTCAGTGAGCTGTGAGATGTTTCTTTTGCTGTGTAACATTTGTTGCCACTGGACTTTCTGACTACTAAACTTCCTACAGTAATTCTGGGCAGCAAAAACCTCAACTAACACTTGCCAAAGCTCAGTCTAAATATGAATCTTGGCACATTCTGCACGCGCAAGGCATGCACATCTCTGAGCATTTCTTCGAGAGGTGTGAAGAATCTTTACGCTAATGTTTTGTCTATCTCCAACACCCCACTCCTTCTGCCATCCTCTGGAGCCCAGGTGAGGCAGGAGCTGCAGGGGCGTGTGGACGAACTGAAGTCTTACCCTGAGTTACTGAGCGCAGCTGAGCAGAGTCTCTTTGAGTGCCAGGAGAACCTGCGCCGCTCGGAGAGGAAGTGCTCAGAAAAGTCAGAGTCCGTTAAGCAGCTGCAGGTTAAGGTGTGCAACGTGAGCCGTGGTGTGGTCAGAATGTAAAATGCAGTCATTTTCATACATCTGACCACTAGGCGGTAGAACAGCCCCATGTGTCTGTCGAGGCATCTTGTTTTCTGGTCGTGCTGTGAGTTTGATGTCTGTGGTAAAAGAAATCTTCTGATTGCAGTGGAAACAATTAGATTGCAGCCATCCGTACCTACGTATCCATATGAGTGTTTTGTGCTGTGTGAGCCCTTTTAAATCACCCACATCTCTGTCAGCAGTGATGGTTTGGTAGAAAGCAGCTCATTATGTGTTTGCAAAATTGTGTTTTATGCAGTTTTGCATGTGACGTGAAACCTTTCTGCTCTAGTGAGAGGTGATTCTGAACTTTACATTTTACACATACAGATGGAGAGTCAGGCAAAACTGCTGAGATCATCTGTGGAGATGAAAGAGTCCATTCATGATGCCAATTTACAACTACAGGACAAAGTGAATTCTCTCCAAACGTAAGACATCCTTTCGTTTCTGTTGTCTCATGTCTGTTGAATGTTTGTGCTTCATTTATACAGATACAAAAACAGAAATTGTTGAATGTGTTTGTAGGAAGATGGACAAACTGCAGCAGGAGAACCTTGAGCTGGTACGGAGGCTCGCAGCTCAGGAGGAAGCTCTCAGCTACAGCAACCGGCAGCTGGATCAACGCTCATCAGAGTGCCAGGCCCTCAGCCGGCAGCTGGAAGCAGCTCTCTCAGACGTCAAACATCAGGTACAGCTCAGAGGTAGTCTACTGACATCTGAGGGAGAACCAATTGTCAGGCATCAAAGAAAATATCAGGAAGAGATGACAAAGCATCAGTGTACATTCTCCTTGTTTTCAGATTTTCCAAATTTAGTGTTTTACCATATTCTTCCTCCCAGTTTTAAGCTTTAAAGGGATAGTTTGGGTCTTTATATGAGGTACTTATTTATAGTCAGTGTATTATATGCAGTAGATGTTGGTTAGCACACCCCAGGAAGCTCCGCCATAGAAGCTAAGCATTGTACTGCAGTGGGCAAGGGTCAGCAGCAAAACGTATTCTAGCAACCAAAAAAAGTTCCACCTAAAACAAATCAATAACAGTTAAAGTGTGCTCTGTATGTAGAATATTTTCACTGCTCTATCTTGCTTACAGACAGCCCTTTTTGTCGGGGAAGCCGTTAACGACTTCAGTTTCTCATTTACGCTCTCATCAAAGCCACCAGACGCCATTGAGAAAAACAGTAATTTTATCTTGCTTGAACACAGGAGCTGCAGGTCTACCACTGCCTTGATCAGTGAGTTTGTTGTGTTATTGTGCGATTCTGGTGACTCTGAACTAACCCTTTAAAAGAGAAAAGTCACACAGTAGCACATACAAACAAACTGATTGAGGCAGTGGTAGACCAGCGACTTCTGTGTTCAGAGATGTTAAATTACTGTTTTTCTCAATGGAGTTTGGTTGTTGCCAACCCTGTCTTGTATAGCGCTTCTCTAGTCTTCCGACCACTCAAAGCGCTTTTACACTACGTCACATTCACCCATTCACAGGCTGGTGGCCAATACAGGGTGCCACCTGCTACTCATTAAGCATTCACACACACTCACACCCCGATAGAACAGCCATCTGGGGTTCAGTATCTTGCCCAAGGATGCTTCGACATGTGGATTGAAGGAGCCAGGGATCAAACAGCAGATCTTCCAATTAGTTGACAACCTGCTCTACCTCTGAGCCACAGCCTCCCCAACAGCAAACAGCCGACTGACATCTACTGTATGTAATACACTGACTATAGATACCCATACACTATACCCAATACAGCCCCAAAAATCTGAACTATCCTTTGAAAGTACTAACATACTGACATATTCATATAAAGACATATATGTTCTGTCACTGATCGTTACAGTACATTACAGTTGAGTTTATACGTCCAGTTCCCTAAACCGTCTATATTTTCTGTGCTTGCTGTTTAAACAGTCATTGATACAATACATGTTTGCAAATACAGATCTGACTCACAGAAAGTGATGATTGTAATTTCTTCCACTGTCCAGGTCGACAAGGTAAAAGGCCAGGCTGCTGCCAGAGACGAGGCCCTTCAGACCAAAATCGTGGAGCTGGAAGCTGAGAAAAGCAGAAGAGAAAACGAGCTGAGGCTTCTCCGCCAGAGCAAGCTCACAGTGAGTGTCATGCTGTTATCCAGCATATAAAGCAAATGAATGTCAGAGAACACTTGAAGTAACCTGAGATGTGTTGATGTCGAGTTAATATCCGAGAAAATCCACTGTCTGTCTGTATCTTCATCTGCAGGCAGAGAAACAGTTCCAGGTGCGTCTGAAGGACCTGCAGCTCAGCCTGGACCAATCAGAGAGCCACAAGCAAAGCATTCAGAACTACGTGGATTTTCTTAAAAACTCTTACACAACGATGTTTGATGAAGGCCTGCAAGCGTCAACTTTTGGATCATCATATTTTCTAAAATGATCAAGGATCAATCTGTTTACATTTTTTTATTTATTTAATGTGTGCTGTAATATTTATAAGGGCTATCAGAATGGGGCGAGAATTATTTACCTCTACATGTAGCTGGAAATCTGGCTCTTTTTTTCAGCCAGGTATCAGGGAAATGTGCTGTTTTGATCATTACAAAGACACGTGAGTGCAAATGTTGGACTGTGAACTCTAGGTGCTATTGTGTCGTATTCCCATATGACAAGGAGCCAGTTGCATAAATGAACATTACACTTAGATTGTTTAGTAAGGCTTCCTGTTTCACAAATGTAAGGATTTGCTGCTTTTTTAAATAACTTTAAATCACATACATTTGGGTTTTTGACCATTGGTCACATAAAACAAGCACGCTTAATTTGTCCTGTTGGAGTAACTGTACCTGATATTTCTTCACTATGTTCCCATAATTCATAGACTAAAATAATGAATTCAATAAAATAAAGGGGTTTCCCAGCTGGAGAAAAGTAATGTGCCACTAGGTGGTGCTGTTTTGTTAGCTAATCTTTTCACCTCTGACAAGAGTCTGATTTTATCCACAGTAGGGCTTTTCACTGAAGACATTTTGCCACAAGCACAGATGTAAATAATAAAATTAATGATGGCTCAACTCCATTTAGCTGCTTAGTTTTCAGTGTGCTGGTGTTTGTTCACTGTTATACTGTCATGTCTTATGAAGATAGTTAAATACAACGAAGCCATCATTAATGTTATTAGTATCACCTGAACTTTATTTATTATGACAAGTCAAAGTGTCTGTTGTGAATGTATCATGCCAATGTATCATGCACTTTGTCGTCAGTCTTATCGTAGTCCCTACTAAATGAGTCCTATGTTGCGTGCAAAATTGAATTTTCAAGTGTAAGAGTAGATGGATCCTTATGCAGGTGGCTCCAGACCAAACTTGTTGTTTTTTACTGTATTTTGTAGCTGTACATACACCTCATTATGAGTTATGGTGCTTATGTCAGAATTGTAGACTCGAGTCAGACTCAAGTCAAAAATTTGTTGACCCTAGACTCAACTTGAAAAAATGTTGGTGAAGATTCTCAGTCATCCAGGTCTTGGTAATCTTAAGTGCTGTATCGTAGGCAACTGGACTTGGCTGAGTTTCTTGAAGATGATTTACCTCTCATCCAAGAGGCTTCTTCAGTTCTAATGGACTGGTGCGGAGTCGCAGGCTTCAAACTCTGTGTGGGTTTGAACCCTTTCAGTCGTTGAGGTCACATGTGAGCTCCGAGTTTCAGAGTCATTAAGATCTCCTCTGAGTGGTTGACACAAGATCACAGGTGACCTTCACGACTCTGAAACTCAGAGCTCACATGTGACCTAAACGACTCTGTAAGTGTTTGTTTTTTTAAATGCCACAAATCCATTCATTTCCCTTTATTTCCTGAAATAGCTAACATTAATGCCGTTCATTCTCAACAAGTCGACACTTAAAGGAGAAATCCAGTATTTTGCACTTTGAGCCCCATTCCTGGGTTGTTCATGATGAAATAGAGTGGTTAAGACCAAAATCTTGACAATTGCTCCTTCTCTGATAATTTGAGAGAATTTGGCTTTCCCCTTCCTGGCTTAACAATGCTGTCTATGGCCATGTGTAAATCTGTCCTAAAACCACCTTAAATGTTTGTTTTCAAAGCCATGAAACTCACCGAGTGCTCAGTGGTGTTCCTTGATGTTCCCACATAAAAATCGTAGCAAACTGTGGTTTCCGTGATGATTTATTTGACATTTTGTCCATGCATTGATTTTCCATAGGAAGCCTCATTGTCCATTGGTAGTAATCTGCCACCGGAAATGGAACAGGGGTTGTTTACGACAAGGTTGTAGTCATTGTAGTCTTTTAGCTCAGCGAAAGTGCCTGGCTCGACAGTGCTGTGTGTGCTCCTCCTCTTCGGAGGAATTCTCCTGCAGACGCTGACCACACAAAACTTGCCCATTATTACTGGCTTGTAAACAACCTTCGCAGTACGATGCCTTTGAACACAACGCCAGCCTACTTCTTCTGCTTCTTTCTGTGTCCCATTACATTGCAATAATTTCCTGCCAGTTGGCGACACTCACGTAAAGGAGCATTATCGCCATCAAGTGGGCTGGAGTGTATAACGAACGAGGGTCAAACGAACAATCAAGCGGAAGTTTACACACGGGTGTGAGGCAGCTGAAAAAATAGTTCCACAATCAAGATGAATAGCGAAAACACGGATGGAAACCACAGTTTGCTACGATTTTTATGTTGGAACATCAACGAACACCACTGACCACTCGGTGAGTTTCATGGCTTTGAAAACAAACGTTTAAGGTGGTTTTAGGACAGATTTACACATGGCCATAGACAGCATTGTTAAGCCAGGCAGGGGAAAGTCCAAATTCTCTCAAATTGTCAGAGAAGGAGCAATCGTCAAGATTTTGGTCTTAACCACTCTATTACATCATAAAGAACCCAGGAATGGGGCTCACAGTGCAAAATACTGGACTTCTTTAATTCCCCAGATCTCTGCTCGCAGTCACACCTATGGAGAATTTAGAGTCACCAATTAACCTGTATGTCTTTGGACTGTGGGAGAAAGCCGGAGCACCCGTAGAAAACCCACGCTGACACGGGGAGAACATGCAGGCTCCGCACAGAGGGGCTCCAACACCCAGAGTTCGAACCGGGAACTCTCTTGCTGTGAGGCAACAATGCTAACCACTGGACTGCTGCCTTAAAGTGGCATTACATAATTAAGTTTTGGACTTGGGGCTTGAGTGTAAAGACTTGAGACTCACCTTTGACTTGCAAAACAATGACTCGATCCCACATCTGGCATACCTGCTGCTAAGTCTACCAATGGTTAAACCATGTTTTCCAACATGAAACAAGCTTCAACTTTGCTGTGTCTGACACATAATTTGGGAAATTTAGAGTCTTGGCTCTCAGATTGCTCATTTCCCCTTTATCCTGCTGATTCTGAGAACAATCTTGTGTCTGTTTTGTAGTAATCATAGAAACCGTGTGATGTGTTCTTGGTGTGTTTATGCTCTGATTCTCGGCTGGATTGAGATGAATGATGCAGAAAATCAGTTGTTTAGCTGTCAGTTGTGAAGCTCATCCCTTTAGGGCTGCAAAAATAATTACTGAGATACATGCAACACTGGGACATTTCCAAACCACTTTAAACTGCTGCTGCTGGTTTGCCCTCATGCTTTTGAAGTTTTTATATAACTGAGGTGGAGAAACAGACACAAGAACGCAGGTATCTGCTGCAGCATGACTGAACTGTGACTGAACTAAAAACTGAACTATGTTTGTCCTTCTTCATGTTCTTGTTCTGCTGTTGTTGCTTGTGGCCGTGCTGTATCTATGGTAATAAACTACCAGACCCCAGTGAGGCTCTGATGTGTTCTTGCAGTGGACGTAGTCCCCCGAGTGAGCAGTTCTCCTCTCAAGTTCTCACAGACAAAGCTCTATTGTTGTGTTCTCCGTCAGGGGATGGAACCATTTCATGTCTGCGTGCGTCAGAACTCCTGTTTTTCCTTTGCTCTCGTTCTCGCTCTCTTGGTCTTGCCCCTTTACGTAATACTGTTGATCACACTTTGGGAATTTGCTTCGGGAATAAGCTTACATGTGACTTCTGGCGGTTTGTTTGGTGTCACGATTCAGCAGTGTGATGGACACACCCTGAGCTTATGTGCTTATTAGACTCAAATGAGTTGGATGACCCATTCGTCTTTTTGTTCTTTATTTGCTTATTTATTTTACAAATTGTGGATAAATTATCAAATACAATTAAAGTCTCAGTACTACATATGTTAAAAGGGTTATCTGGAGGTCACATACAGTAGTCTAATTCATGTATAAACTTTGTTGGATGGAGAATAAACCCTGCATGTCACACAGTCATATTTAAGATTGAGCAATTTAACATCATTTTGCAATTAATCATGTTTACTTCTGAAGGGAAAAGAGTGACCTTACATCCACCTAACACTCACTGTGTTGCAATCAATACAAAGAGCAACACATTCAGGGTCACACATGAGAGATGTAATATATCCCTATGGAAAGTTTAGATCATTCTCTGTTACCCTATAACTTTTTCATTAAACTAAATTCTGCAGCTTGTGCCCAGCATCTGTCCAACAGCAGGGAAACCACTCCAAGGTTTACATTACACTCATTCCCTGAGGTGTCCAGTGGCATGTAGGTCTTCTTAGAAGTGGGTCAGCCAGATGCAGTTGAAACAGTATAGCTCATTTCCTACGCAAAATTGTTACAATAGACCCCCCTGAGAGTTTCATTTCTTGGTCTCTTGCCTAAAAAGTGAAATAATTGGGGAAAATGCAATGTTTTATGTGTTTATTTCTGGAAAAATTAAGACATAAAATAGACAATTCTGTGGTTATTGGCCAACTTCCACATAGTACAGTATATGTCCAGCCTTCAGTCATATTAAAACAGTTTAAAAGCAAATGAACGAGAGCAGGGATACTCAACTTGCTCTGCCCAGGGGCCACTTTTGAAAATAGGATGAGGGCCATTAATAATACTTATCACATAAAACTAGTAAACAAGGCAAATCTAGTGGCAGCAGTCCTGCACACATCAAGTGTACGCAGGGGTGTTTCTAGGATTAAAGAACAATCAGGGCTGAGCTCAGACCTCTGTCTCTGGCACCTTGTTTACGTTCAAAATACAACAAATAAATTGCTAGTGTGAATCAGTTTCATTTCAATGTGAATTAGATAACGGTTGTGGGGCCTCTCAGCACCCTATCGCAGACCAGATTTGGAACCATGGGCTGTAAATTGAGTATCACTTGTGTGGAGGATGTCAAACCAATATTATTGTACAATAGATATAACTATACACCGAGTATGAAGCATTAATCCACATAAATAAAATTTACAGTAAATCAACAGCAACACAGCGACATCTGTGTAATGACGGATTTAGTAGCTGCCACCTGTCATTCCCATGTTGTCATGTGACATGTCTCGTCAAGGGAGGCTTAATGTTTATTATGTGTAAAAAAATAAAAGAAGAGAACACGTTTTTACTGATCTATAAAAATAAAAATTTTAGAAACGTAATAAAAAAACTGCTTCAAAATGAAGCAAATCACAAGGCTCCAATGTTACGAAGCAAAATTACAACCAATGCAGTTCAAGATACTCCTACTCATTATCCTACAGATTTCTGCAACCCAGAGTGCAAATGTTTTCATCAGTCAGCACTTACTTCTTTTAACTTTACACTTTCAATTTGTGGATATCATTATGAAGCCTGTGGCGAGTGGGTTTCTTTTTGTTGCTGCTGGAGCAGTTCAAGTTACATTTGCAAGATTCAATCATCATCACCATCCTGCTGACCATCTCTCCATTTCTGCATTGGAACCTGACAGGTACTGTCTGGGTTTGGTGAGGCGTGCAGCATCTGCCTTCTGAGCAGGACCCACAGTACCTCGGCTGGAACTTTTTCAGGCTATGGCAGCCTGCGTAGGACAGTTTGACTGGATGGCTGGCCTTTTCTATGTTGTTACATTTCTGACCTTTCTGTTGGAGAGAAGACATCAAAAGCGTGTGTAAATATAAATTATTTTTTGGTTAAGGACAAAGGAATGAAATGATCAAATCTTATCATGCCAAACATTAGAATATTAAAAGTGTGAAATGTACCTTTAATCTGGTAAAGGGCTTTTGGTTGCATGGGCGGACTTCACAGATCCGAATCTCTTTCACCAGTTTGCACTGGGTGGTGCTATTGGTCATTCTGGTGGACACTCCAGTACCACATGATTTGGAGCACGGCGACCAAGCTCTGGTTTGAGACTCACACTTGACCTCTCTAACCAACATGTGGCCAATTGGCTGACTCCTGAAAGCTGCACAGAAGGAAAGAAACAAGGTACAGAAGAGTTTAAAGTCAAAATACACGCATATCTTACATATTTCCTTTTATTCAGCTTTGTCTTAGTCACTTAAACAATGTCACAAAACTGCTCACCAGGTAAAGAATCCGACTGTCGTCTCCACACAGGGGCCAACTCATTCCTGTCGGTGAGGTCGTCTTCATACAGTCTGTCTTTGCCATGCTTTTTTTTGTGTTTCTTCACCACAGAGCTCGCTGTCTTTGCCTCCTCAGGGCAGACGAGTTCTTCGCAGCACCGTCCCTTTACCTTAACCCTCTTGGGCTTGGCACAGCCCACTTTGGGCAGAGTGAGCTCATGTGGGCAGAGGGACACACATCCGACAGCACCGTCCATACAAGTGCACTGGTGTTTGCAGTTTGGACGGAAGATTTCCCCGTGCTGGTAAATCTTGTTGTTGTACTCACACGTTCTTCCATCTGATTTGGCTGTTTTAGAGAAACATATAAAGTAGTGAGCTTTAAGACGAGTAGAAAGACAAAGTGAGTCATAAAAAGCAGAGAAGGGGACTTTCTGTACCTCGACATATGCCCTTTGCTGAGCCATATCCCCCGCCAAAGTTGCACTCCAGTCCCTTTGTGTGGTCACATGGCTGTGTCTTGCTGCAGTCCTCAAAGAGCTGCCGCGCACAAACTTTACAGCATCCACAGCCATCCAGCATGAGACTGACTCCTGCTGCACATCTGGGGGTGTCAGGGGGACACCGACAATCCTTCGGGCACGAGGCTGACACCTGAGATGAAACAGACACTTCTAATAAAATGTTTGCTCCTCTTATAACAGCTAGACAAGCAGCTTATGAATGAACAGTGATTATTTCCTCACCAGTGTAACTCCAACGATCACAAAGAGTTTCCACATCTTCAAAAGTTGAAGTTATCTTTCCCGAGTGAAAATAAAAATCTCTTTATCAAACACCAGACCTGGCAGTGAGTTGACGAGTGCTTGCTCTTCCTCTTTTAGAGTCCCCATCTCCTTTTATACACCCCGAGCAGATCTGACGTATGCACAGGCTGAAGAGGTGTCCCAAAACTATGAGAGGAATGCTTCACCAAGCGTCCTCCCATAAGAAGCCCCCTCCTTCCTCTCCTCTCACTCAGCGAGCCAAGAACCACCCAGTCTGACTTCCATTCTTTCAGGGCTTTCTCTCCAGTGTAACCATGTAATTGTCATGTTTATATCTGATCTGTAATCATGAAGTAAACCAGATCCTGGAATTATTATCTCTATGTGATGAAACATTACAAATAAAAGTGGGTCAATTACATGCTCTGTACTGGAAACTATTCAAGATATGCATCACATTGTATACACATCATATCTCTATAAGCATGTACTTATGTTGTAGTTTGTGGAAGTTGTCTTTTTCTCTTCATGTTGTTTGTATTGAATTTATTGCTATAATAACATTTTTATGCCACCTTCTTGGCCAACTCAACTAGATCTGACTTCATTAAAGGAAAAAATAGAAACACTGCTGGGGGAATATGGTTACGTAATGGACAAAAAAAGATTATGATGCCTGAAATATCAGCGTCAGGCTTGTGAGATCAGCCCCACAAAGTATTCAACATCAGGGCACCACAAGTTCTGACATAAATATTGAAGGAAAGCTACATATTTCTCTGACCAACTGAATTTCTTTCCTGGTCGAAGCAGTGTTTAGACTGCTGCACTTTGTCTGTGATCAGTGTTTGTGTTCTCTACCCTCACTAGTGTTAAAAGTCACAGATGAAATTCCCGTCAGTCACCTATAAGGGCGTGGATGGATTAGAGTTTGTTTTACTTAAATATCTTTAAAAAGAAAGAAGACAAGAGCCTTGTGGACGTTTTAACCCGAGGAATCCTTTGTTCAGTCTGAATGAGAGACACACACAAAAAAAAAAAGACAAGAAGAAAGAGAAAAGACTTGAGAAATGCCTGAAGCAACATTCCACTCAGGATGAACACTGAAGGTTTCTTTGAAATGGCTGCCAGGATAAAAAGCATCCTCTTCTATCCACATCAAAGAACAATGAGAGTTATCGGGGGAAAAAAATGCCTTTCCTTTCATTATAACCTGTGAGAACAAGAGGCTGAGCGGGGCAGACTGGCACGGCCTCCCCTCTTATCTAACTGAGGTTACAAGGGCCAGTTTGACTCAGCGCCAGTTCAAGCAGATGAAGGGCGAACAAGCGTGAGCTCGGTGCATTCACAGATGCCTGGAAATTGCTGACTGCTGTGGTTTGGAGTGGAAACTTTTCCCTCTAAAGCTGTAACATAAAGAATTTGCAGAACAATGTTAGGTAAGAGGAACATATCGGATACATAATAGGCAGCTGGAGAACTTGGAAAGGATTACAGCTGCATGGTACATTGACCTGTTGGACGATGTTATCCTCAACCTGTAAAACGTCCGTGTTCCAGTCCCACAGAGCAGCACGTGAATGTGTCTTGAATTGTATCAATGACTGTATTGATGTAAGTAAAGATTAAACTGATTTCCACCCAGAAATCCTAATTTTTTCTCGCCGCTTTCTTAAAGTCAGAGATCAGGGTGATTGGGCTGAGACTCGGTGTCATGCTCAAGGGCCCTTTTGGTAAGGCAGAATTTCGAATAGAGTTTTAAACTCAAAAGTTTCCCTGCGTATTAACACTTAACACTTTGGGGAATGAAATTTGAATTTTATTTCACTGAAAAACTGTCTGAGGTGGCTGATTCAGGCATCAATGTTTGTGTATTATTAAGAAATGACAAAATAGTTGTTGTTGAAATATAAGTATTGTTGCTGATGTCACACTACTAGTTTTGCATCAGTTTAAGAGAATACTGTTTTGGTATTCTAAGATGGAGACTTACTTTGATACAGCGTTCAGACAGGCAGAGCAGACGGTCACATTGAGCCAGTGTTTCCTTCTTGTCTAATATTTTTCTTCCCTTTAAGAAAACAAAATTACTGCAGTACATCAAAAAAGGATGTATGCAGTTTGATTTTCAGCTCCTCAAAAGACCAAGGGTTTGCAGACACTTATCAGATGAAAGTCGAATATATCTTCTGAATAAACTTGTCCTGGTAGCAACTGAGCTAAGCTAACGAACTTGGTCAGTTAGCAAGATTGTTTTTTTTTCCCTCTTAAGAAACTTTTTATTGAACAAAATGGTGCGCAAAGGTGAACAAAATGCCAGGGGAGTAAGCAGAAGCTTGCTAATGGTCGGTTAAAAACAGTCAGTTATTAAGCTTGCTAGCTTGGACAACTTTATTTTCCCTTTTAATAACTTTTTATTGACCTAGAGGTGCACTGTGGTAAACAAAACGCCAGGGGGAAGTAAACATAAGTTTGCTAACAGTCAGCTAGCAATGGTCAGTTGGTAAATTTTTCACTTGCAGGTAAAACATTTTTAAAATTGAAGTTTAACAGCACTTCTGCTTCTGCTTTTTACGGGGACATGTGCAACTGTTTTTATTGTTATGATATCTCATGGAAGGAGGGATTCATTACTTACTAAAGGAGGATGAGCTTTTAGAAGAATACTATGTAATTGTAATTTCAACTTGGAGACAAGGCAGAAACTAATAAACTACGATATTTTTGTTGTAGCTTTAACATAAAGCTAAGACGTTGTTCGCTAGCTTAAAGACTATAGTCTTCTATAGAAGCAACTAGCCTAGCTCTCCATGGCAGCCTCTGGTTTGGAAAGGGATGAAAAGAAAAGTGGACGGCTGACCTAGTTACATAATCATCCGCGTCTTTAATAAAATATGTCTCTCTGGAAGTTTGGTGATGGTGGTTGATTGGTAAATTACTAAAGCCGGCAAGCTAATACGTTAGCCAGCAGAGAACACGCTAATGCTAATTAGTCACAATACCTGCCTGAGCGTGTCTCAGTTTTTTTTTTCTGTGCTGGGTCATTTACTCACCTTGGCATTTTACTTGTAAGATTGAACATCATTTCATTCAAAAAAGAGTTTGTGAAAGGGAAAAAGCTAGCAACGTTGCATGCTAACAGTCAGTCAGCTTAATCGCTAATGGCACAACAAGGTTAGGTACTCAAGACGGATTTCTACCATGGTCATGGACTCCTTTGTCGTAAGTGTCTGCAAACCGTTCCTCATTTGTGGAGCATTTTATTCCCCAATAGAGGATGGTAAAAGAGGAGGGTGCAGCAACACAGCTTATAAGCTAAGCCTCCATTTTGTACTCTCTTTCTCTGTTCCCTCAAAGGACATTACTGTGAAACACCTGCAAATTGTCATGTGCGGAAGGTAATCAAACTTAAAGTCCACATGAAAAAATGAATGTGGATTAACTTCACCCCTGCACTATGAACTGATTTGTCTGCAAAATGGATTAAGCAAAGATATAACATGCTAATGGGCTCAAGAGGTATTGGCAGACATATTTTTCATTTTGTTGAGGGAAGGACATTCTTCAAAAAGCATCTTGTTTACTAATTACTTTTGGCTTATCTGATTGTTATAACAAAATTAATTTCAACATAGATGGACGATTTAAATAATATTTCGGCAAATATCTTTCTCTGTAAGTCAGCTTACATTCTGACATTCAAACATTTGAACTTCAAACCAAGTCCAGCTGTTTCACCCCATTTCAGTCTTTTTGATCACCTCTTGACTCAAGCTCTGTAGTTAACGCAGAGACTCCAGAGCAGTATCTGACTCCGGGAAAAAAAAAAGCTAATAGCCTATATAAGCTTATGTCCCACAATGTCAAACTATTCCTTGAACAGCAATTTGAATCGGACATTTTAAGGGGTGAAAAAAGTCTATAATTGGAGCATTTTCTTTTATCTTGCTGCCGAGTTCCTGTCATTGATTGCAACTGCATCTTATAAGAAATTTTATACCACCTATCCTGGAGATTATCCTACCGAGACATGACTTTAATCTTTTTACCAACTTATTTTATGTGATACCTGACACCCTGGAGCATCCTATTGAAATGAAATCACTGCATAGGTTTCCTGTCGTCCATTACATGTCACTGCGTCCTAGAAGATGCCATTAGAAAGAGAGCTACATGATGAGAGGCTGAAGAACAAAGGAAAGGTGTAAAAAGTCATTTCATGCTGACATACACGTGCAAGAAAGAGAAAAATAGACAAAGGTGGTTTCAAATTCTGTGTGGCATTAAGACTGGCTACAGAGAATGGAAATGCAGACATACCTTCTCAGTGTAAAACCACAGTGGGTCTGAGACAAGCTTGTTTTGGCTGCTATATGAGAGCGGATCATGCACCGTACGACAGATGGGAATGCTAGGTTGTGCAGATATGATTACAAATCCATTTTATTACATCATCTTTATAACTGACTTCCCCTTTGTGTCTCGTTCACTGTAGAGGCCACTTACAAGTCTGTACACACTGGGTTCGTCTGAGTCTCTCACAGCTGATTCAACATTTTCCAGGCTACTGCTCTCGGCTGTTTAACGGGAATTATGTGACTCACCATGAAACTTTTCTGGAGAAAAGTGGGCATGTTTCATCAGTTTCAGCGGATGCTTTGTTGCCGTAACAAATATTTTTCGTCATGCGAGTGTGATCCACGTACAGTTTGACCTTATAACACCTGACATTTAAAGGGCATCTCTCGGCTGCAGTTCTCCTCCAGAAATTGCTGGGATGCAACAGCAGCCACGCAGTTATTGGTGTCTGTATTTCCCCTCTGTTTCAAATCATTATCATTACATGGGAAAACCTTGAAGCAAGCAACAGAAGTTCATGGCCTGGATTTCCAGTCAGCATGCTTGGTGTTTTCCAGCTACACAATATTACATTGCAGGACATGACAAAACAAGCCTGACAACAGCCTCCTCAGGGAGAATCCATCCTCAAACAGTTTGTGGCATCTCATGATTAGAGGGAACTGAAAATCTTGTTTTGCAATTTATTTCATGTTTACTGGAGTGTTATTTTGGTTCTTCTAATGCACTGAAATTCACTTTACCATTATGAGGAAGCTTTATTCTCTGTGCTTTTATTCACACTTTCCCTGCCAATCCCCTGTAACAGTTCACAGTTACTACTACATGTGTAAGTGTTGCTATCTTTCCAATGCCATGAGCATTCAACTTTACTTGTAATGAACACCACAAATCAATAATGTGTGATAACTGATAAGTCTATAAAAAATAACATGTAGGATTTAGTGGAATCTTGAGCCAGTGTTTGATATGCCAAGATGGCGCCTATTCAGTCCTATGGAGTTGGTAGCCTGGTTCATATGCCAAAATGTTTCACTGTGATAACGGCGTGGATTTTTAAGTTGCTTTCAATCATAAAATAATAACAATACATTTTATGTACAGAGTGCTTTTCATGGTACTCAAAGACACTTTACATTGGTTAAAATTAAAATTAAAATATATATGTATATATCTATAAATTAATATATGTACATATATAAATAAATATGATAAATAAATTATATATATACATTTACATAAAAATAATAATAAATTAAGTTGTATTTTGTCGTAGTTAGTGGTTGTACAGTCAAGTTGTTTAAGAGTCTGTAATCAAATAAAGGACAATGTCTCCCTTAAGGCACAGACGCACGTCACATCAACAATCAGTATGATTTGGTCTGTTCCAGTCTGGGTCAGTTGACAGTCTGCAGACAAAATTAACATAGTGTGTGATATGAAAAGATTCTAATATGAAGTCTATAGATCCAGTCATTGTCTGCTGTTTTCATAAAGACTTTTTAAAACCACTTTAATATTTGCTACTGACACCAGCAGCCAGTGATGTCACCTGTGTCTTTCCAGAGGGAAACATGCCAGTAAATAAACAGCTTTTCCTGAAGTTAGCTGCATTTTGCAAAGCAAATAAGCAAATATTTTAGCACTTTACTTTTGGTTGATAGTTCAAGCTAACAGTATTAAAACTGCACAAAATGTAGTGAGGAAGCAATAACTTCTATTTGCTCATTTATATGTTTTTCAGAAAGTGAACAGTTCAGACATTATGTTATTTTAAATGAATAAAAATACCTCAGTTGAGTGGATTTCCTGCTGAGATGAGACGTTATCTCCCTTGAAGCTGTTTTTCCTATTGGGTAACCTAACCCTAAGAAACAATAAATTGTGAAGAAAGCAAAGCCTCCACAAAAAAAAGCATTTTAAGTCTTATGTGTAAGTTAAGTCTTCAGATTTATACTTCAGGAATTATCCTGGCTTCATATGAGCAGAGGAAATCTCTGCTCATCTCTAGGCTAATTAATACAATGTAAAATGCCATATGCTTGTGCTAATAACGTTAGCATGTTACATTTGTTTAAAACGTGTTTAGGACAAGACAGGTTGTTTTGTCAGTGAATCTTGTGAGTTGTAATCGAGACAAATTATGTAACGTTACCTTTGTTAAATGTTGCTGTTGCTCCTGGTTTTATGAGGAAGGTAAAAGATCGCCTGACCACTAGGCTAATTTCGACAATGTAAAATGCCAGTTGTTTGTGTTAATAACGTTAGCATGTTATATTTGTTTGGAAAACTTGTTCAGTATAAGACAGTTGTTTTGTCAGTGAACCCTGTGAGTTGTAATGGAGCCGAATTATATACCTTTACCTTTGTTACATGTTGCATTGTCCCTGGTTTTATACGAGAAGAGGACAAGATCGCTAGCTGCTAGGCTAATTTATACAATGTAAAATGCCATAGGCTTGTGCTAATAATATTAGCATGTTGTATTTGTGGGGAAACATGTCCAGATAAAGACAAGTTCTTTGTCTGTGAATGTCAGAGTTTTAATGAAGCCACTTTGTGTACTTGTATTTGAAATGGTCTCTATTAAGCCATGTTTAATGTGTGTTTTTGGGTGTGTTTTGAATCAACTAAACATTACAGCACTTCACAGAAACTCCGCTGCCAGCTGGTATTTTGGAGGTGTAACTGCAGAGTGACACAGACACACCACCGCATAAGTATAAATGCTCACAACGGCGTAGGTGACGTGCATAGGCTATGGCGAAGGCTTGATGAGTTTATGAGATGAATTTTTTTCCCCATTAAAGGTTTTTTTGGGTGGAGTTTTTCCTTATTCGCTTCGAGGGTCCAAGGGCAGAGGGACCTCGTATGCTTTAAAGCCCTCTGAAGCAAAATGTGATTTGTGATATTGGGCTTTATAATTAAAATTTAAATTGAATTTAATATATATCCCTCTATGGTGCGCATTATGATGTTTTTATGTCTTAAAATAGACTTTTTAAACATAATCTAAAGAAGTTTGATAGATTTTTTTTTAAGTTTTTGGGGTTTGTTGCCTGTAGGCAACATTGTACTATAATAGTGCATATGTGAAAAAGAAAGTTTTTTTTTTTTCAATTTGAACATCATTTATTTCATAAACATGTGTAAAATATTCAATCGCTTCCACCGGTTACATTACATGCCATTTTAAATGTAAAAGCATTGTAAAAGAACACTTGTAAAGGGTCTTTTGTCTGAATGTTGCCTGTAGGCAACATTGTACCATTGTGGAACAACCCATTGAAATGAATGTCTCCAAGAGTCTAAGCGTAATTCTTCTGACCTTACACAAATTACTTATCAAAACAAAGATGATAACCATTTTCAAAACAAGAAACTGGTGTCAAATTCCAGTGTTTGATCATCACTGCTTAGTTTCAATGCATGTCCTGTCCTGTGTCTTTCTTGCCATCATTTGTAGTGTAGCTCGTCGTCTTCATCACTACTTAATTCTAATTCATCTTCACCATGCTGGAAGTGTGATTTCTACCCTCTTCTTCCTTAAAAGGGCATATAATGATATAATGAGGCTGAATTCATTCTGTAAATGGAGGAAAATGTGTGGAAATTATAAGCAAATAAAACAGGCAACGTTCACTGTAGTAGTAGACTATGGCCTAGAGAGTATAGTAATACCCTGAACTTCACTTTACCGCAACCAACATCAGATTTATCTTCATTAAATTGTAAAGATCAAAACAAAATTGTTATAAATGATATGCCTTTGAACATATATATATATCTATACACACACTACCAAAATGTCATACTGCCATGGTGATTCCATAATTGTTCATTGTTGCCTCAAGGCAACATATGCAATTTTCCATGGTGGTACGCTGTTGCCTCAGGACAACAGTTGCATTATAACAAGTTTCCATTATTTAATTAGCAAAAACATTGCATTAAACTATCAATAGTTAAGGTTAACTCACCTATTAGTGTGAATATATTTTTTTTACAGACGGAAAAGGGACTGGATATTATGTTTTCAGACCCTTTGTGTGGAGCAAAATGGCAAAGTTTGAAAAAGTCTGCAAAAAACGGTTTCAATACGGCTTCCTGAAAGTCATGTGACAAATTAAAGCATTGTTATTGGTTCCTTAAGGTCATCCCTAATTTTTTAAGTATTGCATCAATTACAGGGAAGCATTGTGGAGATGTGGCAGGCCAAAAATGGGTTTGTTGCCTGGGGGCAACACATATATATGATGCAGTGATCTCGGAGAAATGGCCGAACACTGTAAACAAAACAGGGCGGCACAATGGTGCAATAGTTTGTGTTGTCACCTCCACAGCAAGAGGGTTCCTAGTTCAAACCCAGGGTGGGGGAACAAAGCTGTGCAGAGCTTGCATGTGTTCCCTGTGTCACCATGGGCTTTCTCCGGGTACTCCGGCTTCCTCCACCACTCTGAGAACATGCAGGTTAATTGGTGACTCTAAATTGCCCATGAATGGTTGTTTGTTTCTATGTGTCAGCCCTGTGATAGTCAGGCAAGCTGTCGAGGTTTGGCACTTTTTTAAATGCAGGACTTTATTTTCCTCTAGTTAAAGACTGTTCATACTCACACAGGTGTTTTCACTTATTTGGACTGATTAGACCTCTGCTCAGGTTGAAGCTGGGTGGAACTACAGTATGCTGGGAATTACATAAGGTCAACAAATAAAGTGTATATTGTCCTGCTTTTACAAAGAGAGTGGGGGAGTTGTTAGTCAAGCATGGTCTGCACACACCCAGTCTTGAAAAGTGGTCTAAAATAAGACAAAATAAATAAAAACACCTGTGTTGGTGAACGTTTAAGGAAAGTCTTCGTCTTTCAACACTACCAACAAATTACACTCAGCTGGCAGTTTATGAGGCTGCATTTAAACTGTTTAGGAGGAGTGTTGATGACCTTTAAAGTCATTTTGTAGGCAGAGCTGTTACTAACAGCTGCACTATTTATATCAGTCTATGTACTGGTGTCAAAGCTGATCTCAGTGCTTTGGACAACATGTCAACTATATTGTGTCCAACCATTGCAAAATGAGAATAAAGACATCTATTTATCCAGATACATGCTTTTGTTTGGTGACACATCTCCGGTGGTGGATGAAGTACTCAAAGCCCTGCATTGAAAGTGGTATTTAGATCCAGTGTGCAGGATTTATGGGGATATATTGGCAGAAATTGAATATAATAAGGATGTTTTCTTAAGTGTATAATCACTTGAAAAAAAGAATTGTGTGTTCGTTACCTTAGACTCAGCCGTTTACATCTACATAGGGAGCGTGTCCTCGTCCATGGAGTCTGCCATGCTGCATCAGCCCAGTGAAACGGTTTTATTCAGTGTCTTCCCCAGATTAAATCACTAGGTCCGTTTGTTTTGGAGAGGAGACCTCTGTGGATAATTTTGCTCCCGCTAAAAACCTCATAAACATGTGGATCAGAAATTAGGTGAGCACACATTAGGTTATCAGAGGAAAAAGGTGGGCACATATTAGCAGGTGCTAGGCTAGCGGCCCATCTGTGAGGTGCTAAACATTGTCAACGAAACATTGATTTGTAATGTGAAACTGCTTTATTCATTGTTTTTGTCTGTTTTAATCTAGTCTGTGGGGAGGAAGAGACCTTGGTGAATAATTTGGCTCCCGCTAAAAACCTCCTGAACAAGTGACACTGAGGGAATTTTAACCAGGAGAAATTTCAGCTGGTTGCAATCATGCCTCGAAATCCCCCTAAATCTTACACACTGCTCCTTTAAATATCAGCCTAATACACTTAGGTATGAACAGTAAAAGTACTTCATGCAGAAGAACAGCAACTCTGAGCATTATATACGATAAAATATTGTCAGATTATGAATGTGTGTGTAGCATTTCACTGATGTAGAGCTAAATGATTTTGTCTTTTTTGGTTTTCGCTCTGTTTATTTTGTCACCTTGTACCCTCTCTATTCTCCCTATGTGTATGTGCTCTTGTGGGTCCACCTTGTTCTGGAAGAGGATGAAGAAGATACACTTTATTAATCCCCGAGGGGAAATTCCACTTTTTCCACTCTGTTGTCATATACACCAAGGGCCTGAAATACACACACATGCACAAGCAGGACCTATATATGAATTCCATGGAGAGATGTTAGAGCGAGCGGGCTGCCCTGAGCAGTTGGGGGTTCAGTTCCTTGCATGAGATGTGAACTAGCACCTCTCCAGCTACCAGTTCACACTCCATATTTGGTCCTGACACAGACTTGAGCTGGTAACCCTCCAGTTCCCAACCAAAGTCCCTATAGACTGAGCTACTGCTACCCCAGTACTCGTACCGTTGGGACTTAGCTTCAGAACTGGGCTCTGCAGAGGTGCTCCTGAGCAAGGTACCAAACCTCCAAACTGCTTTAGGGGTGCCATACTATGACCAACCCTGTGCAACCCCCCTTAAGTGCATGTGTGTGGTGTAAAAACTACATTTCAACTGCCAATTTGCCTGAGAATTGTGTGGATTGAAATGTAGAAGCTAAAATTAGTTAAATTAAAATTGTTTTTAATCTTAATGCTGCACCATATTTTATATATTAAATCATAACCTACCTGTAGCTGTCAAATAAATGGTAGTATGAAACTAAAAAGTACCTAAAGTACCTCATAATTATACTAAAGTACAGTATTATTCTCTGCATGTATTATGTGTAGATAGAAACAGGTATGTGGCGTGTTTGAGATCCGGCAGCGACACCCAGTGGACGGAGCCGGAACAGCACTTCACCTGTATCAGAAACATTATATAAAACTTGAACACAGTTAAAACGGAACAAAGGGAGGAAAGTTGGACAACTGCTTGGCCCAAAATTGTAAGAGACGTTTATATCTTTATTTTAGCCCTCAGTAACAGATAAATAGTGACATAAATCAGCTCTTAGTTTGAAAGTGACGTCTCTGCTGTACTTCTCTTCTTCTCCTCGTGTCGACGTAAACCGACTGAATCAGGAAGTCCGGGGATTTCTCGAAACATAAAAAAGTTGAATGGACAGTTGATGCGCCACCTTGTAACGACAAATAATGAAGAGCCACGTTTGTTGACGCTTACAGTTTATTTACCCTTGTAGTTAGTTTCATTATTACTGTCTTATTAACTTATCTCAGTCGTCACTCGCTACCCGGAACACCTGGATTTACACTTTGCGGGTAGGAGGGATGGATGTTCCTCACCTCACTGAAGATGAAATGGCAGAGATTAAAAAAGACGTGAGTATGATAAATCAGGTAAATCTTGTTTGATGATGAATAGTTATTATGATATGGTAAGGTTTGTAGAAAATGTAGACAGATGTATCGCTCTGCTGACACTTTATTTGTACCTTGTTTGGCGTTAAAGGCCTGTTAAAGGAGGAAATACCCCACCACACCTTCTCTGTGCCCTCATCAACATTCAGTCCTCTGAGGGATTAGACAACACAATGTTAAATGCACTGTGTTTTGTGAATACAGACAGGGTTTGCTTAGTTTAACTTATTAAAAGCACTACCAGAAGCCAAAGCAGGTATAGACAACTATCTGCCATTGAGAGCTTAACCAGACAAGGTTAGAGAAGTAATTTCAGACCACCTGCACAAGACTTTTGTGAATATTATCTGCTGTAGTTCATGTTTAAGTAATGTCCCACAGCCCTCCTAGACCCTAAGCAATGACTTACCCCTCCTGTTTAGGGCGTCCACAGCTCACTTTGTCCCCCTTTGCCTCTCCTACATGGCTGCCCTGTATTTCCAGGTGCTGACCAGGCTGCGGCACTACCTCTGTGACAAGATCAGAGCCGAACGCCACCTTGATTTTCTGCGCTCTCGGAGGATCCTTACACGAGATGATGCCGAGGAAATCAGCTGCAGGACCACACAGACCAAGAGGACAGCCATGTTGTTGGACATACTGGCCGAGAACCCCCGGGGCCTGGACGCCTTGATCGAGTCCATAAGGGAGTTGCGCTCACAGAACTTCATCATCACCAAGATCACAGATGAGGTGCAAAAGGCCAAAAACGAGAAGATCGAGGCTCTCAGAGGTTAATAGTCCAAGTCACACTGATATCTGTTGTGTTTTTCAAATCTAGTTTATGTTCTTGATGCTTTAATTCAACTCTCTTTTCCACTCTTACCCTCCTCTTCTGTCGCTCCACAGCAGGGGCTTCCAGTTCCTCATCTGACACCAGCCTCACCACCCTGACCACAACCTGTGACTTCCCCTCAGCATTTTCAAACAACTCCACCCTGCTCTTCCACCCGGACGGAGAACGAAGCCCTTCCACTTCAGACGTAACAAGCTCACTCAATCTGCCTTCATTACAGAGAGGTGGAGACTTGGCCTCTGTGGCTGGCACTAGCATCGGCGTAGCTTCCTCCACAACTTCCTCCAGCCTCCCGAGGCCTGGAGACCCAGGAGCTCCTCCGCTGCCAGAGGAGGTTACGGTCGAATCTCCCTCCAACATAGATGCTGCAGCGCAAGGGTGCACCAGCAGCGGAGGGGACCCAAACTTCCAGCCCTTGCGGTCGCGCTCTCTCACTCCAACATCACACAGGAGCATCTTTTAGTTACACATCTCAATAAGACAGTTCTCACGCAGTTAAAGGGACAAACTAGCTGAATCCTCAGTCACTCAACTCATATACAAACTCTCTCAGTGTTGTCTTGCACTCTCTTTGGCGTTGCACTTGCCTTTGATTAGGCAGAAATTGCTGTACATGGGATGTACAACTACTATACCAATCAGCTTTTTATAAAAGAAAATAGGGACTGGCTGGAGTATTGTGTTAACATGTTGTATACTGGTGCCAATTGTTTACCTTGGTTTGGATATGAGGTCAAAATAATACCATAGTTTTAAGAATATAACCATGTTTTTTTCCACAATACCTCCCTTTTTATTCATCAAAATAAGCCACAGCTCTCAAATGTTGAATGTTCTTTAATAAAATCAGCTGTACAACAAGTTTGCCTTATTACAAGTAGTGTTTAAAGAAGCAAAATTAGGATTTAAATCTGAATCTACCCACAAAAGATAAGTGAAGCACATCCTGATTCGTACCCAAATAACTACTGAAGGTTTGACTCCTATGAGCTCAGAAAATCTGACTCACTCTCTTGTAACCTTCTCTACTCCTCTTACTGAAGTTGCGATTTCCTGTTGAACTGTTCAGTGTGAGAGCACTGCAGCTACAGCTTAGGTGCAGTGAGAAGGTTTCATACACTGGAATGACTACTTGAGCATTATGTGTGTAAAGAGCCGGTCTGACCTCACGAGACGCTGCCTTTGACCAGAGTGGTGTCGGTGATTTCTAGCTCATTCTGTTTAGATTCAGCATTAAGTCGACAAGAAGTTGCTTTACATTTTCGTCACTACAGAAGTCTTGAATTGCAAAACATTTTGTGAAAAAACAAACTATGTCCTGCTTTTTACTTTGCATACACTGGTCATGTACAATAATCTGTTGCATACTAAAGGTTTTCTATATGAATTCAACTCATGTTTCCTTTCTTTGTTGGTGACTGTGTAGTAGTTCAGAAAAACATATTATTAAGGTAACACCAAGACATCCTACCACCTCTGACCTATTTGCTTTCTCGTAATGTTGTCTGCAAAATAATGTCTGAGACTCTTGGTAGCTCTTGTGGTTCAAAGCAAACTCATGGCAGAAGTGTGCAGACAGTATCAGTGTCAGCATGTGCAGAGATTCTGTAGCTGCTTTGGAAAAACTGGAAAAGCTTAACGTGACGCAGAGGAATGACAGTCATTGTGGTGAAGGCTGGCGTGGTGACTGCACTGTCTGAAGTTCATAGACAGCAGAGAAGCGCCAAGTGTTAGGCTGGTCGCTCTGTGGCTCGCTGTTGCACAGCAGGTAATTCATTTATTATTACTAGTATTGTATATATGTGGTATTTTTACTCAGAATTTGTTGCTTTTGCTCTGTGTGATAAATAATCCAGAAAGGGGTTGTACAGATAATATATAAGTACACTACAATGATATCTTCAATTGAAATGCCGTTAACTTTCATTTATTTCTGTTTACTGTTGTGATTTTCTGCTAAGATTTTTAATTCACTGATAGTATGATATTAGATAATTTCACAAGTAGTTGCAGTCTGCATTTGCTGAGTGTTACATGTTCGCTGTTGCAGGCAGGACTGTGGTTAAGCTAAAAATGGCTAAATAATGGTTAAAAATAATATTTGTGAGAGCATTTTAGCTTATTTTTACAGTGAAGACGGTGATTTTAAAGTGAGTTGAGAGACTGACAGCAGTGAGCTCATGCAGGAGAACCAGTTTGATAAACATCACAATGACTGGAATGGTTGAACCCTCACCTTATCAACACATTTAAGATGTATACGTAGAAAAACATCAGCAGAACTCTCATAAAATAGTTGAATTCTGTTCTGTACTTGAGCACAATGGAGGACTCTGAGCCGCTGTGTGCGTCGAGGTCAGAGGAGAGGAGGCTGAACGGCCACTGCAGGTGGAGCGCTCACACTCAGACGCTGGACTCCAAGATGGTGGAGGACTTCAGACGGAGGCTCAAGTACTTCTTCATGAACCCCTGTGAGAAATACAGAGCCAGGGGGCGTAAACCGTGGAAACTGATGCTACAGATATTAAAAATTGCAATCATCACAGTCCAGGTACAGAATTCTTTGTTTTTTGTCAGCAGGCATGAATGTACACAAAGTAGGTATCTTTTTGTCTTAAACGTATGTTGCTTTTTCCCTGCTCTAATTCAGTTAGTCTCTTTCGGCCTGAGCAACGAAATGATGGTCACCTTTAAAGATGAAAATCTGATGACATTCAGACATCTGTTTCTAAAGGGATACAAGGATCACCGCATGGGAAGCTACGCACTCTACAGAAAGGCAGATGTGTATGATCACATCCACTACATTATCAACAGGGTACTGACACTTCAAGATTCAAGAATTATATCACACGGGGATTTCATGCATGTCAAAATGTCTTTCACTCTTCCTTCTGCATTTTTTTTAACAGTACACCAATCTCCAAAACCTGACAGTAGGTAACCTTGCATATGAGAGTGTTGATGGCAAGTACACTCCTCTGTCTGTCTGCCAAGAGTTTTACAGAAACAGCAGCATCGATCCTGGAAATGAGACCTTTGACATTGATCCATATATTGATAAAGGTAAAAAAAAAAAGCACCAAATTGCTTTTAAAATACATTAAAAAATCATTAAATCATCAAATGGAGTAGCTGTGGAACATGTGTGTTTATGTCTAATAGCTACCATGAGTTGTATCCATAGTGTTTGATGTATTTATGGAAGCTGAGTCACGACATGAATGGAAAAAATAATCACAATGTGGATTTTCTTGTGACTCCATAAAAACAGGAAGTAGTGTATTATAAACACTGAGTAATTCCTCTGCTGAACTATCGAATGAAATCTAACTGCTGTTTGGGTGCACTGCCTGTATTTCCTCCTCACAGATTGCATTTCCATATATCCTCTGCAGTCGTTTGACCAAAGTGGTTTAGCCACACATGTGAACTTCTCTTTGGATTTCAAAAGGTAATACCTACACTGAGAACGCTGGTCTCATGCCAGGTGATGATGAGTACTGCCTGCTAATATGTGTTTGTGTGTCCAGGCTGCTATCAGTGAACATCTACCTCACTCTGAAAACAATCAATCTGCAGACCGTGCGGCACCACGAGCTACCAGACTGTTATGACTTCCATATCATGGTTGGTGACAGTGTCAGAAAAATGCCACACGCTCATAGCTCACAACTTTTTGGGAACTTGCCATTCATTAAATCTTTGTTTTCACACAGATCATGTTTGACAACCGTGCGCACAGTGGAAAGATAAAGGTTGATGTTAAGAATGATGTAAGAATTTACGAATGCAGAGACTGGAATGTGGAAGGCACCTGTAAGTTTTACCAATTTCATCTCAACCATTCATGTATTAAACCCAGCCAAATACTCACACTGGTTGTTGCTTCAAAGGCCAGCAGGGGGCACAGTGGCACTACTCTAACCCCTGACACCTGTATGTAGAAGCAGCAGCAACAAATCTGTAAATGCAGCAACTAACTTGACATCTGTGGCTCTGGTTTCTAGCTGGTAAGAATGATTACCTGCTCCTGTCGTTTGACTCTGTGGTCATCCTCGCCTGCTTCACCTCCCTCATCCTCTGCACGCGATCTGTCATCAACGGCATCCAACTCCAGTTTGTAAGTTACACGGAGGAACGAGTAAATCGTTACCATCATTCACCGCTGATGAGTGTACATCAGGAATATTTATTCACTGCAGTTAAACCATGAAGTCACTCAGTCAGCAAGAAATGACTGATTTAATCAGCACAACACATAACATGCACACCAGCATCAGATGTAGGAACCATGGGCAGCATATGACACGATGGGCCCTGGGCACAAATATGCCAAGGGCCCCACCACCTCTCCTACAGAGGAGCAAGACACACAGGCTTTGTGGTGGTTTTGCATCTCTTTGAGATTATTTTATGATTATTTTTGCCTTACTGAGGTACGTTTGTGTCTCTGTAGTCATTTTGTGTCTTCTTGTGGGTGTTTTGTGTCTCTTTGTAGTCATTTTGTGTCTCTTTGTGGTTGTTTTCTGTCTTTGTGTAGTCATTTTGTGCCTCTTTGTGGTTATTTTGTGTCTCTTTGTTGTCATATTGTGTCTCCTTGTGGTTGTTTTGTGTCTCTTTGTATTCATTTTGTGTCTCCTTGTGGTCACTTTGTGTCTCTTTGTGGTTGTTTTCTGTCTCTGTGTAGTCATTTTGTGTCTCCTTGTGGTTGTTTTGTGTCTCTTTGTTGTCATATTGTGTCTCCTTGTGGTCAATTTGTGTCTCCTTGTGGGTGTTTTCTGTCTCTTTGTAGTCATTTAGTGTCTCTTTGTGGTTGTTTTGTGTCTCTTTGTATTCATTTTGTGTCTCCTTGTGGTCACTTTGTGTCTCTTTGTGGTTGTCTTCTGTCTTTGTGTAGTCATTTTGTGCCTCTTTGTGGTTATTTTGTGTCCCTTTGTTGTCATATTGTGTCTCCTTGTGGTTTTTGGTGCATCTCTGTAGTCAGTTTGTGTCAGCAAAGGGCCAAAGGTTGGAATTGAACCCATGGCCACTGTGGCAAGGACATAGCCTTTATACATGGGGCACCTGCTCTACTGGATGCCCCTGCTGGTAGATGTTAAGCTCTGAGGAAACTAGAAAGGGATCTGGTTGTCTTTGTGACAGCAGCACCAAAAATATTACCACTTGGAAAGGATTTAAACCAACAATAAATAAATAAATGAATTATAAATTAAGGATTCCATTTTCCCTGCCTCAATTTTTAATCCTGCTAGTGTGTCTTCAGACATTTATGTTGAGAAAAAAAAACAGAAAATATAACTCAAAATTATTAAGTTTGATTATAAGTTTCCTGAGTGGGTTGCATTAGGGGCCACTCTACCTCAATATTATTGGCAGTTCAGGGCCGTAGCCAGTATTTTATTCTGGTCAGATAATATAAGAGTCAGCCCCCATCCTAGAAACCATAAACTAGAAAGCTTGTATTGTCATTGCATAGGAATACAATGAATTTAGTTGTGACACTCCCATCAAATATAAAGTATACAACCTCTCATAAACATGCAGACATTTCATGTGGAAACTGTACAGTCTAACCACCATGTGTGAGTGTGAATTACAATATCTGAATTTTCTCTTATGCAGGAGTTCAACATATTCTTCCATGCCTACTTCAATAAAATTGTGTCTTGGTCAGACCGCATGGAGTTTGTGAATGGCTGGTATATCCTCATCATTGTGAGTGACACACTGACCATCGCTGGGTCAGCACTCAAAATTGGAATACAAACAAAGGTTTGTTTTCCATCAAGCTTTATTTGCTACATTTAATTCAATTAGTCACTGTAAGCATGTTGGACTGAGAGTAAAGCCAATGGGTAAAGAGTATAGGCCCCTAACTTGTACTTCTTTGATATGTACTTTGTGTCCTCTTGCAGTACCTGACAAACTATGATGTCTGCAGTATCTTGCTGGGTACAGCCACAATGCTCGTCTGGGTCGGCGTGATTCGTTACCTTGGTTTCTTCAAGAAATACAATGTAAGAACCTCTATGTTTTTTGTTTTTCCATCATGCATCAGCCAACCTGTTTAAAGTAGCAAATGCATATTCAGAGAAACTGAAAACCTGTATTTCTTCCTAGATATTAATCTTAACCCTGAGGGCGGCGTTCCCAAATGTGATCCGATTCTGCTGTTGTGCTGCCATGATCTACCTCGGGTACTGTTTCTGTGGCTGGATTGTCCTTGGGCCTTACCATGACAAAGTATGACAATTAATCATCATAATCAATCTATTTCAGGTGTCACTGTGGCCTGATGAATCCCCCTACTCATCAGGGAGCTCTGCTCTGGTGACACTGAAATATTATAAACACTTTTTTTCCAGTTTCGAACACTCGCCAAGGTGACAGAGTGCCTCTTCTCCCTCATCAACGGGGACGACATGTACGCCACCTTCCTGAAGATGAGACACGGCGGCTACATGGTGTGGCTTTTCAGCAGACTTTACCTCTACTCCTTCATCTCCCTCTTCATCTACATGGTGCTCAGCCTGTTCATCGCTCTCATCACTGACACCTATGAGACCATTAAGGTCAGTCTGAGTCACCTGTGAGAAATATTCTCTCATCTTGCTGCAGACAGTAGGTCATAGTTTTTTATTTATCGTTGCATTTTGGTGCCCTAACACCTGACACAATGGTTCTTTTCCAGCATCACCAGCAAGACAAGGTGCCAGTGTCCCAGCTTCAGGCCTTCATAGCAGAGTGCAGGGACCAGCCTGAGTCTGGAAGATACCAGACTGATGAAGAGCCAGCTGTCTGCTGCCTTTCTTCATGCTGCTGCTTTGGATGAAGTGAGACGATGGTTGCTTTACCTTTGTCAAGTGCAGACGAAGACTCGGCATAGCATGTGACTGAATAAGGCTGCAACGAGTGGAGCATGTGATTATACCGATGCATGATGAGAATGCCAAAATGTCTTATTACTCATGTAGAATTTCTTAAACTTGTTTTTTTCTTTTACTTGAACTGCTGAACACTACTGAAGTAAAATACTCAGAGGACCAGTCACTCATATGGTCACCAGTTTAATAACCTGACAGTCATAAATTCAATATGAAGATGCACTTACAACCAAATCCTCCTTAGTTCAGTGATGCATTCAAGAGTGGCTTTCAGCTCAGCTTTTTTTCAGTGATTACCTGAAGAGGAATTTCCTCCTGACTGCACTGTAAGAGCATAATTGTAGGTTATGCACGTCTTTTAACAAGCACTCGAATATAATACTTAAAGGTCCAGTGTGAAGGATTGAGGGGCATCTTTTAGCAGAACTGGTACATAATATTCATTACTATGTTTTCATTCATATATAATCACAAGAAAAGAGTCACTGTGTTTTCGTAACCTAAGAATGAGCTGTTTATATCTACATAGGGAGCAGGTCATCTACTACAGAGTTCGCCATACTGTACTACAGTAGCCCAGAATGGAGACACAGGGGTAGGCAGCCTGCGGCTCCAGAGCCACATGCGGCTCTTTAGCTCCTCTCCTGTGGCTTTGACAAAAAAATCGCATGAAAATGAATGAGTTTTTTATCATTGTTGCAGGCCTAAATAAATTCATACATTGTAAAAACGTGAAGCCTATGCACTGAATACAAATGTGAATAATACATCTATGGCCTGGCACCTTTTCCCCTAATCTTTGCCAAACCTTAACAGTGGTGGCTAGCCTTGAGCTTCCCCAGCTAGGATAGCAATGGATTCCAAATCAGAAAATGCAAAAATCTCAGAGGAAAATAGAGAGTTTAATAGTGCATGGACAGATTTGTTTGCCTTCACTGCCAATGCTTTAATGTTAAAGTACCAAATAATCGTAAATAGCCCACTGCAGAGTAGACACCTTGTAGTAAAAACACATTTTTGAATGCTCATTTAGACCTATTTTCAGTGTCGATAGGCTAATTTAGACTTAGTAGTCTGTGTTACCAAAAGGCTGAAATATAATTTTTGGCTCCATGCAGATTTTTTTTTAAAAAAATTGGTTTTGGTCAAAAATGGCTCTTTCAATAGTTAAGGTTGCTGACCTCTGTCCTGAGTTTCAGGTCTGCAACCACCAAATCCTACACACTAGACCTTAAATTAAAAATAAAAAAGTGAAAGTGGATTTATTAATTTTAAAATCTAACTTGCCCCGAATGTACAATATGTAATGTGAAAAAGCTACTTAATTAAAGTTCATGGTAAATGGTTGCTTTTCATCCTTTGTAGTGTCTTGCACTGTTCATATTTTGTCTGCGTATTTCCTGTGTGAAACTATCCAGCCAACATTTGTATGTTGAGCCAAAGTGGGTAATAAATGGGCAGGAAAATGGGCCCTATATGGGACTGTTCATGGGTTACATATTGGACCCATGCCAATTGCCCACATGTGTGGGTCTACCCAAGATAAGAAGCCCATTTTGAGCCCAGGTAGCCCTACCATAACCATGTGGGGCCCACTTTGGTAAAGCCATTTATGTGGACGACTGGTATGGGGCTGATATGACACCCATGGACAATCCTATATAGGGCCCATTTTTCAACCCATTTACTATGCACATGGGCCCCACATACAAATGCTGGCTGGGTATATTGGTATATGATTCTGTTGATTCTGACTCATTGCATCCTATATTTAAATGTGCTTTATTTGTGTTTACCTCAACATAATATTTTCACTGATAACTATGACAAATAAATTAATACAATTGAATAAAATGTATTCCATAGTGTATGAAGTCTGTGCAAAGTATGTGTGATATATTTATCTTACCATAGTTTGCTCCATGCATAACCAGTAAAAAACGTGGTTTATAATGCTATTGAATGTATTATTGTTGTATTTGTAGAGGCAGGTTGAGATCTTGTATAGGTGGCACTTACCTCCTGCTGCCTCAGTGCAGTGCTCTGTGCTTCATGACACCTGACAGCACTTCTCATTTACATAATCGTCCACTGCACATGTTTGTGTCCAATGCACAGCTCACATACTGGTTGCTTCACAACGCTGCCTCCAATAACAAAGAGGTTTGGTGTGAAGCCGGCGGAGGAGCAGACTTATAAAAACATCATCAGCTGCAGCAGGAGCCTGGCTCACCTACGGTCGGGGCATCTCTGCTTCGCTGCGCTCACATTAACACAGGTGAGATTTTGTTTTGCTTGTGTTGCTGCCCACAAGGGGACGAATGAACTCGGTACGGCTGTCGCTGGTTGTTTTCAATTAAGGAGTATTTGGTTAATTTTGACAACATCGCCCAAGTTGTCCACTTGAGTCGACGTGTTTCACGCAGTGCCCGTGAGTATGTTTAACTTAGCATAAAGCTAACACATTATCCAGGTTAGCAAACAGCAACGGGAGCAGTTAACTTGGTAACGTAAATACCAGTTTAACGCGTTAGCTAACGTCAAATTCATCTGTCAAACCGAGACTTTTAGGCAAAGTTACCCACCTGAAGTGAACTATTTCAAGGTAAAATTGTTATTTAAAAGTATTTAACTCTAATCTTGTTCATAAAAATACGGTTTTTGACCCAACTAGGCTTTAGCAAACAAGCTAACGTTAGCTTACCTTGCGAACGTTACCTTTAATGTAACGTCAGCGATCGTGAAGCTAACTTAACCGTAGCTTTTACTGTACGAGGCATATTTATCTGAAATGTAACGTCAAGGTAAACTGAATTACCCTGAAGCACGCTTGACCTTATCTCTGCTTCAGTGCGTGTAACTTAAGATAAAAGTTGTGCATGTTTCTGGTTTGTTAGATAACTACATGACACCCAGCAGGGATGCACGCTGACACAGAGAAGCACACATTTGTATTGACTGGTAGTTATGTCCTCCCCAGCTTGGTGCTCTTAAGCTTTTACTGTTGCATTACTTAACTCCCTTTTGTTCATCAACACAATGTGTCTGACAGCCCCTGAACACAAGTCGGAACATTTCAGAGCATTGTGAACTTGTGGGAGTGGTAGATATCTGGTTCAGCTTGTTTCTGCAGAGCATGTCAAGATCATAATATTGTCCCGAAGGCACAAAAGTAAAAAGGATACACAGGCATGCTCAGATTCAGTCACCCTGCAATGGATTTCCTCATTTTTATCTCTCTAAATCTTTTGGCTTTGGGCTGAGATCATTTTACCACTCTGCAATTCAGATGCCAGTGGCCAATGGGAGGGAGCTCTTTAAACCCCAATCTAAGCCCCACTGGCACACATCGGATAGTTAATCCTGTGTGGGTGAAGCAGCAACCCAGATTATCTTTTGCGGGTCTATCTCATGGCTTGATGCTCCATTGCAGGGCTCAGTTCCAGTGGGAGCCTCTGATCCACCGCCTGACTGTTTAATCCACCTCCCGGTTGGTAACTCATGACCTCGCATCCTTGTTTCCTGATGTGGTGCCGGTGATATGGGAGAGTGGTGGACTTCTGTGCCAGCAGGGACATCTATGGGTAAGTTTCTCTGCCGATGGGGTGTATTCGGTAGAATATTTCAAGAATAGAAAGGCTCATCGGGTAAGCTTTTTTTAGGATCTACCAGAGGTGACCCATATTTTTGTTCTCATTTCAGAGCAGCAACCTAATTCAAGCCTCTCAGTTTGCGACTGTACTGTAGATGTAATGTGAGTTATCATGATTTCCCTGTCTCTGTTCTCTGTTTTTAGGAAACTATGAGATCTCCAGCATATCGCATGTGACAATGTCCCCCTCGAGACAGAACAACCTCGTGTCAATGTACTCTTCTTTGCCCCTCACCAAAAGCTCCTACAATGTGATAAGTGCCTTTTGCACTGAGGATAATATCCCTCAGTGCATTTCATACATCAATCAGGTACAGATGCCCCGCTAAATGCTTATTATTGCAATATGTTATTTACTCTTGATGTTTTTAATTTCTGAAGAGAACATTCATGACAGCGGTGACATGATTCCTCCTTTCTTTCACAGGAGCTTGACACACTAGGCCTCTCTTCCACATGCATTGAGGCCAGCTCACCAGGGGCACCCGGCCTGAGCCCAGTGCCCGCTCTGAATGCCATGTATGAGCTAATGCAGCTTCACAGACGCAACATGTGCACTTTAGAGGAGCTGGAGAAAGAACAGCTGAAGAAATCCAGCGCCTTGGACCACATCCAGATGAACAATTCCAGACTCAAGGCACGTATGGGGGGGCACTCAGGGTCATATATGTCTCAGTGTAGTTTAAAGATTAGACAGTGTCTTGTTTTATTCTTTAGCGCGTAAGGTGCAGTAATAGATTGTTGACCACAAGAGGGCAGAAAAGAAACATACGATTCTGTATACAGTTCATTTCCCCCCTTCCCATTCTTTCAAAATGAAATTAATGACTACTATAGTACAGAAACCAAACAAGAACAAACCTTACAAAGTACTGTGCCTGGAATCTTCCCTACTTTCTATTATTTTGAATGGCACAATGATGGTCATGTTCCCTTATCGTAACAATCATCCCTGCTTGTTAGGCTAAACATTCCTCTTCTCTCTAAATCAGGGAGGAACTCAAGGTTATTTGTATCACAATAAGAAGTGTAGAGGAAGGAAAAGTGCTGTGGGCACTAAAGTTTTTTAACTTCTAAATAAAAAAAATGTAAACGGCGAATACCTAGCCCACATGTGAACCAAGATGTTGTTGACAATGCCAGCTTTTGCCAGGTTATCCATTGTTCGCAATACCAGTTCATTACAATGCATTACGCTGTATTTTGCGCATAAAACACCGTAGCAACATGCCCCAAGGTAGAAGTCGGACAGTACTCAAGACACAAATAAGACGCAGGTGCTAATCAACAGTATCTTACTACAGCGTTCACCACAGTTGATGCGTGGAGCAGGCATATTGGATTTTGAGGTTGGGGATGGTGAGGTTCCTCCAACTGTCTAAGTCGTAAATCCATTATAGTTGAAATTTCCGGCTTAAATTCTGACTTCCGTACAAATGGAACGCACCATGACAGTCTGTCTTATTAAATCCTTAGATAACACATGACAGTTTAAGGATTGGGTGTTGTTCAGGACTCCACTCTTGTAGCTTTAACCCTGAATTAATTTCTTGTGCAAAACATCGCCACCTCACTGTGCTCTTAATAACAGTTATGCATATTTCCCTCCAGGATCAGTTGGAGCTGTCCATACGGGAGAAATCGGGTCTGCATGAAACAGAGAGGCAACTGCAACTCAAAATTAAGACTTTGCAGAGCTGCTTAAAAACAGAAAAAGATGAGGTATAATTTTTATCTTTATAATGACCAACACTCGTGTTTCTGTTCTACAAAATATGCAAGTACATACATTATGCCTGAGCCTGCCAAACTCATGATTCAGTCATCCTGGACAGGTTCAGAAGCTCCAGAGTATCATTGCCAGCCGTGCCTCTCAGTACAGTCATGATGCCAAGAGAAAAGAGAGAGAAGCTGCAAAGCTTAAGGAGCGCCTCAGCCAGCTGCTTGTTGACAGAAAGGATAAGAAACTAGGTAAATATGCACACCTTAAGCAAAAATGTAACCTGGGAATTTCAGAACAAGTTCATTAAATGTTGGCCTCCTGTTTTTCCCCAACTAGCTATTGATGTACTAAATTGCTTGGGAAGGGCAGATGGAAAAAGGAGTCACTGGAGGAATGCAAAAGCAACAGCCAGGTATCGTGAAAGCCCTCTCCTCACTTGTTAATCATAGTTGTAGATTGTGTAATCATCAATCACATAACTGTATTTCTAAATTGCTCTTTGCAGCCACGAGGGTGAGATGTACAAGTCCTTGCTGAGTGACTACGAGGCGAGTCAAAGGGCCTTGATGTTGGAGAACGCTGAGCTTAAGAAAGTCCTCCAGCAGATGAAGAAGGAGATGATACATATCCTGAGTCCACGGCAGCCCTCCACCAGAGGAGCCACTGCTGATGACAGCCAGGAGCAGGTATTTCTTTTCTCATGGCTCTAATGTGCAACAAAATAAACTCGGTAAATGGATTTGAGAATTTATTACCTGTGAACATATGTTTCTGATTTAATGAGATGCTTGCATGTTAATATGTTTGTTTCTGCTGTTCTGCTCAGGCTGATTCAGATGGGGAGGAAAAGGCAGGTGACTCTAGCAGGGAAACTCTGGACCAATCCTGTGAACATGCTCGGGAACAGCTCACCAACAGCATCCGCCAGCAGTGGAGGAAACTGAGGAGCCACATGGAGAAGTTAGATACCCAAGGTACATGCAGCACTGTCACATACCCTAAAAAAAAAAAAAAAATACCTGTAGTGGTGTTGGTTGTATAGATAACATTTTTGTCAGACATCTTAACGTGAAGTTATTAAAAAGTTGGATTCTGGTAAATGTGTAGCCATTACAGACGTACTGTATTCCTAGAAGGACATTAAAATCAACTGCTGGTGTATTTCTGTGCCAAGCCTCACAAGTGCAGAATCAGCTGGAGGCCAATAAGGAGGTGATACCAAGGGAGACCCACGAGGATGAGATGGAGAGGATGAGGCGTGAAGTGCAGCAGTGCAAGGAGTTCATTCATGCACAGCAACAGCTCCTCCAGGTCAGCTCCTGCTTGTTTATCTAAGAGCAGAGATGGTCAGTAGGTCTTTGTCAGGTTAAACATTTGCTTAGCAGAGTTTTATACCAATATAAGAGGCATCTCATTACAAGTGGGGTGACATTGCAGATAAATGAGCCTTTGTGTGTTGTATGTTATTATTTGGAAATTCTAGAGAATAAATTGGTCAGAAATTATTAAAGCATCCGTCTGTCTCTGCCCGTCCAGCAACAACTCAACACATCATTTGACGACGAGACAGCAGCTCTCCTTAATGACTGCTACACGCTGGAGGAGAAGGAGCGTCTCAAAGAGGAATGGAAGCTCTTTGAGGAACAGAAGAGAAACTTTGAGAGGGAGAGAAAGAACTTCACAGAGGCCGCTATTCGCCTGGGGCGAGAGGTACCCAAGTCCTCTGATGCTGTACCACAGTTTTATTCAGCATACATCGTGGCTTTTGTAATGGCCCTGCATTCATTTTTAATCATTTGTACTCCACAGAAAAAGGCCTTTGAGGAGGACCGTGCCTCTTGGCTCAAGAATCAGTTTTTGAACATGACTCCCTTCACTGACCGTAGGAGGTGTTCCTCGTCTGACGGTCAAAGTGCCTTATCAATCAGTAAGTCAGTGTAATTTTATGAAAAATCTTGAGGTGAAAGAGGGAAAAATGGTGACGTAGATGCAAGTGATGACATCATTATTTTGGGATTACAAAAGGAGCAGCAGTGTATACTACAATCTGTATAATTCTGGGGTTACTAATGGTTTGTATATGCTCGTTAGATATGTATACAGACATAGACAGAGCTTTCTGTCTGCACTCTGCATTCATTTTGTTCGTAATTGTGCACTGTTTCTGAAAGTGCATGAAAACGGACAAACCAGAGCAGTTTGACCGGAAATTGTGGGAGCAGTGTAGCATAGTCTAGGCAAGATACGAATGTAGGACACGACAAAGACAAATACAGTGAAAAGAATTCTCTGTCCACATGTTGAGATATATTTAATGACCTCAAACAACACCACTGTCTATATCGGTGACTCCGTTGAAGTGTATGTTATTACAGCCTCCACTGTTGCCATGTTTGTTGTTGTCAAAAACTTTTGACTCTGCCCTCTTGTGCCATCATTTGGACGTATCTTTGCCAAAATAGAGGATGCATGGAAGTATTTGGGGAGTCACGGTCACAACGTTTGAAATTAATGTATCTATTTTTATACATAAAGGGAGTTGAAACTTAACAGTGCTTCAAGAGTAGAGATACATGTCATTAGTTGCTGATTAATAAAGAGTGCTACTTATGATATACCACTAAAAAAACTACATGGAAACACCTGTTACTGTAAAAACAAGTATTTTCATTGACTTTTATTTGAATTTCAGGAAGTGAGCCAGAGATGAGAATGTCTTCCACAAAAGCTCAGCTGGCCAAATCCTCAACCTACGCCACGTTCTCCACTCCTAAACCTACACAAAATGCTGCTGTGCCATCCACATCTGAGCTTTACCGCACACTCCGCCTGCTACCAGACACCAGGTATTATTCAGTCACTTAATATTGTCTGTATTTAGCAGTTTGAATTTGTGTTTCCTGGGCATGTTTGCAGTGCTGCGATCATGACCAGTTGCTGGCATTGTTGTCATGCTACACCTATTAATCCTTTTTATTTTGAATTTTCATTTTAGTTCCTCCAGACACTCAAATCGAGGACGCTGGCAGGAGTCCAGCTCCATTGAAGATGGAGATATCCGGGTCAAATCAAAAAGCAGAGTTCGATGTGGGGACTTGAGTATCTTCTCTTTGGGTGAAGATGAGAACAGCCCCATATGAAGAACTCCCTTTTTTATGGTTTCACAGGGGACTATAGCATCAATCCATGGCTGAATTCCATCACCGCTTATGAACGCTACACTTACTGGTGGCATTGTTGTTATGGACACACACAGATCATTCACCAAAGCCGATCAAACAAGAAAGCACTTTAATGATTCTGCCATCGTTCATTTCTTTCCTTTCAGACAAATCAACACTGACAACTCAGATTTTAAGCTATATTTAAAGGAGGGTGTCTACCAAGTAGTGATTTGAACATATTTGAGTAAAATCTTTTTTTTAACATGTGGTTTATATGGAATGTTAAGATTTAGTTTGAAATTAACTTTAATGTTTACATATTCTAGATGTATAAGTTATGATTTAAATGGGAGCACATATTGACATAAGATTGATAATGATCTGCTCAGTTGGTGTAAAGGCACAATAAAGAGATTTTTAATGAATGAATGTCTTTAATGTGGCGCCCACTGGTGGATTTTAACGGGAGCTGCAGTCACAAGTTTGTACAACCGGAATCCGGATGTCATCATCTTTGCTTTTGTCTCAGCATCCAGCCCAGAATCCCACCCACCGCACGGCGTTTATTTTTTCCACTAAAAAACACATCGAAAATGTCGGGCTCCTCTAATCTCGTAGCCATGAAAAAAGTCGTACAGCAGCTCCGTTTCGAGGCGAGCATAAACAGAGTGAAGGTAATTGATGTGCTTTTTGTTTTTCTGCCTAATAACGGAGGGGGGAAATCTCTACCCCGATCCGCTAACAACGCTAGCTGGTGCCAGAGGCTAGCCGCTAAGTTAGCCGCTAGTCAACAGGCGTATAAGGGCGTAGCTTGGGCTGAAGGGAAGTATTGTACTCTGGTAACACTGTTGAAATAATCATTTAACTTCAAACAAAGAAGAGATAATGTCCAAACCTCTAGCTTGCTACAGCTGGCATCTGTCTAGTGATTTAAGATTAGAGCCGGGTTCCTAACTTATCCAAAACTGTAAACATTAACCTGATGAATAACCCTTTTATTCTCTTTCAGAAGTCAGACCATTTCCCCCTCATGATGTTTACCACACAATATATTGTGGACATTTTTACTTTGCAAAAAGTTAGAAATCAAACTAACAAGACAACTTTAAGAGCTCATTCACAAGATAAGATCAATCACATGATGAACAGAGAGAGTGTTGTCAGTGTGGGTGTGCTCATGAATCCAGACGGTTTTTTTTATATTACAATATGACTAAAACTAAACTGTACTTGATGCAATTTGAGAAATACCAAGCAAATCACACATTCATAGTCCAGTTTCCTTGTAAGTGAACACCATCAATTATTTTAAGTATTGCAGTGATTGCAATTGCATTTCCATAAAAGGTCAAGATTCAAAAAAGTGGTCAAAATTGAAGCATAAGGCCAAGATGTCCTGTAAAGATTTATAGAAAAACAACAATGACTGGCCAGGTCACTCAGTGTAAAAGTCCATGGTACGGTCAGGCAGTCCTAAAATGCATCTGACACTCTGAATGTAGTTAAAATCACCTCATACATGGATAAACTAGGGCGTTTTGACCGGCGAGTCTTCATCTGGGTGTTTGGACTGTAGTGGAAACACGTTGGTTAATCAGTATATTAACAAAAGATTTTTTAACTACAGTCAGAGTGCCTTGGACGCTTTTTTGGACTGGACACACTGAGTGAACTGGCCAGTCATCATTTTTATCTTTATGTGACTGCTTTGTCCTTGAAGAGCACCTGATTTTTTACATCTACCAGTGCCAAGATATCCTGTTTTTTTTCCTAATCTCTGACATGGGTCAAGCTTAAAGAACACTGGATCCTACAATTATTATTATAAAGTATGATGTGGTACCATCTTTTTCCTGATCATGTCATGAGGGTTATTTTTCAGACTTTTAAAGCTCCCTCCAGAGCCACAGAAGAGGTTATACACCTATTGTCACTGGCTGAGCACAGGGTTTGGAAAGATATATATATTATTCAATTTCAATTCAAGTTTATTTATAAAGCCCAGTATCACAAATCACAGCTTGCTTCAGAAGGGTTTTCAGCATACAACATCTCTGTCCTTGGACCCCCACAGCAGACAAAAAAAGGCTCCTCCAAAAAAACTCTTAATGGGGAAGAAAATAGTAGAAACCTCAGGAGGAGAAACTGAGGAGGGATCCCTCTTCCAGTATGGACAGGTGTACAGAACAGCTTGACATAATGAATGTACAGAAATCCATATTATCTTTATATAATAATACTTAGATTTTGGATACTGTGACATTGTAAGGGTTGTGTCTCCTCTTATTAAAGGCTGCATTACAGTAAATTAATGTAATTTCTGAACTTACCAGACTGTTCTAGCTATTGAATTAGATTATTTATCAATGATCTCATTTTTGTGAAGGCACCCATATTTAACCCTACAATATCACCGTAATATTGGTCAAAAATATTGTGATATTTGGCTGTCTCTGAATCGCCCAGCCCTAGCTGAGTAGTACACATACAGCCATCTGTTTTGTCTTGGTTTACATTTTGGCTCCTCTGTGTCACCAGGTCTCTCAGGCAGCTGCAGACCTTCAACAGTTTTGCATGCAGAACGCCTTGCAGGACCCTCTGCTCACAGGTGTGTCCTCCAGCACCAACCCTTTCAGGCCGCAGAAGGTCTGCTCCTTCTTGTGAAACCACTGCATTCATTGGTGAGTCCCACACCCTGGCGACACATTCAGGCACACACTGATACATACTGTACTTACTGCACAAGTGGTTAGTGTGATTTCTTAAGGGGTCTGAAGAGTAGACGATGTACTAGTTAGAACTTATTTTAGTGCATTTCAAGTGAAACAAGCTTTCCCTTCTCTGCTTTGTACATTTAGTGTTTGTTGAAATGAAATTTACCACAATGAAAGCTGTTTTATTTGACAGATGGCTATTAAATGTTGGTTGTTTCCTTTACAATAAAATGGCGACTGTGGTCAGCTTGAATATCACAGTGTTGTTTTCACAGTGGGGAAAACACATCTAAACATCCATAGAAACTTCTCAGATCTCTACACCATGATTTACTTCTTTGCATCTGTGCTTACTCTTAAAAATGATGAAATACTACATTTTTCCATCAGTATGGATGTTTGGTAGTACTTAATAATGTTGTAGTTACTTATTTGATCTTCCAAATATCACGTTTTTCATGTTGGCGACACATTCCTAACGTTTGCTCCTTTATCAAACTGATGCATCAACAAACACAGATACTGTAAATTGGAAAACGTAAAATCCATACTCTGAAACTATTGTTTTCCCATAAAAAAATCCCAAACAAACCCACTTCAGTTCATTCACATCTAATCCCCCGTGCTCTATTTGTACCTCTGCTTTTATCTCCTCGTCCTGCAGGCCTTCATTTTGATGCTACAGGGAAAAGTTGACCTCAACACTGCTCCTCATGCCAAGCCATTATACTGCCACGGGATCTCTCGAGTGTAGAACACATTGGAATCATGTCAGGAAGAAGACCATCTATTTTCAGCCACAGTAGAAGAAGAAAGGAGACAGTTTTATTTTTCATGGCACAGTGTGATTTTTGAGTAAATAATTGTGCCTTTTCTATTGTTCTATTTTAGTCATCACTGTTCAGGACTTTTTTGTATTTAATGAATAAAAAACATTCTTTACTACTCCAATGTTTTATTGATGGGCATTTTCTGTTTCTTGCTACTCAACGGGATTGCATGATGGACATAACTGTCCTCATTATGCTGCCAGAAGGATTTTAATGTATCCTTGTAATATTAATTGAAGCAAGTGATATATAGGTCATGCAATGGAAATGCATTTTCTATATTTTATTATGAAGCGAAGAAAAAACAGATTAAAAACTATTTTTGGGCCCCTTTGCCAAGTCAGTTTGAGATCCTCTGCTAAACAGTAAATGTTAGAAGAACATTTTAAAAATTGTGTTGGGGATCTTGACCAGTGGTAGAAGAAGTAAGTATTTCCTCTTAGTAAAATATACTACATAGATCATTTTCACAGTAGACATTTTGACACGTAGCAGGAAAAGCATAGGTGTAAATAAAGAATAAACAATGGGAGAATTACATTTAGCTGGCCTGCCAGGACTCTTGGATATAATGTTAGGAGAAACACCTGGGCTTTTTCCTACCATGACAAGTCAAAATGTCTGCTTTGAAAAATGCCAGTAATAGCCAATAAAAACTTTTAAGTCTGGTGTTGGGAATTGTACTTAGAAGTACATAGGTATTATCTGCTAAATAAAAGTATGGTGTAAATATAGTATAAGTGATACAAGATAAAAAGTGACATGAAATAAATGGACTTTAGTGAAGGTGCTACTGGAAAATGACATTATACATTGCAAATAGACTTTGAAATTAATTTCATATACAAATAAATTTAAAATGGAGTTTGTGGAACTCATGGAAATCAAAATCACGACATAGGATTTAAAAATGAGAAGTCTAACAATGTATTAGTTCTTTTACTTTATATTCTGTTTCTTTGTGGTTATTTTATTGTGTCACATGTATTTAATGTTAAACACGTGGTTCTCTGTAAAGTAAAATCATACAGCAGCATAAAATGGAAATACCTAAATAGAGTACAAGCAAAATTCTAAATCAGTATATGACCAAAACACGATGCCTGTTAATTGAAATATTAATTACAGACTTAGATGGTATGATAATGCATATGTAACTGGCAGTTCTCCGAAAAAGACAGTAATTCAAAAATCATTAACTAATAATAAATAACTTTTTTTGAATGAACTTTTTAATAAACTTAATAAACTAAAATTTCTAATTACAACAAGGAACGTTCATCATATTATCGAGAAAAAGAGGGAAAAAAAAAGGGGGGGGGAATATATTAGCCAAAATAAATGAAAAAAATAAATATTTAATGAAAACAATAATGATAATAATGATAAATTACTACTAAGTTAATCAAAACAGTGTGGCAGCGTCATAGCGTCACCCTCGCTAGTGAGCCCGTGATTCAGCTCTCGCGAGAAGTGAACACTCTCGTTGACTCCGGGGACTGAACCCAGGTCAGTTTTCCTGTCCCGCTCCTGTAACGGTTACACTAGAGCCTGTAAATCACAACTGCCGTGCGACCAGCCGAATGAAACCGTCCTCAGCAATGTGAAGAATGAATCATGGGACAGCGTTACTGTGGAAACCACGGTAACTTATGCTCGTTAAGCTAGCATGTTAAATACGGTAAGCTAACAAAAACAACAGGTTAGTGAAGCGACGCTAGGTGTCATGTCCAGGTATTACAGGTACTTTTGCTGTGTTATAATCTCTTGTCGTGCCGTTGTTTGTAGTAGCATGGTTTAACGTTAACGCTAGGTGATGCTAATCGCTCACCAGGTCCTCAGCAATGTAACGCTAATACAATATAGCTGCTAGCAGGTCGGTTTTTGTCATTGTACAATTAGCCTAGTGAAGACTGATAGTTTACTAGCTCATTAATCCGCTGCAGCAGAAAACAGTTCAAGACTGCATGCAGGAGGGAGCTACAGCTAGCAGGATGATGCTCCAGCATGGGTCCACACAGCTCCTCTGCCTCACAGCCAGCAGTGGGGTTCCTCTCTTCACAAGAGGAGCCTCTAAACAGCTCCCCTTCTCTGTCATCGGCTCCCTCAATGGTGTCCACATGTTCGGGGGTGGTCAGGGAGTAGTGCTGTCCTCCTGTGAGACTGAAGGTGGAGGTAAAGTGGTGTGGAGAGTGTTCCAGGACAGTGTGATGCTCATCGCTGTGGGTGGAGGTGGACAAGGGGATGCAGGCAGCAGCAAAGGGGAGGAGGTCCGTTTGCAGCGCCTCCTGGAGAATGTGTGGAGCTGCATGGTGCTGGTGTTGGGACAGGATGAGCTGACCAGTGTCAGGAATGTTGAGAGGCTGAAGAGGGACCTGCGGTCCTGCTTCAGCCTCATTGATCAGCTGTTGGAGGAGAGGCAAGAGGGCATCCTGGGTAACCTGACACACTGCGCAGACTCACTGCTGCCTCCAAACCCCACTCTGGTTCAAGATGCTGTGGATGGCTTCGCTCAGGCTGCAGATAGTGAATTTGGCTGCCTCATGGTCCATGGACGGATAGCTGCAGCAACTGAGAAGTGGTGGCGCCTAGCACCACAGGAAGTTGTGCTGCTCTCTGCTTTGGTACGATCCCTCTCCGCCTCTGGATCAGCATCTTGTGATTACCCTGTTTTCCTTCCTCAGGGCAGCCCCACTGTGGCCCACCGCCTGCTCCGCTTCCAGCTGCTCCCTGGGGCAGATGTGTGCGTGCTGTGCGGCCCAACCCCTTCACTGCACAGAGCCGAGAGTGGGCTAGTGGGCCGTTTCTGGACACCCCTGGTGGAGACCCTGAGAGACTGCCTGGCTGTAGGAGAGCGCTGCTTACCAGGATCTGTATCCCTGCGCCCTGATGTGCTGGCACTTCTTCTCATCAACCGTGAAACACGTCGCTCAGTCTCCTGTGTGCGGACATCCACTAATCACCCACTTAGTGACACCCCTTTACCCTCCAAGGCCCGCTGCTGGGAGCTACTCAAGCTCTTCTACATCTTCAGCACAACACGCTACTTCAACCAGGAGGACACTTCGTCTGTCTCCCCAGATGAGACTGCTCAGAGAGGAAACACTGAAGACTTTGTCCTTGGATTCTCTCACCAGCCACTGCAGTGCTATCTGGTTACAGAGGAGTGCAAGAGCTATGGACTTCAGACACCGCAGCACCAGCTCTTCCTGCTCACCCCACTGTCAGTGCCCACCTTTGCACTGCGTACGGTGGCCACACAGACTCTCTCTGATGTAGTTGCAGCCACTGGGTTTTAATTGAAGAATTTACGTCATTACAACATCTGTTAAACCCACTATCTTTGACCTATTAATATATTAACTCACAGGTGGATAGACATTCACCAGTAGTGTCATTTAGCTGCTCCTATTTAGATTGTTCTTATATTTTCATTGATTGAACTAACATATCTAAAGGCCACCCTCCATCTTTCCATCTTTTGTACAGACAGTGACCACTGGTGAGAGATGCACATTAGAAAAGGATACCACTGTTTACGGTCTCACCGGGTATTTTTACTAAACTACTGTTTAAGAATTCAACACTGATGAAAATAGGAAAACAACTTAACATAACATACAAAAGTGAACTTCTTTGAGCTTTGTTTTGCATTCAAGAGAGAAGTCACTGTTGCACAATTGTGTCTAACTTCTCTGGCTTCAAGGCTGTCCATGTCACAGTGATGAAAGCTGGCTAGACTTGAATACTAACATTATCACTACGATTGCACTGTATTTCAAAATGTATCAGAGAATCATTTGAAAATGTTACACTGTGATTAATAAGTGCCTGCTGTTTGTTTGTCTTTGACATTTTGAATCATTAGCCTCAAAGATTTTGTAGTTTTAAATATAGTTGGTTACTCTTTGTGGGTCTTTGTGTCATTGAGTGATTTGTTTACGTTTTTCCTTCTTCTAATGTGATAATAATCATGTTTGGCCTCTTTTGGTTGAATGTTTTATAGCAAAACTTAAAGGCCCGGTATTGGCAGATATTGAATATAATACTTTAACTGTTTTGTTAGTGTAAAAAAACTAAGAATTATTGTGTTTTTGTTACCTTAGAAGGAGCTGTTTATATCTACATATGAAATAGGCCCCACCAAAGAGTCCGCCATGTTGTTTCTACAACACTGTGTGTTCCAATCTCCATACTACCATACTAAATAGTATGCCAGAAAAAGATTTAGTATGTCCCAATGTCAATGTCACATGCAGTGTGCCAAAAATACCCGGATGTTCCAATACATCCAGTCCCATTTTGCAGTATGCAAGCCAGCATGCCTTTGTGGCTATTCTGACCCACAATCCTCTGCACAGCGGACAATAGGTCACATCAAGTGAGCTGCAAACAGGTGTCAGCTTGACAGTTGATTGACAGCTGTCAGAAGTCGCAATGGCGGACGACAGTGCATTCAAGTAACTGATGACCAGTCGAATAGTAATTATAGGAATATTGATTAAGTAAATGAGATAATCCTAAATATTACAAACAACAATAGGACATAACTGTGACAGAAAACTGCAGATGTAATTTCACTGTCGCAAATATAATCTGTCAGAATCTACAATCTGTGCAGTTATAATTTAAAAGTTAAACTACGTACATTGCAAAGTAGCAACAGCAGATCTCTCCAGGTTGTCTCTGGCGAACTCATTAGGTGGCGTTTTGTTTTATTTCTAAGGTAACGGATATAAAAGCAAGAGGGTCAAAGTTTAGGATGTAATGTTAGGAGAAAGTAGTATGTCCCGATCGTGTGCATACTGCATGCAACAGTATGTACTTTTCAAGGGCAGCTGTAGTACTGAAAAGTAAAAGGAAAAAGTATGCGATTTGGAACGCACCCACTGGCTCTAGACAGGGCCAACCCCATTTTGGCGTCCCCACTATACTTCACCTGCAGGCTTGGCAAAAGGGAGAAGTTTCAGTTCTGCAAAATTACAGCTCAATGCCACTTAATCTTACACAATGGACCTTAAATGTCATTGCAACTACAAGTAAGACCTTTAAATGACAACAAATAGCCTGGTTAAATGGTTTAATATTAGCATTTTATTGTACACTCTTTGCCATTGAAAGCTAGTAACATTTTTATATTATTTTTTCATATCTCACATTTTACTGAAAGCTATGGGGCACAGACACGAGACACTATGGAGTATGTAGGTGTGATCTTAAGAAAAAAATGTAAGTATTCGTCAGGAATTCTGCTCTGTAACTCACTTACAAATACAAAAACAAGCACTGCATCCTGTGAATTAACCATCTGTATTCAGCTCCATATAATGCTATAATAATAGTGACAGTGACTATTGACAAAACACACACATCATTGAATGAATGAATACTTCAAGTCATGATAATTGCAGGGTTTTGTGTTGTTTATAGCTGCACTGATCATTTCAGAAAAGTAAACGCAGTCCAATTTTTCAGTGTGAAGGCACAGAGTTCAACTGGAAGTCACACCAAGGATCAGTTACATCCCAGTAGTGTCTAATAACATGCTCTGCTCTCCATGATGCTGCATTTTCACACAGGACCACCCCTGTTAAACTGGGAAATGTGAAATTTAAACCAGTGTCTGGCCTCGTTCCCTCTGTCTGACCCTGACATTATGGGACTATAAACACTGCTGAGCAAAAGAGACAAAACAGTAAACTATATACCATTAGACTTAATGCAGAAATAGTGATGTTTCCATATAAATAGAATGACTCACTATATTTTTGTGGATTTTTCATGGAGGCCATTTTGTGTAGTTGTGAGATGTGATTACAGCATTTTCTCATGGTCACTGCTGTGCAAGTTAAGTCAGACTTTGTCAGAGGAATTTGGATGCAACTCCCTCAACATAGAGAACACTCAAGTCGGCTGCAGCCTCTATAGGAGGAGCATTCATAATGATTTTGTAGTCCTCAAAGTCTCCACCCAAAGCACATGGAGCTCTCAGAACAAAAACCGAGGCGCGGTGCAGAGAGCCCGGGACAAAGTTGGAAGCTGCACCGGTCCGCTGGTTGATTTCCCTCTGAGCCACGCCTGTTAGTCCAAAACAGTTTCGGCTCGGTAACCGGAGAACCGGCCCTGATTGACAGCCCCACGGGTGCGTAAGATAACGGAGTAGAGGGGGTGGGATAACGGTTGACATGAAGCCACACAAAGGGGAGGGATACGCGCTCTGGTTGTGGTGTTGCCATGTGTGCAGGCGGGGACCATACCCCAAAACTTTCACAGTGAAAAGCTTAGTCAGTGCATGTGGATGCAGCCAGGCTCTCCTGGGATCTTTATCAGTTTTTGTCGAGGCTCTGTACTTGTACTTTAACCTCAGAGGGGTCCAAAGGTCTGAGCGCATTAGTCATTTTTAGGAGCGTGGCGCTGGAGCCTCTTGTACAACTTTAATTTCACTCCTCCCGAGTGAAGCAACCGCCGTGGTGTAAGTCACTGTGCACCGCAGAGGCTTTCAAAGTTACTCAACTAGATCGGAAAAAATCGTGTAACATGTCAGCCACATGGATGCTGTCACCTAGAAACGTCCGGCTTTTAAGCCGGGGTCGAAACGAGTTGTTTGCCGGTAGTAGCGGCGGAGCGCAGCGGCCCGGCGGGGGTCCCAGGGTGCGCTCACTCACCTCTCCCCCTCTGTCGTCCTCCTCTCCCGGCAGAGCTTTATCGAGTCTGAGTGCGACACGGCGTGGGCTCCCAAAAGAGAAGATGTCCGAGAATGGAGTGTCGTCCCGGCCCAAGGTGCTGACCATCGACACCATGAACCCCACGGTGAAGAAGGTGGAGTACGCCGTGAGGGGCCCCATCGTGCAGCGCGCTGTGGAGCTGGAGAAGGAGCTCTCTGAGGTTTGTGCAATCCCTGTGAGCTCAGTGTTTACACCACATGTGGACCATACTGTGTATCTGGTGTCACGTTATGGGAAATACATCTTGTGTTGTCTGTCTTGTGTTACATCACAATGTTATAGGTTCCTTTTCTTGGATAGACTGTGGCAAAAAGCTGTGTACCTTATTGTATACCAATATAACCAGTTTGCCCAGAATATTTCCTGTCAGAGAAAATGTACTCTTAACAGTTTGAAAGCTGTGTTACTGTATTTGACACAGAAAACTGGAAACTTATCACTACATATCACCTTATCAGTCAGGAGTTGCCACAATCACCTGTTTATATCCACCTGAAAATCTTGCAACTGTGAAACTAAATTGGGATTACAAGAAAATCTCTCTGACAACTTGTTAGATTTGATTCACTCCACAGAGGGCCCTGTATGCTAATTTGATGCTGATGTGACATAATTGCACATCAGCAGGTTTCCACTCCTGATTATGTTCTCAGCATTACCATCTAAACATTATTCCAAAAGAAAACTCTGTTATCACCTGCTGTGCTGCTCACACGCCCGCTTATCAAAGTCCATCAGTTAGTCAGTACTTCCTGAGGAGCCTGATCGTGTCAGAAAATCTGTACACCAGTATGACCTTAATGTCTAACCTGTTTAAGACATTCTGTAAACCCTGTTTGTAAACCATGGTTGCTTATGGAAAGATCCTCAAGGAGAGGTCAAACTCCGTAGTCTGAACCAGTTTTCCTTGCTGTGTCTCACTGTCTGACCTAGCAAGAAAAAGTATGTGAACCTTTGGGTTTAATAACTGGTTTGGCAGCAGTAACCTCAACCAAACGTTTCCTGTAGTTGCAGATCAGACCTGCACAACGGTCAGGAGGAATTTTGGACCATTCCTCTTTACAAAGCTGTTTCAGTTCAGCAATATTCTTGGGATGTCTGGTGTGAATCGCTCTCTTGAGGTCATGCCTCAAACGGGTTGAGGTCAGGACTCTGACTGGGCCACTCCAGAAGGCGTATTTTCTTTTGTTGAAGACATTCTGTTGTTGATTTACTTCTATGCTTTGGGTCGTTGTCCTGTTGCATCACCCATCCTCTGAGCTTCAGTTGGCGGACAGATGGTCTTCAGTTTTCCTGCAAAATGTCTTGATACAATTGGGAATTCATTTTTCCGTTGATGACAGCAGTCAACAACTCAGTTTCGGTTTCATCTGTCCACAGAATGAAACTTCAAACATGCAGCAATGTATTTTTTTGGACAGCAGTGGCTTCCTCCGTGGTGTCCTCCCATGAACTCCGTTCTTGTTTAATGTTTTACTTATTGTAGATTTGTCAACAAAAATGTTAGCATGTGCCAGAGATTTCTGTAAGTCTTTAGCTGACACTGTAGGATTCTTCTTCACCTCATCGAGCATTCTGCGCTGTGCTCTTGCGGTCATCTTAACAGGACGACCACGCCTAGGGAGAGTAGCAACAGTGCTGAACTTTCTCCATTTGTAGATAGTCTGTCTTACCGTGGACACATGAACATCAAGGCTTTTAGAGATACTTTTGTAACCCTTTCCAGCTTCATGCAAGTCAACAATTCTTGATCGTAGGTCCTCTGAGAGCTCTTTTGTGCGAGGCATGGTTCACATCAGGCAATGCTTCTTGAGAACAGCTAACTCAAAACTGGTGTGTGTTTTTTAAAGGGCAGGGCAGTCATTAGCCTAGTGGTTCCCATGCTTTTTCCACCCTGCACTGTGAATGTTTACATGTTGTGTTCAATAAAAACATGAAAACATATGACCAATTTATGCAGAAATCCAAGTAATCCCAAAGGGTTCACATACTTTTTCTTGCAACTATATCTGTTGCTGCAGTTCACCTCTGACAGTCCTGAATGTCCTTGTTGCAGAGATTCTCAATCGTTTGATTGCCCTTACAAGATAGACAGATAATAAACCAGGGACTCCCTCATGTATGTCCCTTGGAATAATCTGATGTAGCCTATTTTTGACACTTCTGTAGTCTTAGTTATGTGAAAGAACAACACAAGAGGAATGTATTAGAAAGACAGTAGGCATGTGTTAAAAATATTTGCACGCCTCATCACAGAATACCCATAAAACAATGCAAATGACACCAATTTAATTAGCTGCAAGTGGCTTTGTACCTAAACAAAATATCAAAGTCAAATCAAGAGAAAAAGGGCTAATGTGAAGTGCATTTCATAACATAATCACATGAATCAAGAGAGGATGTTTCATTCTTTGTGTATACATTGGCTAAATAAAATTCCGATTGTGATTATTTTTAAATAGTATACAGTAAAAAATCTCTTCTCTCAAATAATATACAATAATAAAATCTGGGCCTGAACATTTTTTAAGGACCTCCTGCAGTCCTCACCCTGAAAACAACTGCACTGTTGACCCTTTTATGTGAACAGCAGCTTTTCAAATTGGTCCAGAATTAAGGAGACTACTGCAAAACAGGCTGCAATGTATCCACTTGGGGCATATTTGCACTGTCAATTTATGTCGACTAAAAGTGCTTCTTTTTGCAACTGACAGGCTCATTTTAGTATTATAAGTGTCGCACAACTTATAGAATAGAACCCTACAGAGATAAACTTTTTTTTAAGAGTAAGATCCTTTTGTTCAACTAAATTGTGTTTTATGATGAAAAAGTTTTTTTTTTGTTTTTTTTTTTAAGTCTGGTGGGTTTGGCAGTAGCAATTTCAGGCCTGTTTTTGTTAAACTAAAAGGATCTTAAGGTCTGCCTATGTGAGGATACTTTCCATGAATAGTCAGATCTGTAAAATAATAATCTGAACATGTCAGTGGCAAAAACAAGCACTTCTGGCGGATGTGTATTGACAGAGCCAATTGCCCCGAGTGGATACACTGCAGCCTGTAATGCAGCAGCCGTGTGCAGAGGTCTTACGCAATACTGAATCAGTTTCTAAAAATGTTTAGTTTTAGTCACTTAGATACAAAAATGAAAATAGGGTCCAGGTTAAAAAAATACCAGACTAGTATTTAGCAGTCAGAGAGGACACATGGACTGTTATCTTTGTGGTGAATGGTGTAGAAATCAGGAATAACTATTTAAGGCTTCCAGCTCTTGTGTCCAGCATTTTAGGTCAGCTCTTTTAATTTATCGTATAAAATGATTTCTTTTTTAAATCCAAGATATTAAAGGCCCTTTCCATCTTATTGGCATTATAAATACAGCCCTTTGGGTGCATTTCTCTCTTTTTTTAAAGCTGTATGCGATCCCATCCTCTCACACAGTTTATGGTGATGTGGCAACCAGCTGTTAGTGTACTGAGTGCAGTCTGGTGTGAAAACTGTCCCCTCTTGAGTGCTTTGCTCAGGAAGGCAAGAGTATTGCGAACAGGTTCTTGCTCAGGTGAAAGGGCCAGCTGGGACTGTAATGACAGTGGTGACCTTTTTAACCAGATGGTTCACCGGCACCAAAGATTTTATGTTCTGTTTGCTTTGACCAATGCTTACCCTCAGCTGATCCCCTCTGTCTTCATGGGATATTTATTTTCTTCCCAACTGGGCAAGAGTTTGATCAGGCGTTATTGAATTGATATTTAGATGTTAAAGGAGCAGAAGAAATTGCGGTTGGATCCAGCTGGTATAAGCCAGTCCAGATAATGAGCGATTGCAGCATTTTCAGCAGAGGATAAGATAATTACTGTAACTTTTACAACTACAATTGAACATTTTACTCATTACATTTCCATCTAGCACAGGGAAAGCGCTGCAATTCTTTGTTTACTGACTGCAGACTGTCCCGCTGCCAGTCTTTTCAATAGCACAGCACCCAGCCAGAAGACAAAAATGTACCCCAGTAATCACTTACAGTCATCCCATCTTGAAACTGTTGTTCTTTTGTCCCAAACACATTCCCCTTCATTTTATGAGCTCCACTCTCGCGGTTTGGATGGTGTTGCATTTCTTTGGAAAACAGGTCACCGTGCTATTCTCGCTTTTCATCCACGAATTAAACACACACACACATGACTGCACACTGTGATACCGTTCTCCAGTTTCCTACACACCTTGTTTTTTGGAGCTATCTTTGCTTTTCATTCGTGGTACAAATGCGCCCTTGTTCCTGTTGTTTTCCCAAATACTGAGGCTGCGTTAGATGTTAGAGTTTCCAAACAGGGAACAGGAACAAAACGGACTTTGAGCCAATTTAGTGTACCAGTTAACAAGTGCTCAAATAAAGGCTTCACATGCAGTTATTACATTGTGGTCTTTGTTTGTCCTAATGAGCAGCTAGCTGATAGTGAATGGGGACATTTAGACAGAGTCGCTGTGGGGACAGACCGCAGACGCACAAGGATTGTTTTTGTCACATTTTTTCCACTGTTATGCAAGAATGAAAAGCCATATGCAGACCTCTAAAACTGTTTTCCAGTGTAAAATCTCTTATTTGTTTTTGCATTTCAGATGCATTAATATTTAAAGAGGCAAATTACACAGTCACATTCTGCAAAGTGTGTTTTCTTATCTTGGTTTATTGTTACGCTGTGCATTTAATAGCTGAAACCACAACGTTATCAACAAGGGCTTTCACAGTTTTACGTCATTAATGAACGTTTCCTTTGTAAAGCCTTGGGAGTAAAAAGAAATTCAGTCTGAGCTTTACATCAAGAGCACAGTTTGAGCTCCAACGTTGTTTGCTGGACTGTTTTATTAGCGATGGAGGACAAAAAGCACCGGCCTTTTCGAGTCGGTTCTCAGGAGCAGAGGTCAGTGTGTTTCTAAAAGATCCCCACCATGAATGGGCGGTACTTTTGACCCTGGGTTGTTATTCAACTGCTGCAATGTCATTGGTCCAGACTGAGAGACGCCTCTAATGTGTGACCAATGAGAGAGTGGGAGACTTAAGCCCCCTGAAATCTGAACTGGATTGGGCAAATCAAACAAACAGGCTGTTTTGATTTTAGCAGGTTGTCAGTGTGAGGCTCCACTTGTGGCTTTTCTGCAGTGTCACGCTGTCCTGAACATCTGGTCTTACCAGCATGTGTATGTGCTTGTGTTTGTGCACGTGGCTGCCTGCGTTGCTGTTTGCCCTCCGTCAGTGGTCTCAGCTGCTCAAGAGATCATTTTTCAGACACATTATATCAGTGGCCCGGAGGACAGTAAAGTAATACCTTTAATAAATTATCCTTATTATTTTTGACGTTGCTTACTGCTGCTTTGCTGTCATACATCCTGTTCTTTATCAGTGTACAGTACGGAGGTTAAAATCCTTTTGTGTAATGCATGTCACTGTGTTTATGTGTCACAGGGTTAATGGTATCAGGGTGATAAGGTAGTTTGCACAAGTTGAAACTTTGTGCGTATGTTAGCACGAACTTATCTGCATCAAGTCTGCTGCAAATTGTTTTTACCAAATTATCTCTGTCTGTGCTACAGTGCTGCATTGCAGCCTCACTTAATAGTCCATTGTTCCAAATAGATATTCACGTGCATAAAATTTTCCATTTTCTGTCAGTAGCTAATTGTACTTCACTTTATAGAGTCAGTGAGCATCAAAAAGTGTCTGAGAGTAATAGAAAAAATGTAGAGAATGAACTGTTGACACCTTACATTGCCTCTCCAGAATAATCATGAAAGTGAGTAAGGTATATCTGGGGCACACTTACACAACACACTTCCATGCATGCACACAAACACATACAATGCTCCCATGTACAAAAATAACAAAAATATCTGTACCAAATTCAAATTGTGACCTCAGTTTGTTTTGTCTTCGTGTTTTGTGTTATTGTCTGTGTATTTTGTGACATATGTCTGTCTAAATTGTCATTTTTTTGTACAATGTGTCATTGCACAAATCAAGGGATGACAGAAAAAAACATAACTTCCTGAACAGTGTCGGGCTTTTAAGACACTTTTACATAGTGGCCAATAGCAGAATGACAATGACTGGGTCCGTCGTATGAAGCCATAGGGCTCAAAAAGGCTTTTTCCCATAGTCTTTCATTGGGAGAGAGACATCTGTAAATCAGTGAATACATTTTTTTGGGTGTCACAACCCTTGCGAAATTTCATGATCGAGATTGGATCCATTCGGTCTGATAACATTTTGAAAGTCTAGAAGACTCGCACAGTTAAATAATTTTATCTCCATTCAAGTTAGCGGAAGGCTAAACCGGAAGTTGGCAGCTCCACCGGCAGAATTTGGCTGCTCGCCCATTTTTTGGCCGCTGTAAGTCTCTACTGTGCTTGCTCTATGGGCCCCACAATTCGGAAGATCTGGGTGCACCACTAAGCACCTTTCATAGGAATGAACAAGGCTCTGCCTTCAATGCTGTATCCAGGTCTCTTTATACATCTATGTTTCATTAAAACACATTTTGTGTATCCTTGAGGCTTGATAAACATGTTGAATGCATTTCCTTCCTAATAGTACATTTGCAGAGACCATTTTTTTTGAGAATTTTGAAATCTACTTTGTTTACATCATGGATATATAAAGAGAACTGGATGCAGTGTTGCAAGCAGGGCCCCACTCATTCCTATGACAGTTGTTCAGTCATGTATGAGGCCAAAAGCATTCAATTTCTGGGGTATAAAGAGACCAGTTGAGCTGCTCACTTGCGGTTTAGCGCTCTAAGGCTTTTAAAATGTTATCAGACTACATGGATCTAATTCTGATGGCGAAGTGAGTCATTTTGTGATGGTTGTGATACCCAAAAAAATGTATCCACTGATTTACAGATGTCTCTTTCACAATGTAAGTCTATGGGAAAAAGTCTGTTTGGGTCCAGTGGCATCACTTGACGGACCCAGAAGTTGTGATTCCACAGTTTGGCCACTATGTCAAATTGGCTTTAAAGCCCAGTGCTTTCTTTGGGGGCTTAGTTTTCATTGACCTTTGCAAGTTAGGAATCATCTTGCTCCTTGCCTTTGTTGCTGCATTGCTGCATACACCCGGGCATCTGCGTCCTTGTGCGTGGAATTCTAGTGAAACTGGGACCTACTCATAAACTAACCACATTTATTTTTAAAATGTTTTTATTACTGACTGCAAAATCAAATGAGAATTTACTTAAAAAAAAAAAAAAGAAATGTTGACATTTGAAATGTGCTGTAATGTACCTGTGCATAGTTCTGGAGTAGCACAAAGTCTAATGTACCCCTTAATGTATTCTGCCAAAATTTAATTCAGTAAGACAAACATCTGGGACATGATACAGAAGGGATGGTATAGCTTATTTGGGTTGAGCTTTGTTTCTGTATACACTTCAGTGCAGGAAAGTCAGTCCAACCAAAGACCAATCTAATCCTTCCCTGGAAGTGGTTATAAGTAAACCACCAAACCCGCAGTGCGCTCAGCAGCTGCTGCACTCTCAGCCCCTTGCTGTATTATGGAAAACTTAGGTATGTGCTTGATAGTGACTGTGGGCTCGGTGTCAAGGTTGTTTAGGGGCAGTGTGTGCTCTCAGCCAACCCCAGGGAAACATTATGACATTATTTCTTGTGTACAAAGTAAATACATTCTCTCATCGTTCACACATTTTTCCTGTTCTTCAGATGTATAATAATATCTGTATGTTGTGTTTATGCCCTGCAGGGAATGAAGAAGCCCTTTGCTGAAGTCATCAAGGCCAACATTGGTGACGCCCATGCTATGGGCCAGCAGCCAATCACTTTCTTCCGACAGGTCTGCTCCTAATCTGTTCCCCCAACCTTTCATCTAAATTTAGCACCTCCCCTCTGACTTCTCTGTGTCTATGAAACTGATTTCTTCCTCCTTAACTAAGTTGGTGTCAATCATTTTCTCCCTGTCTAATACAGTAATCTGCACAGGGTTTTGCATAATGTCCCTTTTATCCACCTTTTATCCTCACACCTCTCTTTGTTTCAAGGTCTTGGCGCTGTGCTCCTACCCTGAACTGCTGAATGACAACACATTCCCAGAGGATGCTAAAAGTAGAGCACGCCGCATTCTGCAGTCCTGTGGAGGGAACAGTATGGGTGTGTGTTGGTTTTCATGCACAATAAGCTTTGTGTAACCCGAGCTGCTAATTACCACCTTTCCTTTAATGTGTGTGTGTTAAATGGTGCTTTCTGCTGGAGCTTTGTTGTGTTAAAGAATTTAAGTTGTTATAGCAGTTTGTATTGTCTCCACATAAATCTCCCTCAGGTTCCTACAGTGCCAGTCAGGGCATAGACTCTGTGCGTGAGGATGTGGCCCGCTACATTGAGCGAAGAGATGGCGGTGTGCCCTGCAACCCAGACGACATTTACCTCACCACAGGGGCCAGCGACGGCATTGTGGTACAAAACACGTCACATCTGTTCAACTGACTTTGTGTCTCTGTTGTACTTTTGATTACGTATGTTAGTAAGTTAAAAATTACCTGATGTATTGATTGTTTTGCGGGGACTCTGATCACAACATTGAACTGACGAAAAAGATTACACAGAGTATTTTGAAGCGAAACCTTTATCAGTGGGTTCACTCTTTTTAAAGGACACATCGCACAAGCTGTAACTAGCAGAAAAATAAACACTGTGAGAATAAAAAGCATTATTCAACATTAACTAGATCGAAAAAGTGCTGAAATTAGAACATTTCTGTCCAGATATTTTGGCTCATGACCTTTTAAAAGCCAGGTATTCAGGGTGTCTTACAATGTCTTAAATTCAGTTTTATAAATATGGGTCCTTAAAAGTCATTAAATAGTTTCAAATTTGAATTTGTGAAGTCTTATTCACCACAAATATTTTATGTAATTTATTTCTTTTCCATCTTTTAATTTATTTTGTCAAAATGAGTCAAGCTTTTCTGCATTTAAGTCCACATTTCTGATGTTACAAGTCTTTAAACGCACCACCAACCTTAATACTGATCTTTACACTTGCACTCACCTGTTGGCAAAATATATATTGACCTAATTCACTCTAGCAACCATATTCTTACATAAAACCTACCTTTCTTACCTGCAAAACTTAAATCCATCCAAAATTTAATAAAAAAAATTACCTGGAAAATGTCTTAAAAAGCATTAAATTCAAGTGTCTGAAACCTATAGACACCCTGGGTATTACATACTCATGACCTCCTTAATAGGTTGTCTATGACTTATCTTACAGAACGATGGGTCCTTTTCATAGCTTTTAATTTCAAAAGAGTCCTGATAAGTTCAGCTGACAGAAAATTTAAGTAAAATTTTACATGGCAGTAAAATTTCTTCCCTTTAACCAACTGAACTGGATCATATGACCTCATAAAACTGACTACATGATGTGTTGTTTAAAAAGAGAACTCACATGATGCTGTGAGGTCAGTTTCATGCAGAAAACACAGATGCAGATCACCAAACTGAAATTCACAGCAGTAAAACTGCATCAGTTTCCTTCGCATGCCTCTAAAGTGGCGTGCAGACAAACCTACTGTGTACATATAATTATAAAATGTGATTACTTATAAGCAGCTAACACTGTTAGGCTGATATATCTTTCTTGACCTCCCTATCCTGCACTCTTAGACTATGCTGAAGCTGCTGGTGTGTGGCGAGGGTGCGACCCGTACAGGCGTCATGATCTCCATACCTCAGTATCCACTGTATTCGGCTGCGCTGGCCGAACTGGGCGCCGTGCAGATCAACTATTACCTTAACGAGGACAAGTGCTGGAGTCTGGACATCAGCGAGCTGCAGCGCGCCTTGGATGAGGCCCGGCGCCACTGCAACCCCCGAGCACTGTGCATCATCAACCCCGGAAACCCCACTGGTAAAGTTTCTTTCATTTATTATAAAAATAAAAATATATAAAGAATGGAAAGGACTTCAATTTTGATGTTCAGTGAAAGTGTCAAATTAGTTTTTAGATCTATTTGCAGTATGTAATGTAGGTATTCTTTATGTGATATGATTTAGCATTTGAGTGTGAATGTAAGATTTTTGAATTTGGAAACGGTAGTTTGACGAAAAAATCCCCCAAGTTTATCAGTTATTTAACTGATGCATCTCTGATGTACAGTCACAGACATTTTGACCTTAATTTTAAGGCTGTAATAGATTATTTTTGGGTTGTTTTTGGATAGTTTACAGAGACAGGAAACATGGGGGGAGAGGTACGACAACAAAAATCAAACAAATGTTATTGGTTGGAATCGAAATGAGGACATTATGGTTGTATAATACCTTAAACCAGGAATTCACAACCAGTGGGCTGCAAAGATACTGCCAATTGGTTATATTACATAAAAGTAAAAAAAAAAAATTGGTAAATTACACAGCCAGATATTTTTATATTCACAGCAATTGTGCTCAAGAATTTACATAAATAAAAAACATTCAATTAAAATGCATCATTTCAATCACCAGTTAGTTACACTAGAATTTTACCACGCCGATCACGTCCTCAGGTAGAGACAAATATGTTGTTCCACTATTGGCTGGCTAATTGTTTTTTAAATGAAAAAGTGATGTGGGAGACAACCCTGCGCCAGTAAGAGCATGTGATGAGGAAATACGACCCTGAATGCAATAAATTTAGACTGATGTTGGCAGGCAGTGATGTTGTGCTGAAGGTGGTGAAATTCTGTCAGATGAGGCGCTAAAACCATCAAAGGTCCAGAGACACTTACACGCAGAGCAGCCGGGATGTGTTGGGGAGTCAAAAGAATATTTCCCAAGGAAAAGGCACGAGCGGCAGGCTCAACAGAAAGTCATTACACTGTTAACAGCTGACAGTGGCATTACACATTTATAGCCTAGTTTATTTTTATCCATTTTTGTCATGCTATTTGGGAAGGTAGTCCTCAACAATTATTTAACAACTAGAAGTAAAACGTTGAGAGCTCCTGCTCTGAACCATTCAGCCAACTGTCCCAGGAATTAAGTTACTTCAAATTAGATCCTCTGTGTATGAGATTTAGTTTCCTCACACACTTCCCTCCCTCGTGAATAAAGAGCCACTAGATGGCAGCAAATGGACATAACTGCCTGGTGAACCTCCACTTGAAGCCTTTCTCCTTAATGAGCCTCCTTCTTGTTCACAGGTCAGGTTCAGAGCAGACAGTGCATTGAGGACGTAATCCGATTTGCAGCAAAGGAACGTCTCTTCCTCATGGCTGATGAGGTACGCTCTCTCTGCATCTCTTTTAAAATCTACCTGCTTTTTTTAAAATTCTGTGACATCTTTCATTCTCTCCTCATCTCCCAGGTGTACCAGGACAATGTGTACGCTGATGGTTGCCAGTTCCACTCCTTTAAGAAGGTTTTGTTTGAAATGGGGCCAGAGTACTCAAATACAGTGGAACTGGCATCTTTCCACTCCACCTCCAAATGTTACATGGGAGAGTAAGTCATTTTATTTTAATGCTACGGACTGTTAACAACCAGCTTGTATTATTTGTAACTCTATTTTTTTTTTCTAAATGTTTACGTCACATCCTAATATTTTCTTTCCCTCTCAGGTGTGGTTTCCGCGGAGGCTACATGGAGATCATCAACATGGACAATGAGGTGAAGGCCCAGCTGACCAAGCTGGTGTCTGTCCGTCTGTGTCCTCCTGTTCCTGGGCAGGCTCTAATGGACCTGGTGGTCAACCCGCCGCAGCCTGAGGAACCCTCGTATGACAAGTTTATGAAGGTACAGACTCTACATCTCACAACCCTCTCCACTTTATTTGCAGAATGGGTTGGACAAATGAATCAATACACAAATATATTGAAGTATGATCTCTCATGATTGTCTTTAAAATATGCCAGTGCACTGCTATTGATTATAGATTTTGCGTAGTGATTTGTTTTGCTATTATTTTAAGTGTTCTCATAGACAAAAAACATCTGTAATACTAGGACATTTCAGGTCTCTGTTTCCCCTAAACAGTTCAGCCCTAGTTTACGGCCGCTTTTCTAGACTGATGTCCGGTACATGTACATGTTGTTGTATTAAAATGGCCTCGACTGTATGCACTTTGCTCCAGACTGTTTTCATTTAAATCTAGTAATACAGCAAATTTATCCTGTTATATTCCATTATAGTTTCATGAAAAATAAGTTTGTAATTTCTGTGGTTCATTTTAAGATTTTTCCATCATCATGGTTAGTGTTTGTAAAAATGTTTATACAGTAGCATAAATGACTCATTTATGAAAACCTCCTGAGCTCATGACCTCTTGTAGGTATGAAATGATCTTGTGTGCAAAAAGATTCTTTGTTTACGTCATGACATTCATATGATATCTGTTAACACTTATCTGGTACATTATCTGGCACAGCCATTCGTTGGTCTTGTGAAGCTCACAGACGTCTGAAGAAGTTCAAGCAGAAAATTTTGTTAGAAGAGGCCGGAGATACAGTTGGCCATTGTTTCACTTCCAGCTAATAAAATAATACTTTGGCTGATTTTTTTAAAAAACATTATTAACATTCTTTGAACTCTAAATGCAATTTTCACAACTGTACGTTTTGTCTTTTCCTGGTTTTAACGCTACAGTTGGTAACTTTTACAAAAATAGCTCTTTGTCATGTTTGCTGAAACTCTCACTAAATCCACACAGTTGTACACGAGACAGATAATATGTTAAAAAGTCATGTTCCTCCTCCTTGTAGCGCTTCTGACGGCATTTGCTAGAATCTAGCACGGCTGCTGGAAAACAACCACTTAGAGCCGAAGAGTCTCTAACGCAGCTGTCAATCAGGTCGACCACTGCTTGTAAACTGCAGTCAAACTGTCAGTCGAGGCAGCGCTGATCAAATACGAATCAAGATTCTGTAACTGCATTGTCTATTTCTGGCCTCAAATGTTTTCACAAACAGATTTTAGTTACTGTTCAGCTTTAAAATGAGACAGTTTGTGACCTGGCCGGTGGGCAGGGCTGAGTGCTCGGCTTGTCCGTCTGTGAAAACATTTGAGATGAGAAATAGGTGATATACAGTATACAGTAAACTTATTTTTGTAGCAATATGTTACATGTGCTGTAAACAGAAAACCTTCACCTTTGATTTTTCATGTAAAATCATGTATGCTAAACATAAAAAGACATCCATGCTCCATCCATAGAAAAAAAAAGATTGGTTAATTGTGATCCCATGTTCATTACTATCACCTAGCAGGTAATTTGCAAATTTAGCCGACATCACAATAATACTATGTCATAGTCCAAATTTGTGGAAAATACGACAGATTTTAATAATTGAATGGACAATTTTGCATGTGATGTCCCAAAGTATACTCACTCTTTAGCTCATGTGCCAAAACACGTGCAATTTGCTTGACTGAATAAGAAACTGAAAATTTGTTTTGAACAACAAAGTAATTGTTCAGAGATTTGAACTTATTGTTACAAAAAAAAAATTCTCATTCAAGAATTGAGCCAAAGCGAATGAGAACAACTCTAAATACTGCTTTAGAATTTACAAAGATAACTACCTGTGGCTAAGATGTTCCCCAGACCTCGCTAACCACACTGGGGATTGCTACAAAAGGTAAATTATTTTAGGATAGTCAAGCACATGTATTACAGACGATATGACAGATTATTCCTGATTCTTGTTACGTCTCTCTTTGGTTTACTTTCTCTTCTCACTGTCCTCTCCATTCTTTATTTTCTCTATTCTCTCTCCCACATCCAGGAGCGCACAGCCACCTTAAGTGCCTTATCCGAGAAGGCCAAGCTTACACAGCAGGTTCTCAATACTGTGCAAGGCATCAGCTGCAATCCTGTGCAGGGCGCTATGTACTCCTTCCCCCGCATAACCATCCCCGAGAAGGCCGTCAAAGAGGCCACGGTCAGTCCTTAACCTACTTACATGAATGTTTCAGATTTGACTGTGTTGTTGCTTCAGGGAAATTACATTGATGAGAAATGTTACGGTTATACAAGATTTTGTACTCATCCCCCACTGATTGTTTGCTCCTCTTATTATTGTTTCACTTATTATTTTTCTCCATGGCCTCAAAAGCCCACGATCCAGTAATACTCATGTTCCACTTAACACAAGACCAACATCTCATACTCTATGCTTGATTAAATAAGTCTTTAACCAGGTTCAGTACTCTGTGCATCCACCACCCTGTTTGCTAAAGGGAACAAATGATTTTCAATAGCTTGTGGTTTCAATTCTGTCCCAAGGTTGACTGCTCAGTAGGAATTTCAGGGGAGGGCCGATGAACCGAGCCGCTGAGAATCTGATTAGCTTTACAGAGGATAAGGTCAGACTACAGCTGACCTGCTGACACCTTATCAATCCCAGTGACTCTGCTCGCTATCTCGATCACCTGGTTGTAGCATTGCTTTGTTTTTGGCTTTGCTTTTCCCTAAAACAACGTATAAAGACAGAGCTCCTTTAACAACACTCAACATTAGCATTGGCAGTTTAAATAGAGCTGCTGCGTGGTCCATTGAGCTTGTTCTTGATCACAATACTCAGCTACATCTGAGGCTGAGAGACACTTTAAATGGAGATTTAAAAAGGTTTAACAAAAGCTTTTGCTCCATTGGAAATTAGACACACTTCACATATTCTTTACCTCAAATTAACACTCATCTCTTTTTGTTTTATTCATGTCAACCTTCAGTTATCTTTGATCTGACAAATAAAGGTCTTGAACTCTGAAGGGCAGCTGTGCTAAATAACTCTGAAACACATGAACAAAGGAGAGAAAATGTTGCCGTGAATCTGTACAATACCATTTTCACTGTGTTACTATTAACTCAGTGAAAATTAATTAACTTGAGGAGCTTCTGAGGATTTGTTTCCAGCAATCTAAGCACTGTATAATTAATTGTGATCACACAGCTAACATTTTATGTCCGAAGTATAGGAATGGACTGCTGGTTACAAAGTCTCAGTTGAGCTGTTTCTGCTTTTATTTGGTCCAATTCAGCTTTAAGTGGATTTGATTTTCTACAAATTGAAAATCCCTCATGGTAAATGTAAATTATGAATGAAAAACAGAATGTAGCAGAAGGAAAAACAATAAAGAAACCAGCTCAGTGGGAATGCTGCAGAAAACTACACAGTGCTTTTCATATGAAGGCTGTGCTGTGAGTCAGTGTTCTGTTATAAATAGCAAAACTGCACTGAACAGAAAATTAGTATTACTACTTGAAGTATCCCCATGCCACCAAAATATTAAGCCTCACACAGCACTTTAATGCTCCTTTTCCTCTCCGTTAGGACAAAGGTCAGCAGCCAGATATGTTTTACTGCATGAAGATGCTGGAGGAGACGGGGATCTGTCTTGTGCCTGGAAGTGGCTTCGGCCAGAGGGATGGAACCTACCACTTCAGGTATTGACACATTTTAACACACACATATATCTTCTAGGTCTGCAGTTAACAATTTTATTGATTAATGTGCCCACTATATTTTGATTCAAAGATTCATCGTTTGCTCTTTAGAATGTCAAAAAATCGTCAAAATGTCTATCACAGTTCCCTTGTGCCCATTTTTTTTGGCATTTATTGCTTAAAAAATGCTTTAAAATTTACTGTATTACCATGACAGTTGCTTATTGGTTTTCTGACAGTTGACCAACTGATTAATTGACTAATCGTTTTAGTTTCTTTTGTCACTAAAAAGGCCTTGGTCCGAGCGTCTGCTTACTCCTTTATGGTAAAGTAAATATGAATTTGACACTGAGACACTGAAGCCCCTGCCATCTATCTCCTAAGCAAGGTTAATGCTTCTCTGTTAAATCTACATCATCATAGCTCTGCATGGTTGCATACCCTACGCCGTAGCCTACGCCATAATCTGATGTGCACCTCCCCAGAAATGTCACTACAGTACATGTCTTAACTGTACTGAAACTGAAAGCCATTTCTCTCAGTGGCTTTTGTTTACTTTCATTCCACAGATAAAAACAATAAATTGCAAAGACCGCACACAAAATAGCATTTTAAGTCCTGTGTGAGATTTATCCTGGCTTCATATGAGTAGAGGAAAAGTCCGCTAGCTGCTAGGCTAATTTATGCAATGGTATTGTCAAGGGGGGTCCAAACTTTTTTGAATGGGGGCCAGATTAGATCATGAGAAAATGCCCGGGAGCGAGCTGCCTCTCATATCATGTAAGCTATTTTAAAAAATCACATAAAAATGACACAAAGCAACGGTTTCATCTTGTTCATGTTCATGAAAACACATTAGTTCCACCTGTGTAGTTCCTACTTGATGCACGTCCACAAACTGTATGATAGTCCTGCATCATGAGGTAAAGTGAAGAAATGCAAAGTGATGTTGCTTGATTAACCAATACTGTGTGGCGGAACACATCTGGTATATTTTGAACAACAAACCAAGTCTGAGGGCCATGATTGGCCCCCGGGCCAGGCTTTGGATATGCCTGGGATATGTCATAAGCTTATGCTAACAATTTCAGCATGTTGCATTTGTGGGGAAAACATGTCTTACAAAAGACAGTTGTTTTGTCTGTGAAACTTAAGCGTCATAACTGAGCAGAATTTTGTACTTTTTAGAAACCCTGTTGCCAAATAGTGTTTTGGCAGGGTAATTGCAGAGTAGCGCACACACACCATACCACAAGTACAACATATAAATGTTCAAATGGGGTTGCCCACATATAGGTACGGTGAAGGCTCTGTGTAAAGTCTACATGCAACTATAAATCTACCTTGTCTGACTGCAGTTTATGTTGGTCTCATGTCTGAAAGAGTCACTTTTAGGTAAGAGAAAAAGTCTTACAATAATAATCTGACCAACAGCCATTCCTGTATTTTTAATTTTCATTTATGTGTGACAGGCCCCGCTAAGCAGGGCACGTAAACAGATAACAGACCTTTAAAAAAGGAGAAATAATGAAGCAGAGGAAACTTTCTGACGTCTGTTTGGTGGGTCTTGTCAGAATTTATTAAACACATTGTCAAATACTTTATGTCTCCTAAATGAACACAATGTCAAATGCTTTATGTGCTCTAATTAAACACATTTGTTCATAAACAAACAGGGAAATAAATCCACATGCAAGCATAATACACATAAAACACTTGAATTATAAAACTAACCAGGTGCAGAGGAGCTGTAACTATAAAAAACCTGAGCTAGCTCTGCATTAATCAGGGACCGAGAGTCCACCATTACCCACACTCAGAGCGAGGACATCTCCAATATGGCAGGCCTGGAGTGGCTCATGAAAAAACAAACTGCAGAGTGCATCATGAAAACAGCTTAAAAATATAAGAACTAAAATGTTGCTGTGCTTTTTTTGTACCATTTGTGCCTTTATAATGAAGCAGAGGAAACTGCCGTTCGTGTGGTTGGTACAACCAGAATGGCAACCTTACAACATTTACGTCTTCAAAACAGTCCCTACACAGCAAACACTCTGCTGCCCTTTGCTGTCTGTCGTAGTAGTTTTAACACAGAAGTCCTGGAGAACTTCATTCAGTCACTACTACGTTACTTAAAATAAAATCTTACAGTAAATGAAACCCAAAATGTGACCACATATTTTCTTTGGGTCACACATGTTAACAGCATTGATGAAATATTGCCCGAATATTGTGGCTCTTGTGCTAAATGTCCTGTCCTGACCGTCTGATGACTAGACAATGTGTCATGTGCAATCCACTGTTGGGAGATTTAAAAAGCTGCTTGCAGCCGTTAGCAGCTAACTCAAAGAAGAACAGCAACCGAAAAATGTCCGCATATTTGGAAGACAATGAGATCCTTGAGTTCCTTACCCTCCTAACACAAGGCTAATCAGCCACCATATATCAGGGATGGTACATGATTGTTATTGCCATGTTATGCCATTGTTATTGTTTATGAAGTGTTGCCCAATGCCTATTTTATGTGTCATACTAGAGGCAGATGCTGTTGATTTACACGTCAGTCCCATCACACCTTTTGGCTCCCTGAACACTGGCATGCAGTCTAAAATGACACACTGGAGCGGCACTGTGGTGGCGTTATTTGGCTCCGTGTAAAAATGTCTCATGTCTTGATGAACAGGTTTATCTTTGGGTCTGAAATTGAAGCCAATGCTGAGGTGCTTTAAACCTGTATTCTTTCGAATGACCAGCAGGGGGCGACTCCACTGGTTGTAAAAAGAAGTCAATGACAAAATGAGCCAACTTCTCACTTTATTTATAACCTCTGTAATTATTTTCCTAACAGGTTTATTGTCCTGATGGCTAGTTTCACGTCTTCAATACAGCATGATGTTCAATTTATACATTTGGGTCCCATTTAGACGATAAAGCAGGGTATGCTTTAGGGCGTGGCCACCTTGTGATTAACAAATCACTACCGTTTTCAGTCAGATCCACCCCATACTCCTCCCCAGCTCTGACAAATATAGTCACTTATGGCTCCAAAAAAAACAAGATGGCAACAGCACAATGCCAAAGTGAGGGCTGTAAAATGGGGAGCCACAAACCAATCCATTATTTTTATACAGTCTGTGGTGTAGAGATCAAAAAGTTATCACTTTAACGGATGTGTGAAGCCATCAATGAGGCGTGTTTCATTACTTAAGAGGGCTTTGAGGAAGAGGATGACGTTTCTTAATTACCTTTTGGACTCTTGCTAGTCATTGAATTACTCTCTCAAATGATCCTTAAGCTATTCTTCAACACCCATGCTGATCTTTAACTCTCAGCCAAAGCATCTTCTGAGGTTGCATCACTCAGTTACACAGTTAAAGTCAGTTGTTTTTCTTTCCTCTCCCCCTCCCAGAATGACCATCCTGCCTCCGACAGACAAGCTGAAGATCCTGCTGGACAAAGTCAAGGAGTTCCACCAGAAATTCACCCAGCAGTATTCGTAAATTGCCAAATCTGTTCCTCTATTTCACAAAACGGGAGGAACTCACCAACCACAGCAAAACAAACTCAGCCAATCAGAATTTATCTGTCGCTAATAAGTGCCTTTCCTACGGTCGCTCTGGTGGTCTCTGTGATGACGCACTTCAGCCTCCACAGCTATCTCATTTGGACTTTCACAGACAGTATCCAAGGCACTGTTTTCTGCCAGAAAACAAAACAAAACTGGAAATGAAGGCATTGTCAAGTTTGGTATGAAGAATATGGTTTCAACTTTGAAGGATATGTGTACTGTAGGTCTGTGTATTTGTTAATATGAGAGATAGATTGTTTATGTGAATACCAAGCTGAAATAAAAGAAGGTACGACTGAGGAAGAAGTGATGCTGCTTAACACTTAGTACATGTACAACTGGATAAATATTCCATTCCTGCAGGCAGTACCTGACAGGGAGAATACGCAGAGAAGTCCCTATTTGCATGATGATTCAGAGATGATTTTGTAGAATCAAAATAAATGTAACAGTCGATACTTTGGTCTCGTTATTGTGGAAAGAGCTGCCAGATGTGTTTAGAGTTTATATTAAGACAAAGAGGTCATTTTCCTTTGACTGTGAGTATTCATGGAAAACTTAAGGCAGTGGTTGTGCTTCCTCTCAATGCCTCATGCTTTCATTGATGTCACAAAATGTTACAAATGCACAGTTCTAACATTATTTCTTCACATTTTCATACTTTAATTTAGGGAGGACTTAGGCACAAAGAGCTTGTCTGATATTTGATAAGACAACTGATATATTCCCCCTTTTTTATCCCAGTTTTCATTCTTAAATGCAACATAAACATACAGTGATTTCACATTTCTGTAAGGCCAAAGGAGAATATTTCACTCACAGCATGTTACACATTTAAGAAAACAGGAGGGTAAAAATAAACTGAGACTATGTAATGTTTGATAGGAGAAAAAATGTCCTCTGACAAATGAAAAGTTTACTTCATGAGCAATAAAATGCACCCTTGCTCAACTCATCACACTCAGGAATTGTGCTGCTACAGCCCTATTTGGTCAAGAGTCACTAAAGCCTATGTGTACTTTCAGCATACCTTCTATTGATATAGCTGATGAGGTAAGTGGACTAGAAATATCTCTTGTTGACAAGTCATGTTTAAGGTTCATCCTGTTTATTTGAGTAGTAAACAACATTTCCATTGTGAACTTTATGGGATGGTAATGATTGCTCCAGGTGTTAGGTTAACCCTCAGGTGTTAGCAAGGAAACCGAGTTCCAGCTTGTGAAAGACTTAAGGTTTGTATTGCAAAATACATAAAATATAAATGACTGTTTTTTTTTTTCTTTGCCAAGTGACCATAAGTGGAATAGTGCCCTAACTGACATCAGATGGTTGCCTTTGCATCAGCTGTTAATCCCTGATAATAGACACTTTATTGACCCCATGACTCCGACATCATAGGGTCTAACCGTGCTACTGTTACACTACATTATGGCATGTCTCATATAAAATATATTTCTGGGGTTTTATTACAAAAGTAGGCTGAGTCAAGAATTGACGCACTGCATCCATTCCACTTACTCTTAATAAAGGTTGCCTAATGATGATGTCATTATGGCAACTAATTTTGGCTGCGTTACTTTTTCTATTTTTAATTTCTTGAGTTTTTGGTTTTGTTTTTTTTTTTTGTCGCCTCAGGAGCAGCCGGACAAGCTGAAGAGGTATTTAGTACTGACATATTATCAACTTACATAGTTGTAGCAAACACATTTTGTAAGTTGTTTTATATTTAGACATCTGTAGACATGAAGCAACATTATCATTGACTTGGAGTTGTGTTTCAGGTCACCTTATCAATGTAAGTCCAATATTCATGCTTCTTTTACCTCTGTTTTGGTCTCCACCAACTCCAGAGGGAAATATTTGGCTCTTTAGCTGCTCCAATATGTTCACCAGCTAGCGCTAGTTACCTGTCTGCTTGATGCTGTGCTGGTGGCATACAGCGGGTTTATTTTATTTCATTTTAGTTTGGTTTAGTTTAGTTTATTTTACTAATTTATTTTATTTAATTTTTTAAAACAAGGTTGATAAGAGCTAAGAGTAAGAGTGAACCAGAACATTAAAGCTGCAAGCTATAAAACCAAAACAAGTTGATAAAGCTCCATAGAGCTGAGGGACACTGCAGCTTTACAATACATCTCTGTGGGTTTGACTCTGAAATAGTAATTAGTAGTAATTTTATCTATTGTTAAAAGAGTGGTGCGGGGAGGACTTTCTATGAAGGCAAACCTGGAAGTTAAAATCATCCTTGTTCCCTTGACAAAAAGCTAAGAATGGGGTATTTACTGACGTATTTTATGCTGAAGAACAAAATGTGAAAGTCTCTTAAGCTTGTGTCAACCACAGAATTTATTTCAGACGTCTAACCAAGCAACCAAACAAGGGTAGCGTGAGTGCTAAAATGCTAACCCATGTCCTCTCTCTGATATATATATATATGTGTGTGTGTGTGTGTGTGTGTGTGTGTGTGTATAGATGTGTATATATACACCGATCAGGCATAACATTATGGCCACTGACAGTTGAAGTGAATAACACTGATCATTTCATAACAATGCAATGTTCTGCAGGGAAACCTTTGGTCCTGGCATTCATGTGGATGCCCCTTTATGCACTCCACCCATCTTAACATTATTATAGTCCAAGTACTCCCACTCATTGAAACAGTACCCCTGATGGAAGTAGCCCCCCAGCAAGGCAACTGCTCAGGAATGGCTCAAGGAACGTGACTAAGAGCTTTAGGCATCGATCTAGCTTTCAAATTCCCCAGATCCCAATCTGATCAAGCATCTGTGGGACAAACTGGTACTCCAAAGGTCCATCTCCATGCCTCGACGGGTCACAGCCAAGTCCAATCACGGTGGAGCCTCTGACCTGTCGAGGCATGGACACAGGACCTCTGGGGGTGTCCTGTGTTGTCTGGCACCAAGGCGTTGTTGACGGATCCTTCAGGTCCAGTGGGTTGTGAGGAAAGGTACCAGCATGCCCAGTGGATGTTCTATTGGATTGGGATCTGGGAAATCTGAAGGCCAGGTTGACACCTTGAGCACTTAGTCACATACCCCAGGCCATACTGAGCAGTTTTTGTGGTGTGGCATGGTGCATTGTCCTGCCTGGGGGCACACTTCCATCAGGGAGTGTTGTTGCCATGAGGGGCGGTATTGGTCTGTAATGGTGTTTGGGAGGGTTGGGTGTGTCAAGGGGCATCCACATGAATGCCAGGACCAAAGGTGTCCCTGCAGAACATTGCATTGTAATGAAATGATCACTGTTATTCACTTCAACTGTCAGTGGTCATAATGTTATGCCTGATCGGTGTATATATATATATATATATATGTATGTACATATATTAAAATACAAAGTAGCGACTAGTGCAGCTTTAAAGCAGCTATATAAATAATGGAACTTGACTGTGAAAATGAAACCACTTTACACATAAAATGAATGAATATTTTAACTTAATATTTACCGTTTGTACAAGAAGGCAACAGCAGCAAATTTGCCAAACCATTTTATGGGTTACTTCTCATCAGGGGAGGCTAAACTCATAATTACCCAAGTAATGCAGACAATTTCCACTTCAGCAATAAAGACTGAGGTTGCTGCTCAGATGTCACACACACACATCTGTGAGACGGCCAACTGTCTGCTCAAACTGTCACCTTCAATAATGTTGTTCAGCTTGATTTCAGGCTCAAAATGCTGTGCGTGTTGATACAACTGCCTTTATTGTCTCTATTAATCTGTCATCTATTTTATTGCCTAGTATGCAGTTTCCGAGCAAGCTGGGATGATGGATGGTAGTGCAGGTTGTGTGTGCGTGTGTGTGTGTGTGATAGAGAGAGAGAGAGAGAGAGAAAAGAGAGAGAGATTGAAAGACAGTGTAGAAAGTGTGTTAAAGTGAAGCATGTAGTTTGAAGGTGTTTTCTGCTCTCTTCCTCTCTACTCCACAGTGGCTGTCAGCTTTAATTATCTTTGACAATGGGCCTCCTGAATCCTAATTATACAGAGCCTTGTCTTTCCTGGAGCTCCTCACCATTCACTCCAGCAGCATGACGCGCTCACACGTTCCAGTCCTCTTCACCCTAAATTAATTGGGTGCGTTTGCGTTTTTTTTCATCCCCTGACATCTTTTGGGAATCAAAGGTCGTCATTAGTTCGGGTGAGGATGTAGGGCGACACAGAGACAGTCATGCATCAGGCAGCAGCGCTGTCATGTGGCTGTCCTGGTTATGAGAATGACCAGTCTTTGTTCACTGTGCACAGTCTTATAAGAGAAGATTCATATGACTGACTGGCCTGAACATCCTATTGAGACTCGGTAGTATTTGTGAATTGACAATTATATTGGGTCCATTATTCTGTGTGTGAGGACAGTGATGACCATAAGAGTCCCTTAGCTGGTTCAAGTCTTCAAGTTTGGCTGGCATTTATCATGGAAATGAAAGGTGATTCCACCGAAAATGTCACAAAAGACTCGCACCAAAGGTGTTCGATACCTTAACTCTTAATTAATTCTTTTCACTCAAATTGTTCAACAGGAATTTGTCATTAAAATGGATAGCGAAAACTCAACACATTTTCCCCTCATGGAAAAAGTAATCACATATTAACATAGTCTACAAATAATTAAATCAGCTTAGAAAATGCCAGTGATGTGGAACAGCTAAAACCCTCAAAATTGACAGAACAATGTCTGAATAACAAATATGGAAGGTGAATTTGTTCAGGTTATTTTTCGCTTTAAAACACATTAAATGTCCAGGGTTAAGTTTTGAATTTGGAGACTAGAGGAATTGTCTTTCTCACCATGATTGCTTTTTTGTTTTGTTTATTCTTTGCTTGAATGAATCTGGGTGTTTTGTCATGTCAGGAGAATTTATTCAAAGCAGTGTTGAGTAAGATATGTCTGTGATTTTCTAAATAAATCTCTCAAGGTTCACACACTTATTGTTTTGTGAGGACAAACTCACATATTTGGCAGCAAGGAAGTCTACTGAATTATCCAGGTCTGTTTCTGTCTTTGTTCGGCATGTTATCGTTATGCTGCAAAAAAATGGAGCTGCTGCATTGTGGGAAGTCTACAGGACTCAGTGGAACCAGCAGAATTTCCAATCAGCAGCTGCATTGTTTGCTTGATGGTATGAAGTGTGGTTACTATTTAAGGTTGAGATAAGCTCTGTTGTTGCAATCACTATGTTGGAACACAATGATTCACAGTTAGTTGTTGTGTAATTGCAGATCTGAGAAAAACAGAATGTTGCCTCCAGTCATGTTTCTGAATGTGAGTCTGATTTGTGTCCATGTAAGATTTAATAGTTCCTTTTCACATCGTTTTCGTTTTTGTCTCTCGGGGTCTCTTATGCTGGAAATACAAACGTAGACCCAGAAACTACAGCAACAGCTTCAGGTTAAGAGGAAATAGAGCCCAGTTGGTAGTAGTCTGTCAATCACTCACCTGCTAAATGACATTTTGCAAAATGTGCATATTAACAGATACTGCCAGAAGCTAGTTAGCTATGCCGAACTTAGCTTAGCATAAAAACTAGAATCAGCAAGAAACAGGTAAACAAATTCGGTCTCACTCCAAAGTCGTCGAAATCTGGTGCTTGGGCAGTGACTTATGGCGTCAGACACTGATGGAAAAAAAAAAAACGTCTTTTAACGTTAGCAGCCGCAGCCGGTCGCGGGACAAGAACGAAAGTTTTGGTGGCGAAAGGGAGATTGGTGTTTGCATCCTGTAAGAATATAACGAGAAACCCTGTTCTTTTTTCCTAAACCTAACCACATGTTTTTGTTGCCTAAACTGAACCACATGCGTAAGTTGTTGGAGGAAAAGAAAACATTAATTTGTGGTGTTGTACTGACTTAGTGTGTTTATTTTGAAAGAGACTGTATGTAAATGGTAAATTTCCTGTTAAAACAGAAGTGTGTTTTGAAAGAAGACAATGCATGTAATGGGCAGAACTTGACATGGTGTCTCAGAATGTCAACAACCAATGCACCCAGGGTAAACTGGCCAGCAGAGACAGCAGGTAGTTAAACTAGTTATACTAGTCCAGTATGTACATCAAGCCCCCCAAAACCTGAATTTGTAGCTGTTACACTTTGGTTTTTGTACAAATAAATGCACAAAATAAAACATGTTCATTTGTGAGTGTAAGGAGGTTTTCACACCAAGGACATGGGTCTGGATCTGAGTGCACTTGACCCTAAAGTCCAGTTTGTTTGATAGTGTGAACACTGTGTACTGTATCTGGGGACAATACGCAGGTCAGTGCCTGAGTCAGCTTGAAAAGATATATTTAAGTATGGTTCATGTGTACTGTAGTGAGGTACACATCAGGTGTCAACATATGTACCAAAACACATGAGTGGACTGCTATTTAACGCAGCTACAAGGAGTTTTTAACCAGTTATTAAAAAAGTCCCAATTTAACACTGAAGCCTCTTTATCAAATGGCAGCACAGCCTGCCGCGAACAAGCCCAGATCTGGTGCCTTGCGGCCTTCAACCTCCAGTCATAGCTCCGGCAGGAGGCTGAGATCTGTGGCTCATCCTCCAGCCTGGAGCAGAGCGTCACCTCGCTGCTCTGCCGGTCCTCACTGATAATAAAGGTCCTGGAGGCAGCAGTGTCCATCTGCAGTGCCCTTTACTGCACTGTAGCACAACAAAAATGTCACGTAGACGATGACACAAATGTACTTGGGTAACGGAACAACATTACTAATGTGAAAGCTGAGCTGGGTGGGAGTGGAGAGGAGGAGCAATCGTATCTAGGAACAGTATGGATCAATTGTACCTAATATGAAAAACTGATTTTGTTACCTTAAGACTGAAGCAGACTAGCTTTTTCCCTGTTTCCAGTCTTCATGCTAAGCTAAGCTAAATGCCTTCAGGTCTTAGATTTAACTCCCATCCAAGTCTCCACAAGAAGGCAAATAAGCAAATTTCCCAAAATGGTGAACTATTCCTTTAAGTTGACCCTGAAAACAAAATCGAAAAAATATATTTTGTGAAGGCTGCACAAACTAAGTGTAAATGTTCATTCTTGATCTTTTAAACAATATTCCAACAAAACAAACACACATACACGGCACTGGGACATTTGGTTATGTAGGAGTTAAGATATTCTTTTTTCTTCTTGTCAAATCTGAAATTAATGTAACATAATGAATGCTCTATTTAATGTTTATTGCCTTATTCCAAGAATTTTGGACACATGTTTGCAAAAAGATCTCACAAGTAACAGAATAAATCACCAGAATATTATCCTAGGGCCTCATTATGTGTTGTTGATTTGTTATTGTCTTGTCTTTTTTTTTTTACTCTCTGTGTTTGAAAGCCCTTATTTCGGCAAGTGTATAACTCAGCAGGTCACATCTGAGGCCTATCTCCTTCTAAAATGGAGGTTAAGGTGACCATTCTTCTTCTTTTTGTAACCTCTACAACATGTTAAGAAATCATTCACACTTTTGCATGACACACTCAAGTCAGTCAACGGAGAGGAGCCGCTTTTTAAAAAAAGTAAGAAGAGAGAAAACAGTGAGAGGGAGGGAGTGATGATACAGAGATTGGGTGATAAATCTTGTTCTGATCAGGTTTCTCTGGTGTCCTCACACCTCAGTCTCTTTCTTGGGGTAATTAATCAATCCCAGACTGGAGGCATTGATCGGCCTCTTGCGGCCCTCGGTATGTTTACACTCCTCGATTGTATTTGCCACTAAGCCCCTCGCTGCCGCTCAATCTCATCGGCAGAAAATGTGACACTCCGCCCTCTGACGCCATGAGCGAAACGGTGCATCGATTGACATCTCGATGAAAATCAATCTACTTATTTTTTTTTGTTGCAACGGGGGATTTGGTTTTGTTATAATCCTTTGTTGTAATCCTGTATTCCAGGTTGCAACACATAAAGTTTTATTATGAGCAATCAAAACACTCCAGGAATGCAGGGCCGAGCATTTCCTCAGAGACATTTACACAAATCCAGGCTCACATCAACATGTGTCATAGCTTCATTGGTCCATAGTGCAAAATGCATTTATTTCACAATACTGGCTCCAAAAAATTTGAGATGGCTACGCTTCTTTTCTATTGACCAACAGACCAAGATTCTCTCTGTGAAAACAAACCAAATAAATGGCTGACATTGTTTTTATTCTCAGTTCAAAATGCAATATTTTAAGGTAGGTTTAGCATTAAAATGCTTTTGCTAACCTGAGCTGTTACATGTATCTGTGTTATTTTATGTTACTGTTCTATGATGTTCTTTCAGTACCAAATGTAGATTATAAACTGCTCCAGGAATTAGGTATTTTTTCTTCTCTTTTTTGGATTTTTGACAGACTAGGTGTATGTCATGGATGTATAAAGAGAAGAGGGTACAGCATTAGAGGCGGGGCCTCGCTCATTCCTGTGGAAGTTTCTCAGTGGCACATAACAACACATTCTCACTCTGACCTTGTCATATATTGACGCTTGGATGTGGACTTCCTACGCTGACATATAATGTGCAAGGTAGCCTGGATGCATTGGTTGTTGATGGTCAAAATACACTTCTGTTTTCACAGGAAATGTACAGTTTGCATACAGTCTCTTTCAAAATAAATTGATATACCACAAATTGATGTTTTTCAACAACAAAGGGATGTGATGTTTAGGGGAAAAAAAAACAAGGTTTGGCTTTACATTCATACAGGAGGCGAACGTCGGCCACCTGGGTGAAAGTCGATGATTGCTGGACCCACCCACCCTAATTAGACTTCCTGCGTTTTTTAACATACATTGTACTCTGGCTGCATTTCCTCCTGATGCTGCTAGGCCCCCTCAAACACTGACAGTGCCTGGGTGTGTATCATGCCGACATGACAGGATGTTGAGGTCACTGCCCAAGTGCCGACATTCGATGACTTTGGACTGAGAGTGGGTTGCAGATAGAGTCAAAAAGTTAGATGTCTGTGTGTAAAATTATCCAGATCTTCTGATCTGCGTCCGCATCACTGGGCCTACTAATCAGACACACTTGAGACTTTTGCGAACCAAGCAGCTAACTTCCAGTCTCTAGCCCCTGCGAAATTGATTGGGAATAAAACGACTCGATCCTGCTGCTCTTCTACACTTTCAAAGTGTTATCAGTCCAAATGGATCAAATTCCAGCAGTGAAACAAGTTATCTCACGTGGCGACACTTCTTTCACAATTTAAGTCTATAGGAAAAGGTCTTTTTGGGCCCCATGGCATCACCATCGTGCCCAGCTTCTGGACCCAGAGGTTGTAGTTTGGCCGCAATGTCAAGTCTGATTGACCTACCCTGACATTCTCTCTCTAACAATTATCAACTGCTCTTACTGAAACCTAACCAGCCCAGCCAACAAAGGCAATGAGTACTAGCCAATCAGAGGGAGCGTGGGGTCATGCCTTTGTCACCCTAGGAACATTTTAAAGAAAAAATCAATATTGATTGTTTTTATCAGGAAAATGTGTCTTTGTTTCTTTATGTTTTATTATAGGCTCTCTGCTCTCTCTTACATTTAGTTTTTTACTCATCTGTTAACACTGTTTGATTGGTGCACTCTGGCACAAGAAATTAGCATACTGGCAACCTAACTGACACACTTGAATACACACATGTGGAGAAATGGCTGCTTAGTGAATGTAATCTTATTCCCAACGGTGACCTTCTCTGTTTCTGTCTGATCTGAGGTCATCTGATGACCTCTGTGGGCTTTGATTTAATCACAATCGACCAGACACTTCCTGGTACCAAAGGGACGAGTGTGTGATGTTATCAGAATGCATTTTAGTGCCAAAACTACATCAAAATATTTCATTTCCACTGAGAATAAATAAATGCAAGCCATTTATTTTTTCACAGAAAGAAACTTGAAAGTTGTGTACCATGTCTGCAGGCTGATGGGAAAGAAAAGGCGCCCAAAAATTAACCCATCTCACAATTTTAGAGCCATTATTGTGAAATTACTTGGCCACATTTTGTGCTTTGGACCAATGTAGCTATTACATATTTTTAATTATTTTATTTATATGTTTCTCAGAAATATAAAGCCATAAAAGAAATTAGTTTAAGTATAATTTACAATATAATCAATGACATGACCCTTTAAGTACGTCATCAGCCAGTCCTCAGACTGAAAAAAAAAATGAAGATCCTTTTCTAAAATTGTGACGCATTTTTGTGGAACTAATTTTAACTACTTTATATATTGTTTGATAAATCAATATAATAAAAATGTATCATATTCTTTAAAACAATCATATTGTGTATATAAACTGCAAAGTAACAAATGCTGTCTCACCACTGTAACCATGTAGGTATCATTCTTTCAGGATTACATGTGTTCCAGTTTCCGATATTATTAAACTGGTGTTATAGAGTGTCACGTGATGATCCAATGTGTTGTAATGTTTGTTTGTTTTTTGACTTTTTTACATATCTGCACACGTGTGATCATCAGTGATATAAGTCTGAAAATGTTACAGTCATTCTTCAAGATTCTACTCTACATATTTTCTTATGTCTTCTAAGCTTCTTGTCTGATTATCTATATTGTTACTGAGCCTCTCACAGGAACTCATGATTCAACATCTTATTCACAGGCTGCATGTGAATGATGACGTGTTTGGCTTTGAGCTCCTGCTGGAGGACAGGAGGACGCTGCGGTGAGGAAAACAAGATATTTTAATTGAATCAGTAACATGAAACAATGCTGAGGTTATTCATGCTGATACACAAACTATAGCAATAGGCAGCTTTGTTCTGCCTAGTGAGCTCCTAAAAAATTAAAGGTGATAGAGATAATAAAAATTAAATGTAGTTCTGAAGGAATTTGTAGGAAAGTTACAGGGGTCAGACTACAACGGTTGCATCTCTTGAGGAAGCTGAAGAAACAGGCTGCATGAGAATCGAGAAAAATGAAGCGTGATTCTGCAAAAGACTTGAAACAGGCATGGAAAACAAGAGAAATATTCTTACTGTATTGTCAGTCTATTCACATGCTTTAAATAATCTGCCTTTGGTGACTCAAAACACTCAAACCAAAAATAACTTGATAGAAGGACGTTTTAAATCCTAAAGGAACACTCCACCCACAAAATGACTGTTTATCCGTTACTCATGCCGTGCTACCTTGAGTTTGTGAAGAAATCTCAGTTTTTCTTGCATATGTTGATGGAAAACAGCAAACATATTGATGTATTGATTGATTAGGGTCCACGTTTAACAACAGCAGAACTATATCAAAACATCAGTTTTCATACTCTCACACATCTTGTGCAGTTTAGTCCAAGTCTCATGTATCCAGTCGTATGCTCAGTACTTCCCAAACATATTCATTTTCACTAAAACCATAATATTTAAACCTGAACTAAATGTGAAGCTTATCTTTGCATTATTTAAGGACAGACTCCAATACAAAGGTCACAGATGTATGTGTTGAGGAAGTACTGAGCTTAAATGAGACTTTGAATATACTGCACACTTATGTGAGTAGTTTTGCTGTTGGTAAATGTGGTCCCCAATCAATCAATAAATCAATATGTTTCTTGTTTTCCATGGAGGCATGTGAGAGAAACACTTTTTTTTTCATGAATTTGAGGTAACGAGGCATGACTTATGATATGCAAATGATCATTTTATGGGTGAAGCATTCCTTTAACATGATAATGTCTATATTTTTCCTCAGTCTGAGACCATTATCTTAGCCTGTATATGTTTGCATTTATTTTTGTGGCAATGTTCTTTATGCTGTCCTCTTGGTCTCTCTTGTAAAGGAAAGATTTTGACCTGCTCAATTAAACGACAAATCAAATGAAAACAAAAGGACACTTGTCTATGGCCTGTGTTAATAAAGTTCCTAAACCTACCTCTGGGGGGTGCTAGACTATCATATGTCCACCATAGACTGTATATAAAGATTGACGACATGTCAAAAAATGATGACAAAATATCTTGGATATGGCCACTGCCATCTTGCGCCGGTAAAGTCATTGGGAGCCAGAGTCTACGCAGTAGCGACCTCTGCTGTGTCAAGTTCACGCCCATACACCTGTCCGACCAATTGTGAGCTGCACCATTGACGCAAGCACACAATAGCTACACGCAGCTGTCAATCATGACGTCAACCACTGCTTTTATAGCATTAAATATCTCATTAAAACCGAATGAATCAGAAAAACAAAAACCCTGAACAAATATCAGCATGATAAGAACTACATAAAATGACAGAAACCATCTTTAGGAAATGTTATTTAACTGCAATTCCCGCTAACATGGAGAAGGTGGGGTTTATAACCTGTACTGCAGCCAGCCAGCAGGGGGCGATCAAGATGTTTTGGCTCCACTTTTGGGGAGCGGTCCATCTTTTTATACCGTCTATGATTTCCACCCTGAACGCCTGTAGTGCTGTTATAAATTCATGTTCAATCTATGAGTTCTTATCCAGGCGCTCTTTGATTTTTTTCTTTAAAGATGACCTTGAGTCCCCGAAGGTCTGAATAATCCCTGCGTGTATTTGAGTCTGTACTTGTCCTTTTTTCCCCTCATGTGGAAAGCATTGACTATGAATGTATTTTGAAACCTTGCTCATTGCTTTCATTAATGTTCAAATCAGGATTAAGTGCATTCTTTCAGAAGTTCACACAAGAATAGAGTACACTGAGAACACTCCCTCCCACACTGCTAAAGAAGAATGAAAAGAACAGCAGCCCACTGACACAGGGACACGCGCACACAAATCAAAATAAAGGTTTTAAAGTTATTGTTCGTGTGTCAACTGGAAGCAAATAATGAAATCAAACAAAACAATCACCCTGATTTTCGCTTGAATGAAAAGCCCTGCTCTGCAGCGTGCAACTGAAGTCCCACCCTGGATGATTGTGATTGCTTCTCCATCTTAAATACAGTACAGGACCAGCTTTGAGTGGGTGGTGTGGTAACGCATTCTGTTACCCCCCCACCCCCCCTGCTGAGCTGAACTGTTGAGCCCAGCCTATTCACCAGCGTCTCTGTGCAAAAAGACAAATATTCTGAAAGAGCAGAAGGTGTGAAAAGTACTGAGGGACATGCATCTTATCGCTGCCCGGCACACATGCTGTTTTATCAGTTGATAAACACTTGGGTGTCAATGGTCACATAATATTTCTGTTTATATTCCTGGCTGGTAATGCGAGGTCCATTCAGTTTCCCTTCCCATTCACCACATACATTCTTTGACAAACCTGTCTCAGCTTTGATTGTCATAAACACAATTGAACCCTGCTTAGCCACTCAGGTCAGGCCACATAAATGTCATACATATTTCATGCAGCATCACACTTATCTGACAGAAGGATGTTTTTTTTTTTTTTTGTGAATTGAAATCACGCCTCATATTTCATTAGACACTCGGAAAGTCTTCGGTCTGTGGTCAGATGGGCTGTATGTTTTATTCATGTCCTCTGAACATCTGCTTGTCCGGATGTCAAAAATCATCAGGCTCCCCCAGGACTCCTGCCTGACTGGTTGTAAATGAACTCCAAAGTCGAGACTCAAAACAACCTGTCAGTGCTCTCCACCACCAGAGGAATCTTTCAATACGCCATCTGAGGTGAGCTGAGTGACTAAGATCCTCTGCTGGAAAAGAGTGATGAAAGTCAACTTTGGACACATTTTTAAAACAGAAGTAAAAAAAAAAAAAAAAAAATGTGCGCTCTGATTCAGTTGGTGCGATGCTGTGAAAAGCTTTCTAATACAAGTTGTGTCTTCTTCCCACAGCTTTTGGTGGATTTTGACACTGCTGTTCACTTTGGCTCCTGGTCGACAAGTCTCCCTGAGTCACTGGAGGCTCGTGCCAACTGGAGGGAAAGAGCCTGACCACTAACAAGTGCTCACTGACTCATAGCCGCCACAGTATGTCCCACTGTGTTTCTGTGTGTGTGTGAGAGTGTGTGTCTTTATATACTATTCTATTATATACTATTCTATTTCCCACTTTACACCCATCCCACAGAAAATGTGTGGTCTTTTGGGAATCATAATGTATTTTAAATCACACACAGTGTCCTCACAAGCCACAGTCAGCTGCAACAAAGATGTATGAATTAAACAAAAACAAAATGAAAGCAGGAAATACTGAGAGGGAGTTAAAATACATCAACACAACCAATAAATATGTGTACTTTTTTTCCTCATTAAAGGTCCAGTGTGCAGAACTTATGGGGAATACTGGCAGAAATGAACTACTCCATATGTTTTCTTTAGTGTATAATCACCTGAAAATGAGAACTGCTGTGTCTGTTGTCTGTTTGTTTTAGAGAGGAAGAGACCTCTGTGGATAATTCTGCCTCTAAAAAAACCTCCTGTACTGATCATAAGTTATCAGAGAAGAAAGGTGAGCATGCATTAGTAAGTGCATCAAAGAAACACTGATTTGTAACATGGATTTATTCAGCATTTCTACTGGTTTTAATCACCCTGTCAGTTTGTTCTGGAGAGGAGGAGACCTTAGCGGACAATTCGGCTCCTAATAAAAACCTCCTGAACAAAGAGTTCTAACCACGGGAGTTTCAGCTGGTTGCAATCTGCAATCCTCACCACTAGATGGCACTAAATCCCCTAAATCGTACACACTGGACCTTTAAGGGAAAATTGTAAGAGGAATTTTAGGCTGGAATTTCTTGTCTCAATTATTGGCATCCATTGTTACAAGACAAGTTATAATATTTCATAATTTGTCACAGTTTGACTCAGACTGCAACAAATCAGCATGGTAACCAGCATCCATTATGCTAACATGTTCACAGTGGTTCACAATGGCAATGCAAACATGACCATGTTCACCATCTTAGTTCAGCATGCTAACATGCTAACATGCTAATATTTTGTACAAATTAGCACTGAACACAGTTGAGTTTGATGGTACCGTCACTGGCGTCAAAGGTATTTGGTCATAAACTAAAATATATTGAACAAACTATAAGTGTGATATGATAAAGGTTACTATAAAAGTTAAAGGACCAACAAAGTCACTATAACTCATCCTGCAGGGACATGAATATGGGTAACAAACTTCATGGCAATCGATTCAGTAGCTGTCCAGAGATTTCTCCCTCAAAGCCTCAAATGTCATGGTGGTGCTAGAGCAAAAGTTATTTGATCACCACAGACAGTGGGACACATTGTCCAGAGACCATGCATGGATGTCTGTTCGAAATTTAATGGCCAAATTTACCAAATAGTTGTTGAGATATTTCAGTGTGGATCAAACTAGAGCACTGACTGACAGAAAGGCCAACATTGCCACCCACACGACATGGTACAGGTGTGTCCAAATAAATATATTTTTCTGGCGACCTCCAATAAGAAATTTAAACTGGGATAAATAAATTTTTACTTTTTACAGCGGGATAAAAGTTTAACAGAGATTTTGTTCTCTCCAGATGTTTACACCTTGACCTTTGCATTCAGCAGCAATATTGTCCACTGGACTCTAGAGAAAATAATCAAACTCAAACTTAACACCCGCGTTAACAAACTTTTGGCCACAAGGAGGGAGTGGAAAAACACTTAACTTACAATAGACTATCATCACCTTATAAAGTTGACATGGCAAACGTGTTGGCAGTCAGTGGATATGGAGCGTCATTAGCACACATTTGGAGCTATGTTTCTACACAAATTCAAGTCCAGTATTCACTTTGCTTTTAGCTCTTTGGGCTCCACCAATGTATGAGCGAATTATCTGGCTAGCTGCTAAATGTAATCGCTGATATTACCTTTGCTGTTTGATGTTGGGCAGGTAGCGTACTGTGGGTTTATTCAGGCTTGAAACTGGTGAGAGCAGAAAAAGTGAATAAAAAAGTAAAGCTGCGGTCCTAAAAATCTAAACAATGACTTATAAGATACTAAAACACTTCACAGAGCTGAGGAAACTGCCATGTGCTGAGACTTGTTGAGTTTGTCAAGCTTTATAGGTCACATCCTGAAGTCATTCAACTCAATCTCCTACAATGACAAATACAAAAGTTGCACCGAAACAAGGCCTTGACTTGATTTTCCCTGACACTAGCTGGATCAGCAGTCTTGTCATTCAGGTGGGGCGGATATGGCTCAGAAGGTAGAGCGTGTCATCTACTAATCAAAAGCTCAGAAGGTCGATCCCTGGCTCCTCCAGTGCGCATGTCTCCATAGGTGAAATGTTTAACTGAGTAACAGGTAGCACCTTGTATGGTAGCCTCAGCTGTCAGTGTGTGAACTGGTGAATGTGATATGTAGCGTTAAAGTGCTTTGAGTGGTTTTAAGTCCATTTACCATTTAACTCCTCATCTATCTTCCACAGTCCATGCTCCAGTTCAAAGTGGCTCACCATCTCTATTTTATCAGAGAAGTAGAGGGGCACTCGGCAAAAAGCCAAATGCCATGTCTCACAGTGTTAACGGAAGTGAAAAATAATTTGTATATCCTGTATAGCACTGTGATTCGGATCCAGTACAAAAGCTAATAGGTCTTCCTTGGCCCATACCTGCACGCTGCCACCAAGTTTCATGAAAATTGGGTCAGATAATGTTTCTGTAATCCTGCTGACAGACAGACAAACAAACCAAACTGAAAACAATACCTCCTTGGTGAAGGTAAAAATAGGCCAAAAATATCCGAACTCTGATGTCATCAGTCACCACAAGCAGTGAGCCACGTGTTCTGGTTACGCATGTCTTCAAATACTGTCTGTACCTCACTGTTGGAAATGTCCTCACATAAAAGCAAAAGAACAAATCCAAATTCATGTATGGCTGTAACTGATGCACCTTCAACAGAACAAAACATTTGTACTCTGGAAGGCCACCTGTCCTCCATCTTTTACACAGCAGCTGAAGAAGGCCGTGAAGTGTCTTCAAAGGGAGATACAAAAATTGACCCTAAATGCCTCTTAAAAATATGATAACATGATGTTTCTCTTCAGTGATTATGCTGACTGATTATATTCAATATATTTTCAGCAACATGATTACAAATGTTCTTCATCTCAAGTGCCAAAAACAAATACAGCTTTTCTTCCTTTTTCTGTTTGTACATTAGTTTTGTTAAAGTTAAAGTTCTTGCCTTGATTTTTTTGCAGTATACTCCTTCATTAGTTTGCTTATTTGAAATTGAATTGAAATTACTATTTGTACAGCCCTTTGAGGCATGCTTTGTGATTGGGCTGCAATGAACTTTGACTTGACAAATCTGTAAAGCCCTTTGGGGTTGCCTTTGGGTATGAAATGTGCTCTATAAATAAAGTTGCCTTGCCTTTACCTCATTTGTCATTACCATTAATGAACAGGATGTATGCCATTGTCATCTCTCTCTGTCTGTCATTGTCTGTATTGTTAATTTTATCTTTGGAAATCTGAGAAATGTATAAAAAAGAGAAGCCAGATGATATGTGAGGTCTGTTGCTCTAAATAAAACCTTTGATTTGAGTGTGTTACCTAAAGCAAATCTACATATATCTGATGATTTTTAATGATTTCTTCTGTGACAGAATAAGATCATTAATATTAGTAAAGTAATTAAACTCATCATTAATGTTTGCAGCCCTTTAAACTCCACCTTTTTAAGAGAGGCAGCAGTTCAGTCTGGCACTTTTTGAGATCACGAATCAACAAACACACAGTTGCATTTGTGATTTGGGCTGCAATCAAAGGCTCGCTCCTCCCAAACAAACAAGGCTATCTGTGTTTTTCCTTTCTCTTCATCTATCTCTCCACCTGGCAGCGAGGTGCCATCGACACAGAGTGACAGCCTCTGCATTCATGAGCACATCATCATCTGCCCTCCTCAACACGGATTAGCCCTTCATCACTCAAACCTCACAAAACCCAATGAGCTGAAGTTTCACTCGGACAGGACATTTTGTTTTAAATCTTAGAAATCAATATGGACTGTTTGGATCATTTTATTAATAACTGAAAATTCAGCTGTGATTTTAACTAAATCTATGACTCATTTAGGCTGATTTTACAATATCACAACCACTCAGGTGTTTAACTTGGTAATTAATTGAGTGATTTCACCCTATTTTTCCATCTAAATGTCTCAGCGTTCAGTCATTTCATCAGTATATTTGGGTGAAGTCATCCTTCACTGCCAGATCCTAGTGACTCCCTCCTTCCTTTCAGTGGCTCTATAGATTTTCTCCAAGTGATAAATTGGACACAGGGAGCCACTGAGGTGTGACCAGGTGCCAAAGGACTATAGCTTTTTGTCTTTAATGGGCCTAATTATGCTTAAGACCTTTAGAGCTGTTTGGATGAGTTGTAATAACATGTTGTGGGCTGTAAGTCATCATTGGAAAAAGTAATGTGTGAAACTCTGCTGAGATGATATAAAGTAGCTCCCTGACTCCACAAATACATCATATAAAGCAATCACGTTTCAGAGCCTCGAAGTTGCATCAGTGTTTGTATATTTTTCCCTTCCTCTCTCTTGATTGAAGAAATGCATGGATTCTATCCCATCCATCACCTCCACCCCTCCCCTCACTCTCCAAACACTGAAGCGGCTAACGGTTCATTTCTAGCCCAGTCTCTCCTGTGGCACAGTGGTGGGCAGAAACTTGTGCAGCTGACTTTGTGCTGCATAACTACATAACGCAGATTGTGCAGTTTTTCTGTCTCACAAAGTCTTTTGTTGTTGTTTTTCTTGCAGTGAGAAAAGTGGAGATGAAACAGTCGGACGGACACCGCAGCGCGTAAAAGTTGTGGATGGTTACTTTTGCGCATAAACATTTAAAGGACTATTTTATCTCCAAAAGTTGCGGTATAAAACAAGAGCAGGTGAAATTCTTCCCTCTGCAAAAATATCGCCCACAAGCAGGCTGGAAGACCATCCGCTCCGGAGAACACAGCGAATCCGCAGAGCGCAGATGATCGCAACTGGTGTTTGTGGTGTCGCGCTGATGCTGGTGTTGGTGGTTCTTATCCCGGTCGTGGTGAACACCGCCGGGACTCCTGCTCGGTACGAGATGCTCGGGTCCTGTCAAATGGTGTGCGATTCCCACGGGACCGCAACCACGGCCACCGCCAAGGCAACCAACCCGATCAAAGACAACCGCCTGGTTCAGTCGCTTCCGACGTTCATCCAGGGTCCTCAAGGAGAGCCGGGGCGCGTCGGGAGGATGGGTCCCAGGGGTCCGGTTGGCGAGCCCGGGCCACCTGGACCTGCTGGTCCGCCAGGAGAACGAGGGGCACCGGGCCCCCCGGGTCCACCCGGAGCAAACGGGCCCAACGGTGCCATCAGCGCTGCCACTTACAACACCATCCCAAAGATTGCGTTTTATGCAGGACTGAAGAAGCAGCACGAGGGATATGAAGTGTTGAAATTTGACGACGTAGTGACAAATCTGGGCAATCACTATGACCCCTCCACGGGGAAATTCACCTGCTCAATACCGGGGATTTACTTCTTTGTTTACCATGTGCTGATGCGAGGAGGAGATGGAACCAGCATGTGGGCTGACCTCTGTAAAAACAACCAGGTAGGACGCCTTTTGATTCAGTTATGTAACAATCATTTGATCTGTTTAAGCTTTCTTTAAAATTTGTTTATAATGCACAGTGTAAAAACATTTGATTGTACTTTTTGCATTTTACGCACAAGTTTTACGCGCGGCTGCACCTAAAAAGAGACCCAAAGAATATTATACATGACTGTATTTCCCACACATTTAAAAACTAAAAATGAAAGGAGCTGTCCGCGGTCCTGATTTCAAAATAAAAGCACGCTTCATCAGCAGAAATGTCCATTTTCCCTTCCAGGTGAGAGCCAGTGCCATCGCCCAAGACGCCGACCAGAACTACGACTACGCCAGTAATAGTGTTGTCCTGCACCTCGAGCCCGGGGACGAGATTTACATCAAGCTGGACGGCGGGAAGGCGCACGGGGGCAACAACAACAAGTACAGCACCTTCTCCGGCTTCATGTTGTACGCTGATTGAAGCACGGCAAAGATCCGCTGAGGGGGGAAAGAGATCTGCTCTGCATATAGCTTGCTTCACTGTTCATGCTCGATTCAGTGTCAGTTGGATTATTAGAGGCAGAGCTCACCATTTCCATTTTGCAAAAGAATCCAAAAACATGTGGAGGACGTCATGCTGAAAAAAGAAAAGAGCTATACTTTGCAATAGCGAAGAGCTTTACAGTGTAATTACAGAATCATGATTTTTAAAGTGTACAGCTGAATTGTACGCTTGTCAGATTGTTTAGTGTCGCTACTGCACCCTGAATGAACTGTTTAGCTTTACAAATTAAGTTTGCTGATATGTCAAACATACTGTACATGCTGCTGTGGTAACACATACTGAGTGAGTGTAGACTGAAAGTTCAATGTATTGACCTTTAGCACTTAATTATAGATGCTAAAATTATACTCTCATAATCACCACTCTGTTCACAGTGTTGTTAGTCCACATGTGTGCTTTATTTTCCAAAAATATTTGACAGTTGTTGGATTTTGAGTGAAAATGTTAAAAGCCGTAGTAATGCATGACTATAAAAATTGACATTTCAACTCTGTGCAGCATAAAAACACTTTAAAGAATCTGTAAAGGGCCATTCTGATGTTCATGTTGAAGCACTGTCTCGAAAATTATCATTGTAACTCATTTCTCCTTGTCTAACTATGACAGCTGGTCGGGGCAACAGGGTGGTCTGGTGGTTTAGTCACCATCACAAAACTGGACAGTCACACTGACAGAAATGTTTCCTCGGCGTGCATCGATCTGCCTGCTGTTTGTCAAGACTGTCGGCTAATGTGTACAATATCATGTAAAAATTAAAATCCTCTGGCTCACTTTGTAATCCTCTCCGAAGATTAATCAAAGTTATAGAGTTTTTCACAGCGCACAGTCACTTGTGGCGATCACGCCATTGATCATGTGGTGAAGTCACCCTGTGAGGCCACCTGTTCCCAGATGAGAGGAGAACATGTCCTTCATCCAGTCAGCCTCCCATAGACACCCAGACACCCACTGAGGGGCAACAGGACAACTCATCTAACACAGCCGCAATGTGTCGAGAGCAGAGCGGCATACTGATTACTAACACGCTCATTATTTTCATCCCATAAAACATGTTTGCAGAAACCGTCACCAACAAATACAAAGACAACGACGACGTTGACATTGAAAAATCTATTAGCACCATAACTGTGAGCACCACTGTTAGACAGCACCTCCAGACGAAGGGAAATATTTGTTTTGGACTGCATTTCTGCAGGCCAGAAAAAGCTTTTTTTTTGTGACATAAATGGGACCAAAGCAAGATTGCAAATGAGAGGCACTGTGATCCTGTGAGGCTCCTTCATATTATTTGCTTACAAAGTGAATAATGTAGAATCACAAATATAAAATCAGCTTTTAATTAATGAGGGCTTCTGTAAAAAGTCTTTCAGCTGGATAAAACAGCAGCTTGTAATTATTTTCCATTGGAAAGACAAAGCTACAGAACATTTTGCTGTGCTGAAAAATTAAGAACATTGACATTCAAGATAAACTGAAACACAAACACTGAGCTCTTTGGTTTAAGCGCCCAAAAGCACTTTTTATAAATGAGTTTGGACTGCGATTATTGCAAAGATCTTTAAGTATTTATTGTGGAGTGTTAGGCCACCTCGAGATAAAACAATGGCTGCATCAAAACACCTCCCTATGGTCCCTCTCTTTGTTTTACTTGAAGGTCAGCCAGCGTTTCGGGTTGTCGATGAGGATCTTATCCACCTGGTGCTGCGAAATGCCCCTCGTCAGCATCTTCGGCACAATGTTCTTCAGGATGTGAGAGTAGCCGTGGCCGCCGTACTTGGTGAGTCGGTTCTTGGTGTGGATGTCATGTGCAACCAGTATCTTGTCCTCGTAGCCCTCCTTCACGAGGAACGCCAAGCTGAGAGTGAATAAAGAAACCGTGAAAAACGAGGGGCCTTAAACACAACACAGCTGACAGTTTTTGTTTAAGAAAACACTGTGATTGCCAATATGCCCTTATGTGTTGTTAAACTAGTTTTTTGTGTGTGCAGACAAACATGTGGCCAGTCATTCATCACTCCTCTTGTTGACACACACTCCTCCTTCCGCTGCAGTGGGAGATTAGTGTCTCACAGTGTCTGTGAAAACACTGTAGGACATGCTCATCTCTCCACATGGTGAAAACCCAAAAGCAGCAGTTTGCTCTGGACGCCTGAAGTGGCTCCACAAACATTAATATGAATGAATATATTAAGGGATTTTCTCAAGAAAATTTAAAATGGATCTGATCTCAGATTTTGGCACTGAGTTCATATTAAACTGTCAAGTCTGGACAAATCAGTGCAGCCATACTTGTGTTCACTCATGGCATGTGGCAAATAGCAATGCAAAGACAAGTTTAACAGCGTCACTCACGTCTTCACTCTCTGGCAGTCACTGGGCATGTCAATGTCCTGGTTATACGGGTAGTTCAGCATCTCTGTTCCAAACAGATCGTACTCCAGGTAACTCCCCTGCTTCGCAAACTCCAGCAGCTCACCCTCATCAAATATGGTCCTGCAGGAAGCAGAGAAAAAGTTTTCAAAAGAAGGTGATACATCGGTGATACTCAACTTATAGCCAACTGGCCCACCGACCATTTTTTAATTCACAATGGAAATAAAATGATTTACACTGGGAATTTTTTTTGTACTTTGAATGTAAATAAGATGCCAGAGTGCTTAAAAAGCATAAAATAGAGTTTGTTTATAATAAAAAGCATCAGGGGAGGATCTGACAGAGGTCTGTGCTCAACCCTTGAACCCTTGCTATTAAATCCTAGAAACACCCCTGCGTACAGCAAACCTCAAAAGATTGAGAATAGGCATTTCATTAATTATATATACTAATAAATATCATTATTGTTTGTTTATGAACTGGCTCCTGGCCTGCTGTCATTTTGCAAAAGTGGCCCACGGGCAAGGAACTTTCAGTATCTCAGTGATACATGCTGCATTTCAAAAGAAAAAGTTTACACTGTCTCCCAGCTTGTTTTTTAAAAAGCTGAATTTCCTAAAGACTAAAAAAATTACCAGTAACCAGCACAGCAGACACTAAGACAGTCTGCTGAATCTGAAAAGCCAATCTAAAAAATACTGTGGAGTTTTGAGTGAAGAAGATAAAGTTATTATGTTTACTGATATCACAAAGCCAAACATCTGTCAGTCAAAATCTGGTTTTAATTCTTATATTTAATTTATATAATAAACTTTGATTCTAGTTTTTCATACTTACATATGTGACTCATTAATCAACTACAAATGACAGTAACTATTTTCAGTTTTCACTTATTTTCACCAAACAATAACCAGATTCTTTTCAGCACGTCAGTTCAAACTGATACTCAGAGAGGTTTTATGTCCCCGTACAATAAAGGTTTCTTGCTGCATGAGGACACTGATCATTGCTGTCAACTGCAAACAGGACTCCTTTGCAACAAGCACAGCTCAGAAAATGTTTCCAGTGATGGAAAGTGAGGAGACGAATAAGAGGAAAGGGCAAATTTGCTGTATTCCCTCTAAAAAAAATGCAAACAAACAAAAAGATTTCACAACTGTTTTCACAGCTATTGATAATCTAAAATCACACTGATCAATTTCAAGATTTAGTGTGACTTTTGCCAACTTCAGAAAAATACTTTAACATGAATACATTACAACACCTTGACTACTAAACTTTACTATGCTTACAGTCGACAAAAATCTGACAATATGAGGAAAAGATCTTCAGCCTGTATCTGTGTGTGCATTTCATACTGCGTGCATCAGGTCAGAATTCCAAGATGGTCTGCTGGATCGACTTTTGACACCAGACAGTAAGATGAATGTTTTTCTACCAGTGCACACAGAGCTGCAGATATTCATGTGGGAGATGTTGAAATTAATGAATTTTTTAATGGGAAACATAAATGTCAAGTGGGGGCTATGGGACAGGAAGTAGTGAGGCTTAAAGGAAAGGTCGACCTGATTACCGAATGAGAAGTTGATCTCTAATAGCCTGATTACACCATCAAAATCTCTTTATTCCCCTCAAATAACTGTTTCCAGGGACTTCTCACCTGTCCAGGTGTGACATGACAGTTTTGCTGATGTCACCGCCAGCCTCCTGAAGAATCCGGACGACTTCAGCTGGAGCGGCAGGATTCCTGCCAGGATGGATGATGACGGGGCAGCCGAGCTGGGCCTGAGCGTGAGCTGTGGCCTTGAGCACCTTCGTCTCGCTCTCAGTGATGGGCCAGCCAGTGCCGATCTCCCCGATCACGCCACAGCAGATGTCTGTGCCGTCGGCGCCATGGAGCACCTCGCTGACGATGATGTCTGTGAGCTGACGGGCAGAAATGAGCACTTTTTAAGAGTAGTCACTGACATAGAGCATTAAAATGACTCTTCTCTGACTTCTTAGTTCTGTCTCTTTAAGAGGCCTGATGCACATGAACAGTGCACATCAAGTTTGGATGATAACGTTTAAATATCCGTAAATATTACATGCACATTCTCAGTGCGTCACTACTTAAGGGCTAAACAGAGCAGCCAGAAACACGTTCAAATCAATCACAAGATACAGACGAAATGCAGGACGTTCTTCCTGTCTTATGACGGAGACATTCAGTGTCAGTGGCGCACTATAATATAGATCAAATTGGTTCAAACCAAGTGTTCATGCCAGATTTTGGGCAAAATGGCTGCTCCACTCAGCCTGGTCCTCACCTTCTCCACACTCATTCTCTTGGTGGCCTCAGTGTGCGTGCAGTCCACGTAGTACCCTGCTCCTGCAATGACGTGCACCCCCGTGTCCTTGGCCAGCTGCTTCAGGGTGGGCAGATCCCTTTCAATGCCCGTGGTGGTGTTCTCCACTATCGTGCCCCCGCCGGCCTTCCTGTAGACCAGCAGCTCGTCCCGCACGGCGGCGATCTCCTGCTGCAGCAGCAGGTTCTCGTGGGAGCTGTAGGGGTTCTGTCTCAGCCAGTGCATGTGCTGCATCTGGAACGGGTTCTCCGCCACCGCCTCATCACCCGCAGGAGGGGGGAAGTAGCAGCACTCAAAGCTCATGGTGAGGTGCTCGTGGGTCATGGTGCGGCCCAGCTGGTCCGGATCCACGAGACCCAGGACAGTCTGGACCTTCCCACTCAAGTTTGACATGACTGGTGTTCAGGGTTTCCAACAACCTGGAGGAACACATTTTATTTATTTACTCATAAACGTGACAAATATCAGATCCTGTAAGGTTTTGGCAACAATGAGCCTCATGGAGAAAAACAATATACAAACAAATTTTCTCTTATTTTTGCGCTTCTGTAAGAGAAGAGTGGTCTAAAGCACTTCTTACCAAGATAAGAGATAAACATCTCATTTTTACAGCTCAATTATTATTTGTCCAACACAAATTTTACATTTGAGGTTGTCATATAATCAAATTCAGCTTATTATAGTATGTTTTACAGTAATTAAAAGATTCAGATCATTACATTTCTGAGCTGAAGACATACTATTGGTCCACTGATCCCAGTTAAGACTATTAAAAACCCTTGGATGGTATTGCGTGCGTTCAGCTTCTGAGCAGCTTACATGCTGCTCTTAGATGCTTTGGCCGCCTAGAACCATGAGAGAAAGCATTTGATGAGACTGATGAATGGCTGCTGAGCTGTTTCACTGCTTTTAAACCATTTTCTTTTAATTCCAGCAACTGTGCGTCCCTCTGCTGACCAGTGGTGGAAAGTAACTAAGTATATTTCCTCAAGTACTGTACTACAGTACAAATTTGGAGTACTTATGATCTCATGCCACTTTCTGCTTCTTCTCTGCTACACTTCAGAGGAAACTATTGTACTTTTTACTCTACTGCAATTAGTTAATAACTTCTGTTTACTTCACAAATTAAGATGTTTGCACATAAACTGTAGGGACATATGCAAGTGCAGCTGAAACAATAAGTCAACTGATTAGAAAATATAATTATTTTGATAACTGTTGAAGTCATTTTCCATGCAAAAACACTGCTGCTTTTCCTTTTAATTAATTTAATCCTTGTGATTTATTAAGTTGATTTAAATTTTTCTTCACTTTTAATACTTAAATACATTTTCCTATTTGTGCTTGCATACGTTTACTTAGTAACATTTTCATTGCAGGGCTTTTACTATGTGTATATATATATATATATATATATATATATATATATATATATATATATATATATATATATATATATATATATATACATACATTTTTATTTTATTTATTTTACTTTAATGTAAATACAGGGTGTGATTACTTCCTCCACCACTGCTGCAGACATTTACAGCTTCACACATTTGGCCATTGCTGGGTTTTTGTATATTCTACAATGCCCGGATTGATACAAAGGAAAATCATGTTTACAAAGTTTAGTTTAGTTTAACTTATTTTATTTGAAAATTAATAAATACACACAGTATAAAAATGCCAGAATTAGCCAAAGGCTATTTTTCATCTGTGGTCCCTAGGCCAAGATGTTACACAAGGCTACCTAAAGTAAAACAAAGCACAAAAAACAAACAAAAACCCCCTAACAAAACGACACCAAAGAAAAAGTAACCAGGGCATACTGTTTAAAGGCTTCTTGAACACACCAACAAGAAATGATTTTTACATGATTTTTTTAGCCACAAGAATGTAATGATCATCAAATGTGAGATTCAGTGCTAAAACTTGGGGCGAAGGTGATGCAATGTGAAAGGACATAGAGGCGGTAGTGACATATTTTCATATAGAACATTCCAAAACTTGCAGGACATATTATTATTTGCAGCAGCAGCAGAAAAGAGTGCTTACATGTGTATGTGTTAATGATCCATTGTTTTAACTGATTACTGATAGATCTTCGTGTGTGTGTTTAGTTCTCTGATATGAATTGGATTTACATTCCACTCTCTTGAACCTCGTACAGACCAGGCTATCACAGCCTCCTCTGTAAGACACAATTAATGTTTGTTCTTCTGCTACAGGTGGTGGTGGAGCTAAGCCATGGGAGACTTTATATATCAAACACAAGTTTGCACATTTATTTAAGTTCTTTTAAGTATTTAAGATTTCACCTCTGCATGAGTTATCCAGGTGTGCCAGAGTCTCTGCACAGGGCACACCTGCCCTTGTTTTGCGTTAGGGGGCGTTACCTGTACTAACACATGACCAAGTGGGGTTCATGATCAGCACAGAGCAGATTTGGATGCTTAATAACGTTTGGTGCTTTTCTTAACAGAAACATTGAGATAAATTAAAGAGCATGTTGCATGAGGCCCACTGTTACAGACCAGACATGAGACTGTGTTTGGAGGATCAGGCTGTGAGCAATCATTGACCAGCCAGGCTGACCCCCAGTGCAGGACAGCGACCTTTAGCAAAGCAAAGTGCAGCACCCGACCCTTATTAAACACTTATTGAACTGACCACAGGATCTGTTTAGGAGCTCAGTTTACTTCAATTCTTACTTATTCGGTTTGCAAAACGCGAGTTATAACCGCAACATGACCGTTAACTCACAGGGAGCAACGTTTTGAGCTAGTGCAAAGTGCAACTCGTTAAAAACAAACCGAAAACAGCGTGCAGTAAAGTCACAGCTGCAGCACGAGGCGGACGGAAACTTAAACTACTTTAACCTTCTACTGTAACATGTATCTAGACTACTCACAGACTGTTTGCTGATCTTGTTCCTGCTCCCGGCGGCAGCCCCAGCTGAACTCAGGCAGGTACAGATTAGCGGAGCAATATGACGCGAGTGTGACCCATCGCGAGAGATCGCGAGATTACAGTTCCTGCTGACAGCAGAAACCTCATGGACTGTCAAACAAGCACAGACTGCAGGCTGCAAAATAACGAATCACGGTTTATTATTTAAATATAAAAGTTATTTTTCAATATTATTTCAACATTTCTTTCGTTAATTAATTCTGAAGATTACAAGTATGGACCTTGAATGTTACTTTAGCCTTATTGTTATTTTATTTTATTTTTTTATTTTATTTTTTCAAGCCCATCTTCATATGTACAGCTAATTTAGTTTACAGTTCATTACAAAGAAAATTTTCGGTCAGTGTTAAAGGTAAAATAAATTAAGAAAAATACATTCACAGTTTAATAATGATAGGAAAAAAGGAATAATAATACTACTAATAATAATGATAATAAGCCACCTTTTCTTAAATACATCTCCCCTATTTCATATTTCGTGAGTCATTTATCCATGAATTTTACTTCTTTAATCATACTAATCCATTTTATCAAATCTGGGGGATTAGTTTTTTCCACCTTTTGGTGTAAAGGTATGTATTTTTCATCTTGACTACAAGCAGCCGGAGGTTTTCCCCAAATTATATGCTCTGCTTTTAAATATAGAGTTGTTTTTTTTTTTTTTTTTTTTAAATCTCTTCCATCAACATTAACACTTTCAATACATATTTGATATTTTACATGAGTAGAAAACATGTAAATAGTTAGCATGATCTTCTCCACATTTCCTCCAGCACTGAAAGCTTGAGCTCTTATATTTTCAGATAATGTCTAGGGTCAAAAAGTATCTCATATTTTCCAAGCTTAATTGTTATTTTAATGCTAAATAAGTATAATTTAACATAAGGCAACAAATTTAAAAAAGAGCATGAATAAATAGCAGAAACAATTTTCTAAAAAGTCACCCACGATAAAGGATTTTAAAGTTTATGGCTTTATTAGTGATAATAAATGTTTTATTATTACTGTAGGCTATGGAGAAGTTATTGTTATCCATAAATAAAAACAGATTATTGGTTATAAGGCTGTGAAAAATCTCTCTCTTAATTGTTATTTCATTAATGCAGTCATTAATAAAGGCTCATTGTGACTGTCTTGTCTTGTCGTTGGAGGTCGAAAGGTCATCCATCACAGGCGACAGCCTAGTAACCCCAAAACTGTTATCATTAATGACTTACAATTGGTCTTTAAAAGCTTAATAAATGATTTAATGACTATTTATGGAGCAAGAAGTTACAACTAATAAACCCATAATACAGGATGACTTATCAGAAACCTCAAATTTCAGATCCTTAGACACAAATCTAGGCGTCAAACAGGGTAACATATTAATTGTGAACAGCTGTCATTTTAAAAATTGGATGATATCATAGCTTTGGAAAACATGTGAGGATGATGCAGGGTTTGAGAGACAGACTGTGACTCGCTCTGTTTCTGCGCTCCTCGCTCAGCAGATGGTCTCCACAGCAGCATTTGTTCTGCTGTTGCGGGGAACATACAAACATGTTCAGTGCTCATGTTTCAGACTGGATAAATGTCTTCACTCGCTGAGATGTGGAAGATGAGGTTGATGCATGCAGTGACATTTTCTGTTTGTGTCTTAATTTTGCTTTACCATGGTCAAAATAATCTGCAGGAGGCTCCCTGGAGCAAAAAGGGCCCCTAGTGCACCCTCATCCCCACTCAGCTCATTTTGTCCAGGTGAAGATGTAGATTATTATTTCTGAGATGAGACAGAGTTATTTATTTTATCCGATCTAGATTACTGTCTCTCCTTCTTCACATGTTTTAGCAAGATATTCTTGGGTTGCAAGTCTTTTGACCAGTTGCTCTAAAATGACTCTGATCTTGATGTCTTTATTTTGACTCCTAATTAAATTTATAATACAAGTCAAGATTATTCTGATAACTTTTAGAGCTCTGCATGTTGGCTGTTCCTCGTGCCACTGAAGGACATGGATGGATTACTGAGCAGGCCTATTGGGAATGAATCCAGGAGCCTACAGTGTCACGGCCCTGCAGGCCTTTACCTGCAAAATGTCACTTGAGGACACACGTTCAGACCAGGAAAAGACACAAATGACCACAAAGAAGCATAAAACAACTACAAAGAGATAAAAATGAGATGTAAAACAGCTGCAAAGAGACACAAAGAGACTCAAAATGACCACAGAGAGACACAAAAACCACAGAGACATGCATAACAACCACCAAGAGATGCAAAACAACAACAAAACGAGGTTAAACAAACATAAAGTCTGTGTGTCCAGCTCATATATCAGAAAAACAGTGGGGTCTTTTGCATGTCCATGCCCTGGGGCCATTGTCTCATTATCAACCCATGCTATAGGAGACTTTGTTTTTGAGATAACAACTCCTACACTGTAAACACTGTGAACGCCTTTAGTAAAAAGCAGCTCTAAATCAACCAGCATTTCCCTGGATCTCATGTATAACCTTATATTGTGTCTGTATTTTATGTACTTCCTTTGTCCTTAATTGTAAATCACTTGCTCTACAAATAAACTCTCATACTTACTTAGTCTCAGTGTTTCTCTATCGTCTCGAGACTATCTCTCCACTCCGTTACATATTCCATATGTACGGGGTATGACCCCCACTGCTTGTCAGGGTACTTGGATAATTCTTTAAGACACACCGGCTTGCCCGGCCACGCCCTATTGCGTAGCTATAAAGCGCCAGCGCCGGCGTGTGATCACTGATTGTTTGATCTCCACGTGTGCGTCAGGGTGCAGTATCTCTCAATCCACGTTAGAGAAAGAGCTAGGGTGCAGTTGTTGAATCCGCTTACCTGCTGTAAGTCGGGGCGTCTGTCTTTGGCAGCCTCCCTGGATTACTGTGTCTTTGGGCTCTTCCTGTCTGTTTTCTGTGAGCTAAAGTCATCCTGTCTGGTCGAGCCGGAGGTCCTCCGGCTCCCGGCGGTGGTGGCTGTGTTCCTCCTGGCGTATTGCTCGCGGCTCGTGAGCTAACGCGCTCGGTGGATACACGCCTGGTGCTGACCGTGTTGGTAAGGTGCTCTCTCCCCAACGTATTGCTCACGGCTCGTGAGCTGACGCGTTCGGTGGTTAGGTACTGACTGTGTCGGCGGCAGTGTTGGTCGTCCGGGAGTTGGGCCAGAGCTGAAGCTTCGGCTCCCGGCTCTGGCGGTGTCCTCTTGCCGGCGTATTGCTTGCGGGTCGCGGGCTAACGCGCTTGGCGGCGAACGCCGATCTTTCCCTCTCCAACAGTCTCCCCCTCCAATAGTTCAAGCACTCCCTTGTCCACCCCACCATAGCGTACGGCTCCCACGCAGTCCATTACAAGAAACAAACACACACAAAAAAAAAAAAAAAAAAAGAGAATAAGTGAGTTAGCTTCGGTGCTACGGCTAACAGGAAGTGACGGAGTACTTCCGGGTCAGTATGGCGGCTCAGGAGGGACATTGTTGTTTGGGCTGCGGGGTGGCGATGCCCCTAGAGGATGGGCATGATAGCTGCGTTGTATGTCTGGGGCATGAACATGCTCTAGTTTCAAGAGAGAACCCTCAGTCGTGCATGGACTGTTTTATTCTGCCTGCACGTACCAGAGAGGCCCGTTGCCGATTTTTTGCTCCAAAGCGTGTGGGTGCTCAGGCTCATGAGGGACCACAGCTTAAAACTAGGAGAGTGGCTGTGGCTTCGGAGGGGAGGGGGGAGTGTTCTGGTGCCTGGCAGGCTCCATTACCTCCTCTTCGGCCTATCATGGTTCGGCCTCCGCTGACCTCGTTTCATCCCTTAGGGGAGGAGGAGGAGGAAGCGGAGGAGGACGACGTAGATGTGGAGACCATCTCTTCCTCCGAGGATAATGTTCTCTCTTGCGCACAGCCGTCCGTGAGTGAGGTAACTCGGGGAGAGGTAGCCCATCGTTTTGGGGAGGTGATTAGCAGGGCCTCTAGGGCTCTAGGTGTGGCCCTTCCTGAGAACCCCAGGGCTACATCCTCTCGGTTCGAAGAGGGTACGGAGGTGCGCCCTGCCTCTACCCAGGTGCCGCTCCTACCTGACTTTAAGGAGCTGCTGTGCCAGCAGTTCCACACTCCAGCCACTACCCACAAGTGGTCTGCAGCGTGTCGCCGGTTTTCCAACATGCACGACAAGGACCAGATTGCTTGCGGGACACTTCCCCCAGTGGACCGGGCCATCTCTCCATTGGTGTCCCCCTCTAGCTCCATACTTGGCAACGCCACCTGCTCTAGCAAAAATTGCAGGATCATGGATAGTCTGCTCGCCAGGCTACATAAAGCCATGTCGGTGCAGACTCGGCTGGCAAATACAGGCGCTATTTTGTCCCTTTACCTCCGTGACCTGTCTCGGCAGGTTCAGGTCGACACCAGCGTCGGTGAGGAGCTGCAGATGGCCTCCTCATGCCTCTCCTCTGTGATGAGGGAGCAGGCTGAGGCGGCAGGCAGTGCCTTAGCTTCCTTTTGGGTAGCTAGGCGCCACTTGTGGCTGTCTCAATCCCAGCTGCAACAAGGGGATAGAGACTGCCTGCTTAAAGTGCCGGTGGAACCCACAGCCATGTTTGGCCCTCACGCCACTGCCTTATTGCAGCAGGCGCAGGAGAGCCGCCGCTGTGCTAAGGAGGTTTCAGTAGGCCTCGTCAAGCGTGTCGCAGGCTCCAGGCCTAGACGGCCTCGCTCTCGGCCGGCACCAACTCCTGAGGCCTCGTCGTGGGGTCAAGGGGACCTCAGACTCGAGCTAGAGGCCTCCCGGCAGCATAAGCGCCGCCGCCAGGGCAAGGGCAGAGGACCGACTGCTAAGGCAGCGGGGTCCTCCAAGCGCCCTCAACCCTCCTGACAATCGTCGGACTCGGGCCAACCAGGTTTCCCCATCTGCTGCTCGCAGGATGGCCTGGTTGGCCCTGGAGGCCAACCCGTGGGTGGTCTCCACCATGACCCACGGGTACCGCATTCAGTTTTTGCGCCGACCGCCAATTACAAGAACACCCATGTTTACAACAGTGGCCGATCCTCACCAGGGGGCGGTTCTGCAGGCAGAGCTGTCCACTCTCCTGAAAAAAGGGGCCATAAGGGAGGTGGCCTCAGAGGATCAGCGGGCTGGGTTTTTCTCCCGCTACTTTCTGGCCCCGAAGAGGGACGGAGGGCTTCGGCCAATTCTGGACCTCAGGGGGCTGAATCAGTATCTCCGGCCTCTGCGATGCCGGATTTTGACGGTCCCCAGGGTGAGACAGGCAATCTCTGCAGGAGATTGGTTCGCCACTATAGATATGAAGGATGCCTATTTCCAGATACCCATCTGGAGGGGTCACTGGCGCTTCCTGCGGTTCGGCTTTGCCGGCAAAGTATACGAGTTTCAGGTGCTGCCGTTCGGCATTTCTCTGGCACCACGCACCTTCACTCGATGTATGGATGCGGTTCTCTCCCCCCTGAGGCGCAAGGGCATCAGGATTCTGAACTACCTCGACGACTGGCTGATTTGCGCAGTCTCAGAGGAGCAATGCCGCCAACACGTAGCCCTGCTGTTGGACCACGTTCAGAGTTTAGGCCTGCGCCTAAACTACAAGAAGAGCAGGCTCGAACCGGCCCAGGTGACCTCCTTCTTGGGTATGGTCCTGGACTCGAGGAGCGGTACAGTCGCTTTGACCCAGGAGAGGCAGCTGGTCTTCAGGTCTTGTGTCGCCCTGTTCCGGCTGCGCGCTCTGGTCAACTGGGGTCTCTGCCTTCGCCTCATGGGCCTAATGGCAGCCATGGTGCAGGTAGTCCCTCTCGCCCTCTTGCACATGCGGCCTGTACAGAGGTGTCTGCTGAGCTTGGGTCTGTGTCCTCAGAGGTCCCACAAGACCAAAGTACTGGTCTCTCGGAGGCTCCACAGAGCCCTACGGTGGTGGAAGGTACCCGCGAACATCAGGGCGGGCCGCGAGCTGGGTCCAGTGATCTATCGCCAGCTGGTGTACACCGACGCATCTCCGGCAGGGTGGGGCGCGGTACACGAAGGCTGTGGGGTCAACGGTGTCTGGACCGGCCGATGGCAGGGTCAGCACATAAACGTCCTGGAGCTGAGGGCGGCTCTTCTCGCTCTGCGTCATTTCTTGCCGAGACTGAGGGGTCACCATGTGATTGTCCGCACGGACAGCACAGTGGCAGCCGCTTACATCAACAGGCAGGGGGGGCTGGGCTCCCCGGTCCTGTGCAAACTGGCTACGGTTCTCTGGCAGTGGGCTCACCCCCTCCTCCTCTCGCTCAGAGCCGTGCATGTGCCGGGGGTACTCAACTCCGCGGCAGACATCATGTCGAGGGGGGGCCCTCAGCCGGGGGAATGGAGGCTCCATCCGGAAGTGGTTTCCGAGATATGGCGTCGCTTCGGCAGGGCAGAGGTCGACCTGTTCGCGTCAAGGGAGTCGTCCCATTGCCCGCTCTTTTTCTCGCTGCGGAACGACGATCCCCCCTTGGGCTGGGATGCTCTGGCTCATCCATGGCCCAGGGTTCTGCTCTACGCCTTTCCCCCCTTCGCTCTTCTCCAGCCTCTTCTTCGAAGAGTTCTGGTGGAGCATGTGCGGGTGATATTGGTGGCTCCTCTGTGGCCCCACATGGCGTGGTTCTCTGCCATTCCGCCTCTGCTGGACGGACCACCATGGGAGCTCCCGCGCCGGAGGGACCTTCTCTCCCAGGCGAACGGAGCCCTGTTCCACCCATTTCCAGCGGGGCTCAGGTTGGTGGCTTGGCCCCTGAGAGGGACAGGCTCCTGGCCTTAGGGTTACCAGGGCCTGTCGTGGCAACGATTCAGCAGGCCCGGGCTCCATCCACTAGGGCAGCTTATTCGTACCGTTGGCAACTGTTTGCTGCCTGGTGTGGTTCTAACCAGGTGGATCCCTACTTAGCCTCAGCCCAGCAGATCCTGCGGTTTTTGCAGTCTCAGCTGGAGGCCCGGAAGGCTGCGGTAACACTGCGAGGATTGGTGGCAGCAATCAAAGCAGTACGAATCGGTGAGGTTGCACTGAGTGAGGAGGACTGTGCCCTCATTTCTCGGTTTCTCCGGGGGGCCCAGAGGCTTACGGTGCGAGCGGCTGGTCCCGCCGTTCCCTTGTGGGACTTGGATGTCGTCCTTGGGGCTCTTAAGAGTCCCCCTTTTGAACCCCTTGGGGATGCTGATTTGAAGTGGCTTTCCATTAAGACCGCTTTTCTGCTTGCTATTACCTCGGCCAGGAGGGTGAGCGAACTCCATGCATTGTCAGTGCATGGCGACTGCTGCCGGTTCTCCTCGGATGGTTCTAGTGTCAATCTGAGACCCAACCCGGCCTTCCTGCCTAAGGTCCTCACTGAGTTCCACCTGTCTCAGTCGGTTGAGCTTAGGTCTCTCTCCCCTCCCGATGCTGGTGTGGACGCTGGGCAGGGTCGGTCCACTCTGTGCCCGGTGAGGGCCTTGACAGAGTACATTCGGCGGACTCAGGCTATCCGGAGATCTGATCAGCTCTTTGTCTGTTACGACCCTGGACGTCTGGGAAGACCTTTGTCGAAGTCCAGACTGTCACACTGGGTGGTGGACACTATCCGTCAGGCTTACGTCCTGTCGGGTGTGCCTGTTCCGCCAGGGGTCCGGGCGCACTCCACTCGGGGTGTGGCTGCCTCCTGGGCCTTGTGGCGGGGGGCCTCCCTTGCCTCCATTTGCTCTGCCGCCACATGGTCATCCCCGTCGACCTTTACCAGGTTCTACCGTCTCAACGTCGCTGCCAGTCCCTCCCTTGGGGAGCGAGTGCTGGGCTCGGCCCAACGGTAGACACGTTGTCTCCCCTCGGCCTTGCGTCTTGCGGGCCGGATGAGCGGCTCCCTGTGGCCAGCCTAGCCCCTGCGTCTTGCGGGGCCCTGGCTGGTTCCCTTTGGTTGCCTTGCGTCTTGCGGGCTTCCATGGCGCCCCTTTCCCTCTCAGGATGGGCCCTAGCGCCTGGCGGGGCCTACTCCTGTGTTGTATATATTGTATATTTGTACATAGTTCGTTTGTTGCACGTTGTGGTGTGGGATTGTGGGCTGCACCGTCTCCTCACGGGGTGTCTTAAAGGTCTACCCCGTACATATGGAATATGTAACGGAGTGGAGAGATAGTCTCGAGACGATAGAGAACGGTTGGTTACTGTGTAACCTAGGTTCTCTGAGTGAAGAGACTATCTCTCCAGTCCTTAGGCCGCTCGGAGACACGTTTCGTTCAAACTATCAGTGATCACACGCCGGCGCTGGCGCTTTATAGCTACGCAATAGGGCGTGGCCGGGCAAGCCGGTGTGTCTTAAAGAATTATCCAAGTACCCTGACAAGCAGTGGGGGTCATACCCCGTACATATGGAATATGTAACGGAGTGGAGAGATAGTCTCTTCACTCAGAGAACCTAGGTTACACAGTAACCAACCGTTATTGTGTTGTGTGTCACTAGTTTGTAAACACAAAAGAATCAGGAATATGAACACTATGTATCACAGCTGAGAGTACAAGTTGAAATAACTCTCCACAAGACTTGCTTGGGAAAAAAACTTTTCTTTGAGAGTTGGGTTCAGAATCAGACTGAGTAATGGGGAGGGCCTATTGTTCACATATTGGGAATTCTTATCTACGTATAATTTTCCACTAACCCCTTAAGAATATGCTATAATATTTGATGCTATTCCAACAGGCACTGTAATGCTTCTAATAAATGTTATTGGACCTTAACTCAGATGTGTACCTCGCCCCAATGCAGCTGATTTCCCATGCACCCCAAACAATAATAATAGAGCCACACATGCTCGATTTCAACAAGATGTTGTCTCTGTTCCACATATCATGGCATATTGGAATCATTGATAAATGCTGGAAGAGGGTTTGTGCGCTTCCTCATAAATACCTAATTGTGATTAAGGTTGAGGAGGTGTCCTTCAAAATTATTCTGAAACTGTTTTACACCTTCTCTGCTTTTCTGGCATTAATCTCACACCAAGAAATGCTGGAAGGACTTCTGCAGATTTTTCATGGACCATATCTCTAAAGACTTTTATGTGAAAATGTGGTGTTTGGTTTCCTCAAGTATCCAAAAATGAAGACAAAACCTTTTTTATAATTCACTTGGTAATGATTCTGGCAAAGTATTTTATCCATAAATGTAAGTTTAGCAATAATAAACCTCATATTGGTGCTTTTCTAAACGATGTTGAACACTACATAAAACTGCTCTTTAATTCGATCAACAAAATGGCTATTGAGACACTTGAAATCTGTATGTCTTATAATATCTTTGTGTAGTATTGTACCCCCCTGGCTCTCTGAATACCATCAACTGGAACACTTTTTACACTGTGTTGTTTAAATAAAGAATGATTAAAAAAAAATAATCACAAAACAGGGCCTCAAGACTGGATTTAAGAACAAACAAAACACAGATGGTGAAGTTATGTGAAATAAAACTGGTGAACTGAAAGTAAAGCACCTCTAATATGTTAAAACAACTTAGCAACACTGCTGATAATAAGCTGTAAGACAAAATCAATACTGTCAGCCATTGTGACTGCAACAAACGAGGCCACGGGGAGTCAAAATGAATGTACCAAGTCAAAAAATTAAACAAAGTTTGTCTTTTTTATGGTAAATGAGTTTTCGGAGTGCTGTAACTCATAAGCCCAGAGTACCATACCACTGCAGGGCTCCTCATTAGTGACAAGAGAAGATTGTCACCCTCATTCATCTGTATGGCAGACAGGTTTCAGACGGACACGACCACAGGGAGCTTCTCAAGGAGAGGGATGACTAAAAGCCACCTCTCCCACGTGGACGGACCTCCTGAGACACTGCTCAGACATTAACATGACTTTGAGTTTGATGCATGGTCTGTATACTTTGGAATCTTGTTATCATTTATAGTCGGGTTTGTTTTTCAGTTTTTAGAGCCATCAAATTTGATTTGGAAATGTATTAAAAGCATGACCTCTATGTCCTAAACTCACCATTGAACTCACTTAAAACACTTAATTTGTTTTGTTCCTCGCTGCATTTATATATTTAAACGTTCTTCTGCATTATACATTTTTATCAAGTACATACTTTATCAAAACAGACTGTTCACAACCTGAAGAGAAAGAGTCCAGATATCACTGTGGCTGCCAGAGGCCTGTCAGGAGTTTAAGGTTCGGCCGAGTGTTGTGGTCTGGTGCCCTCTGCAGACAGAGATGAGGCACATACTTTGCAGTCTGATGAGGCAGTGTAACATCAGATATCTCAAACAGTGGATTAAGTATTCAGACCTTAAAAGCACTAATGCTACACTAAAATACTCTATTACAAGTAAAAGACCTGCACTGGAATGTTACTTAATGAGGTCTGATTAGTCAAATGTACCTAAAGTATTAAAAGTACAAGTACTCCATTCACAAAAGCGGCCCTTGTGACAGTTATACTATCATATATTATAATATAAGAATATTATTGGTTATGCATTTCGATGAAGGTTGGACTGTACTGTTTAGTTTGTTGAGGCAGAGCTCATTTTCAAAATATTCTGTATAGGAGTGCATCTAATGATTATTTTCATTATCTTTTAATTAATTGATCGATTGTTTGGTTTGTAAAAGAAAAAAAAAAATAAATAGTGGAAATTGCTGTCACAGTTACCCAGAGCCCACAGTGACACCTTCACACTGATTATTGATTAGTTTCAGCCAATCAATCAGTGGCGCCACCTAGGGGGGACCAGGGGGAGTGCACAGTCACCCACATACAATCACTGCCACCCCTAACCCTTGCACATTGCATGTGCATAATATGATTGCAAAAACTTTGAAACAGGATTGTTATGGAGGTCAAAATGTTAGCTGTACTGTATTTGTCCATGCACATCAGACAACTGATACAATTAACAATAGCAATGTTTAGCACTGTCACCTCACAGAAGGGTGCAGTGTGGTACTCCAGCTTCCTCCCACAGTCCAGAGACATGCAGGTTAGGTACTGGTGGCTTTGAAACGCCCGTAGGTGTTAATGTGAATGTGAATTTGAATGTGTTTGTGTGACAGCTCTGTGACAGCCAGGTGAACTATCCAGGGTGTATCCTGCCTCTCACCCAGTGTCAGCTGGGATAGGCTCCCCCCTACATTACAGATAATGGATGAATGAATAATAAATGAGTTAATTAAAAGGAAAAGCATTTTCTGTCATTTATCCAACTAATCATTTCTGCTGTACTTGCATATTTTCTTTTCCTTTTGTGCCAAAATCTTAATTTGTTAAGGAAATAAATAAATTCCTTTGGTTTTATTCTATTTCTCCTAACTATTGTTTTTTTCTTTACTCTTATTTTGCCATGTTAGTTTTACCTTCTCCATTTTTTCAAAATGTTGCCTTCCCTTTATTATTGTGTTATTGTATTACATTATGTATCCTTGCCTTTTATGCACCTCTTATTCATTACACTCTGTCCATTACAGGACAATGTGCCTCTGAAACAGGTGAGTTTGGGTCAACTTGTATTTTTTAAATGTGCTATATAAATTAAATTGACTTGAACTGATGTAAATGTAGTAAAAAGTAGTATTTCTCTCTCAAATGTAGTTGAGAGCAAGAAATGTGACTATAAAGAAAATAAGAAATGTGCACACACAGTACTTTGTGTATCCTTTGTGTATCCTTACCTTTTATGCACCTTTTATTTCTTTAATCATGTATACCTGTATTGAGGCAGAGCCATCTGCCTCGACTGGAAAGCACTTTAAAAGCACATATTTACTGTAAGTAAGTATAAGCAAACTTAATTTACAAAACACTTTTCAAAACCAAGGTACAGTGGAAACAATAAAAAGTACACAGAAAGCAAACACCCACTACAGGACAGAGTGCTCATGAAACAGATGACTTTCAACTTGTATTTTTTGAATGTGCTACATAAATAAAACTGACTTGACTTAATATAAATGCAGTAAAACTTAGTAGTTTCTCTGAAATGTAGTTGAGAGAAAGAAATGTGAATATAAAGAAAATAAGAAATATGCACACACAGTCCTGCTCTCGCCTGAAGGGGGACTGGGGAGCTTTCAGTCAGTGAATGACATGAATCACAATAAAAGCCAGCAGATGACTGTGGTGTTCTGCTGGTTGTTTCTGGTCTTTTATCTAATGTGGTTAGGCTCTCCACGGCCTCAAGCATTGTGAATCAAAGGGCATGTTTGTTTCAAGAAATTACAGGCAGATAATGAATTATAAGGACAATGAAACTGTGATGAATTCCAAACCTCGCCCTTAATGGTGTTGAAACGGAGGCACTCAGACAAGAAAATGTGATTTCACTATACTTCCTCCTCATACTTCACTCCCTGTGAACTGTGTAACAAAAACCACAGAAAAAGACACAACAGATAATTAAAATAGCCACAATGAAGTGCGAAGCAATCAGTGTAAAGCTGATGAAAAATAAGCTGCATAAGCTTTTGTTTAAGAGAAGCTCAGTGAAAGTATGTAGACACCCAGACATCACGCTTACATGCGATTCTTGACCATCTCATCTCAAAACCATGATCATTAATGAGCTTCTATGATGTCCTATAATTTCTGGAATACATTCAGTCAGATTTTGGAACTTGGCTGCAGGGATTTCAGCCACTGATGGTGAGTGACAACGCCCTGCTCGCAGTCTGCGCTCCACTTTATCAGAAGTATCAGATGTAGCTGAGGTCACAGCTCTGTGGGTCAAGTAATTCAACCCCCAAACCCTTTATGGATTTCTTCATGGACCTCACTCACTGTGCAAGCCAGGGGTAATTTAGCCCACCCCACAATGTTGCCACAAAGTTGGAAATTGCACACTTTTGTCCAAAACATTACTGTATGTGGTATCATTGAGGTTTCCCTTAATTGGAGGCGAGGCCCTTAACTCAAAAACTATGACAAAGAGCCCCAGCACACAAAAGCACTTTTGTCTATAAAGTATTTCTTCTAAACATTAATTTGAGGAAGGACTGAGGACTACTCTTTTCTTTGTTCCTTAACAATCCAGACAACATTATATATACATTTACGTCTGTCCTTTGTTGTATTCAAATATAAGGATTAAAAGCTTTGCAGTACAAATGTTTCCATAGAAATTAATGCATAAATCGAGACAGGAATTGCTCTTAAAGCAATGAATATAATGTTGGTAAAAGTCATTAGCTGCTGTATACAGAACAGAATGAAAGAAACACCCTTTTGATTGTGTTAGTCACTGATAGAGAGACGTGATAATAAACACAAGGTGGAAAATAGACATAAGAAGGATCTTATATTAATATTTTTTTAATGCATGAAAATAATATAGAAGCTTTTTCTGTAACGCTAGAATCAAAACAGTCAATAACTGTTTGGTAAATTGTTCGAAAATTTATCTGTAACAACTTTGCTAAGTGGTTTCTTTTGATTTTTTAAGTCAAAGTGCCCAAAATGAACTGGTTCTTGTGTCTCAGATGTAAATAACTGCAGGTTTATTCATTTTCCATAGTATACTAAATATCCTCTACTTGGGTTTTGGACAATCATATCAATAAAAAAAGCCATTTCACCACATAATCTCAGGCACTGAGGTAAATGTGATGGATTTTCTTTCCTTCTTTTTTTTCTTATTATTTTATGACATTTTATTCAGCAGACAATAAATTTCAATCAACCACCATATTTATCAATAATAAAAAAAAAAAGTCAGTTATTATGTAAGTTATTTAGGTCAGAGTAAAGCAATGACAAAAATAATGTAAAAAAAAAAAAAAAAAAAAAAGAAAAAAGAAAAAGAGTAATGTCCAAAAGGTCAGAAAAATTAAGAAATTTAAAGGCACAAATTAATTACAAAATCTAAACTTATTTTATTTTATTTTATTATTTTTTTCAGTGGTTTTCCTAAATTCCCTGAGACCTCTGCTGAAATCAGGATGTTGAATCAAACCTTGCTGGTGTGACAGATGCCATGCAGTTTGTGTGACGTGTCATGCAAATCACTTTTCCACGGGTCCACATGACAAGCCAATGGTCTGCAAGTTGTTTGTCTTCATGCAGTTTCCTATATAAACTCTAACTGCAGAAACATCCACACAGTTCTGTGAGAACTCTGGAACAAGAAACTAACTTCAGTCATGGCTGTGAGGACTCTGGTTGTGGCCTGCGCTCTCTTCTTGGGAATGTGCATGGTCATAAATGGCGGACCCACTGAAACAACACATGCCTACTGCAAGATTGTCTGGTAAGTGTTCAGCTATTTGTGGTCGTATAGTATAGGTGGTAGTTAAATTTGCTCCTTTAGCTCATGGTTCACGCGGTGTGAATAGGAGGAGATATACAGTAAGATATAAGATATGATTATATAAATACTGATAAATATAGACAGATAGACAGTGATGTATGTGACTTTTTCTGTTCCCAGGTTGCTCGGAATGCCATGCAATCAAGTTAACATGGCCATCGTGACTCAGATTAAAGCCATGGGCTCGTACAAGGTGACAACTTGAAGAGATATTTTGCGTCACATGGATCTATTTCAGTGACAGTCATGTAAATGTACAATATCTATAGCTGATACTGATTTACAAAATGTTCTTTCTGTGGTTCTAATGCAGCTTGGCTCTGTGACGGCATCACTAGTTCAGGCCAACCACACCTCTGCAGTCGGCCAGATTGAGAGTGTTAACTTCACCATGATCCCCACAGCTATGGCCCTGGGCTGCCATGTAGAGGTGAGTCACATACTTATGCATCTTAATTACCATCAGTAAAATTAGATTCATCTTACAGGAAATACAAATCAAGGCTGATTTATGGATGGCTCTTTAAAGTGAAGTCCAGTACAATAATGTCATGACCATGTTGTTTTGGTTGCTGTTCAGGGTACATCTGTGTCCGCATTCTGGTTCAGCCTGTTTGATAACGGCACCAACTACTGTAACCTCCGCAACGTAATACAAGGTGGGTGGTGTAAACACACTCATATGAGTGTGGACTTTATTTTGAAATTCATAAAACTACATTTTAGTCAACATGTCAGCAACACTCTCACTCCAACATGTTTGTCAGAATCCAGTCCTAAAATGTGTAAACTGGAAACCATCTCTGTCTGTTGATTGTTAGTTAATCATTTTCTTTCTGTTTCCTGTCTGTACAGGAAGTGGACTCACCAAAGCTCCAGGCTTCGTGGAGTTCACTAACGAGTGGCTCTGCCTTGGAGTTGGACTTTCTGCCTGCAAATCATAGTGAAATCTAACATGTGTGTTTTGTCATGGTTGAAATTTCTGTCCCATCATACAGATGAAGAAAATGAAGACAAAGTATGTCGCTATGGCACAGGAGCTCATCGTCATGTTATAAATAAATGCCATTATTCCTTTTTTAAATGATCACTTTGTTTGGGATATAATGATATTAACATGTGGAGTTGCTCTAAATGTAATTACAACTGTCTTCACACAAGGAAATAAACAATGAATGAATGAATCAAACATAGTAGTTAATGTTTGGCATCTGAGAAATGCACCTCAAGGAAGTGACTCACACAGGCTGCTATAATTTAAGTTTAAAGCATTTTATCACTTCAGCTATAAAGCATGGAGACAGGAAATGTTACTGTTCGACTAAATGTCGGACTCTGGCTATGATATTATTCTTGTTGCTAAAAGTTAATGTATGTAACTAACACCAGTGTTGTAAGGTAGTTATGATGGGCCCCAACAATCATCTTAGTATCATAGGTATATTACAAATATACCAAGGACAATCAGAAGTGATTTATCAAATTGAATAGTTTTTTTAATAGATATAGTGTTGTTATAGATCGCTACTGACTATTTACAAAAAGAAAAGAAAAGAAAACATGACAGAGATGTGTTTGCCTTTTGGGGGCATAAATAGCGATTGGCACTGCTTTTAATTAAATATGACTTCTCATGACTTCTCATTTGATTACAGTTGTATTTTTGAGGTGACAACCTGAATCACTCTCGAGGGCCAGTTCTTCTCCACGAGCCCCAGTGCAACTGCAATACCTGCACTCTATATTTACACCTCTGACTAACACCCCAGCTAGGTCACACATGTGAGGGTAAAGTTTGTGGTACAAAAAAAACAAAAAAAGTTCGGTTTTGGGGGTTTTGTATTGTTTTGTCAAGTGAACAGACAGACCTCCACATTCATTTAATAGAAGTTACATATAAAAAAAACAAATATAATCAAACAAATGTCATTATAGCAGTTTAATAACATCCAGTAATTCTGTTTATCCACATTTTAATGGTGGAGTCTGATGAGCTCATTTCTTTCTTCTTGTGACTGTTAACCACGGTTAGACAAAAGGCCAACCTGTAAGGTGATTATTCATACATGCACATGATACATAACAATCTGCTGTTGTCACACTATCCTCAAGACTTTTGAACATTAAAACAGTTAGTCATGCTCCATTTTTATTGGGTTCTTTCTTAAAAGAGTTCCTGTCATCCTTAGGCCTCGTTTAGCCTGCGGGCCACCCAGCAGTAGTTGATTAGGTGGGCTTACTACTTGGTAGATGGGTAGGTTACCAGGGAAAAAGAGTTGGGTATACCCTGTATACCTGCGCATACCTTCCACTATGGAGCAAGGAGGACATTTTTTTTTTCAATTTCACAGATGTATTACAAAAGGTAATCACTCATTCTACTCTGCTTAAACACGTAAAGTTGAATGGCATAACACTAACAATAGTATCAATGTTACATTATGTCATGTCCTTGTTTAAGTTAACTGTCAGACAGTGTAGCTTTGTTTGGAGAATGCAGTAATTTTGTGATTTTTAAGTGCATATAAGTGATTTAAATGTCAAAAAAGCCTCCTGTGGACAGCTGCTGCACATTAGCATTTCACTACAAACACTAAACACAACACATCTGGTTCTTGTGCATAAATGTACAATTCTATTGCTACTGTGATGTCCATATCAAATAAACTAAACAGTTGTGCTTATTTTGCCACCACTTTGCTTTAGGTACTCCTGCTTTTCTTCCCAGTACAACTCCATATGATTTCACACATGTTTTTCTTTCTTTGTCGACCTTCTGGCTCACCATGTTTGCAGTTTACTTATTGTTTTTATCATCTCCACACTGGGTAGATTTAAAATATCAATGCACTGCACAGGCCTTGTGCTTGTTGATGATTCCCTGGTCTGACTTTGTTGAGGTCACATGTTTTCTTTTGCTGTGGAGCATTTCTTTTTATCCAGGATACAGTATGTCGACATCCACTGCTGTCCTCTACTTACTGTCAAGCCTCTTCATTCTGTGATGTTCCACTTTGAGTGCGTCAAGCCAACTAAGAGAAGTCATCTGACTACTGAACGACCATCATGCAGAATATAGTGATTTCACAGAATATAAAAGCGGGTGGAAAATTTCAGTGGATCTATTATCTGATGAACAGATGATGGTGACATTAATGTTCACATAAAGAACCTGAGACAAAAACATCACATGCACACAGTCTTGTTTATATATGTTACTTTTAATTTCAGTCTTATGTACGTTGAAGAACACTTTGTCATGAATTGTGATTTATATAACAAAGCCTGAATGTGACATTTAACTACGTCTAACTTTTGTACTTTTCCATTTCACATGTATCAAGGACAAAACCATGACTCAGATGTACCGAGCAGAGTCACAGGCAGAATAATGACCCTCCTCTGCACGGACTGAAACATTTGCATACATTTTCAAAACACAACACGACAAAACCAAGCCGTACTTGTATAACTGCCAGCTTGTTAGGTTCTACAGGTGGCAAATCCATAGCCGAGGCAAGCCCATTCATTGGTCATCTCCAGAAAGCCTGGTGCTAAGTCGAGGCCACTTGCTAAAATTAAAACATTCATTTGCACAAACAGAAAGATGGAAATCATTCTACATGTATGTTAAGTGTTTTACTAAATTTGAGTAACTAATAGCTGCATGCTTGACAACATAATTAATGTCTGTTAGAAAAAGACACTCACCTGTCAGCAGGTCGTAGAGGTTGCAGTAGTTGAGGCCACCATCAAGAGGGTTGCTGAGTGTGAGAGAAGCAGACTGAGCCTGTTGCAAACAAACAAAAAATGTGCATTTATATGTGTTATTTTCATGATGTAGGGAAGTCATTCATGTGAAGGACTGAATTCCAGTGAGACGCACAGACACACGGCAGCTGCCTGTCAGGATGGTGGTGTGCAGGGTGAACTCTATGCTCTCAACGTGCATGCTGTCTGAGGAGGAGTGGTGAGCCTCGATTTCCTCGTCGGTGGCGGAAACAAGCTGGAACAGAGGACAACTCAGGTGTTTATATATGACCTGATAATAGAACCATTTTGCACTGTTGATATGTGTTGAAAAACTAACTATATAACCTATAAATGCTTTATTAAACTAGGAAGTCACATTGAAAAACTCTTTTGCAAGTGAGACTGAGACAAAATAGGGTCAACTAGCAGCATCCAACACAAACAAAAAACAACATCATTGAATCACATCAGCAACAACAGGTAAAAAGCACATTACAAAATACAGTGCATTAACAAGGCAACAATATTTAGTCTAAAGTTGAGACTACTTCCATTATTCTAAGTTTAAAATAATTTAAACACATAGGTTTGAGCTTGGTCGGCAGATTGTTCCAGGTTTATGGAACCGTAGTAGATCAAGTTTGTTCTGCTAGCCTCTGTGCAAAAATAAAAACTTCTGGCTTAGGTAAGTAAGAAATTTGCCTGTGATGATCTTAGAGACTAAAATGTACCAGTTTAACCTACTCAGAGTGGGCCAGAAATATGCATTGCATCTCATTGCGTAGGAATTATCATGCTGCTGTGCTTCTTTTTGAAGGCTTTCTGCAAGATTTTGGAACCTGGCTGCAGAGATTTGCTCTTATTTTACCCACAAGAGCATTAGTAAGGCAGGGGTGTCCACATACTTTTGGCCATACGCTGTACTGTATGTTATCAGTGGATGCATTAATGGGTAAATCTCTAAACAACACTTTCTTTAGCAATATCACAGCAGACAAAGATTTATAGACATGCTTTTAAAAGACTTGTAATATCAGAAACTTTAACAGCATTCCCAAAAACAGAAAAAAAGCCCCACTGACAAAAATTTAAAACAGAAACTTGGCTTGAAGTTATTGAGAACAATTATAATAATCATTTTTTTCTTATCCCAAATAACAGTCTAAGAGAAAATTAATATATATATATATATATATATATATATATATATATAATATGTTGTATAAACTCCTTTGAGGCAAATTTGTGATCTCTGATTTGGGCTAAATAAAACTGACTTCACTTAATGTTTTCTGATTGTTAAAGGTTTGTGTTATTCAATACTGTAGAGAGAAAAAAAAAAAAAAAATCAGCATCTTCACATGTCATGTTTTAAGTGTATAGAATTAATTTTAGTCACTGCCTGCGTGTTTAAACACCAGAAAAGCAATAGAACAACAAAACTTACCATATAGTGACATTTTTCACAGCCTTTCTTTGGACTAAAGGCTTGAATCTGATGCAGCAATTTGGTGCGGACGTCGGCACAAGGCATCCCAAAGAGCCTGGAGGAAGAGAACAATTATCACAGTATGAACACATTATTCATGAAATGACAGAAAGCAGCTACAGTTTGCTTCCAGCTGATGCTTTTTTGGTATCTAATGTTTGGCATTGGTAGGTGACAGAATTTCTTTCTAAGCTCGAACACAAAGACACAAAGAAACCAGTCATAAACACCAATCTGGGAGTCTTACCACAGTGTTCTGCAGAAAGCATGATAAGGAACAGGTACAGGTTGGCTGGCTGCTGGAGGGTCAAACAGTCCCGCAACAAGAACAGAGGCCAGCAGCAGCTGCAGAGGCCTCATGGTTGCAGTGAAGCAGGTTTCTACAACGTGGCAAGTGGGTGAGCGTGCTGGTTTGCTTGCTCTGTGGAGTGTGAAGTATCGCTGCAAAATGAGAGCTTATAACTGCGTGAGTGGATACATGTCCGAGAAGAAGGCTGATCTGAAAGGTTCATCACGAGGGCCAGATCAAAGATGCGAGCTCATGTGTTAAGTTACAGCAATTAGAGTTAATGACAAGTTATGTGTATGTGTTTGTCTGTGGTTATATATGATACGGGCAATACTAATGCCCTCGGTCTGAAGTACAGCTCTAATAAAGACCTGATTTTTTAGCATACCATGATGAAAGCATGAAATATTAAACACATGTAAATAAAGAGCAATGAGCAAGTTCAAAGGTTAAAAAAATCCTTATTTATGGATATATCATTTGAAAGGGCACTTATTATGTGGATGCCCAATCTGTGTTGATTGTAAATAAAGTCGACTGAAGCAAGTAAGTATTGTATTGACTGAGAAAGCTGAGTTTACAGCTGCAAAATCTGTTGTTTTTCCTGCATCCCGCCATCACATAATGTGACAGTGACGTAGTTGGAGGCAAAGAACAACTACAGGCAACTGTGAAGGAAATTCTCCTCTCTGAAAAAGGGACAGACTTGGTGTGATGAATCAAGTCTCTTTAATACATGCAGTATGGAGAGCCAAGACCCAAGTGTTCTCTGCCAACCCTTAGAATGTACAGGTTTGTATACCATACTGAAGCTCTGACCCCAATTTACAACCAACAGCTGCACATGTAAAGGAGATTGCCCCCCATAAAACTGATTCACCAATACAGGAAACTTCCCCCCACCAGATAAAAGGACATGCCCCCAGTATAAAGAAGTTTACATCAAATATAGTCTTGAATAATTCCCACACAAAGCTCTCTCATACCTGAACAACAGAATAGGTAAATTTTCACTGACTTCCACATCAAAATATACAACTGTGCTAACAATCGCAGTTTTAAACATGTCAGCAGTTCCGCTACAAAACTACTTGGTGAGGTTTAGGCAACAAAACTATATGCGTGGGTCTTGGTTTGGCACTAAATAAGTACCTTTGTCGCTAACATAACGTGACAAACATTACATCACATATGTCACCAGTGCAGCATGATACACATACTAGGATACATTCTTACTAAAAGGGATCAACATCGACTTTGGGACTTGAATGGTGGACTTGAGTAACTGGGTCATGATTTCTGGAAAGTTGCTGTAGAGTTTTTCAATGTATTTTTTGGCACTTCCAGCACCAGGCTGAGTGCCATCTAGTTCTATTATGTTAGAGAGAAGGCGGACAACTCTACGGCTGATATCTCCAACACTTGGCAACCAACGCATTCTCACTCTGACCTCGTCACATATTCACATTTTGGTCATGGACTTTCCAAATCCACAAACGATGTGCAAGGTACTCTGGGTGCATTGGTTGTTGACATTCTGGGACACCGTGTCAAGTTCTCTCCTTTCAAAATACACTTCTGTTTTCACAAGAAATTCAGTTTTTACATACATTGACTTTTTTTCCCTTCAACAACAAACACACATGGTTGGATTTAGGCAACAAAAACATGTGGTTAGGTTTAGGAGAAAAGAACAGGGTTTGGCTTTAGGATCTTAAGGGAAGGTAACACCGCTCTCTCGGGTGAAAATGGGTGTTTGTCGGACCCATCCTCCACCCTCCCGTCCAGCCCCACTTGGACTTTTGCTGACTTAACAATCATCCTTGTCCCGCTGCATTTCCCCCTGATGCTGCCAGGCACTGTTAAACTATAACGGCAGTCAGCCGTGTATCATGCCAGCGTTAAAGGACGCCTACTTTCGTTGGTTTCTGACGCCGCAAGTCACTGCCCAAGTGCTGGATTTCGACGACTTTGGAGTGAGACCATGCACTGGCAACTCACACCGAAACAATCTAGATTAATAAATAACACAGGTAAGAGGAAATATATTTATTTTTAATTATGGGGTGAACTGTCCCTTTAATGTCATGTCACCACATCATCATTTTCTGTCAGTACTTACCAGTATCAGTGAAACATGATATTAATGTTAGCCTAAATAAAATGAATGAATGGATAGAAATGTCCATCTGCCTCAAGTGAAACCAGCCCCACATATATCAACAGTGTGTGGCATAAAAACCCTGCAATGCTACCATGTTGTCAGGGTCAGAGGAGGGCGCTACAGCTGCAACAATGTTGATGGTCTGTCCCTAAAATGTCTGGTAAAAATAGAATGAACACAAGCAGAGCCACAATCAAATTTTAACTTTTTATTGGTATATTTCTCAAGAATAAAAACATTACTTGACCAAAGGGTGGGAAACCATGATCCTAATTTAAATGTAACAAAATCATGACATGATTTGGTGAAGTAATTTCAATAAAGCTTGTTAGGCTTTACAGGTGGCGAGTCCGTAGCCCAGGCAAGCCCATTCATTGGTCATCTCCAAGAAGCCCGGTTCTGAGGTGAGGCCGCTCGCTACGATCAAAACATGGATGGAAATGAGATCATTCCACATTCCTTCTTAATACTTATATTTTAAAAGAAAGATGTCTCTGAAGTTTATATTTTAATAAAGCAAAGTAGCACCCTGATACACAGACTAAAAACTGATCATCCAAAATAGTCTCAGACTCACCTGACAGCAGGTTGTAGAGGTTGCAGTAGTTGAGTCCACCATCAAGAAGGCTGGTGAATCCAAGAGAACTGGACAGGCCCTGATAAGGAAGCAAGTGAAAGGTTACATGCAGATTTATACTTGCGTTTCTGCAGAGTTACAAATGACTTTATTAGTGGTTTCCAACACACACATATAGAAATATAAATTGATCCTTTGTTGCCAGATTGTGAGCACATACCTACTTAAAGGATTAGTTTATTGTAAATCCTCTGTCAGCCCACAGTGTGTCTTTGTCTTTTTCAGCATTAATAAAAATAAACTCGGGGCTGTTCAGATGTAAACCCACAAAGTGGAATTGCACATTTTATAATAAACGAAACCATCACGCCTGCAGTTACATCAAACATTAAAACTAGAATTACCGTCGCACAGTTGTATGCCCCCGCCAACCAGTCAATGTGCAGCTACACTCAGTCCATAGGAATTTAATTAAAAGTATTGAGTGAACTTCTTTGGCAGTTTTTTGGAAGTTATCACTGTATTGACATGTTTGATTTCAGTGAATTATTTCCAGTGAGAAACATGCTGTCTTCACTTAGAGATGATTTTTAACAGAGGACTGATGGAGAGTCACAGTGAGCTTGTGATGGATTGTAGCCATGACATTAGAAAATGCTTCAAATATGGATGTCACTGTGAAGAAGCTAGGTATTCTAAAGCATGGATGCTTCACATAGTCTTCCCCCTGGTAGCAAGATCTTTACAGTCAGCACTGTTCCAAGGTGGACACCCAAGATTGGTGTCACCAATTCAGTATCTGACTTAATGTCTTGCCTTATGTTCCTGAGTGATGACGCCGAAAAAAGGCCAGAAAAGTGTTTTTGCAGAACATTATGATGTCATAGTGAAACTGATCTTTGACCTTTAAGAAATATAATATGTCTTCATATCATCATTTATTCTATCAGACATCTGTTTTGATTTTGTGATAATTAGCATTTCTGGTATTATGACCAAAAATGTGTTTTGTGAGGTCACAGTGACCTTTAACCTGCAAAATCTAATCAGTTCATCCTTGAGTTTGAGTGGAATTATGTGCCACACCAGATAGTGCATCTGGCCACGGCGTTCGCAGGCACAGAAGTATAATAACAGCAAATATCTGTCAGTCATGTCCTGAAATTAGAACACTCTATTTCATCAAACAACAGCGTTCTCATTTTAGCGTGAAGTGTCACATTGGATTTCAATCAACATGCGTGGTGTTGCCAATAAAAATGCAAGCGTGAAAGGGCTCTTGTTTTTAAGTTTTTAGGAGGGAGATGGCATCCATCATCAGCTCCGAATAAAATGATGCTTATTTCAGAATTTTGACTATTTCTCCATAGGAAACAATACCGTACATTAATCTGTTACATGACAAAATATGTAAACTACATACAATGTTTATGTCTTTCTCACACAAATATGCGTGTAGACGTGATGTTAATATAAGCCACCATATATACTGGTTTCATATACCTCATCAAACTGCATCTAGAAGACTTTAAAACTTGTTTTAAACAAGTCTTAATTATTAACATTCTGAACAAAAGTTTTCTTTTGATAAAAAATACTTGTTTTTATGTCTCTAGAAATGTTAAACTGTTTATTATGTTAACTGTTTATCAAAAAGGCATTGCTTTAAAAAGTGGATTCGTCAATTTAAGTAAAATCAAAATGAAAATTCAAAACCTCTCAAAAAAGCCGCAGGCCTCGTGGCCTTGCCCCTAAAATTACAAAATTCCACGCCTGACTCTAACATATATTTGCCAGAATAATGTGACACTCTGCGTTGTTGGCAGAGAATACACAGCTACCAAAGAAACAACTTTAATTTTGTAACTACAACTTTACAAAACTTACTACTGTATCATTACTACATATACGTATACTACTTACAGTCACACGGCAGCTGCCGGTCAGTATGGTGGAGCTGAATGTGATGGTGATGTTCTCTCCCTCTGGGTTGTTCAGGGAAGTGTGGTTAGCATTGATGGATAGAGGGGTGGCTGACACAAGCTGGAACACAAAACAAATAATAACATAACCTTTTAATTTCTGTTCTTCTGTATTAACTAAATTTCACATTGACATTAACAAAAGAAAAGGCTCTTACCATGTACTCAGGGCTGAAGGCTGAAATCTGTTGAACTACTTTGGTGCTGATTTCAGTACAAGTTGTTGCAAAGAGCCTTTACAAAGAGAAGTGACACAGTTTGGACACATCAATAATTTACATTAACATGTTAGAAGTTTCATTTAGAATCATAGTGTATTAAACTTTCCTGACATTCAAATATACAAAAGAAATAAAATGACTACTTCAGAACCAGATTAGCGATCCTAACTCACCACATTGTTCTGCAGAAGGCATGGTAAGGGACAGGAACAGGGGCAGGGACGGCAGCCAGAGAGCCAAACAGACCCACAAAGAGAGCAGAGGCCAGCAGCAGAGTCCTCATGGTTGAAATGGAGCAGGTTTCTTCCTCGTGTAGAGCAGTGCTGGAGTGTGAATGAGTGCTGAGAGGATGCTTCCCTGCTGTAGGCCATTTTATACAAAGTCTCAGGCTAGTTATGAGGCCCAGTAAAGATCCTTGAAATCACTTTGGTTCAGGGTGTGACGTGTGTGTCTTGTGGTGATTGTCTGACTTGACAATAAAATGCTTCTCATTTTAAATTGTACAAATGCTTGAGCACATGATTATTAATTTATAATGCCTTTAAAATGCCAGTTTATATACACTTGATAAAATCAGGATGTCAGTGGAGTTCAAGAAAAATAATGTTTAGATATCAGCTCTCTTCATGATGGAGCATCTCCTTCAGTATTAAAGGAATACTTCAGTCCCTGAATGATCATTTGTTTTTTAGTTACTCACCCTAAAACATGCCTCCACAGTGAACGAAAAATCCAAAAGCAGAAATTTCCTGATGAGTTGACATCACAAGGGATCACGTTTAACAACAGCAAAAATATAACAAAATATTAAAAACATTTAATTTACTTCTGCATTAACAAACTGCACTGTTTATGTGGTAGTGTTTTAAATAGTAAGGTTTTAGTGAAAATTAGTGAAAAAGTTTGGAACGTATTGAACATACGACTGGAGGCATGTGAGACAAAGTGTTCTTCATGAATTCAGCCTAACACAGGTAAGTAACTGATACACAAATGGTCATTCTATTGGTAAAATATTCAATTATTAACACTCAGCAGCAACACCTCTGTCCAGAAATCATCTTCAACAACTAATAAATTATATAACAATTATACTGGGGTGGACACCTACATCACTGAAAAATATAATTTAGGATGAAAAAAAAAAACTATCAGCTTGGCTTGCTATCACTAGAGCTCAGTTTGAAATGTGCTCTTTATTTTTATTCTGATTCACTCATTCAAGCCAGCAAACTATTTTGTAACTGACCAGTTTCTCGACATTGTTAACAGATAATGTCATGCACATCATTTGTTATTCATGTGGTCACTGTGACCAAAACATTTCGCTAACAAAAGTCCTCTGACCTGTGAATGACTATAATGATTATTGGCGCATATTACCGTGTAATTGAAGAATCTTGTGATTTCATAGAGGACCATTTCAATCAGCCACGGTCACTGAAACAAGCACACACACACACAGACACGCACACACACTTCATCTTTATTCATCATCTTTGTAAGAGCAGTACAAGTGGTACTCAAACACAGTTCAATCAATATCAAAAAAAAAAAAAAAAAAAAGAAGTGCTAAAACTAGTTTTGCACCATGTGCTGCATTTTACAGTATCATTTAGCATCTGAATATAACAGGGTCTCTAGCCGTCATATCTGCTATACAAATGACAGACCAGAACAAAAATTCAGATTGTAATTCATGAAACTTTATTAATCCAGCAGGGGACAGTTAGTTGTGACCAGCGTGTGCACAGAGAAACACAGTCATATGCAAACAAACAAACACATCCACAAACTAAAATATGGAATAGAATCAAACTTACGGAGCATTTGAAAGTCAGGGGTGCAGAGTGGATACATGATTCTGATGCCCAAATGGCAGCAGAGAAAATTCACTTGCAATAGCGTGACCTGAAGAATTCAATATGTTTGCTGCTCTCAGGTCTCTTTGTCTCACTCCACAGACTTTTTGTTACAGACTCAACGTGCACCTGTGTCATTAAGGGTTGGCATGTTTCCGCAGACCTCCAAAAACCTTGTTGGCATGGTTTTTGTGGCCCTTGGAGCTGTTGTTGTTGAGAACACTAGGTCCCCGAACATAAGAGGGGAGCCTTTGTGAGACTGTTTGCCAAACTAAGGAAAACTCTGTGTAGCAAATGGCTGTTCAGAGTAGAGGACCCTCTCCAAGTCTTTAGGTGGAGTCCTGGAGATGCTGCCGCTTGGGGACTCATTAGTTCTGCTTGCCAGGGGACTTAAAAGAGTAACCTGGATGGAAGTGAATGGGAGGTCTGAACCTGATTGGAACTCTGCGCTATTCACGGACTGACTGGTCTCAGGAGTCCATGTGTCTTCATGGCTGTTTAAAATGTGATCTGCCTGTCAGAGCGTGACCCAAAGAAAGGAAAAGAAAAAACTTTCACATGACCTGAATCTGGTGTTTGGTCAGTCAGTCTGCTATGCTTATTTATGTGTGTGATTAATATTTTGTTTAGGGAAGGCTGTTAAAGATCCCATGATGAACACGGCTATATGATGCATCCTTTACATCAGCCATCCCACTGTGCTCCTCATGATCAATTTGACACTTCTTGCTTTGGTTTTGGTTTTAAAGGCTTAGTTCGAATTCACCAAAGTCACACAATAACAGAAACAAACAAACAGATTGAGACAGAGGTAGACCAGCAGCTCCTCGTGTTCAGCGAGGGAATACAGGTGATTTTGTAAATGGAGTCTGGCCTTGACAAGAACATAGATTAAGTTTTACTTTTCGTTCAGTTTCCTGTTGAAAAGGGCTGTCTGTTTGGACGGTACTGAGCATGTGAGTGGATAAATGAGACTTGATTACACTACACGAGTTGTGTGAGAGTTTGTGAACGGATGTTTTGTTAATTCATCAAGAATTTGCTCCTTTTTATGTGACGAAAACAAAGTGTTCTTCCTGAATTCAATGTAACACAGGATGAGTAATTAATAAGCAAATGATCACCTTGGGAATAAAGTATTCTTTAGGGGTGACCTCCAAATATCAGGGGACCTTTAAAGGTTGCATAAAATTCTATCATTACTTCATTTGTCGGGTATTTTAGGGAACATTAGAGAGCACACAGGAAATGAGAGGAGGGAGATGACGAATAGCACACAGCAAAGGTCCACAGCTGCACTCCAACAGGGAAGCTGTGATTACATGATCATCATGGTCCAGCAGGGTTCCTCTGGGCCGGATCTAATAGTTATGAAAAGAAAGGCAGCCTTTATTGGTTTCACATCTTAGTTACACCCACTAGTGACGCATGAGGTATCCACCGGAGATGCGCTGTTTTTTTTTGTGTTGTTGTTCATCTCATAGGAACTTTAAAAGGCTTCACAGCGAGGGGCAGAACGCTCCGGAAGACACCACCTCCAGCTACAACCACGCTCCTGCTGCTAGCTGCTGCCTCAACTGTGGACCAGTCGACATACTCATATAAGATTAATATATACCCATATAAATATATACAGCAGTAACTAGATTTATATTGACAAAACTTTAATAACAAAATATGTGAAAGATGCAGTAAATATACACACAGACAAGACGTTATACAGCTTGACTAATAATATATCAGTGATATTGAATAGCAGCCTGAAAACCATTAGATTTTAAGGAACATTGAGCGTTTTCTCCTCAATAAAGTGTTTTCTGGGGCAATAATTTCAGTCTCCTACTGCCACAAATGAAATAAAGATGTCTCTCCATACTGTTGAACTAACAACATCCTCTTAGCTGTGGGTGACTATTTTGTTTTCTACCATGTAATTAAAGAATTTGGTTATTTCACAGAGGACAGACAGAATCAGTCATGGTCACTGAAACTAAACAGTTGATGGAGAGTAATTATACACATATCCCGTATGTTTGAGGCCATCAAAAACGTCATTAGCGAAGAAAAGGCAACTAATTTTAGATACTTTATAAATCAAGATATGTTTGATATTTTGAAGTATGGCTTTTGTATTACTGTTTTTTCTCTATGCCTTTTTTTATTTACCTTGTTGAATTGTTTATTGTAAACTGTTTAATTACCCTGAGCAGATCAGATGATTAACCACTCCTGACATCACTGAGCTTGTCAACCTATTGGTGTGCATAATGTATAAATATAGGTGTTCTCAATGACCAACCAGATATAACTGGGCTCTCCTCTATCCACAGATCTGGAACCAAACCAAACCTGGATAACATGACGCCCCTCCCACTGTCAAGTGACTGACATGTGAGGGTCATCAGCTTAATTAAGGTCACCTGGCCCCTTAGGCGATAAAAGCTGGCTCACATTGTCCCCTCCTTCCTACAGCTTCCAAGCTGCAGTACTCTTTTGGTTCACACCTTCAGCACGACCATATCACATTAACCACACATTCATGCTGACATGGCTGATCTACACACTCCACTGTTCTTCTGTATTAACCTTAGATTTAATTGTTTTAAGTATAACCTTGCTAGTACTCCATCCTTGTCATATTCCCTGTTCCAGTTGATGACAGACTCCCTCTTTCTTCAGAGTTGAGGGGACATTCATTAGTCTCCAGCTGAACGATGGGTGGCCACTGTGTGACTTTGTGTCACAGAGAAGAAGGCTGTCTTAACACTGGGTGGTGAAGACGTTTTGCTTCTAATCCACAAAGCTTCTTTGGCTCTCCAGTTGCCTTAAATTATCACCTCTGTATGTGCCATGATCTGGATGACGGAGAACCTTCACAGTCACTGTGTCATGTACCTAATCTTTTTTGTGCAGTTTGCGGCCTGTTGTTACAAAGGAAGTGGACTGACTCAGGCAAAAGGCTACAGAGATCTGCTACGTGGCCGTGAACCCATCAAAGGAATCAGCAACATGTAACAATGAAGAATAGGTTCTACACACTGAGGATTTATCTCTAGTTTCCAAACTATACAAACATGTGATACAACCTGTCTAAAATCAGCGCTTACAAAAATTCTTGAGCTTTGTTTTGTGTCAGTGGTCATAGAAATTTGGCCTCCTTCGCATATATTAAACTCTTTCTTTGTGCTAAACTTAAACATAACAGTATAGTCTATTGTTCTGTGCTTTGTCCAGCACAAGTAAAGTTAAATATACATTGTTCCTGAATACATAAAGGATGAAGTATTAAAGGAATACTTCACCCACAAAATAATCATTTGTATATCAGTAATTCGCCCCGTTGCATTGAATTTGTGAAGAAGACTTTGTTTTTCTCACATGCCTCCACGGCGAACAAATAATCCAAAAAAATTTAGAAAATTATTGAAGAATTGAAGTAAATGGGGGCCACGTTTAACAGCAGCAAAACTATATCAAAACACACGTTTACAAGCTCTCAGAAAACTCGTGCAGTTTAATCCAAGTCTCATTTATCAAGTTGTATACTCATTTAATTTAAACACTTTAGCATTCTACCACATGCATGAGTAGTGTGCATGTGCATTTGAACTCTGCTCATGCGTTCCACTGAGCAGAGTTTAAACTTTGCCCCCTTTTCCTCCAATTTATTAAGAATTTTCTCCTATTGTTCTTTGTTTACTGTGGAGGCAGGCGAGAAAAACACAGTTTCCTTCCCAAAGTCAACATAACACAGGGTCAGATTTACAAATGATCACTTTGTGTGTGAAGTGTTCCTTTAATGTTGCATCTTACTGGCTTATTGTGCATCGTCACGGTGTCACTTTTGTTGGAGAAGAGTACTTGAGGTGATAAACTATAAAACTTGTGTTTGTGTGAGAGTACGATACCAGGAGACACTCATTATGCACTTGTTTTATTTACAACACACAGCATTTTCTTTATCCATGGAATGAATGGCTTAAAAACAAAATTCTCCCAAGCAGACAATATACACTCTGTCTTTATGTACATATTATGCAATATGTTTACTTCTCATACACGATGCCTCAAAGTATACTGCATGTATCTGTGTATAAGATCTTGACTGCACTGATTGCAAATTGCTCCCCGTCTCCTCCACACCCTTGCCTCTCTGGCGTATCGACCGCCGTCTAATCGGCCCCATCTACTTCCTTTTAACGACACTCCAAATTAGCCCTAATGCTTAGCAGCGTGTGTGAAGGCAGACAAAAAAAAAAAAAAAAAAAGCTCTGAGGAGTCTGGAGATAAACAGGGTCAGGTCGGAGCATTGAGACTTCCTGCTTACGCTCTAAAATGTCACGTATTTCAAGTGTCAAATATAAATAGTTTAAATATGTAACCTTTTCAAGTTTGTGATTTACCTCTGAAAGATGGAAAAGCATTCACACCAGATGAACTGTTGTTTAGAAAGTAACAAAAGAAGAAGGATAACTTGACTATGACTAGAAAAAAATAGCATTTCAGACCCACTTTATTGACAGCTTCTTGCCCTCAGTACAATGCAATGCAAGATTTGAGGTGCTGAGCACAGAGGAATAAATACAGCAATAAATACAGTACCAACTCGCCTCACTGGCCATCTTTAATTCACTCTCACTGGAGCTGTCAGACCCTCACCACAAACACACACTGGTAAGACATCACACACAACACTGAGCCAAAGGCTTTTGCTTCCACCTTAAATTACAGTGGTTGTGGATCAACATGGACGGATGTGCACCGCTGCAATTCAGCACTGCTTTTAAGATGTTCCTGCCTTTAAAATGTGAATTTTCTTTCACCAGTTTGACAATCGCCTGAAGATTGTAACAGGGAAGGACTGAGGCTGGAAGCTAGTAATTTCACATGGTTTATAAAAGATGACAGTTGCATCCAACAGAAACCTACAACGCTGATCAGTCAATCATTTCAACTTAACTGGAGAGGCTGAGCAGTACAAGAGTGTCTGAATGATCCATGACAGAATGACATCTTAGTTTAAACAACGGCATGCATTGCCCTTATGTAGGTTTTTAAGTTTTATCCCTTACAAATGATCATCAGTCAGTGCTCCAACTCTCTGAGATACACCACACAACCACATTGTTACATGTATGGCATCAATCGAAGGCAGACTGCGAGACGTCATATTTAATTAGGATCGAGGCTGTGTATTGCATTTATTGTACAACATATGGGAGAAGCAGGGAAACGCTTCTCCTCAGTTTAGCTCCATCACAGCTCAGAGAGTCTGCCTTATTATCTATAGGTGTAGATTTCAGGGGGGGACGCAGGGAACATGTCACCCTCAATATTTAGACCATGTGCACGCCTGCAGAAAAATTCACCAGAATGCAAAAGATAAAATAAAATAAAATGAATAAATAATATAAAATTAAATTAAATAAATACATAAATTAAATAAATAAAATAAAATAAATAAATAATGTAAAATAAAATAAAATGAATAAATAAAATTTAATTAAAAAAAATGTTAATTGATGTTCCAGATTTCCTGAGGGAGGACCCCTAACCCCCTGTTACATATGTGTCCTCCACAATGTTGTAATGAATCCTATGCCCTTGTTTGTTTCCCTTAATTGTGTCTCATAGTTAGCTGATTTAAATCTTTGAAAGATATTAAGTATGATGTCAACTATATATGCAACATCATTGATCAAGATATATATGTTAAATGTCTGTCACCAGACTTAGCTTTGCTGGTTTTTGGTTTGTCCGATATGTTAATTCCAATGTTAGAGTAGTCCTATAAACACTTATTAGTAAATTGTTAATGTAACATTAGTATAGTTTTTGAATAATGGATGACTACAATTCGAGTGCATAAAACAACCTGGCTCCATTACTGAACACACAGGCTGAACAGGTTTAACTTTTTCTCTTGACATTAAGAATTCAGACAACAGTAAGTTTCTTTATTTTTTGTGGATTAATTCCTGTTGTTGTTTAGATATGTATTTTCTTCTTTACAGCAATTGTTTCAGTTTGCATTTCCTCAAAATCTATTTGCAGTGACTTAATGAGAGGATGTAAATGCAATCTGGGCAAAAGCACTGGCCACTAATAAGAGGCTGATGTGCCTGTAATGAGACAGAGATGTAGTGATGACTTTTATTTAAAATTAGAAATACCTGTATGTGTCTCAGGCCCTGTCTAGATGTGTACAGATATACAGATACAGATCAACAATTTCTCCGTCCACACTAGAACGCAAAAACGATCCTAAACGCTAGCTGGTGTTAGCTCTCATCAGCAGTGTTCCCTCGCTGCAAAGGCAGTACAGTCCAGTGCACAGGCTGATGTAACCTATTTTTTAAAACACCTATGGGAGATCTCATCACCACTGATTTCAGTTTGATAAAGGGATGAAGGAGCTCACTCAGGCCATGTGTGTGATACTCTCGACATGCTGAGGTTTTTCTCCCATTCCTAACTAACAATCCCACTCTTAAAAGTGCCCCATCACCTGCTGGTTCGACTGGGCCTAATCCAAAACCGTGGTTGCTGAGGTGGCGCAAAACACTGGGTGCAGCAGACACCTCTACGATGCAGCGGTGCAGCAATACTAAGTTTAAGTGAAAAGCAGTTATGAGATCAAGCAGTGCTAAAAAAACGGTAAACTGGTAGCCTGTCATTGTTGTTGCTTCTAGCGTATGCTTATTACACAAAGCAACAATGGGCATGCGTGATTACGTCATTGTTTCCCAAATGCTCCATTTTACACGTCCACACAGATAAAAAGTAACCAGAATTTTTAAAAAATCTGCACCTTTGAGGATGTTTTAATACCTTCATTTTAGTGACCTGAAAATCTGTTTGCATGTGGACGAGAGGCCAAAACGTAGAGTAAAATATCTGTTTTCAAAAATATCTGTATACGCGTAGACGGGGTCTCTATATACTCCTTTCTCTTTCCTCCCCAGCACACTCTCTGTGTCCTCTGCTATGTGAAATATTATGTAAACTTACAGACCTTGTACAAAAGTTGAAAAGAAAACAATGAAAAATGGATTAGTGAAGCTGTTTAAAACGCATGGACTGACACTGTTTGGAGTATTAGTGTCCAAACTTGGCAGGAAAAAACAGGGAAGCAGGATGTTAGCTGTTCAATAACTGACACTACAGTGCAGTACAGTACATATATAGTGTGGGTAATTACTGTCGCTTTCACACACACACACACACACACACACACACACTCGCACACAAACACACACACACACACGCACAACTAACCTTCCCTTTCTCTCTCATCCCCTCCGGTGAGGCAGTAAATGAAAGCTGATAGCCGGCTTGCCGTCAGCTATTTAGCACTGCTTAGCACATTTTCAAGAGCAATGAACCCACCGTGGATCAAACTGTCCTTAACTAGTGGTTTTGAAGTTGCATTATGGGCAGTAATGAATGCCTTTTTACACTGTTTGTACTCCTACTGTGTCACTCAGTATCCACACCAGAGAAACGGAGAGAGAGAGAAGGGAGTTTAAGCAATCTGTGATTAAGGCAGTCTCATAAATATTGCAGAGAGGTTTTTGGCCCCCGTTTTGAAGAAACACTGCCACAACAGTCTTGAGTTCCCAGCTCTTTCTAACGGCTGCTTCCTCTCCCCACAGATTACAGAGCAGACGGGTGGACGTGAATACCAACGGCAAAAGAAAATCTCGAGTATGATGCCACAATGTTCGATCCATGGAGGGAAAATATCCCATCAAAAACAACATCGAGCAGTAATCCTCTTTGGAAGAAAAGGTCATATTTGGTTTGTGTATCAGTCCTCCACACAATGAATAATCTTTTACAGGGACCCTAGATGAAAAAAAAAAGCACAGCTCAGAGCGATTTAATTAAGAAATGAAAGTAAAGTAGAAGCCTATATCTAATTTGTCCACTGAAGTTAGTGCTAGGGGCTTTTTAAGCGGCGTGCAGAGACGAGGATAGACAAAGGTCCCACTTACAGTAGCTTAACTCTGTCTCCCTTAATTGAGTTCATTCCAAGATACAGAAAAAAGTCAAAGCAGATACATACATATTAGTTGGACACAGGAGATGTGGCTCTCTCACTGCCGAGTTCTGCTGATCGTCTCGCTTCCTCTCAGCTTGTTATGAGTTCAAGCCGTTTTAAAATCTGCCAACATGGCAATCCTTATGTACTGTACCCTTTACAGTGCTTCCAATTACTGTACTTAGGGCTTCAAGTAATAACTAGACCTCTATCAGAGCTTCACACCCCTCTCTATACAGTGCCGTAACAGTCCCTCAGACCCACTCCTGCATGGAGCGCTTGCAGTACAGTATGTGGCGCTGTGTGCTCTTCCTCCTGAACTGGAAAACAGTGTAGAGGAGGACCATCATGCACAGGGCCAGGACACAGGGAATAGCGATGGCAACTGCTTTCTCCGTGCCCCCCGCGCTGTCCAGTTTGATGACAACGTCCACGTCGCCGGTGTCGTAGTTGTTGTGCTCCTCTGCCACTGGCGGGTTCCAGCCCCAGTCAGGGTCTGGGGCAGGGTAGACCGTCGCAGCCCATGAAGTCCCTCAGGATGGACCTCGGGTAGCTGGGCTCCACGCGAAGCATCTGGTTGTTGAACTTCCAGTACTCCTTTCCCTTGTAGAAGTAGGTAAAGCCTGGAGGGAGGTGTTGTGGGACACAAAAAGTTCACTTACATGCTTTAACTTTGCAAAGAGCAAGTACTGTGCAGTTGCATGAACCTCTTTGTTGTGCAGTAGCCCAGTCAGTGACTATGTGTTAGTTATGTCTCAACAGAATCTTCTTTTGAAAGAAAAAGGTTCATTCCCTGCTGCGTGCTTTTGATTTCATTGCTTATAAATGAGGTTGATCTTTCAGAGTAGGCACAAAGTTTTACAGAAAAATATCAATATTGTTTCCAAAGTGGCAGATCATTTGTAGCAGGCACAACCCAGAAAGTTAATGTTGCTAGAAAAATAAGAAGAAAACACAAATTAAATTTTGATTATGTGTCAGAGTCCTTTAAAGTAAAAGAAGAAATAATTATTCCTGAATCAGTTCTGAAGAAATATTGAGCTTTGCTCATCTGAAGTGTAGTGTATGATTATCTTTGTACAATCATATTGATTGTTTAGTCCAGGGGTGTGCAACGTGCGGCTCTTTAGCCTCTCTTCAATGACTTTTTTTGTCTAGTGGATTTTTTAACATTGTAATTTTCATTTTTATTGTTGTAGGCCTAAAGTGATTCTTACATTTTCCAGTTTTAAAAAACATGTAGCCTGTACACCAAATAAGAAAAAAGTGCGTCATATGTCAAAGGCATGATGCCTTCTCTCTTAAATTTTGCCGAACTTCACTGGCATTGGCTAGTCTTGAGTCTTCCTAAATAAGCTAGCTACAGATTTCAAATCCAACAAAGGAAAAGGCTCGGAGGAAAACAGATAATTTAATAGCATATGGACCACCAACACTGCAAAGTTAAAATACCAGATCATGAATAGTCCACTGCAAAGTAGCCACCTTGTGGTTAAACATATTAATGAATGCTCATTTAGACCCATTTGTTGATAAGTTAGGCTAATTTATAGACTGAATTACCATCATTCTAAGGCTTACATGAGTTTTGCGGCTACAGAAAGATTTTTCAAAAGTTTAGTGTAATTTAATCAAATTTAATTTTTTAATTAATTAATTTATTTATTTTGCAAAAAAAGGCCGTTTTGATAGTAAAGGTAACTGACCTCTGGTTTAGTCCGAAAAAAATAATCAAAAAAATGTAACTGACTATCGTATATGATATAAACAAGCAATAAATCCTCATACTTAAGAAACTGGCCCGAAAAATATTTGACATTTTTGCTTGAGAAATGAAACATTGCAGCAGCAGTGTATGCACTGAGTTCCTCTTTTCCTCTGTTTATCACTCTCCTTTTGCACTTGTGCAGGTGCTCTGACCTTTAATAAGTATTTTAAATGGAGACCTTACACCTGTTTAAACATTCACACAGAAATTCAGAAAATGAAACCAGAAAACTGCAGCTGAAATGATGGCAGATGCTGCTCAGTCAACTTCCTGTCTTCCTTTTCTTGTGTGTTACATTCAAGACTAAAAAGACAGCAACACATACCAGACAAACTAGATGTCCCTGCAGTATTTGAAGGTGTCGCACTTGATCTTTTTTAAATGTCTTACAAACAAGAGTTATGCAATGCCAGTGTGTGAAGCTACTTCACTCCAATCTCACTGAGTAGTTACATGGTCCATAAAGCTGCCATACCGTTGGCCTTATCCACAAAAGCCCCCTGTGGAGAGTCAGGGATGCCCTTCCAGATGCTGATGGGTTTGGGATAGCCTGGGTCCATGGTCCTCATGTCCTCATTATACCTCCAGTACCTACAACAGCCCACACAGAAACACTGCTGTCAGTACAGAGGGTTATGAACATAGTCAGTCAGTGAGATGCGCCGCCTGTCAGACACATGACCCTACAGTAACAGTGTGCTCATCTGGGTCAAGCCAACATAGAGGAAAAGTATACGTTGTTGTGGGTACGCACAAACCCACAAAAACCAATCAGCACTGAGTGATGACAGTTAAATTAATCCAACAACTGGACTTGGTTACCAGATCCATCCTTCTGTACATGAAATACATTTCAGTATAACCACGCAGAAGACAGTGTGCACCTACTCATGGATGAGAGGCACTGTGAGATGTAAACATTAATGGCGTCCTCGTTGACTGAGCCGCAATGTTAGCTAGCTCAGGGTGCTATGTGAGCTAGCAGCACATGCACACTTCCCTCTGAGCAGTAATATGATTGGCGGGTGAAGTGCGTTAGACAGAAAATAGTCCCTACATGAAGCGGCTCACAACAAGGTCTGTGGATTATCATGAGTAACCAGGTCATGATTTCTGGAAAGAGACATAGCTGTTGAGTTTTTCAAATGTATTTTTTTGGCGCTTTGAGCACCACAAGGCGAGTGCCATCTACTTCCATTATATACAAGAGAAGCCAGATAACTTTACGGTTGATATCTCCAACACTCGGCGACTCACACCAAATCAATCTCGGCTGATAAATAGCACTACAGATAAGAAGAAAACCATGGAATTTTGACATTGGGTGTGAACTGTACAGCATTGAGATTTTGTTTATTTTTTTCCATGACAAAATGAAATGACAGCTCACAGGTCTGGCAGTTTGCAGGACCAGGTGCCCAGCATGAACCATTGAAGCAGCTTGAGTCACTTTTTGTTTTTTTTTTTGTTTTTTGGCGCGCTGAGGACCACAAGCCGAGTGCCATATCGTTACATCATATTGAAGAGAAGGCAGACATCTCTACAGGCCGATATCTCCAACACTGCTCTACTCGGCAAAACAATCTAGATTGATGAATACCACTATGGGTAAGATTAAAAATATGTATTTTTGATTTGGGGTTGAACTGCAGTTCTTGACTATAATACAGCATTTAAGAGCAGGAAGAATACAATATCCAAGTTATGTCATAGCACAGAAGCACTAGACCGCTGCACACTGTGTTTACAGTGACAGCCTGCTGTCTGTACTGTAACTTGCCGCCAGACTTATAACAAACAAACAAACAAAAAAAACAACCTCAGTCTGACCATTCAAATATCTGCAACTGACTTCATTCACATGACCAGAGAGAGCAGTCAATCAATCATTCATACTGTGTTTATCTGCCTGGCAAATTTGTTTCAGGGAGTTGTTATGATTGATCTGCTTCTCATACACTGGCGCCCACACACATAAATCTTGCTACACAGTGTCATTTCTTTGAATTAGAACAAACACCGCCCTGTCACTGCGAGAGAAAGAGATGAAATCATGTTCGAGACGATGGACAGAACGTCCTGTTTGTCATGATGTGCAGCAGCAGGTTGAGGGATGACAGTATCATGACAAAGCATTTTGTCAGCTTTTACCACAGGGTCCTCTGACCTCTTAGGATATGATTTATCATGACAGCTGAACAAACATGTGAGTCACACTGGCATACTATCAAACTTTAAGACTCTTGCGACGCACATAGATAAACAACACATTGTCTGATTTGGTTGTTTTTGGAACGACTCATGGTTTTAATTCACTTCCAACTGCGGGTAACTAACTACAACCACAAATAAATAAATGGGTGTATGCAAGTAGACCAAATACTATGAATAACTTACAGAAAAATACTTAAAGTTCCAGTGTGCAGGATTTAGGGGGATATGTTGGCAGAAATTTAATTTAATAAGTATGTTTTCCAGAGTGTATAATCACCTGAAAATAAGAATTACTGTGTTCTTGTCACCTTAGAATGAGCTGTTATATCTACATAGGGAGCGGATCCTCGTCCACGGACTCTGCCATGTTCTTGTAAACTGAATAGCAGCTCTAAATAGGACAGTTATCACATTAGCCACCATAGTTAGCAGCCCCTCTACAACAAGCAGCATTGGAAAAACACTTATTTTAATTTGAAACTGTTTTATTCAGTGTTTTTACTAGTTTAATTTACTGTGTCGGTTTGTTTTGAGGAGGAAGAGACCATCCATCCATCCATCCATTTTCATCCACTTATCCAGGGCTAGCTCGCAGGGGCAGCAGGCCAAGCAAAGCACCTCAGATGTTCCTCTCCCCAGCAACGCTTCCCAGCTCCTCCTAGAAGACCCCAAGGCATTCCCAGGCCAGATGAGATATGTAATCCCTCCAGCGTGTTCTGGGTCTGCCCCAGGGCCTCCTACCAGTGGGACATGCCCGGAACACCTACAGGTGCCCAGGAGGCATCCTGATAGATGCCCGAACCACTTCAACTGACCCCTTTCGACACGAAGGGGCAGCAGCTCTACTCTGAGCTCCCTCCGGATGTTCGAGCTCCTTACCCTATCTCTAAGGCTGAGCCCAGCCACCCCACGGAGGAAGCTCATTTAGCTGCTTGTATCAGTGAGCTCATGACCATAGGTGAGGGTTGGGACGTATATGGGTGAGTAAAAGAAAGCTTCTCCCTCCGGCACAGCTCCCTCTTCACCATGACGGTCACTGCAGAAGCCTCACCAAACCAGCAATCCATCTCACGCTCCACTCGACCCTCACTCATGAACAAGACACTGAGATACTTGAACTCCCTCGCTTGAGGCAGTAACTCTCTTTCAAGGAAGAGGGAGAAACCTCTGCAGATAATTCAGCTCCCAGTAAAAACCTCCTGAGCGTTCAAATTTTAAGTTATCAGTGAAAATAAGTGAGCACATATGAGCAGGTGCTGGACTAGCGGCCTCTCTTCAATGAACAGCATCCAAGAAACACTGATTAGTAACATGAGGCTGCTTTATTTAGTGTTTTTCTAGTTTAAATCACCTGATCTGTTTGTTTTGAAGAGAAAGAGACCTCTGTGGATAATTCAGCTCCCAGCAAAAACCTCCTGAACAGTGAACGCTGAAGGAATTCTGACCGAGAGTTTTAGCTGGTCGCAATCTGCTATCCTCACCAGCAGATGCTACGAAATCCCACTTTATCTTACACACTGCTCCTTTAAACTGTGATGTAATGCCATCCCATCACAGATGTTGCTCTAACATTGGATCATAACGGGTTGAATGCTAATAAGCAGCATTTTTAAGTTGTTAAATAGGCAATTAGCATTTTCAAAGCAAAATGTGACAGTTTACAGATCTTGAAGTATGCCAGCTAATCTGTGCCAAAACTGAAGATGCACTGATCAACAAACCTATATAATTATTATATATCTCAAGGGAAACAGTCCCAAAAATCATCAAATGTTGCAAACACAGCCAAACTATTTTGAGAAAAAGGAACAGAAGGGAAGGAATTGATACTCAACTCAACTACAGCATTATAATCGTATACCATTTGGAAACACAGAGTCAATTTATTTGCAAAAACAAAAGACTTGAATTAAAACTTCAGCCATCAATGGTACGTTTTTCACTCTAAGAAATTCCAGTTTTGCCAAACTACTTAACTCCATAACAGTGCTAGTAATCGCTCCACACAGACCTGTCTCCCTTGAAGAAGTAGGTTTTGGCGACATCCTCCCACCAGACAGCTGTCTCAATACTCTGAGTGGGCATGCCGCTCCCGAACAGCGAGATGTCCTGAGGGTACGAAGGCTGGAGAGTTGTGTCCTTGAAGACCCAGAAACGGTTTCCTAAAATACACACACCAAGTCAGGAGGCTCTGGGACAGAGACATTATCATAAAGATGACCTCAAAAATTGCACACGACAAAACACTGCCGGCTTTCAGCTCATTCAAGCCTTCTCTATGTGTGTGTGTGTGTGTGTGTGTGTGCGTGTGTTTTTTTTCCCCAGTGAGTCTGTTCATTTCTATTCGCATGATTTCAAAGGTCAGATGTATCACCTCGTTTACAAAATATCTGCACAGCAGAAAATCTATGCAGTGTTATCTATAATACAATAAACAGCCAGATGATGCTCTGAAGGCAACTCCACCGAGACTTGTTGTTTTCAGTTTTATTGAAGCTATTGTTGCATTTAATTCAGTTTGATCATAAGTGCCTCGGGCAGAGTGAGGAGAGCTGCTGTGGTGGTGTGCTTGCAGTAAGTAGCTAGACACTCGCATACACACACATGCAGTTAAGTCCCCCTGAGTGAATAAATAAAGCATGAGGCACTCTGATCCCACTGGGTGACAGATGTCATGTTAATCTGCCTGATGGACGGATGGTTGTAGTGGACCTGCACCCGCTCTGTTACCATACAGAATGCAAAACAACCTCAAAGTCACCCGCTCAGATGCTATATGATAAACCATTACTGTATGTACACGATCTTTAAAAGTGAAAATATCATTAGTGCGATACATTTGCAACTACAGAAAATGGTTAAAGGGTAATTTGTGTTATTTCCTGTAGGCCTTTTTAATTTTTTTGTGGATTAACTTGATGTATTTTATAATAGTAAATTGAATCTGGGACAAAAAAAGAAAAGTGCCATGTGGAATTCTTGTGTAAACAAATTAAAGTTGTGTTTACATTCAGTTTTTTCAATCAAATGCCTTGTGTGCATTTCCTTCTGCTTAAAACATCTGCAAAGCTGACTTTAAAAAACAACTTTTAAATCCTGCATTGTTAACATCCGTGTTGCTAGCTAGCAGGGCTCTTTTTCCTCGCCTTTTGTTGTGCTTTGTTACATTACTTGGTGTCAAGTACAGTAAATTTCTGGCACAGAGCTTTTATTTTGAAGTGCCATTTCCTGCTGTAGATTGAGTGACCAAACTAACTGTACGAATGTAACAAACTGTGTGGACCTTGAACTAATGACTAAGGAGAATTCTAGACCTCATGGCTGGACCAGTTGGGAACCATTGTCTTAGAGTATTTGCAGAATATTAACAAAACATCAGAGCTGTAGTCAGGATCGACTCAATCAAGCCCAAGTCAAGACCAAATCCAGAGCAAACTGAGTCCTACTCAAGACCATAATAGGCAATAGTGTCTTTCCAGTGCTAATATGGATGGACAAATGTAATCTATCTATGAACAAGACTGATCCTTAAACTAATCAATGCATAGAATTTAGGTGTGAGGACCATTAGAGGGGGTGTTTTTTTTTTCTGGCAACAATTGGGTAAAATCAGGCAATGTTCTGTACAACTGATCGTGAATGGGCAGCCATAAACAACTTGACCAGTTGTCAGTATCTGAGCCAAGCACTAAGACAGTGCAAGACAGTCTCAAGACCAGAGCCAGTACTACAGCCCTGCAAAACTGGAGCCCATCCGTTAAAAAATTGCTCTATAGCACTACTACTGGTCAAAAACTCCACTGGTTACCTTTAATGAATGGAAAAAAAGGACAAAATTATAATGCAAAAATGGAAAATTCTCTTGCTTTTATTACCTTTGAAAAAGACAAACTTCCCCTCGCTGTTTTCATACACGGCATCAATTTTGGGAGGCAAGCCTTTCCAGAAGTAGTTGATCTGCATGGGGTAGCCAGGGACGACTGAGTTGTCCCGTACCCTCCAAAACCACTGGTCCTATAGAAATGGATAAGGTAGATAAGGTCATCATCACTCTCATCATCATCATCATCATCATCATCATTCCAAACTGCTTTCAAACCAGCAGCCATGTTCCCTCAGACTGATTATCTACTCTACCTTGAACACAAAAAGCTCCTGCCGGAGGATGGCCAGGGTGTTGAAGCCCCCATCACAGATGTTGGGTTTGGAGTTGGGGTTGGAGGGCTTGGCCCCCTGTGGAGGGCGATGGGGTCTGGCATGGCGGTCATGCTTACGGGGGTCTGAGGGAGGGTGGAAGCGGGGAGGAGGGACAGTAGGCGGGGGCCTGGTAGGTTGCGGTGCTCTATCTGGTGGACCTAAAAAGAACAAAAAGTACTTCATCTTCCTTCCAGTTCTTGGACCATTGCACCTTTAATGTTGGCACGGATCGTTTGGCCTCTTTTGAGCTCTGTTAGTTGACTCATGTTGGCTGTCCTCTTCAGCAGCTGACAAATGCTGCTTACTGGCAATCAACCCAACATGACTGAATGTTGCAGCAGCATTTGCAATAGTGACTAAGTCATTGCAGGGCCTCAGTATTAATAATAATTTGTTTAAAAAATGTTGGAACAATATAATGCATATGTAACACTGCTCTAAATGGCTCAAGCTAACTAATTTCTAACTGGTAGAATTTACAGAAATAAAGGGTTGTTTGTCTTTGTTCAACTTCTGCATCATAAAGCGTGAGACTAACACATGAAGCAAAGAGTTACCATAGATTTTCTGGATGCCCTGTAGGTCATCGTGAGGTAGTTTGAAGTTCTCTGTGTCCATGTACTGGTAGAAAGGAGCCATGATAGCCGTGGGGTCGTTAGAGTGTTCCAGACCAAGGGCGTGGCCCAGCTCATGCACCGCAACCAAGAACAAGTCGTTACCTGGGGAGGACAAGAGGACATTGTCAATGCACTCCATCATATATGGCAGGTCTATTCAGCTGGGCACAGAAGCAACCTCTGAGTGGCCCAGCATACATAAATCTGATGGGCTACACTATTATGATATGTAAACTACATACAGTGTCTGGAAGTGGCTACTGAGTGAGCCATCTCCCTTCTTTCTCATCTCTGTTGAGTTACACACGTACAGTACCGGGCAGGATATACAGATTGGTAGAGCGACACCACCAATCGTGTCTCTCGCAGAGTGTTTTCTCATGTGACGCAGTTCTGACTACGCTTAACAGCTTTCCAAAAAAACTTGGCTGTGGTTGAAGAGTCAAAAAATACACCCTATGTCTTTTGCTAAACACTTTTCCTTTCCGTAGATGGAAAACGTTATGAGGTGAGGTGTGTGTGTGAGAGAGAAAGAGGGTAGAAGAAGGGAGTGAGATACTGGTAGAGAAAGGTGCAGAGAGTTATTGTTTACTGTTATTACCACCTATAATAGGTCTTTTTACTCTGCTTCTGCACATTGTGATTTGCCAGGGTAAGATACGTGACCGAAAATATATAGAATTATTTTTCATTTCAAAAGTAAAATGATAAACATTGCTATTTTTTTTTTACTATATTATTTTTTCCAATGTATTTTTTTCAGAAAAATGATTGTAACTGGGTGCCATGAAGAAACAAAGGAAGTAAACAGCCATCATAAATTTACTCCAGTTTTGGAGTGGAGATATTGGATGGGAACCTCCAAACATCAGGCATAAATGCCAAATGCTTCAGCTTTGGAATAGACTTGCGAAGATGTCGGATCAGAGACTCGCTAAAAAGATTTTTAATTGGGACACCTCCCACTGTCATCCCTGGGCTGATGAGTTGAAATCATTATTTTAGTTGAACAATTTGTCATTAATTTTCCAGAGCAGGTTAACCAGTGATGGAGAAAAATGGTCTGCTGACATATGGTATAAACCAAAACTACCAACTTATTGTCTCATAAAGAACAGCTACAGTGTGGAACTTTATGTGAAGTATAATCTAAATAGAAGACAAATATCCCTGTGTGCACAGTTGTGCTCAGGAACATTACCATTAGCCTTAAGGACTGGAAGGTTTAACACCACCCCAGAGGAGGAGAGAATTTGTTTGTTGTGTACTTTAGGTGAAATTGAGAATGAGGTTCATTTCTTGTTTTACTGTCCTGTATATGAAACCATAAGGAGTGTACTTTTCAGGAAAATAACCTCTATCTATGTCGATGTCTGTTGGCTGGATGATCATGAAAAAAGAGTTTTGTTTCAGAAAGGGAACCTTTGTTTTGTGTCTGAATTTCTTTGCCAGGCCTGTGATAGAAGGCAGAGTAATCTGTTTCTGGACTGAGTAGTTAAATAACATGTGATTGAACTTTTGATTATTACTGCAACGTCATTTTAATGGTGTCTTGTAAACCCATGAGTGTTGGGCACATGTAAGTGTGCATGACACAAATAAAAAAAAAAACAATCACACACCCATGCACAGAAAAACTCATTAACACAAGAGACAGACACTGACGCACAGAAACACATACACTAAGAAATAAGAGACATGTGAGAGCTTGCATACTAAAATCTATTTTTTTCAGGTCTTACAGTGACTACTTCATTAGTCAGCCATCAGAAAATAAATCAACAATAATTTTGATCAGCATTCATACATTAATTCATTATCCATGATTACTTCGCGGGGGGCTGGAGCCTATCCCAGCTGTCGATGTGCGAGGGGCGGGTGTACAGCCTGGACAGGTCGCCAAACTATCACAGGGCTGACACATAGAGACAGACAACCAGTCATGCTCACATCCACACCTACAGGCAATTTTGAGTCACCACTTAATCTAACCTGCGTATCTTTGGGTTGTGGGAAGAAACTGAAGAAAACCCATATTGACATGAGGAGAACATGCAAACTCCACATGGAAAGGCACCAGTCAGCTGGTGGGTTTGAACCCAGAACCATCTTGCTATGAGGCGACAGTGCTAATCACCGCCCATTTTGATCACCAGTTAACCATTTAGGACATTTATCAAGCAGAAAATGACAAATACTTGCTTGTTTCATATTAGAACTTACTTCTTTTCTCAGGTGTATGTTATTGTAAATTGACTACCTTTGGGTTTTGGACTGTCGGCTGGACACAGCTGAGCTTTTATTTGACATTTTATATACAAACCATTAAAAACGTAATTGACAAATAACTGGTTGATTAATCAACAATGAAAATAATCATTACTTGCAGCTCTTTGATCCAGACGTAACTTCCATTGAGCTAATTTGGTGCAATGTAGTGAAAGTAAAGATTATTGAAGGTAAATTAAAAGGGAACTTTTCCTTTTTTTTGGCCTCATGAGAGAAGATACGCCCCATGTGAGCCACGGCTCACAGAAAGCAGAGGGACACACACTCACGTTGCAGCCCAGGGCACAAGTGAAAATACAAACATTCATCTAATGCACCTGAACACATACAAATGTCGACATAGCACGGGTCTCGTTGGTATCACATTCAAACACACACGCAGACAAATGAAAGAAGATACACGCCACGGTCAGTGTCTGTGCTCGGCACTCAGCTCATAGTGTCAACCTGATTTAGAGAGAAGTACACCATTTACGTACAGCTTGTGACTGAAGCTGTCCCCAGGAGATTGTTGCCCTTTAAAACATGATATCCACTCCAGCTAGCAGCGCTGCACGGACCGACCACTGACCCTCAGCCAGCAGCTAAAAGGTTACACCTCCCCCTCCCCCCATTTATCTAACACGACCAGCTTCTTCCACCAAACCAAAAATGTCCCATAAAGACTCCCAAGAGACAGGTCGGAGCTACCATTAGCGCACATGTCAACATGCAACATTTACAATTACACCGCTGTGAAAGCCCATTAAAGGTTGCACAGCATCCCAGACACATAAGCAGAGACAGGAGCTTTTCAGAATCAGCCTCAGCACTCCACATGGATAACCACGGGACACTGCGCAAGGGTGAACATGAATTTGACTTGGGAGTCTGAGACAATTACCATTGGAGTACGAGAACAACAGAGAGAGAAAGAGGGAGGGGAGCTGATGGGTGGTAAGCAGTTTCCCAGAACAAACACAATGTGAGCTGTTACCCTCCTCTTCCACTAATGGGAGGATAGAATGTAAAGCGCATGGCACATGGGTATTAGCAAAGCAGCCTGGTGGTGCTCTGACAAGCCTGGCGCCCTGTAGGTAGGGTAATTAAAGTGTGTGTGGACGCACAGCTAAGAAAGGCATCTTATCTCCATCTCTGAGCTGCTGCGCCCTGCCAGGATCCACTTTGGCAGGATGGCCATGTCACATGATATGTGGGCCACTGTTAATAAGGCTGCTTGATCATGGCAGAAATCATAATCACGATTATTTTGGTCAATAATGAGAACAGGATTATTTAACATGATTACTCATCGACTGTGAAAACATCATGCATTCATTGACCTTTAACAAAACTTGTGCTGTTAACAGCGGGTTTTTGGAACTTTAATTATAATTTAACAGAAAAACAGATAAAATGTAAATGTAAAAAAAGTCTAGATGAATAAATAAAATAAACAGTAGATGGAATATAAATATAAAAATGTTGCAAGAGGAGAGCGAGAGACCCTTATGGACTGCGACAACTCTGAGCAACATGCATGGGGATGAATTACAACATAATATATTTGGATATATTTCTTGCTTTTTCCCTGATGGTCTGAATAAGCTGTTAAATTTAATGCTTGTCGCATTTTAGAAATAAAGCTGCTAAAAGTGTCTAAATCTAGTCGTCAGATTGGCAACACTGATCTCCACTGCAAAGGAAAGGGGTGCGCTGGATGCACTGGTTGCCAGTCAAGTATAGGTCTGAGTTTAAGGTCCTATTGTTTGTTTTTAAAGCCTTACATGGCCTGGTACCCAAGTACATTTCTGAGCTCCTCTGCCCCCTTTCCAACCCCAGATTTCTGAGGATCCTCAGACCAGTTGTTCCTGGCAGTCCTGCAATCGAGACTAAGAGGGAAGGGCCATCGTGCATTTGCAGTAGTCGCGCCAAAGCTTTGGAACAGCTTACCCTTTTCAATAAAGTAGACACGTTTAAATCTAAGCTGCAGACCCACATGTTTTCTAAGGCATTCGAATGCCCTTAAGGTTTCTGTTTCATCTTTCATATTCTATTTTCAGATCTTACTATTCTGTGCTTTATTTTCGTTTTTACGCATTTATTTGTGCATGTTTTTGGGTTTGTTTTGTTATTTCTCCCACGTTTTGCTGTTACCATGTTATGTTATTTTACTTATTTTATTTTACTGTACAGCACTTTGGTCAACTCTGGTTGTTTTTAAATGTGCTTTATGAATAAATTTGATTTGACTTGGATTCATCACACAAGACAAAATGAGAGCATCACTGCAAGACTGAATGAGTCACGATTATCCTGTTTTTATAATTGTTGGAAGCCAAAATCGTTACTGAAAATAAAATTAAATCAATCACCCAGCTCTAACTGTTACAGTATATTTTAGAAACTTCATCCATCATCACATTATCCAGAATAACATAACATAACTTGATGTAACTTAATATAACATCATATCACATAGATCAAACAACATGACACAACATAACTCATAATAACCTAACCTAAGGAAAAGTAATATACCCATAATAAAAGAACATATTATAGCATAATATAACATAACCCATAATAACCTAGCCTTGCTTAAAGGTCCAGTGTGTAACATTTAGGGGCATGTATTGGCAGAGATGGTATATAATATTCCTAACTATGTTTTAACAAGTTTATAATCATCTGAAAATAAGAATGGTCGTGTTTTTGTTACCTTAAAATGAGCCATTTATATCTACATATGGAGCTGGTCCTCTTCCAGGAGTTCACCATGTTGCTTCTACAGCAGCCCAGAACCAGTTTCTCAGGAACAGCACTATGGCCCCCTTTACACCTGGCATCAACATGCGTTTTTTTATGATCGGATTGCAATCGGATAGCGCTTGACCACATACATTTACACCTAGTATTAACATGCATCCCTGGTGTCCACATCCAGATCCGTTTGCTATCTAATCACGCTCCGTCCTGCTGACGCTAACCCTTCTGCAAACATTTCCAGCAGCAAACTACAATGTCATACCCTGTGCGCCGCAATAAGAACAACAACAACAACAACAACAGCCAAAGCCAATTTTACCTAGTGGACAGATGTGGAATTACAACTTCCGGGTCCATCACGTGGTGCCATTGGGCCCAAAAAGACTTTTTCCCATAGACTTTCATTGTGAAAGAGATGTCAATAAATTTTTTGAGCATGTGAAATGACTTATTTCACTATCAGGATATGATCCATTCCGTCTGACAGTATTTTGATAGGCTAGAAGATTCGCACAATGAAATTGTTTCAGCCCCATTCAAGTTAGCAGAACGCTGAACTAGAACTTAGCCGCTTGGCCAGTGAAGTTTCTAGTGGGCTTGCTCTATGGGCCCAACGATGCAGAAGATATGGTCATTTCATAACGTGGAAATCAAGCGTTTTTGGCTTCATGAGCCACTGAGCAACTTGAATAAACAGGGCCCATCTCCAACGCTGTGTCCAGTCCCTTTTATACATCCATGCCCAGAACAGACAAATCAAACACTGGCTGTACATAGGACCATTTATGTTTTTATGTTTTTGTGTTTTCATGTCGGCCTCTGTAGTTTTACACACTTGGTACACAGGGAAAGTTTTAGTTCTGCGACCTCACAACTAGATGCCACTAAATCCTACACACTCAACATTTAATCCATCATAAACTTTACACATAAATATACCATAACATTACAATATAACCCATATTTACTCCTCTGACTTAACCTAATACATCTATGACAGCATAACATAACACAACACAGCACAAAACAACGTGATATAACCTAAATAAACTGACTTTAATAACATAACGCTGTAGAACATAACAACACAACAGAGCACAACATCATATCACATTATTTCCACATTTTGTAATGGTGTGTTGTCGTTTTCTGTGCCCTCTCACGAAGCACTGAGCTACATCAAATTCACTAAAAACAGAATAGCCATAATCATGTGCCAGCAACCAATGTCTTAAAATAGCAGAGCTTTCTATCCTGTCATCTGAAGAGCTTATTATGCAGAAAAAAACAACATCAAAATCCTGACAGATGGGGTGATGCGTCTTTACAGAGCACAGCCCGATCAAAGACATCCCTGCATTCTTTGTTTTTGGTTAAGCATCCCTCGTACCCTGCACTGTGATACCATCTCTGTCATATTGCCCTCCTGCCCAGCCATCTGTATTTCCAGTTTTTGCTTTCCATTAGTCCTTATCTGTGTCTCCTGATGACTGCTCTGTTTTTTCTCTTTGTCAATGCTTTCCTCATTCCTTCCACACCCCTTTACTTGTTTACTTACCTGCCAACATTCTGCATTTAACAAGCTTTATTTCTCTACTTTCTTCCCTAATCTTAATCTCTTCCTTTCTTCCTTCCTTCCTGATTTCCTTTCCACTCTCCTGCTATAGCTTCTCCTTCCTCTTGCTCTCCTCATGTCACCATTTTCTCTCCCTTTACATTTAAGTTCAAACCTCATTTTTCTTGCACTTACCATCATGGTTGGGGTTCCCCAGGGTCCAGGGCTCATCTGAGTCAAAGTGTGTGTCCCCTCCTATGCCTGGGCCGGGGAAATAGGCGTGGGCAAGGAATCCCCCCTCCCCGTCGAAGGGTGAGCTGTCACCGTGAAAACCCGAAGCGAAGATGATGGTGATGTCCACGTCACGCCTGCCAGTCTCCAGTGCACTGTATGGAACGGCCTCGAAGCGTAGGGGAGTCACACCCTGCCACACGTCAAACGCCCGCCGGATGGCATCATGAGTCTCCCGGGGGCCCACCTTTGGTGTGACATTTTTTATGCTGTGGGTGGAAAGAAAGCAAAGAGGTAGATGCTATGAGGAGAAAATACTCTGCAGGTTGTAGTTTACATACTGTCCTCATGGTAGTGGAAGACATGGATGTAGACAGTGCAGCAATCGTTTTAAAGTCAGGGAACAAAACGTTTAGTACAAGTGGAAATAAAATATATTCTGCATCAACCCCATGCCTCTCATTAACTTCAAGTGAACATTTTTTTTCACTTTTCAAAATGAGGAGACACTAAAAAAAAAAGTTGCACTTGACACAACTATTTCAAGCCCGGCAGCTTTTACTGAACTTTTAACACAGCAGTCGTTATCAGTCCCTGGCAGGCAGAGAGAAATGGGAAATCTTCTCCCTCTCTCTCCACTCATTTTCCTGAATAAAGTGCAGTCAGCAGCAGCACTGGCTCAGCACTGATTGACATTCCATTAGAAGAGGTGGCTCATCAATTCAAATTCGTGGAGGAAGGGAGGATTTGAATAAATTGACAGTGTTATCGTCTATTACTGCTGTAACCTGTCAATTTGCAGTTGTGCCAGAGACCCGTTTATCAGTTCTCCTCAGAACCTATTAAAAGCTGGAGCTTAATCAGGCGAGATAAGATGAGAGTTTGAATATTTCTGCTGAGATTACGGACAATTTACACTCAGGATTCTCAAACAATTTTATATGAGGGAGAGGAAAGCCTTCAATCTTCATGCTACTCAGCTAAAACTGTTTGTTTTGTTTTATGAAAAGAATGAATGGAGGCGGATTTAAACAAAAAAAAAAAAACTGCCTGATCTCATTTTTCATTTCGCCAGCAAGCTATTTATAAACCGCAGAGCAAACATACTCACAGGCCCATTTATGTGTGAATCTGAATGTGTGATGTTGGCGATATTTTTGTGTGCGTGTGTGCCACCACATGTGACGTATTTGTCTCTATGACAACACAGAGCATGTGATCCCAGGTGGTTTAAGAGGAGGAGATGCGAGACAGAGGAGAGCTGAGAAAATTAACACTGGCACATCTGAAACCCCACAATAAGCGCTGGCGAACTCAATGGTCGCTATGACAACTGCCTCCACTATCTCTCACCTGTAGGTGATGTGTGTACGCTGCCACTTCTGTCCTGTCAGCGCGTATCTCCGCTTCCGTGACCTCGCGGCACTTTTAAATTTGTCTGGAACTCCACAGCGAGGCTTTTGCATCCAACTTAGCAGAGAAGAGAAGAGAAGAGAAGAGAAGAGAAGAGAAGGTGACTCAAGTTTGCAAAATAAGAGCAGGAAGGCAAACATCATCACGAGACAACACAAAGCACTGAAGTGAACTCAGGAGTTCTCTTCCTGCCATAATCACAGCAGCAAAATAAGGAAGTGTTGTGCAACATACCACTAAAACTACTCCAAACTACAGCCACTAATACAGTGAGTGAGTGTTTTCTCATTCATACCACCATCAGATTATCACAGATACAGAACACTCGTACTGTAATACATAGGCAAAACATTAATTCTCACCTCAGCGTGATATCACTGCATCATCATGCAAAATGAGAAGAAGGAACAGTGTTAAAAACCTTCACCTAGGGTTGTTTCAGACGAGCTGATGGGGGGTGAAATGAACATCTCTATTTCTGTCCTCCACTAATTCATTCAAATATTGATAGCCACTGCATTTTTTTTTTCTTCAAATGAATGGGCGCAGCATCTGCATTAATGTGACATCAATGGCCTAGTGAGAGTACATGTGCACCTCGGCTTGAGTTTGTGCGAGCATGTGTGTATACTCACTCCTTGGTTTGCTCATCCAGTGTCCCTGTGACATTGAGACCGTAGACGCGCTGCATGGCAGCAATGGCTGAGCGCATGGTGTGGGCCGAGCGCAGGACAGACATTCCCGGTTCTGTGCGGGGAAGGTAGCCATACCTCTGTAGCCATCCCTGCCAGGAGGAAGGAGGAGAAAGATGTGGGCCTTTGTGTTATGGCTATTTTAAGACTTCTTTTAGAGTCTTTGCCTGTATTAGAAAACTCAGAGGGGAGATAAGACGGGAGGATGGAGTAGGAGATGACATGCAAAAAAGGGTCCTGGGCTGAAATCACCTCCAGGACGCTGCACATTTGCATTTAGCAAGTTTGTCCGGATAATAAATGAGTTAATCATCCGCTACAATGTACATGCATCAAGCGAGCTGTCAAAAGTGAAAGGCTATAAAAGAGAGTCTTCCCATTTGCAGCAGCTATGAACTTGAATCTCCTTCATTTTCTGTTTGATTAGATTTGGTCCCACAAGAAACTGTTTCAATATATTCTCTTTGTCAGCATTCATATCTCACTTAAGGCTGGGAGGCTGTCGAGTTCAAAGACATTCCTCCACCGCAGTGGTTCGGGTACCTTGCTCAAGGGCACAGGAGCTGTTTAATGAGGGTAAAGTATTATTTGTTCAGTCACCCAACCCAGTTTTTTCCCAGTAAGTAGCCAATCCCATAATAAACACCTATAAGAACATGGCTGCAGGTCACTCATTCTGTACTTCACAAGAGGCTGTGAGGTGACTAACTATTGCTACAATACTTTTTTGTCATCATAAGAGAAGTGCACTGAGAATGAGCTGCTGTTGTTACATCTATATTTAAATACAGGGTTGTTTGTCTATCCAGCAGTGGTTTAGGTTTGTCTGAGTATATTTGCTCAGAGGCTCCCTGGACACCAGGGAAACTGTTTGCATTTAAATCCCTCCTAGTGACCTTAGTCAGTGGTTGTGTCTTGCGGCTGCCGGTCAGCGTACATGTGCAGGACTGTGGCCCTGCCTCCTCTTGCCCTACAAAGCGAGAGTGCGGCTTGACACAGAGGAGAGAGGTGAGGCCGAGCATCATCCAGGGGTCACTGGCAGACTCAATCCTGAAGCCGAGAGGCCACGAGGTGCCCACGCTATCCACAGCTGTCTGCACGCCAACCAGCTGCCTCCCCATCACTACACAGCCTATGAGATATGCTCCAGCTAGCTAATCTGACTAGCTGTCTCCTCTGTCCATCCCTCCCCCCGCTTCTGCCTCTATCCCTCTTTCTGCTGAGCTAAACGCCTTGTTTATCCTTTTTTTCCCCCTCTCCTCTCTCCTGTGGGCGTGTTTCCTGTGTGTGTTTGTTCAAAGGCACAGATCTCAGAGAGATATCGGGCAGATTTCAGTGAGCCATAAAATTGAATAATGATGTGTTTGTGTGACTGTCAGCCTCAGCATTTATTTTCTTCAGAGTGTAGGGAGGTGGGGGGGAGCCTGAGGTGAGGATGAAAATGACATCAATTAATAAGATACAGAAAAAGAAAATCCTATATTATGCAGCTTGTGTCTGTAAATGTTTAATCTCCTCCAACACCATGATGCTGCCAAAGCATGTCTGACTTTATGTTGGCCTGTCACACAAGTATATATAGCAATGAAAGCATGATGCTGCAGGACATCTCTGTTAAAATAGACCACTCTTTAAGTGCAATCATATCTGGGCTGCACATTTAGGATCAGCTAGGCTGGATCAGCTCAGCTCATGGACCGCAGTGTAATAAAATGAGCATCCTTCTGTTTCATTGCACTCTACAAATGAGGAATGCGCGATATTTTCGCCGTTCAGAGCGTGAGCTTTCCTGATAGGCTTACAATGTATCCATGTTATGCGTTATGGTAATTGTGCCCACGGGTAGCGTGGGGAGTCGATACATGATACAGCCTATATCTATATATATATATGTATGTTTTTCATGCTGAAGCGGATGATGTGGAGGAGAGAGCACGGTCATTTATGATAACCAGGGAGGGAAGGCCATTTATCTTACCTCAACGCTGAACTGATGATCCTCCTCTCCGGACACAGCACACGAAATCCAAAGCAAAAAATGCAAGCAGAATGCTGCCGCGTAAAAACAATCCGATGGTTTTCTTTTACTGGAGGATACTAAGGTCATAATGACCTGTTTTTCCCGAGTGTTTATTAGAAGAAGCCGCCCGTCTGCTTTGGCTCTTGTGTCAAATGAAAATCATCAGGCGAGCTGTCAAGGCAGATTCACATGAAAACCAGAAAAGGCCCCCGCGTTTTTAGATATAAAAAAAATCCCGATGGTGGCATAAAAATGTTCCGATGTCAAGCAGAGATAACGCGGCATGTTAGACCCGCTGCCCTCGCCATTCTTATTTACATCAGGGGCTACATCTATCCAGCAGCATCAATGGCCATGTACAGTACCCAGTCTGCGCAAGATAGGCTCCCTCCCGACTCGACGCCTGCGCTTTGATTTCTCACACAGCGCAGCGCTGCTTGGCAGCATCATGAGAGCTGCCCTACAGAGTGCATGAGAGATGAAATGCCATTCTTCAGAACTGCCTGTACGTTTGACTTTTTCATTGCAAGAACAACGTCTATGTGCAGTTTGAGGCACACATGTGCAGTCAGATGGTTTGATCTTAAATTCCTGCTTGTAAACAAAGGCCTACATCCAGATTGTGCACTGATGGAGCTTACATTCCTCTGCTGGTGCCTTTATAAACCATAAATCCAAATCATCTGTATGTGCACTAATAAAACTGCACAGTGACCCTTTAACAATCTAAATATAGCCTGCCCCTTGCCAGTATTTCAGAAATTAACCAGTCACCTGATCTTAGTCATCATCAGGACAAAAGCTGGCCATTAGTGTCATTATCTTAAAATATCTGTCCCACAGTTCAGCCATGTGTTGATCTCTGGCCTGAAGACCCAGAACAGACGACCTGACAGCCTCTCAAGACATTTATAGCTCCTACAGCTCTTTATAGCCCAGATATGCTACAACAACCTGCCCCAAGCAAACGAGCCACAAGATGGCGGTGTTTCATTGAGGAATATGGCCGTCAGCTGTTTGCTTGCAAACCTCTGAGGGCACAAGGCACACTGGAACCTGAATCCACCCCACATGAACTAATGAGCCGAGAAATTGATCTGACATTGATTTGATGCGACAGGCAGAAAGGACATATGGGAAGGAGTGAAGAAGAAGCTCGTGATAGAATCTTTATAACACTAAAAGTTTTTTTTGTAATTCAATACAGTCCTTTAAAAAGGAGCCATCTCATTTGTCTCTTCAGGGAGTCACGGCTCATGACTCAGAGTCTGACGTTGCCCTGGAAAGAGTGTGGCTACCTGCAGAGAAATCTACATTTTAGCCGATTACATCCATGATCTCATTCTATCAATCACTTGTCACAAGTGAGAGTTGGAAAGAATATCATCTGCCAAGCTGACACATTTGTGGCTTGGCAGGTTTTTTTTGTAACTGCGGTCCAATGCAAAAATCTGCACTGCTGCAGCCAGTCTGCTAACGGTCAATCTTTTGATCCCTTTTATTCACACTTGTGAATGACTCAGAGATTCCTGCAGTTAGGGACACTTTCTCACCACTGATTTCAATGGATTTAACGGACTGGGCCACGCTTTTACCGGAAAATCATGGCACCAGCTGTGGGAACGTAGACCCTTGCCCCAACTGTGCCACAGTCAGCACCAAATCACTTCAGTGCACTGTGGTAATCAAAGCTCCATCAACCATAAAGGCTGCGTCAAAGATCTCACCTTAATGAGATTAAACTCTCCTGACACTGATGGTCCAAGAACATCACAGAAAGCACATTTTGACTGAGTCTGATACCCATGTTTTCTCTACATGACCAGGAAGCAAATAGGTTAGCCTCACCTACAGGACAGAGTGAACTTTGACAAGTCATCTTGTGTCTTTATCGTGCAATTATGGGCTGTATTTAAGTGCTGTATCACTTTATGATGGTTGATATGTCTTGAGATAGATGCTTATGATTGAAACGTCAACTCTTTTTAAATAAATCCACACAGAGGTGATATGTGTTTGTGGCAAATTACTTTTTTCTTTGGAATTGGATCTTTGAGTCCCTGCACCACAAAGGAGACAAAGCAAGTTGTGTGTGTGTTGCCCTCTACACATCTAGAGCTCTTTTGTCTGTCACTGTCTTTCACTGGCTAACATTAGAACATCTATATACTATATATGTGAGTGTGTATATGTGTATACTGTAGGGCTGGTGATCAGCACAAAATACTCTCAAGGTATCGACCAAAATAACCCAGTAGTATCTAAACTTCTCCAGGCATACAATACTTACATTCAATCCTTCCTGTATCCAGAGCTAAAAAAACAATGACTGTACGTATGGTTTTACTCACATCCAATCACCACAAGTGTTGTCTGATTTCATGTAGCATGTGATTTGCCCACTACTGCAGCAGCTACAACCCATACAGTCTGTGGTGAGGTGAAGTCAAGCCCGGTGTTTATGATGGAACAGAGTGCTGCAGGGATGATGTTTTTTTTTTTGTAGGCCACACGGAAGTTGGCATCACCCTGGTTGCCTCAACAAAAAGCACATGGGAAAAATCCCATGTTTTGGATTTTGGATTATTGCAGAAAATAAGCCCTGTGGCAAACACTAGTTTATGGTCAGCAGGATACTTTTCACAAATGAACACCACTTTTATCATTTTTAAAGTGTTAATGCAATCACCAAAAGTAAAAAGCTAACATTAGGCTGTAAAGGAAACATGAATTAACATCGCCACCACACTGATGCCGTAATGCTATGTTTAGCTTGATGACGCTCTGTAGTCTCACTTGTTAGCGACCACCTTTTTAAAGACACCTAAAGCCTTCAAAACTCACGAGTAGGACATTTACTGACATATTTTATGTCATAGAACAAAATATGAAAGTCTCTTAAGCTTGCACAAACTGTATTTCAGGCATCTAACCAAACACCATTCAGAAAACCCACTGGCTCTAAGACCAGGGAACCGGGAGCGCAAAAATGCTAAACGTCTGTGGCATCTGGTGGCAACTGAATGCTTTCATTCACATAACAGGTATCCAATGAAGCAGAAAACAAAAGGTACCAAATGAAGTACTCAATTGAAGTTGGTATGACTTACTGGTTTTGGTACTGGTATTGTATTTTTTTAAAAGATACCAAGCCCTAGTATTCTGTTTAGGGATGTTTTATATATATGTGTGTGTGTGTTGCCATTTAATTCATATTTGATTAAACCTTTCACTGAACTTTCTCTACTGTGTTTGGCTCCCATAAAAAAACTTCCTGATTTTATAAATAAACTTATCATCGCTGTTATTATAAGCATGGCATACCACCCACATTTCATCTCTTTCAGACCTAAATTGCTAAATTGCCTTTGACACATGAACATGTAAAATGTTCAGGAAGTCTTTCACATTACTCATAACTGCGCACAAGGTGTTCACTGTTATGAAATAGGAGGTGACTGGTTGAGAAGTTGAGAAAGGGATTCCTATTGGATTAAAACTGGTTCATTCATTTACTTTGAGGTGTTTACTGTGTAACCCAACGGGCTGCCATGGAGACCACATGCTCTGGCAAGTGACGATGGCTCAGAGCCAAAGACTGGGGGCCTCTTTAGGAAACGGTAAAACACAGAGCAATAAGATATGCACATGTTTCGCCGTTTTTCATAGGAGGAGAAAACAAAGTGTGTGTGCGTGTGTGTGTGTGTGTACTTACCACCACAAAACAACAATCCATTCATACATTCAAATATTTGCCTTTACTATTTAAGTTAAGCTGAAGAAGAATTCCCCTCAGGGGGGCAGATGGTGAGATACAAGGTAATCTCACTGGCTTCTCTAATTAAACCTAATTAATTGGTACTTGACAGTTTGTTCGGATCGCCCGAGGCTTTTCAGCCATACCGCTGAAAACAGGATTTAGAAAGCTATTATTAAAGCTTTTATGGATTCAGTCACATCTAATCCACGTCTTATCTCACATGTCAGAGATATGGCAGCCATGACAAATGCCTAAAATAGTGCAGAGATTCAGAGCAAGGACATCTGAAATTAAACATCTAATTGTCTGAATCTTATTTGATTACTTTTGGAGGCAATATCACACAAGAGTGTGATAGAGTTTAGTGTATCTGCACAATGCTGTCATTCTTCAAGGCTTTTGTTTTGTTTTTTTTTTGTATTATTTGTTCTTTCGGGCAATAATTAAATACCTTTGAAATGAATTGTATAACAAAATATCAATAGTGAATTATGAGGCACAAAGGTTTTGAAGTTGCTGGGATCAAGATTATTTTGATACAGAAAGATGCTAATGTGCTGATGTTTTTCTCCTTTCTTTTGTCTGTCTGGGCTGTGAGACACTTTTGATCAACTGTGTTGTGTGTGACGACAGTAGACAGTATTGAGTCAGGGCTTTAGTCACCTATTTCATACTGGGGAAGGGGGACCATTTCCAATATACCCTCTCTGCAACCCAACCCTCAAGAGGGGTCTAGTTGGATTTCCCCCCCATGTGAAATTTTTAGAAGCTTATCAGCTAACTGACCATTTTAGAGCAATTTCAAACAAAAATCTTCCCAGCAGCTAAATTTAGGTTAGAATGAATATTGAGTTGACAATATTTTAAATGTCTAATAACGTCTTTAAATGTCTACATTAGAATTTCACGTTGTGTTGATGTCAACATTATGATAATTTGCAGATGTTGGGTTTCGGTCAACCCAGTCTCACTCCAAAGTTGTCAAAATACAACGCTTGGGCAGTGACTTGCAGCATCAGACAACCACAAAAAAGCCGTGCTTCAGGGTTCTCAAAGTTTGGATGAATGAGTGCCGTTTTAGGGAGTTAGCATATGATTGAGGGCTCATTCCCAGTGCATCAAATACTGCCGCTTTGTCAGTGGACGTCCGCGTCAGATACCGGCACACAAAGGCACCTTTTGTGGTGTTATGAAACACACCAGCTGCTGGCAGCTACCATAGTATAAAGAGCGAGACAGTCCCTATATACAGGTGTATAGGACAAACATTGCTGTCCATTTCCTGTGTGAAACCAATTCAGTAGAGTGATTTTAATAACAACATAGTGTGCTAGTATGTGCAGCATGCAACAGTAGTGACGTACATCACATGATGTTAAATGACGTCAGTAACAACCGTACTTATTGTAAGCCAAGCCATGATGTTTTTTTCTAAACCTAACCACGTTTTGTCGACTAAACTTGAGGAAATTAAGTTTAAAATTAAGGGTTTTACCTGCTTTTTATTTTCATTTAAGAAAGACTATGAATCTAGCAAGCAGAGACTTTACATTTCCAGTGAAAAAGGAAGTGCATTTTGAAATGACACAATGCATGTAACAAACGTCAGTGGACATGCCATCCAAGAACATCCAAAACTGATGCAAGAAGGTACAGTGCATCACATTTCAACATTTAGGTCCACAGACAAAGCGGCAGTGTTGGACCAGTTGGGATGAGAATGTGTTGGAGGATTGCACAAGACAAGGGCACACACTGTGGCTTTATTATGACATAACGTACTATGGCATTTTTGATGACTTTTTAAAAATGACATACTGACACTTACAAAAAACTAAAACAGTCAACAGTGACATAACGTACATAACCCTCATATTACATTTTAGTTTTCCACTTTTTAATACATTTGAAAGCAATGAAATAAAAAGAGAGTACAGTGATTGACATTGATTGTACCCACAGCAGTCAGGCAACAGCTTCTGTTTGTGTACGGCAACACCACTTGGACAAACAACACACAGGACTGCAGTACACTGTAATGTTAGAACCAGTAGTAATAATAATGACAATTTGTGACGTTTATTTACAATCATTATTACATTTGGTAATGATTATTTTGGATGGCATTGTGTGGTTGCCTGCTGCAGCATAACAATTTTTTTTTCATTATATTTTTCATCAAAATATTGGGGGGTCATTTTGAGCTGCCTAAGTTCAGGTGCAAATGCAGAAAGTATCCAGATGTGTGATTAAAGCTCCCAACATCTTTTTAATACTGTGCTCTTAAGAAAAAAAAGCTTTACTTTTTCCTGTGATATTCATTTTGGATCTCTCATCTCATATTTATTTTCTGAAGCACTAATAGCATGATGTCTGTTTGGGTGAATGCAGCAGATGTTGGGCCTTTGAGTGACAGTGAACTCTATATAATCCCATATGTTGTGCTCTCCTTTCCTGCTTCTGCAGCTCATCTCCCTCTTATGTACAAGACACTCACAAATGGTAATGTTGTTAGGGGGGATGGTACTTTCCTGTACATGTTTTTCCCATGTTTTTTTTCTTCTTTGCAAAAATGTACTGAGATGTTGCAGGTCCATCGGGGCCCTGTCATGCATGCAGACTTCCGACCTTCAGGACAGTGAGTCGTCTCCCCTCACAACACAGTCACATAACCTTTCTGCCTCACTGAACCACTTAATAAGACTCCTTTTGTAACGTTAACCTCTTAGAAGTCTTATATTGTTTGGCTCTTACTGTACCTGAAAAAAATATGAGCTGCATTAAGTGACACATGGTGCTAATCCAAAACGTCCCTTCAGGTGCGGAGTACTTCCTGAGCATAAGAGATGGAAAATGTGAGAATATTGCAAGGTGGGACTTGTATTTGCTTTGCCAACCAGTAGCTGTCATCTCTCCTCGCTCTTTCACACACTTTCTTCTTCTGTCTCACATTTTTCTTACTCTCTCTTTTGAATCCCCAGTGGTCTGGCCATTATTCTCTGTTTGTTTAGTGTTTCTGCTTGGCTTACAGACAGCTGTGGTGTGAGGCTATGGATAGGCCTGCGCAAACCGCACAGAGCCTCAGGACAGCGATGGATGGCGATATGAAACGCTGCAACTACTGGGACATCTTTCTTTCTCACTGTGGAACATTGCATAATTGAGACGTTGACCAGCAGTGTAGAAATCTGGTGAGAAGCCAAGGTGATTTCTTAACTTCTTTTTCCTTTAACGAGCCTCCATTATGACTTACTATGTGGCCAGCCTTGGTTTCAAAACATTAAAAACCAACCCTTGAGTCAGATTCAAATATATGACCCTGAAGTGAAGCAGAAATCTGATTTTCATTAAATGTATAACTACAATATTTGACCTCTCCTGATCCTCTTTACGAGACTTGGACTATTTAAAACCTTGTGAAGGGAATAACTTTTTCACTCAGTGGAGCTCCTCCAGTTACAATTTTCCCCCTGACTTACCCAAACGACAAAGGCCATGGATTTATTTTTCTGTTTCCCAATGACAGCACTACTTAGAACAGTCAAACTGGCAGCTTGCATCACATCCACACAGCAGCACACGGAAAATAGCTAACTGTGCCGTCTCCTGTGAAACGTTAGCCTCACATTAGGTAATTTCTCCTCGAGGAAAATGGTCATAATTTCACCCAGCACAATAACCTCTTCCTCCAACAGTACAACCAAAGACGATTTGCAAAGCCATTAGGCTGCCGTAATGAAATAAACACCAGTGTGAGAAATGATTTCTATCACTCCTGTCCCCATAGAGTCTGATCTGTGTACAACAACAAACACATTTACGCAGCTTGACATCCAATTAGACTCGACTCTGATCAGACGGACACTCTGTCAACGGTCTAGAGATTTTGTCCATTCAACCCCTGCATGACACTGATACTGAAGGCTGTCTTTCATTCAAGCACATCAACAAATGAAGAAGCAGGAAAGGGTGAATTGAGGATGCGAGAACTCACTGTTGAGCTTTGCTGTTACAGTATAGGTGAAATTCAATAAAAACCCCCAAGAAGGCAGTCAGAAGGCTTGATGTCCCAGGTGAGTCATCACCATCTTTTTCTTTAACGTTCTATATCTGGGTGTTCACCTGAAATAGCTCCAGGGACACTTATATAAGATTTTGTGTGTATGTGTGTGTGTTTGTGTGTGTGTAAAAATCCAACAGAAGTAGATATTTGTGAAAAATAAACGACCCTGTTGTTACACCTCTGAGTCTCTGGCCAGTCTTTGATAACACTCAGCATCATAAAGCTTCATCTCAGATAATTTGTGGTCATTTTTGTGCTGTTCCTCTGATGTGACATAATAGGAAAACCACAGGTGTAATTAAAGTATTAAAAATGACTCCACTCCCATTAGGCATGCCTGTTCAGGGTCCTGATATTGTGCATGTTCGTTCACCTAGTGGCTTAATTGAACTGAGCCACTGTTAAGGTTGTGCTTTTCGAGTCCAAATGTCTGCTGCGAAAAAGGCCTTTTGCATAATGCAAATTAATCAAAACATGTTTTCATTACTTTGTTTTCCTCTCCATACGCATGCTGAAGGGGACAAAGCCACATCAAAAGCCTTACTCCCTATAGAAATATCATCAGAGCATAATGCCAGGGGCAACTTAAGAGTGCAACCATCTCAATTTAAACTATAACTACTGAGCATTAAAGGCAGGGAGAGACGGAAACCCAGTTAAACACATGTAATCCACTTTTCTGAAAGTTGTGTTTTTAAAGCTGATATTCACGTTTTCGAGTTCATTAACTAACTCATGGCAAGTAGTGTCAAACAAGTGCTACACAAATTAAGTTTATCATTTATTCAGCAACGTTTATCGTGTTGGGAGTCACCGGGGGGCTGGAGCCTATCCCACTTGTCATTGGGCGAGAGGCGGGGTACACCCTGGACAGGTCGCCAGACTATCACAGGGCTGACATATAGAGACAGACAACCAGTCACACTCACATTCACACCTACGGACAATTTAGAGTCACCAATTAACCTGCATGTCTTTGGACTGTGGTAGGAATCTGGAGTACCTGGAGAAAACCCACGCTGACACAGGGAGAACATACAAGCTCCCCCACCCCAGGGTTCAAAACCTCACCCTGGGTTTGAACCCCCACCCTGAGTTCAAACGAGGAACCCTCTTGCTGCAAGGCAACAAAGCTAACAACTGCCGCAAGTTTATCACTTATATTATAAATAGATAGAACTACTTCGATATATTGGCCAATATTAGCTTTTTGCATTTACTGTGTATCCCTAGTGCATATACCTACTGAAAAATAACAAGGAATTGAACAACACAAATGCTGAACATAGGTGTAGATTTCAGGGGGACGCAGGGGAAATGTCCCCACAGTATTTAGAACATGTGTATTTCCTCCCCCAAATAAAAACATCTAAGTAGCAGAGGACGTTTATGTCAACAAAATGAATGTCTTTTACACCGTAAATTGATACGGAAAAGGCACAAATTGGTATAAATTCGCCAGACAGCAGGAAATTTAGTGTTTAATGCTTTAAATTATTTGGCAGAGGACCCCCAAATGTCCTCTCATTTCATGCGTCCCTCCAATGTTGAAACAAAACCTATGCCCTCGATGCCAAATATACGTTTGAGGTCATAATGGGGACAGTCACTCTATTTGTGGTTTATCTACCAGAGAGAGCTAAGAAAATGTATTTTCTTTAATTCGCCCAGTACTTGTGTTCATCAAAAATGTAATAATTTAATGACCAAATTTAATGTTTATGTGTTTATGAAAAAAAGAGCCTATATCAGACTTTTAAACTCTAAAATTTTACTGTCAGCCTCAAAAATCTTCTACCAGTCGAGGTCCAGTAAATATGTAAAAATAGGCTATCTAGGATATCAACTTTAAAAGCAAAAGCTTTTCCTGCTGTTAAGAAAATTATGGCAAGTAGTGTCAGACCTCCAACTTAGTAATGTATGTCAGCACTGGTGTTCGACTGGTACATAGATCTAAAGCTGGATCAATATATTGGCCGATATTAGCTTTTTGCATTTCTATCAGTATCAGTGTCGGCTGATAAGCAACAAGAAACTGCAGAGCAGAGATGCCAATATATGTTTGATGTAATAAAAGGAACAGTCTCTCTATTCATGATTTGTCCACTAGACTTGTCCCAACTGGTGGGTTGCGGCCCAAAAGTGGGTCATGGAGTCCATTCTGAGTGGACCGCAAGCAGACTCTGAAACATGTCAAGTTTGTAAAAAACTCGATTTTTTAAGTGCAGTGAATTTCTGGCACAAAACTTTTTATTTTGAAGTGCTGTTTCCTGCTATAGAGTGAGTGACAAACAGACAGCTACTTGGCAGAGACAGCAAACTAGCTCAACAACATGGCCAAATGCAAGTATGGCACTGAATAAATTAAACTGTGTGGACCTTGAACTGATGACTGAGGAGAAATCTGGACCCCGTGCCTGGACCAGTTGGGAACCACTGCACTAGAGAGATCTGAAAATCATTTAGTATTTGTCTTGATCATATGATCATAACTTAAAGATGAAAATTGTAGGAATCCCTATCAAAAACGTTTGTGTTTATGTAAAATAAAAATATCAGTATCAGATTTTTAGAGTCTAGAATATCAGCATCAGCCTCAGAAATTCCCTACCAGTCAGCATTTAGTAAACACTCAAAAATATGAACTATAAGTGATGAAATCAACTTTAATATAAAGCAAAACAACCTTTTCTGCTGTTAAAATGTTGCATTAAGTTTGTTTCTTTGGCTTATCAGCCTTTTCCATCCCCTCTTTCACCTGACTTACTGTATCTAAGTTGATTTTTTTAAGAAAACAGACGATTTTCTTCACAACAGGAAGTTTATCCAGCTTCTTGTCAATCACTGCATCAGTTAGAGAAACTTTGGAATGACACCTGTGCTATTTTGCATTTTGCAACCCCTTTATAGAGATTTTATTTATCTTTCCGTATTGCAGACTTTTCCCGAAAACACCATTACAACACAACAGTGTGCATATATTGTCTGTAAAAACCATCCACTTCTACCTGAGCAGTCTGAGAGGCGCATCTATCCTCCCTCTTGCTGACGTCAGAGCAGCCAGTAGTTTGTCCTCGCCGCACGAGCTCCCTCGGACTGCTGGAGATATCTGCGAGGAGGAGGAGCTGTCAAAGTTTCCTAGGGAAGGAAAAGTCTTATACTTGACGAGAGTAAAAACCTACAGATTTCTGAGTTTTGATAAAACGGAATATCGCGTGTGTTTGGCATGGAATGACACCTTCTCACCGGGAGCTCCAAAAACACGATGGCAACCCGTTTAGTGAAGTGGATCAGTCTCACCTCTCTGCTGTGCCTGGGCTGCTCTGTTCTGGCGGAAAAGAAAGGTATGTCGGGGAGCTATTACACCATGTACGTGGCTGGGTTGTAATGCCCAGGCAGGCTTTCGCTTTTCCTCTTCTCTGTGCGCTTGTCGGGCATTTACATAAATCTCACAGAAATCACAGAGCGCTCAAAAAGCCGCAGAGAAACTTGATCCAGCGTGGGAGAAAAAGTTTCTCACCGTCTCGCTGTTGAGCCTGTGACCTGGGAAAAGTTACAGAGAGGCTCTAAGAAAAGTTAAGCGTCCAGTACGAACGCGGGATTATAGTTTATGATGAGGATTACAGCCGTGTGTGTGTGTGTGTGCTGAAAAGTTGTGGTTAATTGGACAAATAGAAAAGTGCGTAAATACGCATCTGTGCCACATCCCGTGTGAAATGACGATGACCCAAGTGCGCAAATTTGCACCACGTTGAAGATGATGCTGCAGGGAGGGGATGTGGATTGTGCAATTTACTGGCGTACTTTATTTTCTTGTTACTTAGTGTTTGTTTTTTTGCCTTTATTTGTAATATTTTGGATCTGTTTGTGAGCAGTGTGAGCATGTTTGTCTTTATGCAGTGTTTGACCCAATTGTAGGCAAAAATAGAATTAAAAGGAGAAGCATGCTGTCACCTTGAAACACACTAAAAAGCTCTTTGATGCATCCAGTAACTATTTCTTATACATAAGACAAAGCCATGTAATTGTCTCATTTGAGATTTCCCTTTGTTGCCCATTCACATGTATTCATTTTTAAAATATATTCTGAGCATCCTCTTACATAAAATCTCCTCTTTGTGCCCAGTTGTATCTGGTCATCAGATGAAATTAGATCATAATGTGAAGACAGTCAGTCATTTCATCCTACTTGCAGACATGATAGAAAGCAGAGAGAGTCTGGAAAGGGCGGCGAGGCTGATGAAAGTATGAAAACAAGTAGCAGGAACAGGGTTCTTTGGTTTGTCTTGCTTTGCGTCTCCCAGTGCTCTTTTTTGACCCTGAAGTAAAGGTCACAGAAATGTTATTTTCTTAAATGACATGGCAGTGTTTTGACTGTTACTTCAATGCTTTCTTTCTGTCTTGTCTTTTTCTTTAAATATCTGAAATTTCAGTCTCTAAAGGAACACCTCACTATAGTTCGAGGCAGTATTTGACTCAGATTTGAAACTTGGAAATATCTAAATATATTCCACATGTAGCTCAAGTGACTCGGACCTCATGCAGGCCAGATGTCAGAGGGGAAAGTGACCAGAAGTATCACTTTACTCCCCAATGACTTCCTATTCTTATGAATCATCATTGTCCAAACTCATTGCACTGTTGTTCCTTCTTATAAGCAGATAAGCACAGTGTGCTGGGTGCCAGCACCGCACGTGCAAGTTGCATCTTTTCCCGTCTGCTCCAACAAGTAACAACCAGACAGTGCCGGTTTTCAGAGAACCATAACAAATCAAAAGTGTTTGTGAGCCAAAAAGACAGAGTTCCTAAATATTTCTGGGCTTCTAAACAAACTAGACAGCGCACATTTCACGCTGCAGCAAGTCTCCCACAGTAAATAAAGATTTTAGAATTTTATTAAGACCACAGAAGATTAGAAATGAGCAGCTGTAATGATAGTCATGGTATGCAGCACAATTTGGTTTAATTACTGTTCATCTCCATTTCCAGGGAAATGTGAGCTCTGCCATATGGTCTGACAGTTTTAGTTGTTGTTGTTGTTGTTGGTTTTTGTTTTTGGCCAGGGGCTAAGACAGATGTTTCTGCGTGGCACACCGTGTTTTCCTAACACGCAGTGTCCATAATAGTCAAAACTTGATTTGAACAAGATGTCAAGCTCCAATTATGCTACATGGCATTGACTTCCCAAACTGGTACAGCCAGATAACAAATGCTTGAATATGTGGGCTGTTCTACATCCTGATGAACACAAGTAACACATACATAATTTTTTTTTGTTATTGATTAAAGAAAAGTAGCTGGAGTGTGTTCTACAGTGTGATCTTGGTGATGTGCCATCCTGTTTGCTTTTGGTTTATCCATTAACTCAAAATAAAACAGCAGTTAATTCCTCAAAGGAATACTTCACTCCACAGATGACCATTTCTATATCAATTACTAACCCTGTGTCTTTAATTTAATCTTTAATTCATGAAGAAAAGTTTGTTTTTCTCGCATGCCTCCACAGTGAATGAAGAATTTAAAAAACAAGGGAAATTCTTAAAGAACTGAAGTCATTCACTTCAGTAAATCTGAACAAAGCCTCCAAAACACAGAAGTGACGCAGTTACATAAACTAACTAACTGATCAAGACAGTGGTAAACCAGCAACTCTCATGTTCAGCAAGGTAAAATAACTGCTCTTGTCAATGGAGTCTGGCTTTAAGGGAGCATAGATACATTTAAATTCTAGTTCAGTTCCTGTCAGAAAGGACAGTCTGTTTGGGAAGTACTGAGCATACGACTGGATAAATGAGACTCGGACTATACTGCACATGTTGTGTGAAAGTTTGTGGATGGTTTGATATAGTTTTGCTGTTTCTCCATACACTGGAGGCATAAAAGAAAAAACTTCTCCTCACAAATTCAACCTAACATGGTGTGAGTAACTGATAAACAAATGGCCATTTAAGGAGGTGAAGTATTTCTTTAATAGCTGCAAGCCACATGACATACTTCTGACAATCTCTGTGTTCCGGGAATGGATTTTTTAGGTAATTTGCGTCATTATTGTTTTCTTAGTTCTGTAACAGAACCTGGAAGTTCTGGTTTTACTTCGGCTCTTCATTGGATGTTGATGTTATGGGTGATCTGATCATGTGTCAGCGAGATCTGGATCCTTATCTGTTAAAACACAATAATACTTTAGTGAATGATGACTATGTAAAACAGAGGTGTTGGGCAATGGGCAGCATGCGGTTTGTTGACTGATTGCAGTCTGTACATGTACTGGAGGTAATGTGTGGGATTGTGAATAGCGACAGCTCTGTGCACGGACTGTAAATATGTAGGGATTTTTTTTGTCTTTGTATCTTTTACGGCAGGTACTGCATGTATCCAAGACAAGTTTCCTTTGGGACAATAAAGTCTATCTTATTTTATCTTAATTAAGACTGAATTTGGAAAATATTGCCCTGATAGACAGTAGACAGCTTTTATTTTGAAAATCTAAGGTGTTATTTTCCTGTTTGGAAGAATAATAAAGGATTGTTGATGCTGACTGAACCTGTTTGTATGTGTCAGCTTCATGTCAAGTAATAAATATAAGCTAGATTTAAATTAAAATTTAATGGCACAGTACATGAGGTGCTGTAATATAACACTCCAGTGAAAGCAAAGTATCTTTGAAATGTCAAATCAAAGAGAAAGAATACGAGTCTTATTCTGCTCTTATAGTGACAATGTGTTTCCTAGATAATCCAAAGGGTTTTATAAGCCTTAAGAAGAAGGATAATTTCTCAGCCCACAAAGGAGCATGTAATCCTTGGACTTATTCTAAAATCACCAAACCGGGACATACATGTTTTTTTAAAGATGGACGACTGTTGGATCTTTATTAGCAGAGTCTGTTTGACTCGAAGGTGTTTGTGTTGCTAGGAAGCTAGTGAGAACATCTGGTCATCTGTTTACACAGAGAAGTGGCAAAGAATTCTCAAGTAGAGAAAAACTTCAAATTGATGGAGATGGTGAGTGATCTGGTGGTGCATATTGTTCTGTGTTTGGGTTTGAGTTGGCTGCGCGAGGACAGAAAACTTGACAGGTATAGCAACAGTAACTAAGGGGGACGTTTTTGCAGTAACACAAAAACAGCTGTAAGCGATGATATCTAATATGTTTTTTTCCCCAATTCAAGGTATTGAATGATAATCATAACAGATTCTTTACCACACGGTCAGTCCACCCCCAGTCGAAGCCCTTTAAGGAGACTTTTAGAAATGAATTTGAGATTTGCTAATGCACCTGACAGCAAGCAGCCTGTCCCGCAGGAAGCCCACCTGTCAGTCCTCTGCTCAGCGACAGCCTGCCAGGGCGTGATGGCTTCTGAGGGAGTCAGACAGGACTTGCTGAATAATAGAAAAGCTCCTCGTCCTGCGTGCTGGCATGCTCAGTTTATTAACTGTCATCATATGTGGGGAGGTTGTAAATAATGCCCACAGCTTCACCCGGCAGCCAACCACAAGTAATAACTGCGGTGATTTATTTCCCAGATGAAATGCTAAATGGTCTCGGAATCAATCGGACTCCTTCTGTTTGTGACTGGATTGTACTGAGGAGGTGATGATTCAGTTTTTATTACACGCTTAAATATGTCTTCTACCTTACAGTGGTGAGTGTTGCTTTACCAAGCTGCCAAAGTACAGACACTGATATGAGGTGAACCCACCAGAGAGCCCCGCTAACTGGGCTGTGGGTTAACCTGTGAAAGATCAAACTAATCTCAGGAGCATGTCAGCAGCTAAATCCTTAATCCTTGATGCGAGGCTCCCCGGCTCGCTTTGGGCACAGGATAAACCCGCTTAAATATCAATATGCTTTTTCAGAGTTAATGGGTTATTCAAGTTCTCGACAGAATGAGATTGGAAGATAATATGTATATAGTTGAAGTTCAGCTCCATCATTCTGAATTTAAATGTGCTTGCACACCTGCAAAAGTGGAGCTGAATCATGACAAAATTTCACTCCTGCAGTGCATTTCAGCATCCTGAGTAAGTGCTTTTCCCTCTGCGTGGTGTTGGGATCTAACAAGCCAGCTTTCCTCATCAGTCATCTATTTTTTTTCCCATTACTTTCAGAAAACCGTGCCTTTTCTTTTCATTAAAGCCCACTCTCTGGGATTAGATGGATGTCGGTAGTGAAATATAGGTTATGATCCAGTGTAATCCTAGAATCTCTAGTCTGCGTTTTAGGGTCCAGAGTGGCCCTGGAGTTTCTGCTGCTGCTGCTGCATCTTTGCTAGTCCTCTGATGACCTTGCCAGACTCCCATCTGCTGCAGCCATTGTTGGAAATATGGCTTTTTGGTTCGGGCCGTGGGAGCTGGAGGATCATTTCTTGCTGCCCTCCATCCCAGCTTTGATAAACTGCACCATGCCTGAGTGGTAGAGATTTTAGAGAGCTGCTGGCGAGGTGTAGGATTTTGGTTTCACTCTGGGACAATAGTGCCTCTGTAGAGGGCAGGTTATCTGGCAGCACTGATACTTTTGTCGAGCAAGCGAGATCTGTGCCGTGCAGCAGACGCACCCGAGGCTAGACGCGTATGTCATCGAAAGGGAACACAGAAGTGAAGCAGCTTTTGTTCTTCTTCTTACTTTTAACCGTAAAGACACATCTGAATACAGTAAATCTATTGTGTCGTCCTAAAAATCAAGTAGTTGCTGCAGTTCTGTAACTGTTAATTATGTGTCTGGTTGCACTGCTTTTCAGTCCAAACAAACCACAAACAATAACATTTTATGTATTGTTCTCATGTCGCCATGAATATTTAATAAGTCAAGAAACTGTGCCGGCTACATCACTGGTTTCAATTATTAAAAAGCTCTTCTTTTGGCCTCTCATTCAAAGTAAACCAGTGTTTATTGTGTTGCAACTGCAGCTACTAAAACCCCTTTTGTAGTTTGTATACATACACTGAGAGCCCAGCATGGAATAGTGAGTAAATGTGGTTACTCATTGAACTGATTTGCGTCCTTTGTTTGAACATGGTAACGAAGTGATCTGCTGCATTTATGGCCTTTCCATGATCCAGTAGCTGTGCATGGAGTCTCCAGTGGAAAGAGACCCAGGAATTCAGGTTGGAAAAAAGGCCCTCTGCTATCTTCCCATCTCATCAGATGCAGTGTCGTGTTAAAAGGGAAAGAGGCCACAGTTCCAAATGAGTTATTAAGTCTGTCTATGTTTGTCTGTCTCGTAAGTGAGGGGGTGTTGAGAAGTGCTGATAATTCTGCATTATTTCATTCTTTTGCCTTTTCCGGTGACGTTTGAAGCCCCTGTTTGATTAAAAAAAAAAGACATTTGATAAAACATGACTCATTGTTAACTGTTATTTTGTTTGGGATGCACATTATATTGACAGATCTTTTTATGACTGTGCAGTCAAATTGGAAAAATAATAAAAACCAACGTAGGCATCTATAAATAACACAAGCTGAAAGTCCATCAGCACAAAAAATGTGTTAAACTTGAGATACTAAATTGAATATCTTTAGGACTGCATTGTTGGTAGGACAAAACAAGCTATTTGAAGACCTCCCTGGCAACAGGAATTTATCCTTTTTTAACCATTTTATTGACCAGATACTTGGACAAGAAAATAATAATCTGTTACTTATGCCTACACTAGAAGACTTTGAAAAGACATTTTTAAAAAGCTTATGTCTGACAACCACTCACATTGAAAGGTAATGTGCATTTTTAGTCACAGACTATAGATTTTCCAAAGACTGGGGATCATGCAGGGTCAGTATTTACAAGACCACAACTAGATTCCTTTTGACTTTATTTCACATCCTTCTTCCGGTGGAAAATATTAGGCCAAACTCCATTTAAGAAATATAACATATTAACTTTTTCTTCACGTGTGCAAAAACACGTAACTCTTGAAACACAAGATAAAAGGCGTCATGTGTTGACAGTATTATTTTCAATTTGGCATCAGTATAATCAATAAAGATAAACTTTATTTACGTACAAATGTTACATTTTGGATTTTGCCACCTCAACTCACTACCAGCCTCCGTTGGTTAGCTGCGCTACTTTAGTTGAAGGAGACTGCAGGAATGAGAGGTGAACTGTTTCAACCATTTGTGGGTTAGATACATGCTGAACTTTGTTTACTCCACAGCTCCACCAGTTTCTCCTCTTTTTCCAAAGCACAAGAGAACTCCCCGAAGTCCTCTACATGTTTACTGTCTACCTGGTTTGCTGCTTCCTGTTTGGTGCTGGAGAGAGTGCACCGATTGTTTGTTGACATCATTGAACTTTAGTACCTGCATGAGCCAAGACTAAAAACTCACAATAATATTAATCATGCTTGGTTCAGTCCCAATGTAAAGATGAGAAAAAGACTGACTCAAGACAGCTTGAACTGAGTTTTATGACCACCTTACACCAAACACGTACCAACCCTTGCAAAACTCTCCTGATTTTATTATGACTTTGGATTTGTCTGTGACAGTGAAATCACTTGAAAAAGCATTTGGTGTTTGGTGTGTTAGTTTAAAGCAAAATTACACAATGTATTTCAAGCGTCTTCACTGTATGTACTGAATGTTTCCAGTCTGCATATCTGTACACTAGTTTCACTTCACAGTGGACTGATAACCACAGAAAACAGACGTGGAAACAAATGCGTGACTTACTTTTAGCTCAATTAGGGGTTAAAACAAAGAAAATAATGTTCTCTTTTGGTTGGCTGGCTGTGGATATTTGCCAATGCACACCCTTTACTCTACATTTCTGCTAGTTGCAGCAACTGAAACACTTTTTACCAGTCAATTTCTGTTGTAATTGATTCTCATGTTTTTCATGCGTCTGACAAAGCAGTTTTTGAACGTGTCCTTTCAGGCTGGAGCTGCTGAAACACTAAGTCAGCTTTAGTAGTGAAGGTAAGGATGGAAAGTGGGCACCCAACATGTTTCCATCCTGGAGGCTTTCAGCTTGGATGAATACCATCGCTCTAACTCGCTGAAGAGAAATTTGCAGTTCAGTTCAGTTCAGAAAGGACACTGAACAGGCATAGTCTGAGACCTTCTTTCCCTTGCAGATAAATACGTTTTTGTATTTGTATTCAGCACTGCGCTCTGTGGATCTTCGTGTCACGATGCAAATGTAAGAGATGTCAATGAGATGGACAGGGGTGGTGCACGGATTAAAGGAGGAATTGCAGCAAGGCGAGAAAAACAGGAAAGTTGAAGATACACAAACAAATATCAGAAAGACAGGGTGAGATCTTTGACTTTGGTATTCGTGCCCTCGCTTAATCATTAAAGAGGCCTCAGTCTGCTCTCTGTTGTTGCTTGTGCTTCACTTTGGCATTCAAATTGGAGATGAGAGTCTCCCACCATTACCTCAAAGACCTCCTGTAGGCGTGGCATCTTCTTTAATGACCTAAGGGTCATTCTGAGGCGCAGCATTTCAAGCAGCACTCACCCAAAAGAGGAATCCCCTACAGGGAAGGGAACAATAGCTTCACAAACAAATCCCCATCTCAGAATATCTCAGAAGAAAGCATTAGTTGAAGGGAGGTGGCTGATCTGTGAAACTTGCTTCCCTGATAGCATTTAGCCTCTTCCTGTGAGGTCCATTGGCCCAGTAAACTAAATGGTGCAATTTAAGCTGTGACTCACTCTCAGTGGTTTGGACCTTGTGGCATATTATGGTTAATTTATTCAATTTTTGTAAATGAATTCCTGCATATGTCGAAAGCTATCGGGAAGGAGATCCAGGATGTTTAATTTGTAATCCCCTTTTCGGTGTAAAGAGAGAGAAGGGGGGGCTTCCTGCCTCACATCCTGATTAAAAGGATGCAGGAGCTCTTTAACAGCTTTAACCTGAAGGATTAGGCTATTTTCCATTAGCCTGTATTTGCTCTGGTCGACTCTATTGCTTTAAGGTTTAGCTTTTTCCACGCTCACACCTGTTAACAATGGAAAACCTGTGACTGGCATTGACGTAAAATTGTTCTGCTTGACTTGACTTGAATTCACTGCAACTACCTGAGAACTTGACTCAGATTTAGGGTGACAACATCATCATTAATGTCAAACTCTAGTTCATTTATAGAATACATAATTATTTATGCCTTTCAAGGTAACCCTGATCAGGCTTGTCGGATTGTTTTCAACGCTCGGCTACTTATGAAAAAGTGTGTTTTCTTTGCCAGTGTTATTAAGGCATTACATGCTCCATTGCCAGGGTGTGGTGGAGTGTCAATCAAGGCCTACAGTGTGTGACTTTCCAATAGTGACAAGTAATAACTAGTCAAATTGAAACAGAAGGAGTTTTGCCATATTTAGTCTTTGTAGACTCTGCCATATGCTGTATCCTCTGCAAGGAAAAGACAAACAACTTCAGTGATGAAATAAGCTTTTATCTTGCTTTCAGCAGCACTTGGTTGCCAGCATTAAGAGAAGAATGGTTTATTCGCTCTCTGAATTGATTTGCACTGTAGGCCATAAGAAAATAGGAAACTTGCTTTACAGAGAAGACTTTCTCATGAGCAAAGGAAACATCCACAGACATGTAAAATCACTTGTTAACTGATACCTGTATCGCCTGCAGGTTTCTTCTAGTCTAGACCCCCCTGTCACATCCTTGAATGGGCCTGGTACTGACAAGTTGCAGAGTGCAAAGCTTGAATTCCTCAACTTACAGTGTGCCTATTGTGGAAAGCTTCCCTGGGCTTCCTTACAGGAGTGTCTCCTACAGAAAATGTTAATAAGGCTGAAAATTAGCCAATATACTTAGTGGCTAGATGGCAGGGATCCAAATAAGATAATTAGAGAACATGCAAGGTTGAGAAAAGAAAAAAGTGAACAAGACAAATTCATTTTCACCCACCCCCTTTTTTCCTCATGTGTAGACCACACTTGAATGGATGTCTCCTTCCTCGCAGAAACCTCGAGTCTTTGGACAAAAGGTTCTTTATTCAGGGCTTTGTTGTCTTCTTTGACACAGGCTTATCTGTCTTCCTTGACCTTAACTTGCCATGTAGACATGACTTTACAGCCCTGTGTCAACAGTGAGGAGAAAGGCACCCCTGTATACTAAAAGTTATGACGGCTGCAAGGGTACGAGGATCCATGTTGCTGGTTTGGGGCTTTATATTGGATCAAGGCATCTAATCGTACACACAAATATCAGTAGAGAAAAAAAATCTTAACTCTACAGCTACAGTAGTGGCATTATGAGGCTTCATTCGGTGCAGCAGTTCTTTGAGTTAAATGCCAAGGTCAGCATGCTAAAATGCTCTCAATGGCAGTGCTACTATGCAAGCAGGTATAATGTTTACCATGTTCATCTTATATATTGTGACCGTTATTGTTATTGTTTTTTTGTGTGTGTTTTTTTGTAGCATTTTGTCGCTATCCAGTAGTGCTCTTGATGTATTCAAATCTGAAAATTCTAATTTTGGTTGAAGTATGGATGTTTTAGCCTTAAAATGCTTTTTTTTTCAAGCCAGGTCACTTTTCCTCACATGACCTGACGTAGTCTGTAGGTTTCTGCACGATGTCGTTGCTACATAACCAACATACTGCTGTGGGCGCCATGTTAGTGCAGTCATGGAAGTCACACAAAGCCTAACAACTAAATGATCGAGGCAGTGGGTAGACCAGCAACCTCCATGTGCTGTGAGCTTAAATTACTGTTTCTGTCAATTTAGTCTGGTGGTTTTGATTAGAGCATAGATAACTGCCTCACTAAAGGCCTATCTCATGGCAAGGTAAAGCAGTAGTCTAAATATAGGGTACACTTAAACTTTTTTTTAGGAGCCTAGCACATGTTTTATTGCTGCCCCAACCCATAGCGACCAGACTCCTTTGACAGAAACAGTATTTTTACTTCACAGAACACAATGAGTTACTAGTTACCACTGTTTCTGATCAGTTAGTTAGTTCGAGTTATTGTGTGACTTTCGGAGGATCAGCACTGTAACCTACGTCATTACTTCTTGTTAACGGCTGCTGAATGGGAGTTTCTTTTTAGAAGGATTCAGAAAGTTAACACTATACTACTAATACTTAATAATCTTGAGGGGAACTTAAATGTCTTCACCAAACTTCATGACAATCTGTACAACAGCTGTAGAAACATTTCACAGATGTCAAACGTCAGCTTCATGGTGGCACAAAAGGAAAAATCAAAGTGAAAACTTTGACCTGTTGGTGGCACTAGAAAAAATATCAGGGGATCATTGACGTCTTTAGGATAAATCTTCTTTGCACCATGGATATCTGCACCAAACTTTCATAAGTGCTATATCGTAGGCAACTGGACTTGCTTGCATTTCCTGAAGACGTTTCGCCTCTCATCCAAGAAGCTTCTTCAGTTCTAAATGACTGGTGCGGAGTCGCAGGCTTTAAACTCTGTGTGGGTGTGAACCCTTACAGAGTCGTTGAGGTCACATGTCACAGTCATTTAGAACTGAAGAAGCCTCTTGGATGAGAGGTGAAACGTCTTCAAGGAACGCAAGCAAGTGCGGTTGCCTATGATACAGCACTTATGATTACCTGTGACCTGGATGACTGAGAATCTTCACCGACATGCACCAAATTTTGTTACAATTAATGTAACAGTTGAGATATTTCAGTCGCAAACAAAGTGGTCCACCAACCAACCGACTGCCATTACCATCTCTAGAGCCACTCCATTAGTGCGGCTAAAATAAAGTACTCTATAAACGCTTTAAAAGGTATTCTTTATATGCCTAAAAGTCTGTCTCCAAAACTACAAAAACGCATCAAGAAAAAGAACACCACCGAGTAATCTCCGCATAGACCAGTGAAGTATAACTCTGGCAAGCAAATAACAGACGTCCCTCCTCAGGACATAGCTGTCTGAATTACGACTACAATGATGATACGGCTGCTGGCAGTGTGTTGTTGCAGGCGGTGTTAGAAAAGGAAAAGAAGATGTCAGCCCCTCTCTCGCTATGGTTCCAGCATTTTACAAGCCAACATCACCTCTCAGGGATTTCACCAGCATCGTAAAACGTATTTCATCACGGCCATTTATAGATGAGATGACAGCATTGTTCATAATATTGTAGTGGTGGCAAGGCTCAGCTACAGAGTTGATCTGTGATTTGTTTAACTCCCGCAGCACTAAAACATAATGTGCTCTAAACACAACACGCCCTCTGTAGTACCTGTTCTAATTGCCTAGTAAGTTTCAACAACACCAATGCTTCGTTGAGCTCAGAATTAATTTCCTGGTGGGACTTTAAGCGGAACATCTTCATTACCACATGTTTTCGTAATTGAAGCCAGAGGCCTGTAAAAGAGAAGGAATTCTGTTTGCTTCACTTGCAATGTTTCCCACCATAAAAAAGGTGGAACTGACCCTCTTATTACAAGATTGGCCACTAAACCATTAGTGAAGGCCATATATTGTAAGTATATTCCCATGCACTGCATCATATTACAGCCCTGTGACACTTAAAGCATCGCTGATAAATGATCAATATCTGCTACTCTCCTTTCATTTTCATAACAAACCACTTCAGCTTGATGTAGCTATGTGGAGAATGGGTTCCCTGGTAGAAATACCCTGGAGTGCATAACTGGAGTAGTGCCAGGCAGTAAGGATTAGCCCTCTGGACCTGCAGTATATCCACTACATCAACAACCTCTTCCTGAGCTGATTAGAAGGTAGACTGAGATTTTTTAATATGAATGCACTTGTTTCGTTTTTATCCGGGTATTATTACAGTAATCAGGCACCCGTAAGATTTCCAGGAGATTAAAAATACTGAAAACCTAATTGGGTTTTTGGGGCAAAGGACATGTAAACAATCCAGTGAGCCTGATTTTTTTTCAAACAGTCAAGCAGAAGGTATTTGAAATATGTGCGTTAGATTGACAGGGGAAATTGCCTTGTCCTTTTTCTTCCTTGTGTTCCTCTGGTTTAGTAAGTCAGCATTTTGTATACTTTTTATGTGCTTATGTCTCAAGCTTCCAAGAAATAAAGTCATCTGAACTGTCCAAGATTTATTCTGGGTTATAAATGCTTGGCACCTGTTAGTCGATTTGAAAAACATCCGGAATGAGATCCAGGATTTGGAGCTGAGGACATCATAACATCTGTCTTTGCAACTGATAAAAAACAATCCCACCACGTGGGCCATTTAAGAGCTGTTCTGGAGCTTTTAATTGTTTCACAGGATCTTCCTCAGCAAGTGGAGTTGGCTCAGTTGTGATAGAATAGATTATATCTCCCTTTTTTTCCGGTAACTTTGAGGATCTCTTGTTGATGTTGGCTGTAGAGTTGAGATTGACGGTTAATTTTTACCCATTTAGTAGCTGTTGTGGAGCTCACATTACAGTTGCAGTTTGAGCACTTAGGACCTCTCATTAGCGTTGTCAAAAATATAGATTTATCAATACATATCAATTCTGAATATTTGAAACAGTTTCAGTGCTCGTTTTCCACGGTATCAATACACCAAGTACCAGCTGGGCTTTTTCGCTCTCTCTTATTGTTAATGTTTAATACAGTCATTCTGCTATTTTCTGGTACTAATCAAGAAAAGAAAAGATGGTATCATGTTAACAGCCTTTATCTGTGAATAAAACTTTTAAATTTTATTCCCTAAATGTCAGTTTTTCTCCATGCTACCAAAAAAGGTAAGGAATGTCAATATTTTTCAACATATTGTATCAAAGGTTGAAGTTCCAGTATTGTGACAACACTACCTCTCATCTATTTGGCTTAAAAGTTGAGACTGAAAGTTATTGACTTTGGAAACAGTAGTTGTCTAAACAATCTCACCACAAGACGAGGATGGTAATGTGATATGATAGAAAGCTCCAGAACAGCTTCCAAAATGGACCTTGTGGTAAGACTTCTTTCTTCTTTTGCCAACTACTGTTTCCAATGTGAAGAATGAGCTTTCAGTCTCAACATGTTTGTAATGGTTGCGCAATTGCAGTATAACCCATTAACATTTAAGTAATTATTGCATTTAAGTTGCTGATATTTTCTCCTTACTATTCAGCTACTAACTGGCTGATTTTCGTGTTTTTGTTGGGTTGGACAGTGAATAGCTATGATGTTGTATGGGTTTTGTACCCTGGTTGTGTCTGGAGTGTCCACTCTCTGGAGCAGTCATGAGAGTTTGTAGTGTGCGCTTCATGCACGGTGATACTGAGCCAGGGTCCTTGTGTTCAGCAGTGTAGCTGATAGTGAGAAAAGGGTCCAGCCTGCCAAGTCTGATGCCTTTGATGACTGATGCAAAGCAGCCAGGCCTTAGGTTGTGCAAAAGCCCCTCTGTGTCTCTGTAGTGAGGGGGCGGCCTTGAAACAACTACCCTCCTCAGTCATAATCATCTTAAACAAGCTAGCGCATTGTTTCAGAGCTTTGTTAACCATGTGCGATGTGCCTTTTTTTTTTTTTTTCGTCAGGAACAGGATGACGCCCCGCACGTTAACAATGGATGAAATCTGAGCTGTGGGCTTGTGGGAGAGGTGTTTGATGAAAAACTAGCACCATTTTCTATCAGTCGTTGCTGCTCACACTATTTCAGTGGCGATAGAGACATTTTGAAAATACTCTGAAGATTGTAACCAGGCACTCTGGGGCCCAGAGTACTTGGCAGCGGCACCCCATCGCATTTCAAACATTTCAGTTTGACGTGTCAACAGGAAGACGTGGCTAAATTCTTACGAGCTTTCCTCCGCAAATTAAATTGGTCATGCTTTTGTCAAGTACAACGCAACATGTAACAAAATCCCCTCTTAGAGTGTAGAAAATTATGAGAGCTCCTCTGCTGTCCAAACTAATTCCCCGAGCTCTGTTTGTCCCTGACTCTTGCCCTCTGCCAGTATGGATGAGGAAGAAACTACTCATCAGTGGATTTAAGGGCCTGCTGATGTGTAAACCAGAGGTTGAAATGGTGAGTAAGGGCTGAGCAACAGAGTGAAGCTTACTAATGCAAACCCGAGGGCTTTTGTAGAATATTCCTTTTATGGGGTCTCTCCCTGTGAAGACTCCAGAGGGGCAGAGTTGCTAGAGACATGACTAAGGCAGTAACAGAAATGTTGGCAGGCAACGCTGCGAAACAGCGGTTAGACCTACACAGAAATGAGTCTGTCAGCAATCGGGCTAAAAATAAGAAACCCTTGAGCAGAAAGGCTGCCTCAAAGAGTGTCTATCTCCTTTGTTTAGATGAAGTGAGGAGTCCAGTGAGTGAGAGTTATCTGTCCTCTCTGTTGATGTGCTCCAATATGGGCCCACTGCTCTGCACTGGGAATGCTTAAACCAACAGGGGATTCCCGAATCACAGCTGCTTTCTCCTGCTGGAATGATGTGTGAAATGTGTGGGTTCCTTCGCTTGTGGTTGTTGTTTTTCTTTCTCTCTTCCTCCACTCTTCTTTTCCAGGCATGGCTTAGTGACGGTTCGTTGGAAGAGGGGGGAGAATAGGACACTGAGCAGTGAGTTAGCAGCAGTACGCTCGCCGCCCACTCCCTCTCCAGTCTTCCTCCCGTGCTTCCTGTGGGATTGAAGAGGAGTATGGTTTTAACAGGGAAGGAGAATGAGGAAAAAAAGAAAGAGGGGAGGTGGATGAGGGGGGGTTGTCTTGGCTAGAATGGGCTTCAATAGGGAGAATGTCTGGACGTTAAAGAGGAAGTGGGTTGAATGTTGGAGCATTTCAGGAGAATGGTGGGTGCATTATTGGAATTTAAATGGGGCCGGGGCTAACGGAGGTTGTGTGAGTTTTGGGTAACAGGAGTGGGATTGTTTGCTGCCTTTATGGAGGACTAATGGACTTTCCAACAGGGCATGTGGGAGAATTGTCTGACTAATGATATGTATTGCTTGATTATTTGGGCCATCATGTTGGGCCCCTGGTATATCGGTCACAGCTGGAGAGTAATAGGAGTGCAGCTGTGTTTAACTAACTCCAATAAATCAACCTGGTGCCCAGTAATTTATGCCGTTTTCAATGCATCTTCTATCATTTATGGTTTATTTATCTCTTCGGTCATGGATATCGCTTTTGGGTAATGAATGCATCATTGACTATTGAGATAAATGTGCAGCAGGGTGATTATTCACAGCAGTAGCTCAAATGATAACCAGCATGAATGCAATGAAAGCTCCTCTTGTAAGTCAGTAACTACATAATAAATGAATATTTTTCTAAATTAAAGGGTTGGCTCACTGAAATTACAAAAAAACAAAACACATTTTCTCATTTACCTCTGGTGGGATGTAGCCATGCAAATAGTTTTGATTTTATTTGCCCAGATTTTGAGATATGAGTCGCTGAGATTTCTGCCTCTACTTCAATACAATGGAGGTCAATGGGCTAAAGTTTGTGGTGCTCACACTTTAAAGTCCAGTGTGTAGGATTTAGGGGCATTGATTGGCAGAAATGGTATATAATATTCATAACTATGTTTTCATTAGTTTATAATCACCTGAAAATGTATTTTATCTAACCTTTATTTAACCAGGAAGTCCCATTGCAATTGAAAATCTCCTTTACAAGAGAGACCTGGCCAAGGTAGCAGCCAATCAAAATACATTTAAAACACAACAAAGACAACATATAATACAAAAATCCACAATAAAACAACTATTCAAACACAGTGGCCTCTCAAGAAAAACAAGCACATGTCTCTATCACTCCATTCTTTATGATGCCCTTAAATTCATCAATAAATATAAGTGTTTCTAATTTTAGATCTTTTTAAAGATTGTTTCATGTTCGTGATGCAAAGTAGGAGAATGCAGTTTTCCCCAGATCTGTTAAAACCTGGGGTACATTCAAAAGCAACCACCTGGAGGAGCGTAGCTGGTAACTACCAGAGCTGACACACAGAGGGGTGCAGAGGCAGACTGGAAGTTTGCCCAATATTGCTTTATAGACAAAAATATGCCAGTGCTGCTGCCTGCGGGCGGTCAATGACGTCCAACCCACCAAATCATAGAGAATGCAGTGATGAGTAGGTGACTTTGCATTTGTAAAAAAAACGCAGAGATGCACGGTATACTGAATCAAAATAACAATTGTTGTGTTTTAATAACCTTAGAATGAGCCAATGATGTCTACATATGGAGCTGATCCTCTTACAATGAGTCCGCCATTTTGTTTTTGTGTCAGCCACCATAGTTCTCGTACATGCGTGGCACACGGGAGAAGTTTTAGTTCTGCAACCTCACTGCTAGATACAATTAAATTCCACACACTGGACCTTTAAAAAAGCTGTAAACACAACATTGATATATTATGTTATCACACATTGAGTTGACAGGGAACAATGTTAGTATTCATTTTATATTTTGTCGTCAGCGACTTGGCAAATGTAACAGTAACATTCAGTCTTTTTAGCTCTACATTGTTTTCCTTAACTTCTGAGGGAACTATCTGAATCTTTTGCTGGTTATTTACCACTATGTTCACCAACTTTTCCTGCCTGGTGTTTTGCAGGTAGGATTATCACAGTTTCTTTGCTGAAAACAGCTGCCCGCTGCAGCTGGAAACAACACTGATGGGGAGTGAGACTGAACCAAAACATTAAAGTTGCGAGCAGAAAAAACAAAACATTGAGCTGAAAGATGTTGTAAAGCTCCCTAGAACTGAGAGGAGCTGCAGAGTTGGGTGGTGTGTAACTGAGATCGACCTCACACATAGTCATCTGACCCATTGTTAATATACAAATATTGATTTCTGCAGCCTTAAAAAGAGGAAAAACAGCTTCCCCCCTCTTCCCCAGAAACGGTGTACCCATTACTGTAAATAGTCCTCAGACTTCAATAGGAACAGTTTTCATTGCAGCTATTTATACCACAGAATTTGTTTCTTTGAAACTGTTGACAGTGAGGTCTGTTGATTCTCCACAGTAACATGGACACTAAAAACATGCTTCAGTTGAATTTTATAAATGTCACTTTTTATTGTTGTTAGCAGCGCAAACAAAATTCCATTTACTTCCATTGTCCTGGGGTTGCACTTCTTTTTATTTGGATGGACATTTAACCTCATGTAGGCATATAGTATATGCTACATTTTAATTTAAAGGTCCAGTGTGTAGGATTTGGGGGCATCTATTAGCAGAAATGAAGTATAACATTCCTGACTATGTTTCATTAGTTTATAATTATGAATTATGTTTTCTTTACCTTAGAATGAGCTGTTTATGTCTACATATGAAGCAGGTCATCTTCATGTTGTTTTGACAGTAGCCCAGAGTGGACAAATCAGAAACTGGCTCTAGATAGACTCATTTAAGTTTTCACGTTGGCCACAGTAGTTCTCCAAATGCTTGGCACACGGGAGAAGTTTAATTGTTGCAACCCTGGCCACTAGATGCCAGTAAATTCTACAAACTGGACCTTTAAACATAAGAATTTAAGATTTTAAAAGCTCTAAAGGTCTTAACTGGTGCTGGCTTTTTAATGAGGCGTTATAGTAGACTAATTTATATGCGTTTAAGGTCTTAGAAATGCTGATCACAGTATGCAGAAGTGTGAGTATACATAATGTATTCCTGTGTTTGTGCAGAACCTAAATCCATGGTTTCCTCATGCTGAGGTGGAGAGTAAACATTATGATGGGCCCAGCCGCAGGTATCTGGAGTGTTTCACTGACTGGTAGAGAGTGCTCCTCAGGAGCGGAGAGTAAACATGAGCCTTTTTGGTCTTTATTTGGTCACTTTGCTGAGCTTTTAACAGGCTGAACTCCACTGACTGCGCTTAAACTCAGGCAGGGCCAGTGAGTGTAGTCACAGGGGTTGAACTGTTTAGAGGACATGTGATGTGTTCACTGGGATGCTTCATTTGCTTGGGCTCTACAGCTGGCCGCTCCAGTGTTTCGTCCCCTTTGTTAGCCTTCAGGGAAAGGTCAGCCACGTTCATACATCAAGTGTGAGGCTTTAACACCCTCTTTCCACAGTTTGACCCACAGCCGGCTGCAGTGTCCCACATCTACATCTCGTTTAGCTAAACCACAAACCACTCCTTACTCTCCTTTTTTTGACTCAGTTCTTTTTTTTCTTCTCTCACTTCCTCTCCTACAGTTTTCTTTCTCCAATAGTACATAGATTTAGACTGTCCTCCTCCCCTGGAGACGACAATCAGCTACCATCTGGTTCAGCATCACGGGGTAGCCGTCTGGAGCTGACCCCGTGCAAAGATCAACTTCCTGTGATGTCAAAGGGACTTGTGTTGCCTCATTCACTGGGGATAGGGAGGGAAAGTGGGGGGGTATCCTCTCATCCTTACTGGCCCCTTTTTTCTTTTTCTGAGGCCCCAAGATGTTTTCTCTAAGGGATTGATGCATCTCCCACGCATAGGAAGATTGCGTTTCCTCTGAACAGAGAACAGGATATCAGGAATTTTATGTCAAACTACAAAGTCTGTTTATACGACTGTAGTACACACCACAAATAATACATGTATGACGACTTGTGCTGCTGGTTTTGCTTTTATATGATATTTGATTCCTCATGTCTTCTTGAAACTTAGCCAGAGGATATAAGAGGACAAAGTATGAGCTGACTGCACAGAAAGAATCAAGGAAGTGGATTTCCCCCCTTCACTGATAGTAGGCTTTGGGAGATTTATGCTCCCCTGGAATCTGAAGGTCTGGAAATCTGAGTCAGTGCAACCCCAAGTGAGCCCCAACTTAAGACTGCGTCCAGTGAAAGCAGAATGTGTATTTCACTCCCCCCTCTTATCAACATCCTCTTACCATACGTGCAGAGACATATGAGGGGGTTAACCATAATCTACTTCTAAATGAGGGAATTAATCTTGGCATTGATTTGTTATCAGCGGAGGAACACTGCAGATTGAGTTACATGAGATACTTTGCCGTAATGCTGTTGACTCGGAGAGAGAAATAAACAAGTCATGTCAGTTAGCATTGTTACTTCCCTTTAATTATGTATAAGTTTTCAGATAATGTGATTATCAGACTCTGGACACAGCGTAATTGAATTGCAGGTAGTGAATGAGAGGAAGAGAACGCGGCAGGGCCATTTCTGTTGTCTGTAGAAAGGTATAAAGCCTGATGATTTAAATGTATAGTAGATGGCTCAGTGTACCGAAAGGAAACCATTAGATGGGTTAGAGAAGTTTTTGCCGTGTCCCCGGAAAGTTTGGTTTGCATTTGTGGACATTCAGTATTTCCTCTCATGGCTTGGAAACTGCAAAGTTTCATCCAAACATGTAAATGAGACCTCAAAATGTGAATATATGGCAGACTTTTTTTCCTTTGGTTGGTTTTGGTACTTAACATTGTACATTTGATCTTACCATGTTTAGTTAATGTGTCTCAAATATTTACTGTAACATTTGTCTACCGTGACTCTGGTTTTCTACCCTGCTTCACTCAAGGCCAACTTTGGAAAGCTTTTAAAGGAAAAGTTTGATATTTTGGGAAATATGCTCATGAGAGTTAGATGAAGAGATTGATACCCTTCTTGTATCTATATAAAATAGGCCTACACAGTTTTTCCTCTCACCTGTAGTGCTGTTTATCAGTCTGGATTGTTTTGGTGCGAGTTGCCGAGTGTTGGAGATATCGTCTGTAGAGATGTCTGCCTTCTCTCAAATATAATATAACTTGATGCCACCCAGCTTGTGGTGCTCAAAGTTCCAAAAAAACATTTGAAAAACTCAACAGCATTGTGTCTTTCCAGAAATCATGAAAAGGTTACTCAAGATAATCCACAGACCTTGTTGTGAGCAGTGTCATGTAGGAACTATTTTCTCTCTACTGAAACACACCTGCCAACTGTGTCATTGCACAGAAGGAAGTGTGCATCTACCCATGGTCGTGGGTCTCATGCTTGTGACAGCACATGATTTAAACATAAATGGCATCTTTCTCAGCTGAGCTGTAACATTAGCCAGCTCAGTGGTGCTAGGTGAGCTAACAGTAGGGGTGGGAGGATCCATGATACGATATTATCACGATACAATACTATTGCGATTTTAAATGTGTTGCGATGTGCTGATTATTGCAGTAAAACATATTGCGATCTATTACTTTTTTTCAACTGTAGATTATGTCCCCAAAGGAAAACTTTGTCACCATCTGTTTTATCTAATAAGATAGTTTTCAGTCTGGTCATCTCAATTCAATATTTTTTTTTTGCAGTAGCAAAATGTATCAAGTGGACTGAAAAAGCAACTGAGGCTAAACAAACTTAAGTCTTCTATGTTAAGATTTAAGTAATATCTTCTCAATTTCCAGCCCTTGGAGAGAAATATGGGTGGTTCCAACACAGATTTGACCTGCATTCTCTACAACAATAACATGTGCATTCTCAATTTCAGTGTGGTATTTGAGGGTGGACCTGAACAATGGGGTAATTATCTCACATTATTAGCTTAAGCAGTGTCTTTTTCTGTAGTCGCGCAGATCCTATAGCCTCGAGAAACAAATATCTACCCACACACCCTTGACTTCCAGCACTAGTCCCCAAGTAAACAGCAAAAGAGTGATATGCGACCGCACATTTCAACAAGCTTAGATGACTAATGATCGGGTTTATCAAGTCTTTTGTCTCGCTCTGACTGGGTGCTGATCAGCACAGCGCAGCGCAATCCAAGGAATACTATGTACTCCTCACAGTGCTGTACACTCACACACATGCTTGTACACACACCCACACTCACAACCATGCATACAGTACCACAGAAGAGATATACCAGACTTGCCACTCCTTGCTCATAGAGTAACCTCCTGGACATTTTGTGACGACAATACAGCTGCAGGAAGTGAAGCAATCTGTAATTAGTCTTTGTCACAGTATCAGTTACGTCACTGCAGGCCCAACCCATGCATTCAAGCAGATCGCAGACACTAACATGTGTTTAAAGTGGATATGATGAGTCAAAATGAAATCAGGTGTTATGGAAAAAACAGAATTCCCAGTGATTTCCAGTCAGCTTGTGCTTTACTCACTGGCTGTTTCTACTAGCAGTAAGGTAGTTTGCAAATTGTGCAACCTTTTATGACACCGATAACTCAGATACTGAATATGATAGTGGGTTTGTAGATGGCTGTGTTGTTAGAAGAAAATAAAACTCTAGTTAGAACTATGAAGCCACCGTATAGTAATAACATCTGTGTAGCTCTGGCCTGGCCTTGTTTCTTTCTCATGGGCTGGGGCCTAATGAGGAAGTCCGTTTATGGTCGTGTGATATCAGGTCATTTACCACCTGCAACCGAGTTGTGAAATCAACAAGTGGACACAGATGAGAGTGTTTACTGTGGATATACTGCTGCTTACCTTGGCAAACAACAGTTTTTTTCACTCGTGTGACACACAAGTCTGAACCTCTGGTGGAGGAAGTTTGTTGAACCTTTAGTCACCTTGCCTCATGCAGCCTTTACTGCACATCATAAATATTAACTGAACTAAACATTCAGACAGGAAGCAGGCAGAGACACATCCATAGATGTGCTGTATATGGTAATACAACAAACTAATTAACCATAATCAGCATCCCTATTAGCAAACTGTCATTCAGAAAGTCCAAATCAGGTTGATTAATATTCACAGCTGCACGCTCATGACAACCTTTTTGTTTATTACAGTGTGGTTTCTCAGTCTGAGCAATAATTAGGAGGCTAATTACATCTCGCATGGCTCCTCTAATTAAAACGGTCAGCCTGCCTTTGCTAGTCTCCCTCTGTTGCCTGGGCGTGAGGCTGCTGGACTGCAGGGTTCATGTCAGGGAGATCCCTCAGGGACAAACTAATGAGGAGGAAGAAGAGGGAGGGCGGGAGACAGCTGTTTGTGCCTAATTCTCACTGATTCGGTGCACCGTCGCTGTTGGTTTGTGTGAATTCAAAACAACAACCTGAGTGAAATGCACAGTGAAAGAGGGAAAAAAGAACAAAACATTGGCTTCAGGTTGTAGTTAGCCTGAGCTGAAAGATGATGTTATGTCTCTTTCTTCAATTTGGCAAATCAGAAATGACGCAGTGCAATTAAGTTAACTGTTATGTACAGTGTTGTGAGGTGTGTTACAGAATTCAGAGCACATGTTTTGGCTCTCTTTGCAGTCAAGAGCAGACACGTTGTGGAATGTGACCCAAGAAACATTTCACCAGCACCGTCCCATCTAAATCAGGAGGCAGAATGTTTTGTTTTTCCTAAACCTATTGCTCAAGTTAACCCATAAATTAAACTTAAAGGAGGAAAATCAATTATATGCTTATTATGTGTGTTTGCAGAGGGTTTGTGTGTATGAATGTGTGTGTGTTGAAGGGGTGTCACAGTGTTAAACACCGCTGACTCTTTATTCAGTGCCAGTCACAACCTGTCTGACCAGCTCAGGAAACTACTGAACAGAGGAAGACAACCTGCTTTCACATTCTTCCCTTAAAAACTGCATTAGGAAAAAAAAAGTCCCGAATGTCCCCTGCACTTATCAGTAAAACTGCCTTCCTTATCTCAACCCTTTATTGCATAAGGCCAGATAGGCTGCATTATCAGCCCACATTTTTAGTCCTGTGAATCTCTCTCTCAATGGCTTTGTTGTTATTGGCACTGCAAACTCGAGAAAGTGCATGGATCAGCATTTGATGTAAGCCCTTAGTTGTTATTTAGTCACGTCAAGAACTCGCCCTAAAATCAGATACGCTTAAACTCGGTTAAAGTTGTTGAGACCATTATCAATTATGAGATTTAGAGAACTAAAATTCCCCCAAGAAACGTACTCACAAATCTCATGGAATCTGTGACACACCAAACCTTTCTCTGAAATGACACAACAGGCCCGAGACGCTGGTCGCAGTGGTTGTTTTAACTAGCCTGCATAGCAGTGGAAAGATTCAGGCCTTTGCCAGTATAAATACAGCCAGCTCACTTTGACTCATGAGCCAGAACTCACATTGTTGCTGAGATTTGATTCCTATTGTAGTTGCAACCCAGAATGGTTATTTTCACATGAAAGTTGGCCAAGTTATGACTGTGCAGACCAAATTCACAAACAGAGACACACACAGTCATAAATTGAGCCAGGGCGTTACATAACCAATGGATGTTTCTGACACTGTGGGCCTTTGGATAAATGCTTTTGTGATATTGCAGATGATTTACAACCACTCTGTATCTTATGTTTCAAGTAACATTAGGAAAAAAAAATCTAACATAGTCTGTAATTGTTTTGTCTTTCCCTGCAGTATGCCAAGGCATCACCAACCGTTTAAACCTTCTGGGCACCAAAGAGGACCACTACCTGAACATGGTGAAGACCTACAGCAACTGCACTGTGGTCCTGGAGAACCTGGAGGTCACCTACATGGACGAGCACCACGACCTGTCCTTCCTCACGGTAAAGACACTTTTAGCAGCAGAGGCTAAATGTGCACATAACAGATGGGAGAAGTTTCCTATCATCTCTTCGGTGGTCTGAATTCAATTTGCCAGACAATCTGTCCTGCATCTTCGCAAGCTCTTCCCTGCTCTTATCGCTTCAGTACAGATAATTAAAATCAGTGGAGAGCAAGTCCGCAGTGACGGATGATTCAGTGCGTTTGTGACGCTCTGGTTGGAGTGTTGCTTGAACCCCAGCTGTAACGACAAGGTTGTGAACACTGGGCAGATGTGATGGGGGACCACACACACTCACATGCAGGCTTGCACACACAAACACAAACACAGAATAACGTACAGTCAGCAGATGTCATGCGGTAGTTTTAAAGGAGGGGGCATGGCTCCCTCACTTACAAATGTAATTTTAGTTCCCCTCACTTTTCATCTTCAGTTTGATAAAATCTCTATATCTCTCTATCTATATGTGTTTATTTATAAAGCTTGGAAAATTAGGCATGCATACAATATGAGATCGGTTTATGTGATGCATGTCAATTATGAAGACATATAGGATACACTAATCATGTTTTCCTATAATTTGTATATTTGATCTCACACCTATGTATGTGGAAACTGATAGTCTGGCTTGCAAGCTCATTTTGGATGGGCATTTACCACAATATCTGAAAACACACCCCCTTTCTCAGTAGCTTTCTTGTTATTGGACATAATTTAGTCCATCTAAATGCGTGCCAGCAGTACAAGGAGCGTAAATCTAAGTGTATCTTCGTAAATTGACTATCATAAAAAAAATGATCCCCGGCCAAAGTTACAGGTAGGAGTGAGGCCTCCTGTAGGTTTAATGTTGGTGTTAAGGCAAAGGTTAGGTTAATATACAACTTTATAGGTTAGGGTTTTGCTAGTTTATCCGTAAAGTACCGAGACAACCAGATGCGAGCTGATTAGACCGTGCATCAGGCACACAACACGTAGGACATAAGGCAAAGCACCAGGGTTGTAAAGTTTTTAGGGAGTCCTTGGAATGGTCAGGATTGATTTTTTAAAATAATTCAATTTATATTTGCTTTCAAAAAGATGGTATAATTGAATATCAGTCAAAAGACTAGACGGTAAAGGACAGTGCTCTGTTTAGTGAAGTTGTAAAAACAACATAATCTGTCGTTACTTATCAGCAGCCTGTTGCAGCAGCTGATCATATTCATCATTTTCATCATTTCAAGACAGAAAGGTCAACTTGGGCTCAAATTGAAGCTTATCAAATTGGAAAGCTTTCTATGTACAAGTGAAGCCTTGATATTAAAAACAAAGTGATGACAAATAATCATTTTTGATGAAAATTGGTCAAGCAGACAGTCTTTTTTTGTTGTTTTTTTTGGGGGATGTAGTGTGTGAAATTTTAAAATGAAATGGCAGCAAGCCCCGGACTCTTATTTTCCTACTTTGCAGTTTGTGTCAGGATACTCCTTGCTTAATTTCATACTTGTATGACTAGTAATACCATCGTAGTGCCCTGATATTTGCAATTACATCATTTTGCCAGAAACATGTCCCAAAAAAGAGGTCCAGAGTTGGGGATGCTCATTCTCAACTTGTGATGGCCCAAAGTGTATGCTAACATGAAATAATAATGGAAAAAAGGTAGCAGAAAACATCACGAGGGCTAGACCTGGCTCCCAGCCTAAAAGGTTTGACCATGAGTACGAGATTAAAGTTAACACCGTCTATCAATGAAACTAAGTGCGATTTCAAGTAGAGCATTTAGTACATTTATAGTACAATAATTGACATGCATTTCAAATGATTTACTTATACCACCATTACATTGTGTTATTTGGTTGGTATAAATGTATATAAATGCTTGGAGAACCCCTGACTTTGCACGTCAGCTGCTCCAGTTTACAACCAGGCTTTCTTATTTTTTTCCTCCACAGTCTATTGAAGAAGTGGGCGGCTATGTGCTGATCGCCCTCAACACAGCCTCCAGGATTCCTCTGCAGAACCTGCGCATCATTCGAGGTCATTCACTCTATGAGGGAATGTATGGCCTCGCTGTGCTTACCAATTATAACAAATATACAGGTCAGGGCAACGATCAGCTTCTTCTGACCAGCCTGACAGGTCAGTCCACCTCTCCATTTCTTCAGTTTTCTGTGACAGAATTTATCACAAAATCTCAGTATTATCATAAGTTTGTAAAAACAATAGTGTGTTGTAAAATGAATCGTCGACGAGTTCACAGCAGTTTTTTTTTTGTTTTATTTTGCAGAAATTCTTAAAGGAGGTGTAAAGTTTGGGACCAACCAGCCATGCAATGTGGAAACAATACAGTGGTATGACATTGTCAACGCTGAGAGCAAACCCAAAATGGTGCTTCCATCGCCCATCAGTCCTCCACGTTGTAAGTAAAACAATTCACGGCGGAAGACAAAGACCTCACACACTCTCATTACATCAGTGGATTTGTGTGTTGTTAAAGAATTTCAGGGGTGTGAAGTAAACATTTGCCCTGTTTGTTTCTTGTGGTTTGCTTTCACAGGTAGAAAATGTGACTTAAGCTGCTTCAATGGTTCATGCTGGGCACCTGGTCCTGAAAACTGCCAGACCTGTGAGCTGTCGTTTCATTTTATCATGGAAAAAAAACAAAATGTCAATGCTGTATTAAAGCTGAAATCTCTAATATTTTTTGATTGATATGTTATTGTTAGTGCACCGTATATTCACATGTATGGTGTGGTGAAATACTAAAAACAGTTTGCCATGTTGTTGTTTCCATACTCTGCGATTGTCTTTGTATTCATATTACGTAGTTGTTCATTTATATTTGCATATCAACAAAAGCAAAGTGAGAAAGTTACATTTGTGCTCCAATGTTTTTGTCATAATTTGAACATGCAACATCAAAATTACACACTTTTCCAGATAGTTCTGGGGTGAGTTGCAGAGTTTGGTGATATCAACCACAGAGATATCGGTCCTCTCTTGAATATAATGGAACTAGATGGCACTCGGCTTGTGGGGCTCTAATTAGCAATGTCTCTTACCAGACATTATGCCACCATTACTCAGGATCATCTGCGGTCTGTTGTGAGCAGTTTCACATGGGAACTATTTTCTTTCTACCGAACTACACCCGCAAATCATCACCGTGCAGAAGGAAGTGTGTGTCTATAGCTAGCCCACCTAGCACCACTTAGCTAGCGAACATTACAGGCCAGTCAATGAGGACGCCATATCTCATGCTGTCACAAGCATGAGCCTCTCGTCCATGAGTAGATAAATGCTTCCTTCTTCGCGGTGATATAGTTGGTGGGGTAAAGTTCTATAGAAGAAAATAGTTCCTACATGCAACTGCTCACAGCAAGGTCTGTGGATTATCTTGAGTAACCAGGTCATGATTTTATAGAAAGAGATATCTATTCTATAATCTATTCTTTGCACTTGGTGCACTACAAGCTGAGTGCCATCTTCATAAGAGGAAAAATATGTATTTTTTTTATTTTTGGGGTGGACTGTCCCTTTAATATGGCCCCAAACTCAAAAATAAATTATTAAAAAAAACTTGCTACAGGTCACTTCACTGACTTTGTCCTGTCCTCATTTCCAGTAACAAAGCTGAACTGTGCACAGCAGTGCTCAAAGAGATGCAAAGGGCCTTCACCCAGTGACTGTTGTAATGAGCATTGTGCTGCGGGCTGCACAGGACCGCGGCCCACCGACTGTCTGGTGAGAGAAAGACACCTTCACATGGGGGACAAGAGTAATGATATGATAAGGAGGTGGGGAGGAGACGAGCTTCAACAACAAAACACACTAAATGTTTCATATTTCTGCATTAAATCTGGATGAGGAGCCTCCGACAAAACAAAGCCCTCACTTAGCGGCATCTGTTTTTATGATCAGAAGTATTGTTATTGGTTTCAGTACCAATGAGACAAATGACTGCTGATTAAATCTTTCATTTGGCAGTGCCTCGAGTATCGGCGTCTGCTCTCCCTCTCTGCAGCTCTGAGGATTAAGCCGAGGCTGTGGAGGAATGCAGTGTTATCATTAGTGTGGGGCTCTGTTATGGTCCCTGTGTACTGGATGACTGTTGTTTGTGCTGCAGGCCTGTCGGGACTTCCAGGACGACGGGGTGTGTAAGGACTCCTGCCCGGGCCTCATGCGCTATGACCCCAACCTGCACCAGCTGGTTCCTAACCCACATGGAAAGTACAACTTCGGGGCCACGTGTGTCAAGAGCTGCCCACGTAAGAACGCATAAACAAAACTTATTTTTTAATTTATTTTCAGCCGATTACTGTTACTAAACTTTTCACCTTCCTAGACACTGATATATTTATGGTAAGCACTGTAACTGCTGTTTTGACATTCAGGTTAAATAAAGTAGAAGTAGTAGGCTTCACTGGCCAATATGAAACAAATCATGCATGATTATGAGCTTTTTCACATTGTGGTATGCTGTGCAAGTGCTCAGGTTGTCCTTCAGAGCTGTTACACATTCAGTGGTTACAGTTTGTCCAAGTTTAATTATAAACTGTAGAAACACAGAAAGAAAATGATTGAGTTTCAGGGCGTGTTAATGCAACAACTGTTCTCTCTCAGTTTAACTTACACAGGTCTGTCCCAGTGTTACTCAGTCTATACTGCAAGGCCCGCAGCATCATTATGCACCTATAGTCATACTTTTAGTATAACTCATACGGGTTGCTAATGTGTAAAGATGATATAGATATGTTTTGATGTTACCCAACCTGATTGTGAAGTAAACAGCTTGTATTTTGGAATCATTCCAGATAACTATGTTGTAACTGATCACGGAGCGTGTGTGCGGACGTGCAGTGTTAACACATACGAGGTGGACGAGGGAGGAGTCAGGAAGTGCGCCAAGTGTGAAGGACTGTGTCCGAAAGGTAGGGGGTCCAGCTATCACTGTACAACCTGGGGACATATTTCTGACTCATACACACGGTGTAGTTTGCAGCTGTGGAACAAAGCTCAGTACATTTACTCAAGTCATGTGCTTTACTATAATTTAAAGGTACCTGAGTGCCTCCATTTTATGCTATTAAAACTTGAGCTTCACAACATTTTAGAGTCTAACATTAAAATTTTTAAACTATTTAACATTTTGGGAAATTTCTTGCTGAGAGTTAGATGAGAAGATCAGAAAAATACGATCGATACCACTCTCAATATCGGTCCAGTAAATATGAAGTTAGTATCACTTCCTGTGGAAAGACAACTTTTCATTTTTACACTTAAGTTTTTGAGTGGATTAAACAAACCAGATGTATGGTTTTAACTAGTGAGCATTAGTGGTGCTGTCCCTTTTGGACAGAACCAGCCTAGATACTCTCCATTGCCTCCAGTTTTCATGCTAAGCTACTACATGCTAATGCTAATAATCCAATACTGTAATACATAATAATAAACCACTTTAAAAGGACACTTTGCCAATTTTCAACCGGGTCTCTGTCACAGCAGTCTGTGCAGTGTGTGCAGATGAAAAGGGTTTGTTTTCATCGCCCATCCACCAGCAAAAGTCCGCCAGGTGAAATGCATTATTTCGGCGGTGGACATGGAGCTCCGGTGCTTGAGGCACAGGAGGAAATCAAACACAGTTCATCTGCACAGACCGCATTGACACAGACCTGGTTGAAAATCGGTAAAGTTTTCTTTTAAGAGAGCATACGACTAACACAATGAATACTTTTATTTTTGGTACTTTACATAACACTGATAATAATTAGTAGCCTAGTTTCACTGTACATGGTGGTATTGCTTATTTGACTCAAGTAAAGACCTTGAATACCACAGTACTTCCAACACAGTTTGCCTTCTCTAAAATACCTTACTCACTTCGGTTCAGTTTAATACCAAAGGCAAGAGTACGGTCAAGAGCTTTAAAACAGTTTCTTATTTGTTTTCTTAATTGCTTACAGTGTGCAGTGGACTTGGAACAGGAAACCTGACTCAAACCCTGTCTGTCAATGCCACCAACATTGACTCCTTTAAAAACTGCACCAAAATCAATGGTAACATTGCTATCATCCACACATCAATACATGGGTAAGTTGAGGACATTAAAGGGGTAGTTCAGATTTTTTTGAAGTGGGATTGTATGAGGTACTTATCCATAGTCAGTGTTTCGGCACACCCTGAGTTAGGAGAAGCAGGCAGGAACCAACACAGAAACTAAATGTGGATGGGCTCAGCAGCTAAACGTATTTCAGCCACCTAAAAAAGTCCCACCTAAGCAAACAATGCTATATTTAGAATATTTTTACAGCTGTACCGTAGTGACGGACAGTAGTTTCTGCAGGGAAACTAGAGCCGATAAATCACTTTCTTCAAATCCAGACTCCACTGAGAAAAACTGTAATTTAACATCACTGAACACAGAAGCTGCCGGTCTGCCGTTGCTTCGATCAGTTGTTTGTTTGTGTTATTGTGTCACCTTGGTGCTTCAAAGAGTTTGCTCAAATTCACCAAAGTCACACAATGACACAAACTAACTGATGGAGACAGCGGTAGACCAGCAGATCTTTTGTACAGCAAGCTAAAATTACTGTTTTATTCTATGGAGTCTGGTACGGGCTGTTTGTAAAAAGGTAAAGGGGTAAAAACGTTCTCAGTTTAGACTGTTATTGATTTTTTTTTTAAGGTGGCTAAATACATTTTTCTGCTTCCCCCATCTACAACAGTACATTGCTTAACTTTGGTTTCAGTTCCTGCTGCTGTTCCGAACTGGGGCATTCTGATGACCATCTGCTGTAATACACTAGCTATGGATAAGTGCCTCATACTACTCTGCTTTAAAAGATCCAAACTGTCTTTTTAAAAACATTACAGCCTTTATGCCTGTGTATATCGATCACATCAACTGCAACAGATAACCAGGCACCTTTACCACCTTCATTTGTAGGGATACGTATACCAAAACACCAAAGTTGGAGCCTGCTCAGCTTGATGTGTTTAAGACAGTTAAGGAAATTACCGGTAAGACTGCATAAGACCTGAGTAATGCATGACACATTAAATACACTTTAAAGAGTTTCACAATTAACAACCCATTTGTTGCTTTAGGATACTTGTTGATTCAGACGTGGCCAGAGAGCATGAGCTCACTCAGTCCTTTCGAGAATCTGGAGATCGTTCGAGGACGAACTAAACGGTATGTTCCTTGTAAAGACCCCCCTGTGGATTCACAACCGCTGGATCACAAGAAATGAATTTGTTGTTCGAGAGTTGAGTATTACTCAAGGCTGTTATTAAAGCGTACCTTTTTTTCTTCTTCTCTTCCCGTTCCACCTTTTTCTCTTTGATAGTGGTAGCCGCAGTGTGATTATGGCTCAGCTCGGCATCAGCTACTTGGGCCTTCGCTCCCTGAAAGAAATCAGCGATGGAGACGTGGTCATCATCAAGAACCGGAACCTGTGCTACACCGACAAAAGCCACTGGAGGAAGCTCTTTAAATCAGAAAGCCAAAGTGCTACCATAGAGGAGAATGCTAATACTGCCACATGTGGTAAAGTGAATTTGGTTTTCCCATACCAGCTTCATCCAGATCCTTTTTGTTTTTTGTGTTGTAACTACTGATTACGCCAGATTTAATTAATGGAATCTTATTTCAAAATTGGATAATTATGCGGGAAAGATCTCTTCTTGAGATTGTATGTTTGTTTTCAGCCCTGAGGAACCACACTTGTGACAGGAAGTGTTCCACGGACAGCTGCTGGGGCCCTGGCCCGGACATGTGTTTCGCCTGCCGTGACTACAGCCGTGATGGGAGCTGTGTTGACTCCTGCAACATCCTGGAGGGGTAAGGGAGAAATCTGTCTTTTAATGCCTTTTTAAGCTCTGAAATGCACTGCTCCCTATTTTAGACAAACAAACAGTCTGAACATCAGATCTGTGTGCTCTACAGTTAACTCCCTCAAAGTCTATTTTCATACCAGGAGCATTTCCAGACTATGACATTAGATGAGTTTGGGGATTTGTTATTGAATCAATTCAAAGACCAAATACGATCCAAGGTATTTTGAAGTTAAACCTCCAGCAGATATAAGACAAACACTGCAGCTGAAATGGCACATTCACTCACATCTGTTTATCTTTGCAGATCTCTGTCAAACATTGAATCTCGACGTGCTTACAATTTAACTTGTGCCCTCAAAAAAGGGATCAAGAATTTCACTTCACATGTAACTGTTTGAAATGAGGCACGCCTGCGGTGAGAGTCTGTCAGCTTTGTTATTGTCTTTGCAGAGAGCCGCGGGAGGCTGTCGTGAATAAAACCTGCGTGGAGTGTCACCCCGAGTGTCAACGCATGAATGGGACCACAACCTGCAGTGCGCCTGTATGTGTGTCACAACAACTGAACCATTATCACAAACATAACAAAGAAAAACTACACTTGAACTATTGTCAAACAGCTTTGTGGACATTATTTATGAGTCTAATAATTAAAAGTCATGTTTTTGTGTCAGTCACTCAGAATCAAAGCGCACTACAAAGGAACAATTACGCAGCTTAAAATGTGTTGCAGAACTGTTAGCGCTACCAATTTCTCCATCAACAGCAGCCTTATTAGAACATAATGCAGTGCAGCCACAAGACATGTTGTGCTTTGGATGAAGGGTGTGGCTGTGTGATCTAGTTGGCGTACAGTCTACTTTTATGCGCTCATAATCCCATCTTTGACTGAAAACAACACGTTCACGCCCCTTTTCAGGGTTGTTGAAAGCAACTCTTGGAATGTAGGGTATCATTATTGAAAATAGAAGTTGATGCTTTGAAAGAAAGTATCAAATTGCAGCGCTTTGTTGCAGTAAGTCTCCCAGAGAATAGAGCTGTACTGTCTTAAACTAAACCACCAACATTTCTGGGTGGGTTTTCATTGCCAAACATTTGCAACTTTATGTGGAAGATGGACGCAACTCGCTTTGACAAATTATTACTATGAGACAGGGCAGTTTACATAATATTTACTGCTCCTCTCAAGAGTGTTGTAAACATCATGTGTGTTTTTTTCTTTTCCTTTCAGGGTCCTGGAAACTGTACTAAGTGTGCCAACTTCCAAGACGGCCTGTTCTGCGTGTCGCGGTGTCCTCAAGGCGTGCCAGGGGAGGACGACATGCTGGTGTGGAAATACGCAGATGCGATGAAAGTGTGCAAGCCCTGCCACAAAAACTGCACTCAAGGGTAAAAGCATTGTTCACCCGACCTGAGAACTGGCACTACGCTTCTCTGTGTTGCAAACATTTGTCTGTCGTAATGTTGATGCAGTAACTTAATCCAAGCCAGGAGGGTCAGCTGTGGTTGAGTTGGCACAGATTGGGGAGAGAGAGGTCGGCCTTGACATGAGGCAATATTTGCTGGGATTAATGATGAAATCAGACAATTTAGGAGAGATGTTGTGGGCTAAGATTAAAGGAAAATACCAGCGATTTTTCATTTTTGCCCATTCACTAGAAAAACATAATATATATTATTACTTTTATTACTCTTCCTCCAGAGAACATCATCATATTCGCGATATCTGAATGCTTTTGTCAATGGTTCCCATTCATATATTGTCCAACAGATACAGGGCTGCACTGCGTCATAAAACAGAACAAGTATAACTTTGAGTGAAATGAAAGCAGACCTAATGTTCACAGTGATTGACGACCAACATGCAGCCATGGTGCTGGCTGGTTGATATACTGATGGGTACCGTGGTTCAGGGATACCACGCCTGTGTGGACAGGCTTTTGTAGCCGTCTTGTACAACTTCTTCTGAGGAAAAATATGATGAAGTATTTCCACTCTTATTTTTCACTAGTTTAGTGTTTCAGGATTACGTCATTTAACCACATAGAACTACACAGATCCCTACGGACCCCTGTGATTGATGCATTCAAGGCTGTTATGCGCATTCTATACTTATGCGACTGTGCGCCTATGTGTCCTGTGCAGATTGGTGCAGGCACCTCTCACACAGACATTTTTAATACTGCAGGGGATTGCATGTAGGATGTAATTTCACACATGCGTGTTGGGATCAGGACTGTCCAGATATCCCACCTCCCGCCGCTGTTGTCCAATCAGACGTCTGCAAAAGTAGAAAACAAATAGGTTCGCACAGCAAACAGCTCCTGTTTAGAAGGATTAGTGCAGAGTGATGTTTCAAGCCCACAGCTCTTCCTCTGACTTCTGATAAATTACACAAAGTCGCCATCTTAAATACCCATAATGCCTGAGCTTTAAACATGAACTGTTCTGGATACATACATTGGACACTTTGGCCCTTAAAGGCCTCAATGAAAACTTTGACACATGACTGGCTCAGGCGCCATGCGTATTTAAGATGGCGACTTTCTGTCATATATCAGAAGTCTGAGGTAAAGCTGTGGGCTCGAAACGTCACTCTGTATTAACATCCTTATGAACAGGAACCGCTTGGTGTGCGGACATTTATTTTCTTCTTTGCCAGACGTTTCTTTGGTCCAGCACCCACTCCATTGGATGCTGGGATGTGTGTATCTGTAGTACTGTTTTCAGTCAGACTTCTGCAGCATCTGTGGTACCGAGCGCACATATTACACATTTTTCTGGAAGTGTACGGTGCGTCTCTGTGGCTTGCTGCAAGCCCTGCAAACTATCTCTGTGACTCTGCGCCAGCTTTTCTGCAGATGTGTAAATTAGGCATCAATCTTTTACTTCATAGTGACAGAAAATGGCTTATTATGACAGTGCATTTTCAGTGTGAAATTAAAATGATGGTGTGGTAACATCAGATTCTTTGCATTGATTTCTTTACAGTTGCATGGGTCCTGGTCTTGAAGGCTGCCAAGGTAAAGGGTGAGTAAATACAGCTACACTAATCACTGATGCTGAAGTATACACTGACTTCGCCAAAGTTCTACACTCTAATCTCATCTCTTCTTGTTTATTGGATCTGTAAATGTGCTCTGTTTTCCATCTGCATTCTTAAATGAGCTCCCACCTGTCTTTCAGCCCCTCTGGCCTTTCCATGATTGCGGCTGGTGTAGTTGGGGGTCTGCTGGCTGTTCTTATTGCCGGCCTGTCTGTGTTTGTGTTGCTGCGCCGACGCCACATCAAGAGGAAGAGAACCATGCGTAGACTTCTCCAAGAGAGAGAGGTACGACAAGTCACCACACTTCAAGGTGTTGACAGAGGATGTTTTGAGATGTTGGGGGGTAATTTACAGAGATATAAGTCTGCTATATGCAGAGATTGTAATTTTCACTTGTCTTGTGTTGTGTTGCTTGAAAAGGAAAGCGCAGTCATCAGTTTTTATGTTATGAAAGTTTTTGACTTTTATGTATGATTACTTTTGAATATTGTTCTGCCACAGAGCATTTTGAAAGAATCACTAGTGCTGTTTGGGAGACAGTATGTAAAATATTGAGTCCTCTTTTTCCAGTTGGTTGAACCTCTGACTCCAAGTGGTGAGGCTCCAAACCAGGCTCTGCTGCGGATACTGAAGGAACCCGAATTTAAGAAAATTAAAGTGCTGGGATCAGGAGCTTTCGGTACAGTTTACAAGGTAATCACATGCTACAGGTTTGTCTCAAAACACCTTGCTGTCAAAATTCCAGTCCAGCGTTTGAGCTTTATTGGAGCTGGAGTTAAGGAGAACTGCATGTGCCAAGTTTACATAACCAACACCCGTCAGTGATTTCGCTCATCTACATCTGTTGTCAATTTTTCAATTAAAAGACACATTTTTGAGCTGCCAGATCATCTTTGTGTGACTCCACTTTCACTTTCAGTGCTGTGTGTATGTGTGTGTATATATACATGGATTCATTCCATTGTGGGGATATATGTGTGTTTACACAGTGACGCTGGGGGGAGTTAGTTTTCATATGGAGACAAAAGGTCTCTGCAAAATTAACCGTTTATTTTAGGGTTGCTTTTAGGTTAACGTTAGGGTAGATCTCCAGAGAGAGAATGTAGGTCAACACAATGTTCTTACTTGATATAAAAACAAGTGTGCATGTGTGCTTTTGAATGTATATCTTTGTGAGGACCAGTTTCAGTCTTAGACCTTAATAGTAAGGTCTTTTTTTGTCTCGAAGGGCTGTTTCAGGGTAAAGATTTGGTTAAAGGAATACTTTGTTAGTTTAGTTTAGTTTATTTGCACCTACACTTACATGTATAGGAAATACAGGGGGAAAAAAAAGAGATTAAACGTTAAAACATTGTGCAGGAGAGGTTAGAAGCCAAAAATGCCTTATGAAGATAGCTCCCCTATTAGATAACAACAATCATATATAAAAAGAAAAAGATAAACGTGAAGATTGCATAATTGAACAGGCGTTCCAGACTAAGAAATCATACAAATTTATTAAAAATGTACAATTAACAAAAAAAAACAAAAAAATAACAAAAAAACAAATCACTGAATCAATGAAGTGTTAAGAGTCTTTGTAAATTAGAGTCCTTTCCCCCACGTCTCCCTCCACATGATCATTTTTTATATAAATTATTCACCCCGTGTTACACTGAGCCTCTGGTGAATGACGTTTAATGACAGCAAGACTATATCAAAACATCCATTTACAAACTCTTACACAAGTTGTGTAACAGAATCCAGGTCTTATTTATCCAGCTGGCCCTTTCCAATGGGGAGCTGAACTAAAAATGAAACTTTATCTATGCTCTCTTCAAAGCAAAAAACATTAATTTGACCTCGCTGATTGTTTGTGTCATTGTGTGACTTTGGTGTTTTAAAGAGCGAGTTCAGATTCAGCAAAGTCACACAATAACATCAACAAATAACTGATCAAGGCAGCGGTTGACCAACAGCTCTTGTGTTTTAAGTTAGGTAAAATTACTGTTTTTGTCAATGGAGTGTTGCTTTGAAGAGAGCATAAATATGTTTCACTTTTCAGTTCAGTGTGTTTGGGTAGCACTGAGCATATAGCTGGATAAATGAGACTTAGATTATACTGCATGAATTGTGTGAGAGTTTGTAAACAGTTGTTTTGATATAGTTTTGCTGTTGTTAAATGTGGCTCCTTATGACTTCAGTTCATTAAGAATTTCTCCAGTCACCAGAGGCATATGAGAGAATTAATCGTCACAAATTCAGTGTAACAGGGGATGATTAATTGGTATACAAGTGATCATTTTGGAGGATGAAGTGTTGCTTTAAGTTATGGCTGGTTTTAGTGAGTGGTAAATGAAATATTGACATCTGTACTTACATCAAACTACCAATATCATGCCATAAACCACTATAGTGAGAGTCCTGTATTACAATTTTACTGAAGCAGAAGTGCAAAAATATAAGCAAAATGTACTAAACTATCAAATGTAAAAGTACTTTCACAGTGTTAAATAATGATATGATGATTATTATTATTATTATCTAATCATGATTATTACTGATGCAAAGATATAAGCAGCATTTAATAATTTTGCTGTTTGAGGTGAGTATTTTAAGCACACACAAACACACACATATATATATATCAAATGTAGTATAAGAAAATAAATGGAAGTATACGTTTAAATTGTACTTAAATGGAGTGCTTGAGTAAATGTACTCAGTTATTTTATTTCCACCACTGGGTTTACAGGGGGACTCACGTATATATAATAGAACAAAGTGTTTTGGGGGCAGGGTTGCATTCAGGCACTACATACATGTCAGCACATATAAGTGCACTGTACATTTTCATGTATGTACTTGTGTTCTCTCGATGCTTCAGGTGTAATTAAAGCATGCAAAATAACAAACTTGTGTCCATACAGGGCCTGTGGGTTCCAGAGGGAGAGGATGTGAAGATCCCAGTCGCCATCAAGGTTTTGAGGGAGGCCACATCACCGAAAGCAAACAAAGAGATCTTGGACGTAGGTTCACTGATTCATGTGGCACATTTTTAGACTCTACGTTTACTGTAATACTGAGTCAGAACTAAAATAAGCCATTCATTTGAAATGTTATTTCCCAGACTACTTCAGTCAAGTGTCTGCTACCAGAAGTTGAAATTCTCTGTGCTCATATTTTAGTCACTATCACAATATTTTGACTGGATTAATATGGCTCAGGTGTACTTCAGTGTGTTGCACAAAGTGAGTGACAATCATTGCTTCCCAGATGTCAAGTTAACTGTAATGTATCCTGTAATTTATAGCGCATGCAACCTGATTTGAAACTAATGACTACTTATTTTCCTTGTAATTGAGAACATGTCGTGGTTCTACACTGTTGACCCTCTTATTGAGCTGTAGGAAATGGGATTAATTCATTGGAGGGCTTTGCGTGGGCGTTGGTTTGTAATCCAAGGCTGAGGTGTTCTGGAAAGGAATGCAGTCCTGTGGCCGCACTGAGGAAGCAGCCTGTTCAAAATGCATTATGCAAACGGCTGAATGTGCATGTTAGATCCTGTGATTTTGCGGTAGTGTTGCTCAGTCACTGTACATCTGGAAGTTGTGGTGGACATGCACGTCCTCTGAACTTCATGACTTGAGGGCATAGGCTTGTTTTTAAATGTGCTTTAAAGCCTCTTCCTCAACAGGCTGTCAAGATTACAAAGCTCCTCACAATAATGTGTTTTTTTACTAACCATTGCTGATACTGTAATAGTTGTGTGGGGTACAATTAATGTACTCACGACAGGAAATCTACTCCGTAAAGCTCAGTTTGAAGTGCTGTTTGCATGGGTCTCCCTGCTGGAAGCCTGCTGTTGGTGGCCAGTGTGGATTATCCCCGTCATTTTTTCTTTAAGTCGCTTTTCTGTAATGACGACTGAGAGTTTCCACTCTCAGCTGAGCCACATAAAATATGCTTGGCTGGGTATGACTGCTGCTAAGAAACTTATCCCCCAACACTGGATATTTCCATAAATGTCATGTTTCTTGAGCTATCAGTTTCCAGGATAAGTGTGGACTCATGTACTAATGTTTGTTTAGTGGAAGATGGAATAGACAATTTATTTCTGTCTTTGCACCATCAATGTGAATGGCAACTTTTTTCTTTTTCTCCATGCACTAGATAGGGTGTTGTTTTGTTGTTCGTGGCACCTGACTGCCTCGAGATAATATAAAACATTGACTGACTTTTTTTTTCCCGTCTACATGCACGCTACAGGAGGCTTATGTGATGGCCAGCGTGGAACACCCCCACGTGTGTCGTCTGCTCGGCATCTGCCTGACGTCCACAGTGCAGCTCGTCACCCAGCTGATGCCCTACGGCTGCCTGCTGGACTATGTCAAAGAGAACAAGGACAATATAGGCTCCCAGTACCTGCTCAACTGGTGTGTGCAGATAGCCAAGGTAAGAAAGAAACCTCGTAAAAGGCATCAAGTTACACGGTGGCGTCTGTTTAATAGGTGCAACCTGCATAGGTTAAGGTTTCAGTGTTGTTTGCCTGCAGTAACTATAATGTTTACCTCAAGTCTGCGTGTGTCTGTTTAAGCTATACAGGGCATGTGATCAAAACAAAGGCAACTGAGCATGTCTGCAGATCACATCAGGTTGTTTTGTTTTGCAACTGCTAGAAAGAGCACTATGTGCTGCTTATAACTGCTAAGAAATGTTAAATGAGTTAAATGACATGACTTATTATGCAAGACAAATGTATTCATATAGCACATTTTATACCCAAAGGAACCCCAAAGTGCTTTACAGATTATACAGGTAATAGCACAAGAAACAAACTAACAAATATATTTGATCAAAAAAAGGATTAATTAAAAGCAATGGTAAACAGGTATTTAGCTCGATAAATAGCCAATGGTATTTTTCCACTTGATCTTGCATTATTGCTGTAAATAAGGTCTGTGGTAAACAAAAGTTTATAATACTAACACATTTTGTTCAGCAATATAATCTTCTCAAAAACACCACTTTTATGATTTTTAAAGCGTAAATGCAATTGCATAAACGAGGGATGTCATACATATGGCCCGGGGGCCAGAACCGGCCCACCAAAGGGTCCAATCCAGCCTACTAGATGACTTTGCACACCTAATATTGATGCACCTGTGAAGGCTGAGAAGTTTCAGGAGAAATACAGCTCTCTGAAATAACAATGAAACTTACTGTGGTCATATTTAAAGATATTGAACACTGTGCAAAATATTGTCAACCAGCAGCTTCAGTACAAAAGAATCTGTATTAGAATTTTGTCTTAAAATAATATTAGTGGAACCCTGCTGCTGCGGCACTGACAAAAATTCAGATTGTAAATGGTTTGTAAGGCAGGGGATGACTTAACCTGCTTCTTCAGTAGCTTCCAATTTAGTGGAAAAGTATGAAAAAAATGCACATGTAATGAAAGTGAGTAGTAGATTGACTGAATGTGGAAAAACTGAACATACTGTTGAATTTGCACATATTTTTCTTAAGATGTTGTGGGCTGTTCATCAATTGTTTTGTGAATGGATGAATGTTTTCACATTGTACTTCTTTATGCTAACAACAGGAAGTTATTTATTGGTTGTTACGCAATGGTTTTACTGGTCCGGCCCACTTGAGATCAAATTAGGCTGTATATTTCCCCTGAACTAAAATGAGTTTGACACCCCTGCTATAAACGAATTATACCTTGCTCTCATGACTTTAATGTCACCAGCACAGTGAGGCTGTAAAGCTGTGTTTGGCATGATGTTGCCCTGTAGTCTCATTTAGCTTGCTTGCAACCGCCTTTTTTGAGACATGTAAAAGCTTCAAAATTCAAAAGTGGGGTATTTTCTGACATGTTTATGTTGTTGAACAAAACTTGAAAATCTCTCAAGCTTGTGTTAACTGCAGACCTTATTACAGGAACCTAACCATTGACAAAATGTACAAAACACTAACTCGTTTCCATGTTTTAGGACTCATCCTTGCAGCAGTCTATTGTTTCATGTCTTAGCTTTTCTGGCACTTTGTTCCACATTTGAGCAGCATAGAAGCTAAAGGCAGTTTCACCACGTTTAGTTTTGAGTCTGGGAAATAGGTGATGATGACACGCCTAGCATGAAAGCATTTTTAGATCTTTGATCGTGTCTGATCAAGCAGTGTTTCCATGTTCTGACACCGTAGAATGCAGCCATATCAGACAGCTTGTGAGAAAGAGCACTGCACTTACGTAATAACTTGTTCCTCATCGTTTGTTTGACAAAAGGGTATGAACTACCTGGAGGAGCGCCACTTAGTGCACCGTGACTTGGCAGCGAGAAACGTCCTGGTGAAGACTCCTCAACATGTCAAGATCACTGACTTTGGTCTGGCAAAACTCCTCAATGCAGATGAGAAAGAGTACCACGCGGATGGAGGAAAGGTGCGTTGGAGAGTAAAGTAGTCTACAGATAGCCGGTGCCGGTCTGTCTTTATTTCAAAACGATAAAAATAAGTTTAAAAGAAAGTTTTTCCGCCCTCCAAACTAAATTAATTCTGCAGTTTCACAGCTATGAGTTGTTGCTGCACACAAACAGGCCTAGGAGCAACCTCACTTGTGCATTTATAGCTTGTTACAAATTGGGTCTTGTTAGACAGATGACTTCCTGTAGATGAATGAATTTGCTCCATGTTAGGAAGGATGGTATTTTTGCATTTGTAGCTTTGCTCTAGATTGTATCTTATGTAATGAGTATAAATAGTCCTCTCAAAGAGAAGAGAAATGACAAATCAGATAAGTCCCTTTTCTTATCAGTGTTTCTTTGTGCAACTGAAAGCACTATTTTTCTCACAGAAAAATGTGTAGCGCTTGTGTTTACTTGCAGGGTGACCTTTACACTTCTTTCTTTAGTACATAATGATGTAAACATTTTCCCACAATATGATAATTTTAAACATTTGTATTATTTTGCTTTAAGGGACAGTTCACCTCAAAATAGCATATTTTTCCTCTTGTGGTGATGTTTGTCAGTCTAAATTGTTTCGGTGTGAGTTGCCAAGTGTTGGAGATATCAATCATAGAGATGTCTGCCTTCGATGTCTGCACTCGGCTTGTGCTACTCAAAGTGCCAAAAAAATAAAATACATTTGAAACACTCAACAGTAATGTCTCTTTCCAGAAATCACGACCTGCTTACTCAAGATAATCCACAACGTTGTTGAAAACAGTTTCATATAGGAACTATTTTCTTTCTACCAAACTACATCCGCCAACTGTATCACCGTGCAGACGGAAGTGTGTATCCATTCATGGATGAGAAGCTTGTGTTACAGCTCAAGTCATGGAGGACGCCATTAATTGTTACACCTCCCGCTGTCGTGAGCATGACCTTCTCGAGTAAGCAGGTCATGATTTCTGGAAAGAGACATTACTGTTGAGTTTTTAAAATTTATTTTTTGGTGCTTTAGGCACCACAAGCCGAGTGCCATCTAGTTCTATTATATTTGAGGGAAGGCAGACATCTCTACAGCTGATATCTCCAACACTCAGCAACTCACGCCAAAACAATCTAGATTTAGAAGCAGTGCTACAGGTAAGAGAGAAATATCTGTTTTGTATTTTGGGGTGAACTATCCCTTTACCTTTGTCAAAAATTCTATAATATGGTAGATTGTCCTTTACATTGATGTATTAGCTTTTTATGATGTCGGAGTTTCATTACATCTTTAGTATATTTTTCTCAAACTGATGATATGAATTTCCATCCAGAGAGTTTATTTCTTGTCCTCAACACAGAGGCAGATGTCTAGCTCTTTAAAATTCATTTCAGCATCAAAAACATTTAAATTTCTAAAATTGAAATCTCATGAATTTGTGGTTCTCTGTGTGCTTGACTAATTGCAAATCTGCACCACTAGATGACAGTGCAGTTACATAATATTCTGTATGTGGCAAAGACAGTGAGGGATTTTAAATTAAGAAAGACTAGATAATATCAAGGTACAAATTAAGTTATTACTGCTTTTAACAGGCTATTATAGATGTTGCTGTTGAGAGTCCATTGGCAAGTATACAGTTGAGGCCGCTGTTTCAACAAGCTAATTAACCTTCTCTTCATCCCTCTTACAAAACACCCTCAGCAAACATAGGCATGTAAAATCTTGCCAGCAAAAAATCCTCTGATGAAGCACAGTGCTGTATTCATCAAAAGACTGCATTTTTCACAGGAAGATATCTTCTATGTCAGTTTTCCAGCTGAGCTTATTGTCCAGATGTATTCAAACAGGTATGAAGCATTTTTGGAAGTTGCTGTAACATTTAAAGAAAATAACATTACTACTTTTTGTTCCACAGGTACCAATAAAATGGATGGCTCTTGAATCTATCCTGAACAGAACGTACACACACCAGAGTGACGTATGGAGTTACGGTAAGCCTCTGTGCTTTATGTTGTCAATACATGCTCTACCTTGAACCCAATGAAATGCTAACATTGTGGGTTTCTGCAAACCACAGATATTTTTCATTTTTATGTTTCACATGTAGCTGATATATTGAAACTTAACGTTTCTTGATGCCTCAGTTCTTGATTTTATGCTGTGACAACACTGTGGTTAGTGTGTGGTTAGGTTTAGGCACAAAAACCACTTGGTAAGTTTTTGGAAAACAGCATGTTTTGACTTAAAATATCCAGTTTGGACGCCATAGACACGGCTAGACATGGTGGGAACTGTTGGTCTGTTGGTTTCAAACAGTGGTCTGCTGTTGTCGGCTGCTTGGCAGAGGTCTCACCTAGGTGTCACGCCATACACCTTCCCTTTTCTTCTGATGAGAAACTCAACTCACATACGTGTAATCTGGACTGCGTCATAAGTGTGAAATGTACAAATGTAACGTATCCATGGTTTGCATAAATGTACAATGCCAACATTTATTTTGGCGACTCGGCTGCGATGCATGAACCCTGCAGCTTGGATCCTTGTGTAACATTAGATATGTTAAACAGCTGGGCTTTTGTACTCTTGAGTTTTGATGAGAGTCTCACTGGAGAAATATTTATCCATTGCCAAATAAAGTGTTTTAACAGCAAGTGAGGCAAAGAGAGGAGAGACATTTTGAAGCCTCGGCTGGATGTTGTTTTTGGATCTGTCAACATTTTAAAACACAAAATGAGAAGGGAGAACATCTTGGAAGCATCTGTGATTTTTAGGACACAGGTAGCACACACACCTACACACCAGCAGTCTCGGATGGACAACATCACGTCAGAAGAGATTGTTGCCACAACCCACATAAACATTTCTTCCAGCACCAGGAGCACACATATGCACAGATGCCTACACACACATACACAGCACAGCTTTATGTGTGGGCCAGCTTCCAAATCTTCCTTTCCCCGAGGGTTTTGATCATGCCTTCCGCTCAATATGGCAAGAGCATCAGCAGACCCTGGCAGAAGTGACGGGCTTCCTTTTCTCCTTTTCCTTTCTTCAGTTCCTCCAACACAGAGATGCATCCTGCTAACTCCCACTCCTGCAGGCAGAGCCAATTTGTCAACATAGCTATTTTGATACTGTGTGATATTTGGGAAGCTTACATCCTGTCACTCTCATTGCCTCCCTTTTATTGGGAGCAAAACAAAGTGAATGACAGCTCAACAGACTGACACTGTCTTCCTCTCTGTAGGCGTAACAGTTTGGGAGCTGATGACATTTGGGACCAAACCATATGATGGGATACCAGCCAGTGATATCGCCGGGGTCCTGGAGAAGGGGGAGCGGCTGCCTCAACCACCAATCTGTACCATAGATGTTTACATGATCATGGTGAAATGTAAGCTTGGTGGAATGGTTGAAACCTCCTGCTTGTCCAAAGTGCATTTACATGATATTTTCCTTTTGAATTTGCTGCTGCAGCTATTGTTTCGGATTAAAGGGATACTTCACCCACAGCATTATTATTTGTATATTGATTACTCACACTGTGTTGCATTGAATACGTAAAGACGACTTTGTTATTCTGGCATGCCTCCACGGTGAATGTAGAATCAAAAAACTGAGAAAAAAAATTGTAAATGAACTGGAGTGAAAGGGGTCCACGTTTAACAACAGCAAAATTATACTGAACATCTGTTTACAAACTCTCGCACAACTCTCCAATGTAATTCAAGTCTCATTTATTCCGTCGTAGTCTCACTATTTTCCATATACAAGCATTTTGTTAAAACTTCTTCCATTCTCAAAAACAAAAAGCACAAGCAGAATTCAAATGCATCTGCTTGCTCAGGCATGCTGCTCGTATTTGTTTTAAATAGTAAGTTTTAGAGAAACCGCATGTGTTTGGGAAGTACTGAGCATATAACTGGATAAATGAGACTTTGATTATACCGCATGTACCGCATTATACCGTCATGTGAGGGCTTGTTAATGGATGTTTTATTATCGTTTTGCTGTTGTTAAGTGCAGCCCCCTTTTTATTCCACTTCATCAGGAATTTTGTCCAGTTTTGAATTCTTCATGGAGGCATATGAAAAAAAAACAACTTTATTTACAAATTCAGCGTAACACAAATGATCATTTTGTGAGTGAAGTATTCCTTTAAACTTATCTTCTTGTCTCATGATGATATCTGCTGATGTGTCTGTGCAGGCTGGATGATTGATGCAGACAGCCGACCTCGTTTCCGAGAACTAATAGCTGAATTTACAAAAATGGCTCGGGATCCTTCTCGATATCTCGTCATTCAGGTATCATTTTAACTCAGATCTAACAGTCTTAAATCTTTATTTAAAGATGAATTGTTGGAACCTGTTTGACACATCAAGCTGATTAGGTTCATTTTATTTCTATTCCAGGGCGATGACCGCATGCACCTGCCGAGCCCCACAGACACTAAACTGTACCGCAGCCTGATCAGTGGGGAGGACATGGTGGATGCTGTGGATGCGGATGAGTACCTGGTGCCGCAACATGGCTTCTTCAGCAGCCCGAGCACCTCCCACACCCCACTGCTTCACTCCACGGTAAGCTGCTTCATAACAAAACATACAATCAGAGGTTTTGGATCAGGTGTTTCTATCCATCTGTCTCAGGTGACATTTGTGGTGCTGTGGCTCAGATTTTTGCAAAAGCTGAGAAAATGATGCATCCTAGCACTGAAAAAACAAACTAAGTTGTGATTTATTCAGCACTACCGCTGATATTTCAAAAAAAAATTGAGGGCTGAATCATTTCTGCTTTGTGGTCAGGCATTTAAAATAGAAAAGGAATGCTATAATTTAAAGACAACATTTCCAACTTAAAAAAGTGAGTACTGCCAAACCACTGGTCCAATTTCAATGAAAGTATAAGGCAAGAAGTGCAGTTTTTTGGACATATAATTACTGTAGTCAAACAATCATACACTGACCGGCAAAATAATTATTAAAGGGGAGCACCACCTAAATTCAGAATTCCAATATCTTATTTCTTTAGCCTGGGAAAGCTCAATCGATATCTGTGAACATTAGCTTCTCTCTCTAAAAGCCAGAAACCAGAGAAGTAAATCTTAAACTTATGATGTCATCAAGTATGAATTCTGGAGCTGCTCCATAGAAAATGAATGAGAGACTGATTTTGTTGACCCAGTTGTTTACTCGAACGAGGTTTATTCTTTTGTGGTGTTCTCAGAACTGAAACAGAAAATGTACCCATATACTCAGAACATTCCCCTGGGTTCTCAGTGTCATCTAGAACATCTGTCCCAATTCATAGTCAGTGGAGCAGCTCCAGACTTTATACTTGATGACATCACAAATGTGAGTTTTAGCTCTCTGGTTTTTTGGATTTGGGAGGGAGATGTTCCTGTTTACTAATATTTTTGGACTGTCTTAAACCACAGGAAAGACATGCATGAATTTTGAAAATGGGCGTAGCTCCCCTTAAACACAACTGGCCTCTGAATCAGTCATGGTGAAGACTGACTTCTGCCTGTGTATGTTGAATTTCCACAAGGTGGCGTAGTTTCACTGAAAACACATCCTATTGTACCTCAAAAGGTATTTAGTATGGTTGTCTACCTACAGTATTATTACAAATTACAGTACACTGCCTGGCCTAATAGTGTGCTGTCATTGTCAAAGGGCTCAGTTCAAAGGTGTTATCTAAGACAGTGGTTCTCAATCAAGGGGTCGGGGACCCCTCAAGGGTCCTTGGGGAAGCTTTACGGGTCCCCAGAAAAATGGGATTAGTTTGTTTTTACTATTAATTCACTATAGAAGTAAGCACGATGTGATTAAGAGTCATGAGAGTAACTATTCTGATGGTAGGTTTCACTTCCTCCTCAGTTATCTGCTCAGCTGTAGTTGACAACAGTAGAATTCTTAATCATATCTAACAAAGTGCCTGAAGCAAAATTTTATTAAATGGGGTTCGTGACCTTATGTGTATCAATTTAGGGGTCCTTGACACAAAAAAAGGTTAGGAATATATATGAACAAAAGGCCTGACCATGCCACTAGATTGGAAAAATACTGTGCTCCAGTTTATTGCATTTAAACTATAGCAGCTGTTGACCTGGTTCACCACATTTACTTCTAATCATATGAAGGGTTTTACACAAATGTGAGATCCAGAGCCAGACTATTGTCACAATACTTTATGCGGTGAACTTTCAGCCAGTATAGTCAACTGAAAAAAAAAGTGAATCTGTACATGTAATGAGACACAGATACCTTTTACTCACACTGACCTTCTCTATCCAAACAAGTGAAAGAGGAATACCAGCTGCTGTGGAGACAGCGTGAAATTTCCCAGAAACAGCAGCATTAATTGATTAAGAAACTGCAGCGCATGCACCAGCAGTGCACGCTTTACCAACAATCAACTGTTTGAAAATTTAATTGTGCTATTTTAACTGTGTTTTGGGAAATAGGATTTCTGCATAACTCATTACCCCGTGAGTCAGAATGGAAATAAACGCAGAGTCATTTTTCAGCTTGTTGAAAGCAATTAGCTTTCACATGAAGCAGCAGAAGCAGAACGCCGACGGTTAAACTGAATCCAGGTGACCGAACGGCGAGGAGTTAAACTGAGCGTCCTTGACTTGAATCTAAGTGGCCAGTCGTGCCTGGTGTGAACCCTGCTAACCCCACTTGCCCTCATTCTGTTTAACTGTCACCGGTGGGACCATTTCTCCGCTTCCTGACCCCTACCCACTCGTCCTCATCATCTTCCCCGCTCCCACGTTTCCTCCCAGGTGCCCTTTGATTGATGAGAGCTGAGCGAGGAGAACTCTTCTACCTCAGGTTCAGTGAGGGCCGTGCGTAGGTCTGGCTCTCGTACCTGGGAACATTGCCGGCCACTGACAGCCTGGTTAGCCCATCCGAGCTTTAAAGTGTGATTACCTTTGCAGGCAACTTTTTCAAATCTTTGTCCAATAAAAGCTCAGCATAAGCCTGCTTTTGTAATATCACTGTTGGGGCATATCCCACTATGGGTCGACAGTTTTTTTTTTTTTTACAGATGGTTGCTCCTTCAGCGTGTTTAATTTCCTTTTCTTGTTGAAAGTAATTGCATTGCCACAGCTGTCACTCTGTTCTCTTTATTCACTTGGTTTCCATGGTTTTAACACCGTTCATAGTCCTTTGACTCAAGAATATGACAGAAACAACAAAGCTCGTCACAATGCCTGAATGAATATGAATCTGCTCTGTGGACGTTTATTTCGATCCTCATCAGCTTGTTCTGAGATGACAGCTATGGTTCCTCGGGTACCATAAAAACACATAACTATCACTATTCAAAAGGAACTTATTGTCCCCTGAGAGGCTTTAAAATAAATCACAGTGACCGAAAGAAACACACACTTAAAAAAACCTTTAAATAATAGAAGGAAGTGAGAATCAGAGAGTAAAATATCACAATCTGGAATTGAGCGCAGTGCACCATTTTTGTGTTGTTGTGCTGAAAATCCCTTTACATTTAAACCTCTCTGCACATAATGTCAGTTTTATGAACACCAGAGACATATACAAATGTGTTAGGGATCAATAAAACACGATTGTGTGCTTTGCATTCATGTTTATATTATCCATTTTGCAGAGCCTCAATAGCAGCATTGGAACCTGTCACAGCAGAACTGGCTTACTGGTAAGACAAAGCTCATTATTTAAATTGAACCTAAAGAAAATGGCTTTCCTGTATTAAATTATTTGTATTATTAAACTTCGATCCTTTGTAGCAGAATGGATTCCCGAGCAGAGATGGAAGCATGGTGCTCAGGTATATTCCCGACCCCACGGACAAACTTTTAGAAGAGGCCTTCCTGCCGTCTCCAGGCAAGTATCCTCCAACTTCGAAATCCCTCATTGGCAGCATTTTTAATGTCATTCAAGTGAATCCTAGTAGAGCTCTCCGCTTGTCCCTCAATTTGATTCAGTGAGTAAGGGGGGCATCTAGTGGACAAGATGTGTATTGCTGTATTTGCTGCTAGGAATTTTGATCTCAAAGGTGGTGGTGTGGAACAGTTTGTACAGGCACAAGTCCTCCAGAGGGCTTTAGTTTTTCAAATACCTCTTCCCAAGGTGGAACAAAACACAGCCATGCCTTTCATAATTTCAATACGTCTGAATATGAATATCAAAGTATGTATTTATTATAAAACTTTACCCTTGAGGATTTTAAATACAAAGTTGATAGGCACACAGTCACCTCTTTCAAAAAAGTACTTTTCTGAGTTAATACACGATGGTTTATTGGCACAGTCAGACCATCACATTCATTAAAAAAGCTTTGCACAAAAACAGTGAAGATGCAGCAATAAAGCAAATTGTGTAAGGTGACAAGTAAAATGCATTTTTTTTCCCAGGTTAATGTGTAACAAAGTATGCAAAAATAATCTGTTTTATCTCTCCTATTCTTCTTCTTTTAGAGATATATCAACATTAAAATTTTGACTCCATTTAACCCTATGGAGCTCGAGATTTAAAAATGCAACTCTTCTTATAATGTTTAAAACTAGCCTCTCCAGGCTCTGCTGTAACAGATACTGTGACCAGTATTTTTTAAAGAATTTACACAGATTTTGGGTTTTAGTTTTAAGTTGTTCTCACTTCTATACTTCCCATTCATACTTAGTGTAAGTGTAATGAGTAGGGTACAAAGAGTGAAGTGGATATACTCACCTTTATATTCCAATGACTTCTTGGCTGATAGGTGGGTGTACTGTGAACACCCAGGACATGAGGTGGGTATAACCTGCATACATGCGTATACCCTCCACTGCACCACAGCTTAACACCATTCCAGCTGTAATAACTTCACAATTACACAAAATAACATTAGTTTTTGAACTCCACAAAGCCTTCTGAAAACAAAGTCCCCTGTCTTTTCTTTTTCACAACTTTAGACTTTACTTATTGCTTAGTCCTTTTAACATTTTGTGACAGCAAATAACTTCCTTGAATGTACCATTGGGGAATATTTTTCAGAGCAGCCGCTCCTCACAACTGCACCACCATTTGATGATGATGCAACTTTGATTTAAAAAAGAAAATTAGATGCTCACTTTGATTGGGCTCTTTGTCTGATGCAAGTCTGAAGTCTGCAAGTTGATTTTCACCACCAGCTGCTATTAAATTGGTATTTTACTGTTTCAGTATTGTTCTTCCAGAAAGTTGGGGGATTTTGTAAGAAACAGATTTAAAAGTGATGCAGCCAAGATGCCACAATATCATGATTTTTAGGCCCTAGTAAGAATAAAATAACATACTGTGGTTTAGTCAGCTCTGTGTCATCCAGGGTCCATGAAATCCTTGACAGTATGTGAATTGAGGAAACTAAGCAAGGCCTTGGAAGTTTTTGGAAATAAACATGGGTCATTGAAAGTTATTGATATATTTTGTGAAAGAACAAAAATTAAAGTTCTTTTGATATAGTCTGCTATCACTGTAACTGCACTATTGAAAAGTGCTCACACGTTCATGCCCCTTTCTCTTTGTGTTGACTGTGAGTTTCTGTAAAGGCTGCTAGTACTTATCGTAAAAATTCTCAGTGTTGTAGAGTAAGAGTCTCAAACTATGCCATATTTGGTCCTTGAATTTGAGGAAATTGGGCTTTGAAAGTCCTTAAAAAGTCCTTGAATGTGAAGTTTTAGAGAGTGTGGGTACTCTGGTCATGACAGTGAGTGCAGGTAAACAGTGTTTGGCTTTCCACCATGCCGCAAGCACCCAGAATTCCCCACTCATTTGCCAGTGGAGGTTTGCTGGTGATGCGAAATGCGTCATCGATGACACGTTTTGTGTCACCCAGCAGCCTTTTGCCAGCAGATGGGTGGGGATCTCCAGGCCCCCGCAGTACAGAGGAAGCCAAGCCCTGTTCATGTACACACACCCTGCCAACAATGTGATGACACAGAGCAGGTTGAATGTGTTGTGGAAAATTAGTGGAGTGGCCCTTTTACTTCCAAACAGTGCCTGCTAGATGGTTGGAAATCAGTCTGCAAACTCGGGGGTTTAGAAATGATCAGCAGTGCAGTGATGTAATGGTTTATAGTTAATGGGCTGAAACATGCCACTATTACGTTCTGTTCAGTTTTATAAATGATCTGCTAGTTTCTGTTTAAGCTGTGTAAACACTTAATGAGAAATTATCTGGTGCCCTTGCTAACGTCATTGCCTCTCTTACAGACTACATGAACCAGAACGGAGTCTCAGATATGATGAATCCCATCTACCAGCACCCCGGTCCACCTCGCACCATCCTTCCCACCATCTCTTCAGACGACACAGAGACAGAGTACCTCAACTGCTTTAAAAACGGAGCAGACGGGCCAGAGTACCTCAACGAGGTCCCGTCCCCCGCCATCCTCCCGCTCACCTCTAACGGCACGGTTCACAGCATCCAGAAATACCAGCCCCAGAACAGCATAGACAACCCTGATTACCAACAGGATTTCACTCCCACTTTCAAAACCCACGCGAATGGACACATCCCAGCGGCGGAGAACGCAGAGTACCTGGGCCCAGACTGAGGACTCAGTGGATACAGACAATAAATATGAGACTGCTTCCTGTTCCATTAGGAAAGGGCATTGATGTCTTGGCTGAGAAAGCGTAGCTAAGTGGTACCATCAATTATCATATACGTCTTACGGAGTCAAGTGGCACTTTGTGCAGCTTCCCGTGTTGTTTGCATGCAGTCATACTTGTCAAGCAAAACCCCTCTCATTCCAAAGAGTTTTTTCTCACAACCAAACTACAAATGACTTTTTCTTAATGAAAGCTGGACGGAAGCTGACTCGTACATGACTCAGTTGACCTGAGAGTTGCTGGACCAGATATGCTCCGTCCGTACATTGTAACCCGTATCAGAAAGTGAAAATCTCTTCAAAAGTTGTGCACAAAATGCTGTATGTGATCCCAATGTGTCAGTGGAGGACTGCTATTAAAAAAGGATGTAAACGCCTCCATTTTTTAGGAGGCAGAAGCTCTCTTGCAAAGGACACAAACCGGCAGCTCAACCCTAAACACAACCTAAGGTACATGTGTTGTAGAATCACAAGTTAGACACACGATCAGTCCACAGTATTTACTTGATGGAATCTAAAGGGTGCGATTGCTAGACGCTGATGTGAAGGTTTGGAACATGTCTCTGTGGTGAAGTCAAGACGATTAAGGGGAGCTTTTAAGAGTAAAATGCTGGCTTGACTGTTGGGATCCTCGGAGGCCTGACGACACTCATCCTGAAGGATGAGTCAAACGAGGAAACAAAATGTTGCAATGTACAGAATGTATAGTCAGTTTAAAGGGGAAAACTGGTGAATTGTATTGTTTGAATATGTTACTTTAATGCTCTAAGACAGTTCTGTCTGTGTGAGAAACTGGTTGCTGTCTCTTTTAGATTGAAATAAGAGTTTCCTGTGTCTCCTGATGTGTGATATCGCACTAACTATGTAGAGAATGTAATGGTAAATATAGCAAATGTGATTGTGGTCGTATTCACACTGCGGTGTTTTGCAGCTGAAAACCTGTAGCATGAAGCGTATTTGTGTGGACCCACAAAGTCAGCTAAGCTTCATATCAGTGTGGCACATTAGTTTGTGTACCCAGGAAGTGTTTTCTGATCCTTTTCCTGATTATTTCCCACTGTTGGTATCTTTTGTAACACTGTGACTGCACTCAGTTTTTTACCAAGACAGAAAACTTGAAACTAAAAAGCTTTCACTTGTTAAAAAATGATGGTTGAACTGTCTTAGGTCATGTGAGTAACTTCTTTGAATTTTTATATTAGATGTAGTGTTTCCCTGTAAACATGAGTTGTTTTACAGACTATTTTGAACGGCTTAAGTCAGAAACAAAGAATGTTTCCTATGTCTGTGCTCTGTTGTATTTACACTATTACCTGGAGATTTTTCCTTGTCTGAATTTTTTTAAACAAAAGTGTAGAGAGTTGTTTTTTTCACACAGGGTGTTGACACCATATCTGCTCCTAGCTTTAAAGTCTTGTAGTCTTGCAAGAGTATTAACTTTGCAAATATTATTCCTAGTTTTAAAGGAATATACTATTGTAGCAACCTGAAAGCCTACTTTTGCAGATTTTACACAGGTACATGTACAGAAAACAGTGATTATACTGTAATATACCCCCAGTAGTCACCTATAATTTATACTCAATACACAGTTTTGTCACATCATACATGAATATGCACTTATTCCTGAATTGTGATTGTTTCATTCAAAAGTGAACATGAATAAATCTTTTTTTTCTATGGAAATGTTTGTTTTTTGGGTGAGATACAGGAAGAAGGACGAAGAGCACAGTGATTTACTTAATTACTCAGCCTTTTTTATCTTGATGCCTGCTGAACTTCAAGTAACGATTTGATGAAATGTATTCAGCAAATAATCAGCTGAAGAGCAGCATTCACCTCATGTCAGTGTGAGCACCAGCCTTTAACCACAATGACGTGATGAAAGGAGCTTGATTGAACGTTAGGGGACAAATCCTCACTGAATACACAATAAAACAGTGGCTTCTTATTTTTAATAGATCAAATGTGATGATTGTTGTAGATATTGTTTACTCTCCTTTACCTGCCCTTACATTGCTAATTATTCTGTTTAACTCCTAACTAGGGAGTTTAATTCATGTTGAATGGCCCTGTTCTACACTAGCAGGAAACTGAGTAATGAATTTAAATAAACAAGGGTTTTCTTAAATGCCAGGGCAAGATATGGTGCTGTCTGCTGTGTTCAGGACATAAAGAACTAACTGAAATTAAAATGATGACCTGAGGGAGATAATTATATTAAACACTCCAATTATAATGAGCTGCAAGCTCAAAAAACTGCCAACACAGCAGATTTTGACCAACTTAAAACTTAAGAATGGTATATGGGGTTAGAAATAGTCATATTTAGTTTATGTTAAAGGTATGCAGGTTTTAGAGATGTTTGAGGTTAGGTTGCAAACTGTCATATTTAAGTAATAGGTTGTAGTATATGTTAAAGGCCGTAAGGCAGAGGTGGACGATACCACAAAGTTTGGTTTTGATCTGATACCCAGTAACACAGAGCCATGATTATCGACATTTATACTTTTTGTTATCAAAAGCAGTTTATGTACTTTCATGTAGGGGAGAGCAGTGTGCCATGATTTAAGAGTTGAATAAAGAGTCTGCTAAAGTGGCAGCTAACGATGACCAATTACAGAATATGCAACATTAACCGATACTGAAGATCTGAATAGACTTCTAAATACAATGATATTCCTTGCCTGAGCCTCTCTGGAAGACTTTCAGTGAACTCTGTCTCTGTGTCAGGGGTCTAGATACTGAGGCATTTCCCTCCTCTTTTCTGTTTTACCACCCAGTTATTCTCCTCATTCATTCAGTCATCACTGCGATAGTATTGTGTACGAATGAGTAAGAGTGTGTGCCATTGCATGCCAGGTTGTTTACACAGTTTTAATCTTGAAATAAAAATGGGTATGAACAACGAGACAGAAACCGATCCCTGTCTTGGTATCGAGCCTATTGATGCTAGAAGTTTAACATTTAAGTCTGAAGCTCCTTAAAACTTGTTTTAAAATCTTAAATATGCCTTAATAACATATTTTGTAACTCTATCAGCAACAATCAAAGTTAAAGTAAAAACATCCTTTGTCACCATTACTGACAATTTAACCCATTGTCAGTTTAATACTCAGCTTATCTGCTTCATCAGGACTGTTTGGATGTGCTTTAATCAGATTTGATTGACAATTTCCCCAAACTTCACACAGACAGAAATCATCAACAGCAGAGACCAGGAGGATGTGTTCACATGAAAAAGAGCAGGCATCAATCGTTAACAGCCTTATTGTTTCAAGAGGAAATCATGTCAATGCACTGATGATCTCATTAATACTGTATGTAATAGAAATAAAGGTTTTTGATTTGCATATTTAAATTTGTGGCTATGGTATATTTCCATTGGTATTATTAATCAAATAAATGACTATCTTTCTTTTATTCGTTATAAATCTTTTCATATATTTTCATTCTACATAAAGTCGCTACTTTTCCCATTATTTCAAATGATAATCTTAAATCTTTGATTTAAGTTTAAATTGGGCAAGGTTTTCTTTTTGCTGGTGTCATAAAGTGAAATTAACAGCCTAATTTAATTAAACAGTCAAAGGCTGTAGGCTACTGCTTCCTGACAGTTTTCCCTAATGCACTGGTTTCCAACCTGGGGGTCCCAACCACCACTTGGGGAGGTCATTGGGCTTTCTTGGTTTTGAGGGGTGTAAGTGAATGTAATAAATAAATGAATACAACAGGCCTATATCTCATTATTTCATTCATTTCTGTGATTATATCATATAAGCTATATACTACTAAACTACCTCTAAACTACTATAAACTATATCTTTGTTATTTAACAATAATGTCATAATCTGCTCAAAGTGAACCATAATTGCTTATTTTTCACAAACCTCCTGCACTTAGTTATTGTGGATAATTGAACAGTTTATCCTTTGTTCTGTACTGTTATTGTTATGCATTGAATATGATATGGAATATCCATAAAATATGTGACTACAGGGGTCGTCAGTTTACTCAATGATAGAAAAGGGGTCTCTTAAGGGAAAAAAGTTCAGAACTGCTGTCCTAAAGGACTAATCTTCATTTTTTTCCCCCTTTGTTTTACTTTAATATACTGTCAAGTTTGCATGCAATAGTAATCTTTTCTGATTTGATTTTTTTGCAATAACGTCAGACATTGAATGTCCCTCTCTGTCTTGATATGGGTAAATGGACACCAAAGGAGAACAATGCAAATAAATCCAGGGCTTTATAGTTATTCCCCTGCCACAGTCTGATATGTTGTATTGTATAAATATATTAAAATGCTGTCAAAAAACAAACCCCAATCTGAACAACAAATTAAGTTTTCAGGGCCTATGGATTACAGGGAGTAGAAGGTAGTCACATGGTGTTTAGGTGTAGTGCATCCTCAGCATCGTTTGGTGGCAGCACTGAGACGCCATTTTGTCTCCGCCCCAAACAAATAATCCGACGAAGAAGAAAGCATCAACAAGATATGCGAAACTTCATGAGTACGGACACTTCGTTTCGATCTTTTCAGTAAGAGGGATGGGAGTCCTACCAGGGAGAAACCTTTTATGCATACTTTTCTTCATTATACTCCTGTCAGAGGGACATTTTCGATGGGTAAGTGACTCCTAACGTCAGAGTTCTCGTGACTAAAACATGACTCAGCTCGGTCTGCCGTTGCTAGTGTGATGTTTATCTCAGGCGGCTAGCGAAACTAACACACAGGTCAGTTTAGCTATTCAGGGTTTCGACTCTTATATTTAACCAGTGCAAGAATAGTCAGTAATTGGCTTAACAGTGGCTTAAACATAACAGCCAGCATCGAAGCTTGGAGAGTGCACCAGCCTCGTAACGTTAGCCAAAACCGAAAATGGATAACATAAGAGCTTAGCTTTGACATGACTCGCAGAGAGGGACGGGTACATGTTGTATCCTGGACTCAGAGTCGGTGGTGAAAGAAGTTTCGAGCTGTCATGTCTCGTCAGATAGAAACATCACCCTGTTTCAGCTGGGTAATGTTATTTAAAGAAACGCAATAGTGTTCCAGACAATGTTATAATTACCCTAAGCCATAAATGTTAATGCTTAAAATGGCTCACAAAACTGGAATGAAAAACTGAATGTGCAACGTTAGCAAGCCATTCAGAAAGCCTATTAACTTAATTTGACTATCACTGTTTGAAGATGTAAAGTCTTGTTTTCTTAGTGATATTATCATTTTATTGGGATTTATCAAGTGTACATATGGTGTAGACATTATGACAAAACATATGAGATTTGACTGTCCAAGCTTAAAAAAAATAAGAGCTAAAATACGAATAATAAATATTGCATAAACAAGTAAATACATTAGCATTACACGAGAAAAGACAACACAATCTTTGGGATGTACCTTGATTATAAACACAGATTTAGTTTAATGGTGGACATCAAAGTTTCTGTCCAGATACTTTGAAGTGTTTCTGGTGAAAATGTAATTTCGAAACAGATGTCTCTGATCCATCAGTTTGATTTGATCAGATTTAGATAATTACTCATTTAGCCTCTCTGCTTCCTTTGGCTGCATTGTATGCACAACCTGTTCATGAGGTAATTAGGTCACACTGCAAAGCACAGAACTTTGAAACTACACTAAAACGTTACATCTGAATGTGATTAATCATTACTGATTCAAGATAAGATATCAGCATTGTGGTTAAAACAACAAGGATGTGGTACGAGTTGACATATTGATTATTTGCAGACTGCAGTGGATAGACAGAAAGGATTTTACAAAAGCGTGTGTGTCATTTCCTTTTGTGGGTTCTTACATCAAGTTTCTGTTACATTTATGCACCACTTTAAACAAAGTTTTTAGAGTTATGGTTCTTGCTCAATATAAACAAGTATCTTACAACTAGTGCAGAGTCTTGAAAGTTGGCTTTGGGCAAATAGTGTAGGTAGAACACTGGCATAGTCTGCAGCTGCATAAAGCTCCAACTAACATGTGAATATTGCCCTCGAACTCAATCCCACAAGGCATGTAGAACAGAGTGTGACACTGGGCTTACTCATAAAACAGTTTGTGGAGTAAGTGAATCAACTTCCCCTCTCAACAGAGAACATGTGAGAGCTCTGATGCTGAATAGACAGATGTGGAAAACAATGACAGCTTGGAAACATGTTGTAGTGCCACGCAACATTTAGCAGTAGTATTAAACATTTCATTGTAATCGTATGTTATTGTATTTTCATACATATGAGATTTAAAACAAATGTTTCAAGTGCTTGGATTGAACTTGGTTGTAGCCATAATAACAGCGGCCAAGTGTTGTTATGTTGCCGTAGAAATCTGACCACAGTTCTCCTTTCTCTGGCCTTCGTTCTTGACGTTGAATGTGGAGTTAGTCAAGACTGCCTGCTGTGACTAAACTGTATGATAAGGCTCAGTCTTTAAATGCAGGCATGTAAGAAAACATTTTTGCAGAAGTGAAATTTTTATTTTCAGACGTACAAAGCACGAGATATTAGAAACATAGGAAGTGAGTCATGCCTAGAGGTTTAACCTGGCGAAATGTAAAACCTCGAGGTACATAGGTATAGGTTAAACCTCAAAAGAGAATTGTTAAGTTCTCCGGAGCAGCCAAACTAAATCACATGGTCTGCTGTAGCCTTTAAAGGAACTCTCAGTGTGCTTTGGCCATTTGTCTTTGATTTGTCGGGAAGACCTTGTTCATGTCCTAACTAGATAAAAAAGAAGAAGGCTTCTATCAGTAAAAAGCTTCAAACTCTGCAAAAACAGATATATTGAATGCAGACCAACATACTGTAACAAATTAATTTGCTTTATGAACACACTGCTTAATTGTTCACTGTGTTTTGCTGTCTTTCTGTCAGGTTGAGGCCCAGCATTGCGTGTGGTATGGTGAGTGTGGGACTTCTGAAAAGGTGCACACAAAAAAATACAACTGCAACTACACCGGTCCTCCCAAAGTGCTGGAGACTGAGGGTTATGAACTTCTCACGGTACGTACAGTATCTGATGCTTTTGCCCTGTTATTGCTGACATTTGATGCTCAAATTAATCAGCTGTAGTATACTTCTGCTTTCCAACGGCACTTGCAGAAAAAATTTGACAAAAGTGTATCAACGTGACATCATCCTTTTTGTGTTGACATGCAGGAGCTTTGTCCTGGATACGACTATGGAAACCGAAGCCTCTGCTGTAACACTGACCAGTTGCGCACTCTCAAAGGGAGTCTCCAGCTGCCCCTTCAGTTCCTGTCTCGGTATGCACTGCAGTTATAACATTAACTAATGACGCACATGACATGCTTGGAAGGGCATTATCATTACCTGTCTGACTATCTGAGCACAAAGAATAGGAGTATCTGCCCTGTTGAATCTTCAGTATATGTGCTGCTGAAATGTTGTTCTAACATGCAAGCCTTGGCTTTCCATGTTCCAAATAATGGGTTAGAGCCAGACTGGCTCACAGGCCAAATGACTATAATTTCACAAGTTTGGGATGTTTTCTTATCTTTGTAGATTTTATTTCCTTTGCTGCATTTGTTATTGCCTTGTTTTTCTTCAAGGCAACTGTAACACACTCTTAAACCTTAACTTCTTTTATTATTCTGTATGCAATAACCCCTCTCTTGCTTCTCACACCCACTGCGTCTGTGTGCAGGTGTCCCTCCTGCTTCTTCAACCTGATGAACCTCTTCTGTGAGCTGACATGCAGCCCCCACCAGAGTCAGTTCATGAATGTCACCAAGATCAATGAGACCAATGTGGAGGAAGTGCAGTACTACATTGGACAGACATTTGCTAATGGTGAGTTTACGGCTAGATGTTTATTTAGATATGAAAAACAGCTTCATCCTCATTATTTCATGGCATGTCACATCTGCAGGGTAAACGTCATTAGTTCCTACTTAAACATGAAGTCATGCTCATGGTTGTGTAACTCTGTGAGTGACTAATAGTCATAACTGTTGCATGTTTGGCTAAATAAAATAAGGGACTGGCAATTTACCTTCATTGAAATCTTGAGTTTTGCCTTAAAACAATCAAACTGGACTTTTCAGCCATGTACAATGCCTGCAAGGACGTTCAAGCACCATCCAGCAACGTAAAGGCCTTATCACTGCTGTGTGGGAAGGAGGCAGCTGACTGCAATGCAACCAACTGGATCCAGTATATGTTCGATATTAACAATGGACAGACTCCCTTTCCTATCATTCCAATATTCTCAGGTAAATCATTTTGTAGTACTTTGATATACAAGACCATGATCCAACTGCAGAAACATACCCCTACTGCTTCCTTTATGTGAGTTAAATAAATATTTATATGATGAATACACCATGCTTTATTATGCTGCTTCTTTTCTCTAGATGTCCCGGTGGCTGGTTACACTCCCATGAACAACAAGACGTATGCCTGTACAGAGGGTCTGGAGGATGGTTCAGGTCCCTGCTCCTGTCAGGACTGCGCAAAGGCCTGTGGCCCCAAACCTGTACCGCCCCCTCTCCTCCCTCCTTGGACAATCCTTGGTGTCGATGCCATGACTGTCATCATGTGGATCTCTTACATGGCCTTCCTGCTTATCTTTGTTGGAGCTGTCGTGGGAACTTGGTGTTACAGGTCAGTTACCAATTTATTTTGCGTGTGGTGTATTCTAGTAAAAGTTGTGTTTTTAAATTTGATGCTTGCTGTAGAGGTTAATATTGAATTGGCTTGTGTGGTTCTTTGTGCACACAGGAAACGGACTATCATGTCTGAGTATGGCCCCATATTGGACAGTAATAACCCACTGTCTCTCAACAATGATAATCCAGACCAAGGTAGTGTAAAGCATGATAACAAGTGACATTGTGGTCTGTCTTTACTGTTTGTTGTGCCACTAGTTGCATTGATCTGTAGGTGTAATACATATAATAACATTGCTATATCATTGCTGCATGACGTAAGCTAACTCCCAGTCTGTTTCCCCTCTTAGTGAACGCATCATGCTGTGAAAAGTTGGGTGAACAGTTCGAGAATGCTCTGCGGATCCTCTTCAGCTCCTGGGGTTCCTTCTGTGTGTTGCATCCCTCTGTGGTCATAATGGGCAGCCTGATAGTGGTAGTCGCCGCCTCTGGTGGCCTGGTGTATATGCGCATCACCACAGACCCTGTTGAGCTGTGGTCATCTCCCACCAGCCAGGCTCGCCAAGAGAAGGACTACTTTGACAGCCACTTTGGACCCTTCTTTAGAAATGTGCAGCTCATCATAACCACTCCACTCAATGAAACATTCACCTACTCCCCATACCCCTCAGGGTCTGATGTGCCATTTGGAGCCATACTGGACAAAGACATCCTGCACCAGGTGGGTTAGAGGAGTAGTTGATTCTGAAGATGGATCATTAGCAGTCTTTTGTCATTAGAGCCTGATTAGATACAAACTTTGCATGGAAAGAGCAGCTGCAACTCTTGAACTGTGGTTTATTAGTTCTCCTTTCTTTTTCTTTTTTCCACCATTAACCAACCAGGTGCTGGATCTGCAGCTTGACATTGAAAGCATCGTAGCCACATACGAGGGCGAAAATGTCACCCTGAAGGACATCTGTTTGGCTCCGCTGGCCCCGTATAATAGCAACTGCACCATCTTAAGTATCCTCAACTACTTTCAGAACAGCCATGCTGTGCTCGACCACATCATTGGAGACGAGTTCTACGTCTACGCTGACTATCACAGCCACTTCCTCTACTGTGTCAGGTGATTTTTCTAAAAATGGTTCTTTTCCTTTTTAAAAACGTTTCAAATGTAAACCAAGAAGTTAGCACACGCCAAACGACATTTCAACCAATTTCGCTATCACAGACCAATTTCCGACGTCAGAATATAATTGTGAGAATTTTACCTCAGTTTGTGTGCATACATTGTTTGCTGTAAGGTGGTCATAAAAGTCAGTCTTTGCAGACAGTGAATTTCAATGATGTGAACACTGTCAACAACCAATAGCTGCGCTCTTACCAGCAGCAGTTAGCAGCACTTACTTAATGAGGAGTCGTACTTTTTTAACAATCCGCCCCTCATTCTCACAGTCACTTTCTGCTAAAATAGCGCAGCTAACCAAAAGAGGCTGGTGGCGAGTTGAGGAAACAAAATCCAAAATGTAAAGTTTGTTCACAAATTAAGCTTGTCTTTGTAGATTATATTGATGCCCAAGTGACAAGAATACTGTTGACATGTGATGCCTTTTATCTTGTGTTTCAAGAGTTACATGTTTTTTCCAGACACATATGTAATGACACATATATAATTGTTAATATGTCATTTCCTAAAGAGAGTGTGGAGTAATATTTTCCACCATGAGCAGGATGAGAAATAATCTCAAAAGGAATCTAGTTGTAGTTGTGAAAATAGTGACCCTGCAACTTCCCTAATCTTTGCAAAATGTTATAGTGTGTGACTTAAAACTCAGATTGTCTGTAGATGTGAGAGGGTGTCTTACTCAAGTCTTTTTGAAGTCTTCTGGTGTATGGTTTGGTATTAATTACCAGCAGAAATCTGTTGTAGGTTTAGGAAACATTGCCATAATTAAAAGCTCAAAACTTCTAGAGAACACATGAGTGTCGAAATCGAACACCTGCAGCTCACGAGAATCTATTTTCTTCAGACACTGGCTTCTGCATTTCCTGTGAACTGATGTGTGTGTCTTCTTGAAATAGCACAGTGAGACTTCCTCATTGGTTTTCACGCAGCGGTTCTTTATCGGTTATTCTTAACTGCACCACAGTGAGGTCAGGTAACAGCAAAACCTGTACTGATGACTGGCTGAACTAATGATTACTGTTTTTGTTGTTGTTTTTTTTTTCTCCACAGTGCACCAGCATCCCTCAATGATACCACGCTCCTCCACGACCCGTGTTTAGGCACCTTTGGTGGCCCCGTCTTCCCATGGTTGGCCCTCGGGGGTTACGATGGTGAGCTGAATTAACAACTTTAGAGGGCACTAAAGTAGAAAACTGGTAATTTCTAGATTTATAGCAGCTGCATGACCTGTTAACAACCTCTCGGTAGATTCTTTTATTGCACTATGGAAAAAAGCTGTTACAGTCACTGAACTTAACGTGGTATTTGCAATATAATCGCTTTTGTGCAGCAGTCAGGTTACAAGTGTGCTGTTTGATATTAAGGATAAAAAAAAAAAGTCCACTTCTTCCTCTGATAATCAATAGCAACCAACCACAGCCCTTTATCTAAGAGGCAGTTTTTCCAGGGAGTTTTATCTGTGCTGTTTTTGTTCCTCCACCAAAAGAAATGCTCACCTGTTACTGCCAGTCCAATAATCATTATTCATGTGGTTGATAACTGAAGATTGTTTCAGTGACTTCAACAATTAATGTGTCTTTTTCTTTATCACAGAAACCAACTACAACAATGCCACTGCGCTAGTGATCACCTTCCCACTCAACAACTACCTGAACGACTCAGTCAGGCTGGGCAAAGCTCTGGCATGGGAGAAAGAGTGAGACATCTACCTGTTTCTAAAATTCATTAGAGTCGTTGGGTTGCAAAACTCATTGTTATGGTGTCTTCATTTATTAAATGTATTTTTGTGTGCATTTCAGATTCATCAGCTTTATGAAGAACTTCAGTAACCCCAACCTGACCATTGCCTTCAGTGCTGAGAGGAGTATTGAAGATGAAATAGACCGAGAGAGTGACAGTGACATCAGCACTGTCATAGTCAGTTACGCCATTATGTTCATCTACATCTCCTTGGCCCTGGGTCACATCCAGAGCTTCAGGAGGTTGTTGGTAAGAGCCTCACCACTGATTCAATATCATTATTTTAGTACAATGTGTCACACATTTTTTAGCTCTTATGTGTCTGTTATCATAATAATCTGTGTTTAATTTGGTCTTTTTATATTCAATTGGTAGAGAATCCAAAATCAGAAAATGAAAAACAGATGCATTATCTTGTTATTCATTTATGAATCCAGCACGTAAAAACTAACTACGGCTTGTTTTTCCACTTTGATTTTATGCTCAAGTCAAAAAAAGAAAATGAAATAACAGGCCATGGACTTAATTTGATTTTGATCCTTAATGTGTCTGACTTTTATGACCAGGAAGTTTTATACTTCTCCGTGTGTCGAACTTTATAGCCCAACTTACCAGCAGCAAACGAGTGGCAGTTCCTGATTTAATGTGATAATTATGAGCTTGAACAACAAACAACAACAAAATATTTTGGAAAATGTCACGTTATAAGTCTTGACTTGCGTGAACAGATAACTTTTACAAGCAACGTGGGAATACAATGTTGCTGTGGATACTGTGAGTTAATCTGTGGGACTGTTTACATAATAATAATAGTTAATTCATTAGTTTTATTCATTAGTTAGTTCGTTATTATTTTTTTGTCAGATTCATAAATAAACAATGAAATAAGGAAGTGTTTTCGCATTTTCCAAGTTAGGATTCCCAATTGAATTCGAAAAGAACATATGACACACAGATTCATAATCCATATCTGAAATAGTTTTACAGATTACGTAGTTTAACTCCCCTTCCTTGTCGGTGACACGAGAGCTTGATGAAATGCTATGATACAACAGAACTTGTTCGACATGTCTGACAACCTTCTGCACTCAAGTGTAAAAAGGAGCAGCCGAAGGAATGAGCATGACTGAGCCTCTATTTTTATTTCCCCGTACAGGTGGACTCTAAGATTTCTCTGGGCATAGCGGGTATCCTGATTGTGCTCGGCTCTGTGTCCTCCTCACTGGGGATCTTCAGCTATTTTGGCATCCCCCTAACCCTCATTGTGATTGAGGTCATTCCTTTCCTGGTGCTGGCTGTTGGAGTGGACAACATCTTTATTATAGTACAGACATACCAGGTACCACCTGCTTTATAATTACCCATTAATTTGAGAAGTTACATGAAGAAACATGACATATTTTGTTATGTTTGTTATGTCAACCATGCTTGTCTTTTTGTATGCGGGTCTCCTTTTAAAAAGAAATCTTACCTCATTTTGCACACTGCCAAAAATACCTGATAAACCCGCTTAAAATGATTTCCTGTTTGTATTTCTGAACAGAGGGATGAGCGGATGCCCCAGGAGGAACTGCACCAGCAGATTGGTCGTATTCTTGGAGACGTAGCCCCCAGCATGTTCCTCTCCTCTTTCTCAGAGACAGTGGCCTTCTTTCTGGGTAAAATAGATCACCTATTTAATACACCCCATATTTTCAGACACTGTATGTACTCTAAATGATAATATGCCGCCTTAAATTGCAAAAAAAAGCCGATCGAAAGGATTGACATAGTTGCTACAAAAAGTGCCATAGTTTCCTGGTGAGTCACATGCTGATTAAACTGTTTGCTTTTTCATCTGCAGGAGCCCTGTCCAACATGCCCGCAGTGAGGACTTTCTCTCTGTTTGCTGGCTTGGCTGTTTTTATTGACTTCCTGTTGCAGATCAGTTGCTTTGTCAGCTTGCTCGGCTTGGACGCCAGAAGACAGGAGGTGAGAGACTGGGGGAAGTGGTCGTGACATAAATGATGATAGCAAAGAGGTTACAGATGGCTGATTGGGAAGTTCACGTGAAAAAGGATTTCCTTCAGATTTAACAGCCCCAACGTAATGTTGTGCAAATATGTGACTGAGTTTTCATCCTACTTATCTCTACATGAGCTAATTTAACTGATTACTCCTCCTTTCTGGTTCACTGTTTGCAAAGCACTGTGATCAGGGAGTGCAGTGTTTGCAGTGAAAACTTGCTCTTAGGCCTCAGCGACCCATTCAGTCTGATTCAACACATGATTCAACCTTTAAATTAGCTACAGACTTAGTTAACTTATCAAATGCTGTGCTGCTGTGTTTAAAAGGGGAATCGACTTGACATGTGTTGCTGTGTGAAGCTTTCGGAAGGCCAGGAAACAAAGACGGACAGCATCCTCTTCCGTTTTTTCAAGAAAGTCTTTGCCCCATTCATCCTCAAGGAGTGGATGAGACCGATCATAGTAAGTAGCACAGTGACACTTTTATTTTATTTTATTTAACTTAAATTTAACCAGGTAAGTCAGAAAGGGAGACCTGGGCTGGACAGTAGCATAAAAAAGTTACAGACAAACAACAATAACCACAAGGAAAGCTATACATAAACACGATGAAATATTAAAATACCAATGCATTGTACTTATGAGGCCTTTAAAGTCAGGAAGAGAGACAAGTTCCCTTATTTTTAAGTCTTTTTGAAGGCTATTCTCAGTAAGACAAACAGAGCACATAAAAGCTTTCTTTCCCGTTTCAGTCTGACTCAGATTACATCCTGTGATCTCAGACTGTAACTACAGTCAGATGTCTGTGCAAAGAGCAAATGTATGATGGGTGTTTACCCAGACTGACTTTATAAATGAACAAGTACCAATGACTGAGCCTATAGAAGGTAAGAGATGGTGAACCAGCCCTGAAGTAAAGCGTGCAATGATGAGTGAGGGTTGATGATTATGTGTTTCTTTTCATCTCACTTGTTTAGGTGGCAGTGTTTGTAGGAATCCTCTCCTTCAGTATTGCTGTGGTGAACAAAGTAGAGATTGGACTGGACCAGAAACTCTCTATGCCTGATGTAAGTGTTTCAAATTTTCTATCATAACTGTGTGTTAATGGATTGCTAGTGCTTTAATCTTTGTCATAGATTTTGGCAAAGTTGAAAGTTTATACTTTGATTTTTGTAGCAGCAGTTATCAGTGCTGTAGTGTATGTTGCGAGGGATTTTCCTGCTCCTGTCATTCACACATGAACCTCATCAATCATTTGAATTTCCGTGACATAACATTTTTGCAAGTCTCCTCCATGCAACATGTATAATAGCCTTGGTTTGCTGTCAATACTCATGAGTCTATTCTGATAATCTGTCTCTCCATCTAGGACTCATATGTGCTGGACTACTTTAAGAACCTGAGCATGTATCTCCACACTGGAGCTCCAGTGTACTTTGTGGTAGAGGACGGTTTAAACTACAGCAGTCCAGAGGGCCAGAATGTTTTGTGTGGAGGAGTGGGCTGCAACAATGACTCTCTAGTCCAGCAGGTCTACTACGCCTCACTCATCAGCAACTAGTAAGTCTGAGCTAAGAACACATTACATCACAAAAGATTGATTGCACATAATTTACATTAAAGAAAAAACTGCACCCAACGTCATTTTTCTTACATTTAAAGCTTCTATTGAGGTTTTCTTAAGCAATGTCGAATGTCTGTCGTCATATTTAATGGGGTCATCTTGCAAAAAAACCCTCACGTTTAATTAAGCGATTAATTGGACTGCGTTAGTTTTTTTTTACAATAATAGCGTGAGAGCTGAAATAGGTTTTTTTGGTTGTTGTGGTTAAAGAAATGCAATTTCTTTTGGATGCTGTTTGATTGCTGTTAGACTGCTCCATCAATACAAATGCGTGCTTTCCTTTGTGTGCAGCAAGCCGAGGAGCAAACTGTTTTTTGATCACTGTGAAAATGTTTTTTGAAAGGCTAGACACCAACAAATATGGATTGAAGCAGAATATTTTATCAGATAAAACATGCTGTGAATTTTAAAAAATGATTACATCTATCTTTTTTTAATAACCTTTAACTTTTTGGCTTCACAATGCTCTGGAGTTACTGGAAATTTTTGGATCACACAGGTCATAAACAATCCTACGCAGCCACCACTGGAATAAAATTCCACAAATAATACTTATTATATTAGTGTAGCCTCATCTTTACTGAAAATAAAGCTGTGCAGCATTCAGATGCTGATTTACAATTCGAATGTCAGTGTTAAGAATAAAACTTGGACGCCTCCAACTTTTCGGTGCTGCCCTAATAGAATAAAGAGCTTCATCAAGTGTCTGACAACCTGTGTGAAAATTATGTTATAAATTATAACATATATTATTATTATAAATTTGTTTTGATTACATTAAACATAAAAAATACATTTGAATGCATCTGGCAGTCTGGCACCACAACCTGAAAACTCTGGAGTTCAGATAAGGTGAAGGTCATGAAAACACTGAAGTATTTCTACTCTAATCCATGCTTATATGATCTATTCAATTTCCCTTTTTCTTTTACTTCTAGCACAACCATAGCTTTCACACCTTCCTCTTGGCTTGACGACTACTTTGACTGGGTGAAACCACAGACTACCTGCTGTCGATACTACAACGCCACAGGGGCTTTCTGCAATGCCTCGGGTAACATTTTTATCTAATGTCAACATTCTTTGAACCCTTGTCTTGTGATGCTGGTGTCACAAGCTGCTGTTTGACGCAAGTTCAGCATTTTGGCCAGTTTTTGTTGCACAAAATGCAGTGACACAAAAAGTGTTTAAGGGCAAAACCAAAACCAAAGCAATGTAATTATTGTTATTGTAAGTAATATACATTGTAAGTAATATACATTGTATTTTGCAGAACTAAAAGTTGGGTTTTGCTATATTAAAATTGTATGAATGACTTACTTAAACTTATTCAGATTTCAAAAAGCAAATTAATGCAGCAAATTGAGATATTTTGTTATTAATATTTCCCTGGTTAATAAAATTACTTGTGTGCAATTAAGAGTCACCTGAGTGTCAGTGAGAGCTAGATGATTTGAGGAAGTAGGAAGTAAATGAAAGAGAAAGGAGGAAACAAATGGCAAAGTCCCTTGGCCACATGGTAGATTACACTTCACAATTCAGCTGTATGTAGTTTCAGGAAGGATATGATATTAACAAAACATTATATTAAAATAGAGGCACGGTGATTCAGTATTTTATAAAGCCGTATGTAAAATAATAAAAAACTTGTACTGTTGATTTTTAGGCTCACAGCGCTCTGAGTGGTTTTTCTTTGTTCTAGCATTTAAAAGTCTTTTTTTGTTTGTTATTGTGCAACTTTGAGGTCATTTGTTTTCAGTTCACAGGCTTTGTCTCAGAACAAATGTGTATATTTTTCCAGTCTTGTTGTTGAGATGGATGAATAAATTCCTGATGTTGTTTTCCAGTGGTCGATCCCTCTTGTGTACACTGTCGACCCATGACTCCCAGTGGAAAGCAGCGGCCAGAGGGAGAGGACTTCATGCGGTTTCTGCCCATGTTTCTGTCAGACAATCCAAACGCCAAGTGTGGAAAAGGGTAATTTTACGGCTCTGCTGAAAGTTTTCTCTGTTTATTTTTATTGAAAACACATGACATGCCACTGACTACTTTCACTTCAACTTCCGTTTCTTTGTCCCATCACTGTATACTGCTATTGTTCTGGTTGGTAATTTTTCCCCCCTTTTATCTCTCACACAATGCTCCTCCAGTGGCCATGCAGCCTACGCCACAGCAGTCGATCTCTATTCCAACAACACAGGGGTCGGAGCCACTTACTTCATGACTTACCACACCATCATGAAAGAATCCCCAGACTTCATACACGCTTTGAAAATGGCCCGAGTCCTGGCTGAAAATATCAGTCAGGCTGTGGACCACAAGGTGTTTGCCTACAGGTCAGTCCTGTTGTACTACATGTAGTGTTCTCACCTTTGCAACATATACTGTATAACTTATATCATCATAATAATTGTCTTTGTGGCAGTAATTAGGTGTTTCAGCTTCACCCACTGCTTTGAGTTTTCTGTTTAAGTCTATGATGAAATACTAACTGCTTGTTTTGAAGTCAGCGTTCAAGGGTATTGGATGAGGGGTTGATAAGTAGGTCATGGATAAGCAAACAGCAAAAGAAAACATTATAAAGGGCAATATAGCTTATGTCTGACCTTGAGTCCTGGAATAATCTTCCTGACCCTGTATTCTGTATCACAAGGGTCATGTGACCACTACCACTACAATAAAAATAAAAAAATAACCACTGTACATATCATAAACTGGCCACATGACGTTCTGTCCATTATAATAGCAACAGTTGTCGACTTTCTTTCTAAAATATATTTTCCTCCTTTACAGCGTCTTCTACGTGTTCTACGAGCAGTACCTCACCATCGCGTATGACACAGCTCTGAACTTGAGCGTGTCGCTGGGGGCCATATTCGTGGTGACGACGGTGTTGTTGGGCTTCGAGCTGTGGTCAGCTGTGGTCGTCAGCATTACCATCGCCATGATCCTGGTCAACATGTTTGGCGTCATGTGGCTGTGGAACATCAGCCTCAACGCAGTGTCCCTTGTGAACCTGACCATGGTGAGAAGCAACATGAAACACATGTAACATTTACACCTTAGGGGCTGGAATACCTGAATAATATCCCAAACAAGAAAATAAAATAACAAACAACACAGGATTTATGCGATGGGAGAACTTTAGAAAACACTCTCAGCTTTTTACAGCATTGATTTTTTTTAAGGTTTTAGCCATTATTTCTGTCAGGTATGACAACATTTTACTCGCCAATTTAATGTCCTCAGTCTGGGAACATGGCAGTATCACTAAAACATTACAGCATGGTGCAGAAACCAATACTTTAAAGTAAAAACAAAGGTGAATGTTACCATCATTCATCAGATTTTCCAGAGCTGCTTTGTGGTTCAACTTGACTTGATTCACTTGTTGTGGCTCTGTGTGCAGTTCAGTGCCGTGTTTCATTTTAATAAATTAATTTCCACTTTGAAATTATAACTTTGTAAAGGCACGATTAGTTATTTTGCTCCTATAACTTCCAGAAATATTAAGAAATATACTAAAACTGAACTAATCATAATTTAAATGAAATCCTTGTTTACAGTCATTACTGATATAAAATACACCAGTCACTGAGTTTAGCTGTTGCAAAGTATTATATCTGTGTTTCAAATGACTTGTCAGTCAATTTAAGAGTGACAGCTAGCATATTGCTGTGTTTTGAATGTGAAAGGTGTTTCACAGATTGTACCTTTAACCTCAGGACTTGTTTATAGTCTGTCTGGTCGTCTGACCCCTCAGGTTTGTTACCCTGAGGGACTTTGTTCTCGCAATGTCACCACTTAGGAACTTTCTTTCTCAAACTGTTAACATCTTGTCCTTGATCTCAGCTATATATTAATTTCGAGGCGACAAAAAAATTGTTATATTTCCATGTTTTGGTGCTGACTTATTTCCTGTCCTCTGCTGCAGTGCTGTGGTATCTCGGTGGAGTTCTGCAGTCATATTGTGCGAGCCTTTTCCATCAGTGTGAAGAAGAACAGAGTGGAGCGGGCTGAGGAGGCCCTGGCTCACATGGGCAGCTCTGTAAGTCTCACTTTACCTCTTACTGCATTCACAAGATTACGCTTGTTCAGTAGGTTAATTGGAAATTTATTTGTGCATGTCGGTAATGTGGATATCAGAGACTATATTTGCAAGCACACTAATATTCCGCTATCATTCCGAGTATGACAGTATTCCAAATTGGATATTTCAAATGAAGTCTTACTCCAAGTGAAGCATTTTCTGATTAAGACACATGGGATATGTTGGTATTATTTGGGGTTTTAGGAGCATTCTCTGAGCATGTATACAGCACATTTGGAAAACATGTGTCACTTGAGGTTTTTACCGCAGTTTACGACACACTGCCTCTTTCCTATTTACAGCCAGCTCTGTTTATTGTCATGGAGACGTTGTAGACAAACCAACCAGCCAACAAGGCAGTTGGGTAGAGATGCATGCCCAGAAGTAAAGCCCACATTTCTGGTCAGAAGGAGGAACACACCTACTTCCAAACACTTTGAAAGACTTGGATATTAAGAGGTTTTTGGGATATGCAAAAATGTTTCACTGCTGACTTTTTCAAGAAAGTGGAATTTTCATTTTGAGTGTTTTCTTTTGTGGGATAAGGGCAAAAAACAGAATATTTTGTGCTTGTACATGTAGTCCGTGTGAACGAGCTTGAGGGCAGGATAAATCAATGTTTTACTGGGAAAAATCTAACTGACTTGTAAAATAATTTTGGCTTCTCTACACATTCATTCTTATTTTGGTCATCATCACATCACATGACACTTAATGACACCGTTACCTTTTCGCAGGTATTCAGTGGGATCACATTAACAAAGTTCGGAGGTATCCTAATCCTGGCACTTTCCAAGTCGCAGATCTTCCAGGTCTTCTACTTCAGGATGTACTTGGCCATAGTCCTGCTTGGGGCCACGCACGGCCTCATCTTCCTCCCTGTACTGCTCAGTTATATCGGTCAGTAATGTCACACGTTTAAAGGAGCACACAAGATTTACACAGATTAAATTTTAAACTAAATCTAATATGTTGTGACTTTTTTTCACAGGTCCTTCAGTGAACAAAGCAAAGGTGTTCGCTGCTAACAAGCGCTACGCTGGTACAGAAAGGGAGCGGCTCCTCAACTACTAGCAGGCTGTTTGGGACCATGAACAATGAACTACTTGTCTGAAAGGGACTGTGTGGGTGTGAGCGCAAGCCGTTTCTGTGATTACTGACACACTCATCATCATCGCCACTACTATGCACGTGTTTAACTCAGGAATACATGGGAAGAGGAGTGCCAGAGGCCTTGTCAGACTGCCAACGTATTGATTTTGCTCAGAAGACTTTGGACCCCCACCATTCCTCCTCCTCACACTACAGGACAAGCCGGACTTCAGCGTTTGAAACATGAGTGACATACCACTGAGACAAAACGCCACTTGACAGTGTGGAAGTAGGAGAAACACCACCCCCAACATCAGTTTACAGACTCTCAGTTTCATATGCTATGAGCTATTCTGATTTGGGAAGACTCAAAAGGGTACAACTGGTCAGTTTTTTCATGTTTTTTTTAAATATATACCAGGAATGTGTAAAAGGAAATTATTTTGAAACGTTTACTGACGTGGGACTTTTGTAGAACTCTTTGATATGATGAATCATTTATTGACTGGAACATGGCACACAGATAACAATAATGACATCACAGGCCCTCATAATACCTGGCATTAACGTGTATCACATCCGGAGGTGCGTCTGCATACTGTATTATAAAGCAAGCCAGCTAGTGCTACCAATTTCACCTAGCAATAATGCATTTCCTGTGAAGCTTTTAAGTATCTGGACAGTAATGTTTTGACTTAAGCACACTGGATTTGAAATGTTTGAGGTTTAAGTGCTGTCCTCACTGTGCTGTGTTTACACCCATGTTGGGAGATCAGACAAGGAATTGTAGCCCCTTTTACTTTTGGGAGTATACATAAAAAAAGGCTACAATTTCTACATGCATGTGCATGTTAATAACCTCAGCTGAAACCTCACAGTTATTGTTTCATTTAAAAATCAAAGTACAAACCAAAACAGTGCAAGAACGTGTGCACTGAACCCTAAGGTGTTGTTCTCCAAACTGCATCCTGCCTCGTCTTTTATTTCCACATTGGAAGCTATTTACATAATCCGGTGCAACATTTCATTTTAGAGCTAGTCAATGTATCTTAAAGTGTCCTTTTGAAATGTTTGCATGACTAGATTGTTAGTCCCTGTTGGGTGCTTTTACAAAAAAAAAAAAAAAGCCCTGAGGATACAAGTTGATGCCAGGTGTAAAGGGTGCCATAATGCTAATAACGGTTTTACACTGGAAGTGTAAATGAGACATTTTGCAGTTACTGAACAGAACATTTGTTGCGTTAAGAGGCTAAGCTTTACATTGAACTGTAAATACCTTACACAGGACTAATTTGATTTATTCCTTTGTCATCTAGAATACTGTAGAATGACTGGATAACGGTATAGTCCTGAGTTTTTCATTCCAGTTAAGTTATTATTTTAATTTTGTCAACTATTAACATTTTGTTAACATGCATAACTGTCTTTAAAACTCCTTCTGGTGACATTGCAAGCAAAGGAATCACTTTGTTTTCAAGGAAATCCAAAAAACGAGCAGGACCATGTTCACTAGCATCACCTGCAGATTGTAGCTGTGGTCGAGATGACCACTCACCAGGTGTGCTCCCACCACTTTAATTTGAATTAGGTTGTAACATCAGTGGAAGAGGATGTTAACATTTGTGTATAAAAGGAACGGTACCATTCCTTGTTTTTAGTTTTTTGGTGTGATTTGTTTCCCATAGCACAGTATTTTTTTTTTTGATTGTAAGAAATTTGTTTCAATGAACAGTTTAAACCTAGATGTGAAAAATGTTTATGACCAACTGACTGACAAAGTTGTAACATGAATTACAAAGAATTGTGCTTGTTAACAGTGCTGTGCATTGACGTGGACAAATCATCCCCGACGCTGAGGAATATGACTGTGGAAAAAGAGGCTAAACCAAGCAATGGAAAACTTTAGTTTTTAACAATTTTAACACATTAAATGGTTCTCAGAAAAGTGTCTGGTGGAGACTGTTTGTTCTTGTTATTAACCAAAGGAATTTTGGCATTATTCATCCATTTCCCTAACCATTTATCCTGTTAGAGTTTGCGGGAGAGGTGGGGTACACCCTGGACAGGTTGCCAGGCTACTACAGGGCTGACATATAGAGACAGACAACCATTCACGCTCACATTCACACCCACGGGGATGCCTTTGGACTGGGAGGAAGCCGGAGTACCCGGAGAAAACCCACACTGACACGGAAAGAAAATGCAAACTCTGCAAGGAAGGGCTCCCTACCTAAGGGTTCAAACCCTTCACCCTTGGTTTGAACCAGCAACCCTCTTGCTACGAGGTGACAGTGCCAACCACCGCATATTCAAGTAGACATATTTACCATTAACTATTCATGCAAATAAGTAGCATATTGGCTCTTTTTTTAGATATTATAAAGCACTTATTAATGCCTTACTCTGCATGATCATACTCTACAACTGTACTACAATAACATTAACTAAAAGTTTTCTCTCAATATCCTCCCAATTCCTGCTTATTGATAGGAAGTAAGGAAGTTATTGTACATGAATCAAATTCTAATATGCCTTGCTGTGTATGGGCCTTGTAAGGTGGTAGCATCACATTTTCTCTTAAGAGCACTTAATAGATATGATCTATTTTTATGTAGCAAAACAAAAGCTACAGTGTCATAAGTGCCCAAATAACACCTAAATTCAGTCTGACTCAATATGTTCCTCATTCTAAAGTGAAGCCTTGTTTCTAAGTACACTTATGACACTTGTTAACCCACACAGGTTCCCTATTCTAAAGTAACCTTCTCTTCACACTTACTGAATCTGTAATAGCACACAACTACTGCAGTTCACAGACCTTATTCTTAAGTGATGGAATACACCTTGAAAAATTGAGCTCTATTGAGACATACATGTACTATTCCTAATCGGTGGTATTAGAACAGTTAATGGACCATTTCAGAGATTTTCAAACATATCATTTGATACAGAACAGCCAATGCTCCAACCAGCTGGGTCTTGACAAGGTGCTGGAAACACCAGTAAGTCCAAACTGGTAGAAAAGCTATCCACACACTGAACATCTGTGAGACACTGCAGTTTAAAACAAATGTTAAGAGGCCCCAGCCAGCCTTGGGTATCAAAAACAGCAGGAAAACAAATGCAACCGGTCTTCCTCTTCCTCACTGCAGTATCTATGTAATGATGATTTTTCAGTATTGAACATATGAAGTTCTTTTTTAGTAGCAATAATTTCATAGAAAATCTTTAGTTGAAAAATTCTGGAGTAAGAATCAATTGTTTTGTAAATTGTTCTAAAAAATTATTTCCAATATATCAAAATGTTAAATTCATCTTCCCAAAAAGAGCCGATTGTAGGGGGAAGGCAGTGAGATTGCTACTCTGTAAAAAGAAATCATAAGTGTTTTTATTCATCTTTATTTTGGATAGCCATTTCTGGCAACTTGTACTACGTGCACAGACCTGCTGTCTACATCCACCCTTATAAAGTTTCCATTTCCAGTTAGTTGGGATACCTGTGCTTGTCTGTAGATGCTTATCTATGGCACATATGTGTCAGTTCACTAGGTTGAGTGTGCAGTTCAAGTTCAATAAACTTATTCTAAGAATATGTAGATGTGTTCAAAACCTGTCACATATACTCTGAAGATTATCTGTTAAACATCTACAAAGTGTTAATAAGTGTTATTACGGGAAAATGACTATTCTTGTGGAACTAAAACATGTCACCAACATGGGATTGTGATTAACGTACAACAACGTCCTATTAATAATTAGTAATTAGGAGGTTATTGAGGCAAAACTCTTAATTAATGGCCTGGTAGTTTAGGAATATGGTCATACAGAATAAGGCACAAATAAGAGCTTTCTAATCACTAATAAAGTGCCAATATGCTACTAATATGCATTACAATAAGCAGCTTGTTAATGGTGAATATGTGTACCTTAATATAAAGAGTTAACAGAATGTTTGCAGCTGTACATTTCATTTAATATGATGCAATGCTGTAGTTAGAATATGGTTAGACATAAAAAGTTACCATAACCATACCATTGTGTTTTAGCTCCTGCCTGAAGAAGACTTCTTGGAATAAAATCTTAAGTAGTTTTATTCATCTTTTAAGGTTAATATAACTGCAGTGAATGCTTCTGTAGCATGAACCAGTCATAGTTGCAATTGCTCAGACTGACCACAGTATGGCGCCTGAATCCACTCGTGTAGCTGTGACTGCATCATGCTCCCAGTAATGTAGTGGGAGTGACCTAATTATTATGTCTTGAAGAGAAGCAGTGCTTCATCAGTGAATTACATTTCCTGACTGGTGCAAGTATTTCAGATGCCCAGTCTGCAGGGCATGTGAATGGAGCTGGTTGTTCAGGGTGGAACTCTGCAGCTACTGGGTATTTACATGAGAACTTCACAGCCCATCAGTCACTCACATCCCATCTGAAAGTGGCTGCCAGACCCCCGAGCTGTGTACTTCCTCCCAGCATGTTGTTGTTGTGTCTGTCTGTCCAGCTCTGTTGTCACACAAACCTCCAGCTCATGACTTATTTATCTGCTGCTCTGTGAGAGCGGGGGACTGTTCTTTGAATCTGGCTGAGAGATTAAAATATTAATTTCCTCTGCAGGTCTGCTGTGCTGTCTGCAGGGGAGAATATACCGGTTGTGAGAGCACGATTATGTAAGATGTGCAGGGCTCGCCTCTCACCAGACTCTGACCTGTCCCCCATCTTTCATTATGACACAGACTCACACACACTGCACAGCAACAGTGCTCTGGTTCATTAAGGTGAGGTGAAAAATTAGGAACAAAGACAAGAAGTAGAAAAAATGAACTGAACTTTGCTGACAGATGTAATTAAATTGAATTAACTGCACATTTTTGACTGAAAAACAATCAGAGAAATGAGCAACCCTGCTTAAATGAGGATTCTATTGTTGTGTTATGCTAGTTTAAATATCAGATATTCAAATTTTGCCTGGCAGTGATTCCCAAATTATAAAATGATCTGTAATATTTTTAGAAAGCCAAACAAAAAAAATCATCGATCAAAAATTCACAAGTGACATTATAACCCTGCAGCAGTTTGCAGACCAGCAGTTTAGTGAAATTATGGTTATTAATACAATGTTTTTGATTAGTTTTGTCACTGTGCAGCTGATTATTGATGCTACATTAAGACTTATGCATGATGTGACAGTGGGCTCTCCTGATGGTATCTGCAATCACAGCAGGTTTCACTTATGTTAAAAGAAAAGTTACAGTATATGATGTAATATCCTGTAGACACAGTCAGCATGATGACTTATTATGAAAGAACTTCCACTGAATGTCTGCTGTCTGGATGACGGTGACCCTGGATTATCAATGCCTGGATTTTTTTTCTTAGATAACAGAACTAATCTGGATGAATAATCTGTCAATAATCTGGAAACTAATACAGCTCAGAGGCTCTAATTACAGAATTCATTTTGTTGAATGGCATGGTTATCTACAGTCGTTATCCAAGTGTGACTCCATCACAGCTAACTATTACTCCTTGTTACAGGAATAACAAAGTGACACATGTTTTTCTCTTATTTGAGGAAATGAAGCCTGATTCATTATCAGAGAGGGGTTTTTTTGCCTGATGTTTAAGCAGAATTTTTTTTTCTCAAAAAAGGCTGTTTGGGTAAAGAAAAGTTAGGAAATAGTGAGCATCATGTAATTAAACCAGTAGCTTAACTAGTTTAACTTGCTGGTAGTTCAGCTACATTCACATTTATATGGTGATTCAAGTAGTTATATTACTTTTTTTTTTTTTACATTTTTTGTGTACAATGTTGGGCTGTTCAAGAGAACAAATTATTTTTTAAATTTTTTGTTTTAGATGTTACCTGGCTAACAGTAATCCTGCTTGGTGGAATCCCCCATCTGGACTCTAGTTTCTGAAGGCAGGTGTCCGACTAATGGACATTGTATACAAAACCAAAACTGACATTCTTGCACTTTCCAATAAATAGTAGCTGTTTTATTTTATTCTATTTTATTTTATTTATTCACTGTCCGTAACCACTTATCTTGGTAGGGGTTGCGGGGGGTTGGAGCCTATCCCAGCTTGACAGGTTGCCAGACTATCACAGGACTAACACATAGAGACAGACAACCTTTCACGTTCACATTCACACCTACAGGCAATTTAGGGTCACCAACTCACCTGCATGTCTTTGGACTGTGGGAGGAAGCCGGAGTACCTGGAGAAAACCCACGCTGACATGAGGAGAGCATGCAAACTCCGCACAGACCACCATGCCGCCCCTGTTTTATTTTCTAATTTAATTTAATTTAATTTAATTTAATTTAATTTAATTTAATTTAATTTTATTTAATTTTATTTTATTTTATTACGTATAACCTGTAAATAAGTAGGCACTTTTTGCAATATACTCGACTGAGTGACATTTTTTGCTGGCATTTGACTTTTTTGCTATATTGTTTTAATTTTGTATCACATGTACATTGTTAATTTGATCGTTGTACAAGGAAGTTTGAAATAAAATAGCTTTAGTTGACCAAACTAAAGCTATAGCTTTGCTGTAGTTCACCTTCTTCCAGTGTAATAGCTTGTAAGCTATGCTTAGCTCCCCCAACACTGCTGTGCCTCTTAATGCTGGTCATTATCAGATGTCATGTACATCTGCTACTGACACTGCTTTGTTAAAAGCACACAGAGTAGAGTGAGCTCTGCTCAAATCGAGCCCCATTTATGTCCACTCTTCCCCGTGCTTCCTCCCACAGTCGTCCTTGAATTGACATTGGGGCCTCCAGCGCACCTCCTTAAAAAAGTTGATCTGCTTGTTTTTTAAAGATCCATAAATAAATGAGTGTAAGAAGCGTTTAATGTCCTGCTTTGCGTCACTGGTTTTCTGTTACAGTGGGTTCAGTTGTCTCTGAAATAGACTCTTGGGGTGGAACAAAAAGGGATTAGGTAGCCTTGTCAAACACGAAGAGAGGATCAGATTTTCAGGTCCACCCGCAGTGCTTTCCCCCTCCTGACCATGGAGCTGTTGAAACACACACATTGCAGTTAGTGAAGTGAGTAACTGTGGGTTTTAACAGACAGAGTCATGTGTCAACATCAGAAACATGCACTTTATATAATGTAACTTGTTGAGTGAAACTAATGATATTACTACAGGACACAATCCAAGATCAAGGACGTCGAACAGGTTCCCATCCGGTTATTTTAACATTTAATGAGCCACAATCCTGAGTGTTCACCACTTCCTTGTTTACAAACTACTGTAAATGGTGGAAAAGCCCTGAGTCACAGTATCATGACAGGAAAGGGGTAAAATGCAGTTTCAGCCAAATGTTGTTATTTTAAAGGGAAGGGCAATAGACCGCAGCTTGCCCCAAACGATGGTACACATATTTTCACAATGAGGGTCACTTGTGTGTGAGCAGGGCTCAGGAAGGGCTGTCAATAGACCCCTTTATGAGGCAGTGCGGGGGGAATTAGGCCGTCAATGGAGGGGACTAAGCCACGTATGCCATGTGTCCACACTCGGCCCTGGCCTGTTTGTTTTGATGGCAGCACGAGACTGGCGTGACTGCAGGGCCTTGTTTACGTTGGATGTGTGTCAGGCAGGAGAGTTCCCACTCGGTGAGAAACTGACCTCTCAGATTGCATCAGAGCCACAGGTGCAATCCATTTCCAGTCAAAACTTCTGGAGTCACAGCTGATTTACCGTATTAAAATAACGAGCCCTGACAGTTTGAAAATTAGAAGTTATGCATTTGCGAGACAGAGGGGTGATTCATGAACGAGGCTCAGAGAAACAGGGCTTATTGTGTAAAGTCAGTCATTTTAAGAACTGCTGCTTGTGTCTTAATAGATGGATGTCTGGGTTTCTGTTTCCCTAATCTTATTTAGGGGACATTTTAGGAAAGAACAAATGTTGAAATGCTACTTTCAGGGCTGCAGCCATGGTTTAAGTTAATTATTAGTTTTATCATAATTGCAGTGCACTTGAAAAGCACGTGGAATGTTACTTCTGGCTGAAAAAAGGTACGAGTCCATATTTTAAGAAGGCAATAAGTGTCAAAATGTGATAAATTTAACATGTCTGCAAGCTGGCGTAGACATGTACTGTAAAACTGACTCATGCTCACAGTGCTGCAGTTAGAGAAATCGTCGAGGAGGGACTGCAGAGAAAATAGTTTTCCAGTCTGGCACATTGATTGTAGCTCTGGTTCAGCTGCAGGTGAAGCTTGAAAACTAGTCTGACCAGGACCAGGGAGGAGTATGTTTCCACAGTAACTTCGGAGAGATTTAAATCACCCTCACAAAAACAAACCTGAACTTACTGAGGTCTGTCTTAGCTTGTAAATTTGATCAAACACCCTGCAGGGTCTCACAACTGTGATCTGTTTTAAGGCCCTGGAAACCTATTTTCTCAATCAGGTACTTGATAATAGACACAATTAATTTTCAGCTAAAATTACAACAGTTTTATTTGTTTCATGAGAGATTTCTATACAGAATCTCTACTCTGATTTTGTCCTTTTCTCTTTTTTTAGAAGTGGGCGTGGCTCAGCTGGAAAAGTGTGACATGCCATGTTTTCATACACCAATCAGAGCTTAGAAACATTTCAAATCTGATGAGCTGCTCAACTGTTTACTCATGTTACCAGCTGAACTGAGTTTTTGTCCTACATATTTATTAAGTAAGCCAACACCTCCTGTACAGCTTGTTTTTGCTTGAGTGCATTAACTTCTCTGGCCAATTATCAACATTATACCAACACTGTGATATGAGTATAGATATAACCTTAAATTTTGGACATTGTGATGTGGCACAAATGTTGTCTTTTCCTGGTTTTAAAGGCTGCATTACAGTAAAGTGTTGCAATTTTCTGAACTCACCAGATTGTTCTAGCTGTTCTATTATCATTATATCCACATTACTGATACTTATTTATTAAAAATCTCAGTGTTAATGTTTTGTGAAAGCAAAAATAGTCAATTCTACGACATCATTGCATTATTGATATTGAGGTATTTGGATAAAAATAGTGTAATATTTGATTGTCTCCATATTGCCCAGCCCTATATGCTATACACTTGATCACAATGTTTGTTTTTACTAACTTCTAGGTAGAGAATCCCTGCGTCACGCACATAAAATGAAACGGTGCTGAGCAAACACTGTCTCAGATAGTTAGTGTTTAGCCACCTAAGAAAGGGCCTACCTAAAAGATATCAATATCAGTTTAAGTGTATGCTATTTAGAATATTTTCACAGCTTTAACTTGCTGCCCTTTCCAACGGGGAATGGCAGCTGTTATCTGAAAGCCACCACACTACACTGACAAAACAGTAATTTTACCTTGCAAAACACAGGTGTTGCTGGTCTAAGGCTGCCGCAACTGACCCTTCACTAAGTCCCACCCTGGATGCAGACTGGCCAATTATAACGTAGCATTGGGCCGGCTCAGACCAGGGTCCGACAACAACACAGCTGTGCTCCATTGACTCTAATGCAGTCGTTTCAGATTTCCTTCATTTTCAGGCTGGTTTTGTGGATTTGGAGCTAAATGTTGTGCCTGGGGCACGTCGTGTATTAATGACACTCGTTACCTGGAGAGGTTGGAAAAAGATATACATTTCTTCCCTGTTCCAAAACCAAAATCAAACCCTGAAAAGTGTAGGGTTAGCTAGCTAGCTACTGAAGATATAGCCTACTGAATGTATACACATGCTGCTTTTGCTTTTTAATGATTATAACAGTGAAACAAAGACCGACCCTGCTGTACAGGAACCAGTGAAGGGAAGCAGGGAAACTTTGCTGATATTCAACCAGCTGTGTGTCATCGCATTGCGTGCTGAACGCTGTTTGACTTGTCCTGTAGATCCCTGCCCATCCTGCGGCTGAGGTCCAGGTGCTGGCAGCAGCACAGGGGCAAAGCCAAACACCGTTCATCTGCACACACTGTGATGCCACACAGCTGGTTCAATATCAGCAAAGTTTCTCTTTATATTCATTGTCTTCTGTGGTGATCAGCAGTGATGTGGTGGTTCACTTTAACACTGTGATCTGTAGCCTATAACTATCTTTGTCTTTTTAACCTGTTGTTGCTGCAGTTTGACATCCTGGATATATCCTTCAAACACAGATATCTCTCTGGAATCACTGTTCCATTTTTCCAAAAATATAATAATATTTCTTCAGGGAGTGCAGTTAGTTACAAAGTGGACTCCATGCTTACTCCGACAGCTTGTTGGACCACAACAAAGGGGCGGGGCTTAATGACAGATCAATTGGTTAGTATGTGAAGTAAAGCAGAGAAAATATTCCAAATATAGCACACACTTACACTGATAATAACTTTTTTACGTGGGTCTTTTTAGGTGCCCAAAATATGTTTTGCTGCGGCCCTCATCTGCAGCAGTACATTGCTTAGCTACTGCTTCAGTGGATTTGGTTCAACAAAGCTGATAGTGAAGCAACACAGTACATGAAATAAACAGAGCAGATAACAGAAGATGACAGAAATAAAAAAGTTTGCCTATGTTATATGTATTGATACACGCTGGATTCAGCTGAAGAAAAAACATGTCTGAGTCTTATTTTGATTGAACAAGCAAAGCAATTTATTTACAAACATACACAGGTAATAAGTGTCGCCCATGAGTCTTTAGTGTGCATCTTAAAGCGAAATCTTTGGGCTTGCAAACAGAAATAAGCTCAGTATTTTTTTCACCTTAAATCAGCACAGTCCATGCTTTTTCTCATTACAATTTGGTTTAATGTTGATGATCATTTCAACTCAAATACCATCAATACTTGGAGCAGCATTAAATACATTTTTTCCCCTCAATACTCTGTGGTATTGAACGAGATCATTTCAAGGTCATGAAAGAGAAAATCAAGTTGAGATACATGCCAAAGGAATGGAAAAATACTTTTTTTTAATAAGTCGCATTAGTAAAGTTAATTTACAATGTTTATTTTTTTAACAATTTAGATTTGAAATGAACAAATGTTTATTCAAGTTAAATGTGAATGATTTGTAATCGATCCCTGCTGGGATCTCGTTCCTGATTTTTCTTCTCCTCAGAGACATCTGACAAAGAGAAGTGTCCCTGAAGCCTGAAGGGACTAAGTGTCTTGCTCAAGGACACTTCAGCAGGGAGGATAATTACTGGCACAGGGTCTTAGGTCACATCCCCCAGGTGAGGGACATTTTCCCTCTTAACACGAGAGCACCCTGCTGCCACTCTGCTGCAAATCCTGATCACTGTTTAATGGCATTTATGCACTCATGAACACCTCTTCAAAACTACCTTCCTGACCCAGATACAGCACCGTAAATGTGCTAGCAATACACTCTAACATAGAGCACAGGAAATTCGACACTGATAAAAGTGGGTCTGGTCTCTGCAAGTCTATAGCAAGCATCTGACTGGTAGAAAATGAATGGAATACTTCAGTGAAAATAGGAAGTCCCATCTTGTCTGCAAGTACCTGTATGCAAACAGTCATTACTTTTCATGCAGATAGTTGTGGCTAGAAAATCGTGAATAAACCTGTAAAGAGAAAAACAATTCAAAAGGTCCATTCAAATGACTTGTGTGTGTGGTGCTCATGAACACAGCTTATTTTTCAGGGGTTAGTTCCCAAGCTCATTAAAACTCTGAAAAATGTTGCCCCCCTTTCCCCTTATGTCTCGCAAGATTCAAAAAGTGCACTTTTAAGACGATGACTTGCGAAAAAGATGAGTCACTCTGAGGAAGTCCAGCCAAAACCAGCCACTTAAAAGGCTTTTGTTTAAATTTTATGCAGGTCAGGAGGCAACCAATCATACCAAAGTTTACAAGAGGGAGATTAATGAAAAGGAGATGATAAAAATGTTACAATCATTGGTTGTTTTAACTGAGAAAAAAAAGTTCACCATCAGATTCAAACAACAAAAAGCTCTCTTAATCAACAAGAGAGGTCTAAAATGTACAAAGTGGAGATGAAGACATGTGAAAACATGCAAACTAAGAAAACAACTAGACGGCTGAACCCTTTCTTTCCGAAGTCTGCGTAGTGATGATGGATGTCAAAGTCAAACAATGGAGGAAAGTTTTGGAAATGTGCGTCCCTTTGGCTGATTTCAGGTCTCTGAGAGGAGGGAGAGTGTTGTCGGCTGCAGTTGAGAGACAGCCGGCGGTACCTTAGAGCTGTCAGACGGGGACGAGGAGATAGGTGGGAGGATGGATATGGTACGAAGCAGAGGATCAGGAGGAGAACCTGGTGGTCGTCCTCCTGATGGGTCACTAATGCTAGGAGGTCTGCAGCAGGCGTCTGTAGTGGGGCATGATCTCGTGTTCTGGCAGGTGCAGGTTGAACTCCAACGCCACCAGGACCGGGAACTCGAAGGCTATCAGCTCTCTGCGGTTCACCCTGAACCTCTCTTCCAGTTTCTGCCAGAAAAAAAACCCCACAAGAGTTAAGATTAAATAATAAATGCAATGCTGCATTCCTAATCGCTTCTCACTACACGCGCTTATTTTTAACCAGCATTTCATGAGGACTGGCACAGAAGATTTGGACAAGACGAGATGGCTGTTTGGAAGGTTGACAAACCTACTGTTGATGCAGTCACCATGTTCTACAAGGCAACAGGAAAATGGTAGCAATGATGACAGTGGCCAAGATATTAAGGGAAAAACAGGGAGTGCTGCAATGGATTAAGGATCTGTGTAGTTAGTTGTAAAAAAGTCAGGTGCTCTTCAAGGATGGGGCAAAGAGTCAAGGATAAAAAACAATGACTGGCCAGCTCAGTCAGTGTTTAAGTCCACAGTACAGGCAGGCAGTCCAAAAGAAAATCCTTACTACATGGTTAATACAGGGTCGTTGTTTTCTATCTTCAAGTGGCCAAGATATTTTTGGGATCCCTTGCAGAGTGATTTGATAAATAATAGAAACACTAACAGCCAATCAAAATCCAGAGCGACATGACAGTCTCATGAGGTTAAAAAAGCACCTTTGTCTGATCATACAATTAAAAGCCCTTCACCAAAGAGCAGGACATTAGGATGCAATGGGGCGAACCCTCAGAATCAGACACAAGTGTTTTGTTATTATTACTGACACAGATGAGGAGACGACCTGCTGACACAGTTGAAGTGCACAGTACATGCTTGGCGCCGCCACTGTTTACAGAACAATGTTGTTTATTAGTGTGGATGCTCTAGTCTCTGTTGTTATGGTTATCCTTGTAGCTATCATTTTCTGGTGTGGACGGCCTTAAGTTCCAGGCCCAGTGAGTCTCTAGACAAAATAAGCACCATGCTATTTATGGGATTTGGAAACCACTTGCCCTACAACAACAGATCTAGCACTCACCTAAAAAACAGGAACTCACTCTCACAATCAGATTTCATTATACTGAAATGTTATGTTGACACTTATTCCTCTGTGACTGCAATACTTTTCCCTTTCTGTTTTCCTAATACTGTTTGTGCGTCCAGTCTACCTAAAATTCTTCACAACAGGGATACCTCGAAAAATCTATCTAAGGATCTGAAAGCAGTGTCAGCTAAATGTTTGATATTGACATCATCATGCACCCCTTGTAGTATCTTGTCATGCAAATAGTTTGGATTTTAAATCGCCATGTTTTGAGTTATCTGCTGTTGAGACGTCTGCTGCCAACCCCGGTGGAATTTTGTTTGTGGTGCTCAAAAAGGCTTTGAAAAAAAAAACATCTTTCTGGAAACAATGTCCTGATTTTCTCTGTTTCATTTGTTGATTTGAGTGAACTGACCCTTTAATCTGGTGCATTGAGAGTTATAATTTTTTTGAAGCGTGAGTGAGGAAACTTACGTCTATCAGTAGCTTGACCTCGTGTTTTTTGAGGTCACCACCGATCTTGGCTGCCAGAAGGACACAAGCTCCAGCGCAAAGTTTACGGTTCTGCTTGTTTAGTTTGCCTTGAAGCACGAGTTTTTCGAAGTAGACGAAAGCCATGGCCACTGTTGGTTCTTCATAACCACATTCATCCTGGGCCAACTTTTTTATCTCCCTTTTCAAGCTACAGGGAGAAGAAAAGCAGAGAATGAGGAGAAGAAAGGGAAAAATAAATAAAGATGACAGTAAAGAAAAGAAATGAACCACCTTTATCATCAAATTTGCTTCATATCACACACGTCTGTCTGTTTACCTCCTAATCTTGCTGAGCGTGAGCCTTATGTGGGGAAACTTCTCCTTGAAGGTTTCGTTCATGTCCTTCTTGAGGTCAGAGGGTTTGACGTATTCAATGACCGTAGTCTGAAAAGGAAAACCAGAGGTGGTGTTAGGATGACCACACTACTTTCAGCACTGAGCAGGATGACTGGATCCTCACACACTAGTGTTGGATTCCACAATCTCACAATGAGGCTTCACTGAGAGCTGGTGTTACTCATGTCACTTAAGGGATAAGTCTGGTGATATTCTATTTCTATCTTATTGTCAACAAATCCTATGACAGTACCCAAAACAACAATGAACTGATCCCGCTAACACACACATCCTACTGTGTGTATTCAAATGTCTGACACATCATATTGTACGGTGCCACAGAGCTCCATTGTTGTCCCGAAACTATTAAAAACACCAGTGTTCCTTCAGCACAGTGAACCTGGGCACTGTGCTTTATTTTGAGTCAATACGTCATCTTGCTGTTGTAAATACCCACTAGCATGCCAAATGTGTATTAATCCTCCAGTGAAAATAGTCCCCATCAAATTCATTTCAGTGAGGAACACATTAGTCAAAGAAAACTTTATTTCGACTTGCAGTATTATATTTGGCGGTATGGCTTTGTTCTGGGGCCTCTCTGCCTTTCCTTGGGTCTACACAGAAAGGCTCTTCCACTCGCCTATGTGAAAAGCATAAGGCAGAGAGAGAGCAAACCTCGCCGCCCTTCCATGCGCCTACATGGAAAGCCTTAAGGCAGAGAGAGCAGCAGCAAAGACCCCCCAGGAACAGAACAGAGCAGCATCAATGACAAACAGAAATTACATTGATAAGTCAGATGCAGTATGAAAAGGAGGAGCTGGGGTGGAGGCGGGTTGCAAAGCAGCTTGCAGAGGAAGCAGCAACAGTAGGCAGGCCAGAGCAGTTTAAATGGGGCGCCTTGAATGAGATTTCCCAACTGGTTGCATAGAAAGGAATCATAGACCAGAACACTGTTAGTTGGATCTTTTCTTAGGATTTGTTGAGGATAAGAAAAAGATGAGTATTGTCAGCCGTTTCCTTAACAAATCTAGAGGCACAAAACACACTTGTTTGCTGACTTAGCGTTCCGTGCCTTCATCAGGCTTCTATTAAACAGAGCTTTGTGCTTGTTATAACATGCTTTGAGTACCAGGTGGGTGAGTCACATTAAGACAAAGCCACAGTAATGAGTGTTCTTTAGGGGTCTTAACTGAACCCAAACGCTGAGCCAAAGTGCATTTCTGTAACTTTGCTGAATCCACAACTTGTATCTAAGATAGGGGCATCTTTACTGCTAGTTACGCAAGATAATTCTGATTTATCACAGCATGTCTTGTTTTTGTAGCTGTGGCTATCATTCCTCTTAGTGATAATGGCAACATTACCCAGCATTCACTAATATGAGTCCTAAGAATGGAGCATGGAGGCTGTTCTATAAAAAGAAGTCAGACAGACAGAGCAAGAAATACAAGACGTATTACTGTGACAGTAAAAATAATTAAAGTAATTACCCAACATGTCCTTTGTCAACACCCATTACAGTTTCCAGACCAGCTTCTTGGTTAAACTTTGACCAAGCATGCTTGCTGTAGCTGTGCACGCAGGATTATTACCAACATTTTGGCTGCACTCACTCTCAGGTTGACCTCCAACACTTCAGCCAGATTATCTAAACCACTTTATTTGGCTTGCTATATTCATTTATTTAACCTCACACATTCAAACACACAGACTGGCATATTAAAGCACACATATTACACGTACACGCATACTTTTTTAATCTCACCACATCTTCTGCATAACTCTAACTGATGTTATGTGATTAGATTAAACTACGGTAAATATTACCTTTTAGTTTTGTTTAGTTTGTGTTCTATGTCCAAATTTGGCTGAAAATACACCACTAAAAATAATAAAATCTTTAAAAATAGGCAGCTAAGAGCAGGATTGTTCACAAACTACTTGATTGTTTGTTCATGTTTCCTTCCCAGTTGGACTTTGGTGTAGCATTATCTATGTGTCCCAAATTGGAGCAATCACTTTTGTGTACAGCCGTTTAATCAGTAGTCAACCAAAAGACAGTTACCTGGCAACTCGATTTATCATTTCATCTTTATTTCAAGCAGAGGTGCCAAATATCTGCTAGTTCCACCCACAGAGTGTATAAAATAACGGCTGTAGCTACCGTAAATCACCCGTATATTTGTGGATCTTCCAAGCCTCGAGTTCAGCATTTTGGCAGTTGCCATTTCATTTTTTTTGGAGCCAGAAGTGACCATATTTAGAGGAGAGGGTGGAGCTGTAGTGGACTGAGAAATCGATATGGCTGAGAACCCCAGGGCACTATCCGCAGACAGCCTGTCATTCAAAGCAACCCCACCTGTAATTATGCATAACTTAAAGCCTTAAAAAAAAATGTAAACACGTGAGTTATATAAAAATTCACCCCCCGTACAGTTGTCATGAATGTTGACATTAGCCATAGAGACAAAAATAATTTTTTTGTACCAGGCTGTAAACGTGCATTTCCAACCCAGTGTCACTCCGAAGTTGTCGAAATCTGGCACTCGAGCAATGACTTGCGGCGTCAGACACTGACGAAAAGTGTCAGGGGAAATCAGGCAGGACAAGAAAGCAAGTTAAGGCGGCGAAAGCCCGAGTAGGGCGGGCGGGATGGGTGGTGGATGGATCCAACAAACACCGACTTTCACTCGGGAGAGCAGTGTTCCGTCTTGTAAGATTATAAAGCCAAACCCAGTTCTGTTTTCCTAAACCCAACCACATGCATTAGTCGTTGGAGGAAAAAAATGTCAAGTTTGCAGTGTTGTACAGACGTAGTGTGTTTATTTCGAAAAAGACTGTATGTAAACGCAAAAATTCTGGTGAAAATGGAAGTGTATTTTGAAAGAAGATAATGCATGTAACAGGCCTAACTTGACACAGTGTCCCAGAACGTCAACAACCAACTCACCCACAGTACACGGTCCATGACCAAACATAGACATGTGACGAGGTCGGAGTGAGAATGTGTTGTTATATCTGCTGTTATTAGGCATTTTTACATCAGGGTCTATGACGAATAACTTGCTTCTAGAGCCAGCCTAAAACGGCCATTAGAGGAACCATAGTCTGTGGCAGTTCCATGTTGGCTGCATTTTCAGCCCTAAAGGTGAGAGGTAATGAGGGGGACTGGCTGCTTTTCTTTGTCACATATGACAGTAAATAATGAAGACATCACCTTGGGCTCTACAAAATTCATAGACATTTGGGGCAGCTGTGGCTCAGAGGTAGAGCAGGTCGTCCACTAATCGGAAGATCAGTGTTTCTATCCCTGGCTCCTCCAGCCCAAGTATCCTTGGGCAAGATACTGAACCCCAAATTGCTCCCGATGGCTGCTCCATCGGTGTGTGAGTGCACGTGAATGGTTACTGAATAGCAGGTGGCACCATGTACTGTATGGTAGCCTCAGCGACCAGTGTGTGAATGTTTTGTGGTTGGAAGACTAGAAAAGTGCTATACAAGTGCAGTCCATTTACAAGACGATTAATCAAGAAAATAATCTGCATATAAATTGACAGTAAAATAAACTGTTGCTCCTCTTTTACGGTAAATACAGTGTTTTTCTAGCTGGTAGCAATGATGCCCAAAATACAAAATAACACCAAAGCTGTAAAAAAAAAGGGCTTATCCTAAAATAAAGGGGTCATCTGAGTATAACTGACACACTATGCAGAGAAGCTAAACATACAAGGATGACTCTCAATATGTATGTATGGTACTGCAGGGATTGCATGGAGTGTGAATAATGACATCCACCCTGAACATCACACGGCTGATCATGAACCATGATGGAGAACAAATGCTTATCAATGGCCACAGCCCGAGAAAAAACAGAAAGCAGAACAGCACTGACACTGCGTGACAAGAAATACACACTACTGTGACCATGTCTCACACTAACTTATGTCACCACCTAAAAATATTTCATTATTCCATGTTTGTACTGTGAGGGTCATATTACACAAATCAACAAGAAGCCACTAAACATTAACCAAACATAAACATACCCACATTTAAAATGACTTAAGTGATGTTTTTGTTGCTTCATGTTCATATTCTAGGTTGAACACGGTTCCTCAATCGCCCACAGAGTATAAAAACTATTATTATCCCCAGCGTGAAAGTTCAGTTAGAGAGTCGTGTCTTGTACGCAGGCTGTGTTCGACCTGTGAAACGCTGAGAATTTACTGGGTCCATTCCTGTAGTAAACACAATGGCCATTGTTGTGAGACGCTGGGTTTTGTAATTGGAGGAAGAGAAGTAAAAAAAACAAAACTGATAGCCCGGCCTTGACTTAACATTTCAACTATGTCAGTCCTTGTTGTGTATTCTGCCAGTCTCCGTAACAAAAACAGAGCCCAGGAAAGAATGAGGTGGGAGTCTAGTCTGCTTTTTTTCTCTTCCCCAACCACAATAAAACATCCGTTCTTTTCCGGATAAGTGCGAGAGTGATTAGTGCTGAGATTCAAACACTACACCAACTGTTGCTCTGGTGAAGTGGCTGTTTTTTAATAGCTACTGCTCACTATACGGAGATAAAGTGTATTCATTCAGGTCCCAGAAAGAGGGAGAGAGCCTGGGCCAGTGACCTTGCTGATTAAAACAGTCTGAAACATCCTCCTGGCTCCTTTTCAAAAAACAGCTGATAAAAGTCAGAAAGAAAACTGTCGAGGCAGACAAATCTTTCCAGTGTGTTATTGTTCTCGGTTGTGGTGGGAAAACTGAGCACAAAAGGTCCATACTGACAAAAATAACCATTGAAAAAAAAAAGCATTAACAGTGAGATATCGCAGGACATTTCAACAAACCTGTGTCAAAACAGATGTGGGTCTGTTTCAGAGAATTATGCCAACAACCTTTCCAGTCTGCTCTCAAGAGGACAAGGTTGCAGTTGCTGTTGTTAATGTTGTTGCTGGTGGTGTTAGACGCAGCTAGAGTACTTTCTCACCATGTAGGAGGGGAAGATGAGGACTCTCTTGTGTTTTCCACAAGGCCACTGCGGGTCATCCAGAAGATTGGGGTCGTACTCTCGAAAATCCCCCAAATCATTCCCTGCCATGAGCACAAAAACAACAACAGGGTTGAGCCAGAGGTTAACATTTGCACTATATAGTATTTCCAATAAAAAATACACTGGATAATGAAAAAAAAACAACTGAAGGTGAGGAATAGGCAACATTCATGATGAATAAGTTAAACTGTTGTTGGCATTTGACTGACCTGTGTCTAAGCTGCTCTGGTTGCTGTTGGCTCGGCCCAAACTGAGGCTTCTATGGCTGGCGTTACGAGACTGAGAGAAGGAGGAGGTGGAGTCGATGGTGTTTCTTCGACCACCCAGCACATTAGTGGGGTACAGGAACTGGGTGTAGGACACAGTCTGCAGACAGAGGCGTAGTTATAATGTCTGCTTCACTAAAGCATAAAGTCTGCCATTTTATGAATCAAACACATTAAACAGAAGTAATATATCTTATTCACAGCAGCATTTTGTCAAAGCAGAAGGCACTAATAACATGAAGGGGTGGCCAGAGTTACTAAGTGTCCCAGTATGCACAATAACAGGAGCTTGAAAATGACTTTCCTATCTGGAATGCAGTTATTAATAACATGATTAATTAGACCTGACATATCAAAATGCTGCTTGGAAAAATGCCTTGCATGGTTCACATATGCTTAAAAGTCTGTTACTTACTGTGATTCCTGAACACTACATGTGAAACACATACGTCTTACAACTTTATTTTCTCAATCTGTGGAAAACTCAGAGCAATGTAAGATAAACAATTTAGTATTTATAGGTAAGTTTAAAGGTTGACCAACTAGAGTTGCCAACTTCCTGAAACACAAATAAGAAATGGGGAAGGGGTGTTGGAAGATGGGGGTATATGACTACATATCTCCTGATCCATTGTTTTTGAAGTCATAAATTCCTCTGTGACTAATGGAGAAAACCCAGTGTCAGATGGTGCAGTTGTCTTGTACACATTCTCACTGCACTGTAGTGAATGAATGATTCCTAAAACCCAGGACTGAGTTAGCATTTTAGCACACCCGCTTCCTTTATCTTGGAGTCATTGGGTCTTTTGAATGGGTCTTTGGTTAGATGCCTGAAATAAGGTCTGTGGTTAAAACACAGTTTGCTCTGCGACATAAAATACAACAGTAAATATCCCACTTGAAGATTTTGGAGCCTTTATGTGTCTTAAAAAAGATGGCTGCTAACAAGTGGCTAAATGAGACTACAGAACATCTTGCTGAACATGGCTTTACAGCATCATGGTGGTGGCACGTTGAGGTCATGCGACTGTGGTGTAGTTTGTGTATGGCCTTGCGACTGTGGTGTAGTTTGTGTATGGCCTAACGTTAGCTTCTTACATTTACACTTCAAAAACTAAAAAAAGTAGCGTTTATTGGTGGAGCTTATCTTGCTGAACAAAACTTGTAGATATCATAATCCTTAGATTTGCCACAGAGTTCATTTTCAACGAAAATCAAAAATTCAACGGAAAAATCCCACTGGTGTTTTGACAAGGGAACCAGGGCGGTGCCAACTTCCATGTTGGCCTACAAAAAAAATCGTAATCCCTAGAGCACTCCATTCCCTTCAGCATTTCTGTAATCTCTTCAATTTTTTGGCAGAGTGGACTATGCTCATGGGTTAAGGGTGTTTTCACACTTGGTCCTTTTCAGCCCTCTAAGCAGACTCAGAGCGGTGACTCAGCATTTTTTGCGCTCATGTGAACACATTCCAAGAGAACCCAGACCCCTCTGAAGCGTCAGAGCTGAAGTTGACCAGAAAGAGAACTGAGTCCTCTTTCAAATGTACTGAGTCCATTTTCTGTCCAAATCTCGCACCACCGTCAGGCCCACCGTAGCAACTCGTCACTCGTCACTCCGATTAGAAGCACATTCACTTTTTGAGTGTGGATCATAACATGATGGGCTAAGGGTTTCGTTTCATCTCATAAAAGTTGTCCTGTTTTAACAGTCTAACCTCTTATATTTCTCTCTCAAAGATTTGCACTGACTTGATTCTCAAAATATGGAACAAAGCCCGTCCTGTACCAGTTCAATACATAACACATATTTTATTTTCTGATTAAAAGATAAATCCTTATTTTACCGGAAGGCTGGCAACCATTCTAACCACTTAGCTTAGCACCACTCTGGCCACTGTAGCAGCTAATGAGCTGTGTAGTTTTCTTTTAAATTTCAACAGTGTTAGCACTGTGGGAAATAGCTGTTCAGGATTATTTAGCATTATTTAAGGGATAGACACTTTTGGGATGTAGCTACAATCCTTAGCTACAAATGTTGGAAGATTTATAATGAAATAGTAGCATAAATGTTTTTGTCTAGCACGTTAAAAGCTACAGGGATGAGTAACTTTAATCTGGGGGAAAAACATTTAATACATTGTCTTAAAAATTATTATTTTGGCCATTTTTGACCAATAAATTCCTGGTGCAGTAGCTGAAGTTATATTTAATATAAAGAATCAGTAATTGGTACCTTTGTTCATTTTATTTAAAACCACTGAACATGTCAAGACTCATGCACACTTTGGCTAATTATACTCTGAATAATAAAAAAAATAAACACCATTACAAATTCAATTTCTTTTATTTTGTGTGACCTGCTCCTTTTTTAATAGTTACAGTAAATACATTGTCTCATATTCATCTTTTTATCAATAATAATAAGATGATCATATTCCGTCTGCACACAGCACATTTCTGCTGCCATCTCACCTTTCCATCGGCTCCTAACTCCACTCCCTCCAGCCCGATCACCATCTCCTTGGCACTGACGCCTCCTGATGGGTGCCGCTGACGCCCTCCTCCTTCCAGCTTTACATCCCTAATGAGCACAGGACGTTAAAGCTTTCACTGCACATATAAACGCTCCCTACAGCTTCTTTTAACTCCCATCCCTTAAACTTTGTCACTAAGGCCTGTTCTTGCCCACCTCAACATCTCTACCTCACAGATAGGCCCTGTATCGATCTGCGTTCATCAGCTGGCCTAGTTTCTGTAATTGCCTGTGTCTTTTGGGTGTGTCAGAAATAAAGAGCACCCTTGGGACGAAGGATGGAGGGAGAGTACAGTTTCATTCTAGACTCAGCTGCTGCCTCACCAACGTCTGGAATGCCATACTTCTGTGGGAGATTTTCAGGAGGTCAAATGCTCTGCTGGAGAGTAAAGTGTGTCAGTGGAGCAAACAGTGGAGAGCCCTCGACTGCAAACATTTTGCATTGGCCAAATATTTCACTATTTAATGTCTGCTGCTGTACAGTGGACTGGAGGGACTGCATGCTAAATTAAACTGTGTGTCCATTTAGGAACATTCAATTGGCAATTTCATCTTTAAATATGACAATGAAACAACAGTATCAACCATAGCAGCAAACTAAATGACAAAACAGGGCTGGGCTATATATCGATATTATATTGATATCGTGATATGAGACTAGATTTTATCCTAGATTTTAGATAGGTATTGCAATGTTGTACGTGTTGTTTTTTTCCTGGTTTAAAGTCTGCATTACAGTAAAATAGTTTTGCAGTGCAGCAATATACTGTGGTATGAAAATTGGGGCTTGTCATACTGCAAACATCGGGGGTACTGGCAAAATGACAGTCGGGGTGGCCCTGCATTTTTACGACTGTCGGACACTGAGTGCAGGAGGTAGATGTTATTTCTTACATGCTGTGCGGGGCACTGGAAATGCCCTTTGCAAACTTTGTACAGCTTCCTGTGTCTGCTATGTGGGTTATACAACACGCACTAAACAAGAATTATGTTGCTGCAAGTCAAGTGTGGACCAAACAGCGTAAAAATCATGTAAATCAAATGATGTTTGTTAAACAAGGCCTACTTCCTGTTGCAAGTAGGTGGCGCAAGTATTTTGATTTAATATAAGCATGTAGATGTCTTAAGGCTGGGACTCTAATCAAGCATGAGAAATTTGGGGCATTTTGGACAATGAACACTCAAGTTATGACAACTTCCTGTTTTATGACAAAACATGCAAAATGACCAGCGCTCCACGCCACTGAAATGTCACTCCAGTTTTATTTTGTTAAACTTTATACTGCGATATCGTGATATTTACTGAGGCAGTTATTGTACAGTCAAAATATGGTACTGTGCCAAAAACTGCAGTTTATCGAATGGCCACTTGAGGCTGGCTCCAAATCTGTAAATCCCTTAGACCTCCATGTTAAAATGCCCAACTGAACAGCAGAAATACACATGTTTACAGCCTGGTACAAAAAACGGTTTTGGTCTCTAAAGCAAATTTCAACATTCATGACAACTGCACAAAGGTGAATTTTTATTTAACTCTCCCATTTACATTTCATTAAGGCCCAAAGTAATGCATATTTAAAGGTGGGCCACTTTAAGTGACAGACTGTCTGCAAGACGTTGTTACAGTCAACTCTACAGTAGCGTCGCAATATCTGATACCGAGGTACTGGGTCAAACATATTGTGATGTTTGATGTTCTCCATATGCCCCAGCCTTGTAGTAAAGTATACTAATTAAAGCAAACATTTGTTACTGCTATGACTGAACCTGTTGTGATTTAATTTCACCTAATGATTTCGTAGGTCACTGCCAGTAGAGGCTAATGAGTGTGTGACCTGACAGAGCAGATTACATGCAGTCCACTTTATTCACACACTGAACAGTGCTGAAAACTTGAATTCTTCCCAGCAATTTAAGATTTGTGATTGAAGACTGTTAGAAAGTTAAAATGCTAAAAAAAAAAGGCAGAGTTGGCTTCATGTTTCCAAACAAAAAACTGAGAATTTTTTCGTGGTAAAATGACTCTTGGACTTGCTTTCATATCCAAAAAAGAAGACAGAGATAGCCAAATATCCACCTGTGTGTGGGGGTGTGTGTGTGATAATAACTACAGCCTTATTTTAGCACAATATTTACACTGTAGTGAAATTTCAGAAAGTCAGCAGGCAGCATTAAATCGTAACACTGTCTTGTTTTTTCTACACCTCCCTTATCTTCCCTCGCACGCTCTTTCTTTCTGTTTAAAATGGTGCCCAGATAAATACAAGAAATGACACGGTGGGCCCTCACATGACTCTCCCAGTGTTTTGATGACATTTGGGGCCAATCTGTTATAATGAAAACAGTGTTATTTGGCAGACAGGCACATCAGGACACAATGTTGACAGATGCATCATAGACATGGAGATCCCCAGGCAGCAGACGTCTTACAGAGCAGTGGAGATTAAATAAAAAAGGGGAAACATAAAAGAGATGGAAAGCTTTCTAGGGAGAGAGCTTTTCTAAGAAGCGATCCAGAAAATAAATTGTTGGGCTTCAGTCTGCTGAGAGTACGGAGAAATGAAAGGAAATTATGAGAGAAGCTGACATTGCTTAGTTACATGCATGGATAGGAATCATTGGCTTCAAACATCTGTATGTTAGTAGTGTTATAATGTATGTTAAGTGCTCACCATGCCCTACCAAATGTTTCTAAATCCAGCATCAAGCAAACAAATCCTAAATATTAACATGACTAAAAGAATCTTGACCCTTGCTGTCTACTTTACTACCAAATACTTAACAGCTCACATAAACAGTTTAAAGTAGGCTTGACTTGTAATACCATTCCCCCGCAGTGTTACCCAAACTTCACCCACTACAATAAAGTTATGAGCAACAGTAGGTTATACTTTATTAATCCCTGAGAGGAAATTTGGACTCATCTAACTTTGACTACCCTTGAATGCCAGGAGCATTACCTAACATGCATGTATTTTAGGGTCACATAAACTCAAGTATATGAGGAAACCCATGCCAACACAGGAAGAACATGCAAAGTCCACACAGAAAAGCCACAGTTGATTCTAGCGAGGTTTGAACCCAGAACCATCGAGCTGTCACGAGACAGTGATGCCCCATAAACAAATGTCCAATTAAGCAACATTTTAGTCTGCATTTTGTAAAAAAAAAAAAAAAAAAACTATTTGCTTTCCTGCCAACAGTTAGAGGAGATGATCAATACTACCCACACCAGTATGCTAAATTAGCTTAGCTTTGGCCTGGGTGTGAAATTGTCTTTTTTGTTCTCTGGCCAACATGGCAAGAGAAAATCCACATTTTACCATGCACTTAATATATTACAAATGTTTTTTGTTGGTGAGGAGTGTAGGAAATCTACCAGCCACTTGCATATTTTACCAGCATTTGGCTGGTGGGTGGTGCCAATTTTGTACCCTGGCTTTAGCTTAGCTTAGCATGAAGACTAGAAACAGCTGGGCTGGCTCTGTCCAAACTAAAAAATTCACTTACCTGCACCTCTGAAACTCAGTAATTAGGAAGCTATATTACTTTGAAACAAAACGTAAAAACAATTGAGTTGATTATACGTAGAGTTCTGATACTGATAAAAGTACTGGAAATACCTCCAATACTGCTTATAATGCTGGATCATGTATTGGCGAGGACGCAAGCCAATGCACCGATTCCAACACTGCGGAATTTAACGAACTTATGTAAACTTATTTCACAACCATGTAACATGGCAGTTTTCCCAGAAACTGATTCTTCTTCATAGCTCTAAAAGAACTACTGTTTTAGAGTGGCAAAGAAGAACTGAATGCCGATAAACAGCGAAACATTAGCCGTTACCAAAGTGTAAGCCATTTAACAATATTTTACACTAGAAAGTCTCATCAGTTTAGGGTTTAACCTCAGCCATGCCATACAATGATAGCAATTATTTCACATCCATATGTGGTTAATATTAAGGGTTTGGAATTACCAGAAGATCTACAATACGATATATCACGATACTTTACTCACATTACAATACTATTACAATTTTAAATATGTTGCAATATGCTGAGTATTGCAATAAAATATATTGCGATATATTGCCATTTATTACCTTTTTTTCAACTGTAAATTATGTCCATAAAGGAAAACTTTGTCAACATCTGTTTTAGTTAACAAGATAAAGTTTTCAGTCTGTTCATTTCACTTCAATCTTTTTTTTCACAGAAAAATGTATCCAGTAAACTGAAAAAGCAATTGATAATATTATATTTGTAGGCCACCTAAAGTTTAATTTGTATTTGTAATATTAATAATTCATATAATACAAAAATCGATACTTGGCACTGTGTTACGGTACGATATTGCCACACAAAAATATTGTGATACTATGCCGTCTCGATTCTTTCCCCCACTCCTAGTTAGTAGTATACAGCTGTCCATTTTTAAAAATGTAATAATATGAGATCAGTACTTGGTATTTGCCAATTCCCACGTACATGTGTTGGAATCAGTAGGCTATTGGGAGCAGTCTATCCAAGAAACAGTCCCTCAGATATACTCCATGTAAAACCAAAAATTGTATTTTTTACTTGGGGCTTTAGTGGTGCTAGTAAGCACATGGTAGGCTAGCTAGTTATGCTAACCATCTCCTGGCTGTAGTTTAATATTTGAAAGACAAATTCAAGAGTTGTGTCAATATTTTCATCTAACTCTTGGCAGGAAAGCAACTTAGTCCAGTCCTTAGATCATACACTGTTGTGAGGATGACTGTCCCCATGTTATGTCCCCGTAAGTTTTTGGGGACCATACCAGACTGCTGTGCAAAATTTGGCCATTTTATTTCATGGGGCGATTATTATAGTAAGCATAAAGACAGAGAGACAGAATAAAGAAACTACATGCAATCAGCCATTTGGGCCCAGTCGTCTAATAAAATGTTGTTTTGCAGTTACAACAGTTGACTGAGCTTGCCAAAGTCTAACCGTAAACTGTCAATTAGCAGCAATGAGCAGTCAGATGTGCATATTGGATAGCCCCGGGGGTTTATTAACCCTTGACCTTGCACTGATTGGCTGGCTTAGGAAATTCCACAAACGGACTGAGCCTTTTATGCTCTTCACTAAGCCCCGGTGTGGAGCTTTTCTTTCTGCGCATTGTATTCTCTGGTGTTTATCTGTCCCCTTTCTCTTTCACTTCCTCCAAAACACACCGTTTCATGTGATTGGGTGGGGGGGGGGGGACCATCAGAGCCAAGGCCATACCAGAGCTATCCCCATGTAAGCCAGGTGGGTTCCCATTACATGGAGCCTTGTGTTGCTTTAAAAGAGGAAACAAACGTCGTCTACAGATAAGCCAGAGATGTTGTTTTGTTCTAGCACCAAGAAATGTGAACTCTAAACCGAGGCAAAGTTTAAAGATAAATGGATAATTATAAACTGTCATTACTGTGTGCAGGGCACGCAGCAGAACTCCAGACTGCCAGCATCTGATACAATAAAGCCAGTGGACAACACATAAAAGTAAGGCCAAAAATTTCTAAATCTAAGAAGAGAAGGTACTTGGGAAAGGTGAATCTTAAATGCTATGCAGCAAAGCCAGCGACAGATGCAACAGACAAAAATATGTGGACTTGAACGAAAAGAAAGAGTGGCCAAAAGCCACAGGAGCCATTATGGGAAAAGCAATACAAGCAACAAGCACTGGGCAACAATATAAGCAATATGAAATTAAACCTCTAAAGCCCATTCCAGCCCGCTTTTTTATTCATTAGTTTATCAAACCTTAATGTAAAAATGCATCCACCAAAACCAACCCGTAGCAATGTATGCACCAGTCAAAGGAGAGTACATCCACAGAAAAGAGGGATGAGAAAACAAAGGGAAAGAGGGAGCACAGGCTGGAGGAGGATACAAAGTTCAGCATGCTGTAGGATACATACCCTGCTTGGCTACAATCTCGATAGGGCAGGACAGAAAATACACTATAGAAGGATCTTCTGCCACTGATAAGGACTATCCTATAAAAACAAAAATGGCAAACAAGCTAATCAATATCTATCTGACAAGATCCACAGATTAAAGTTGGAGAGAGTGTGTAGTAAAAATAAGAATGAAGGGAATGAGCTGAAATTTCAGTACGAGAGTGTGTGTTGTTTTGTCGTATTGCAGCACATGTTGCATATTTCAGTGGTTTGGGGGTAACAATGATGCATTTTTTTAATAACTTACATTAGCATATGCTACTTCTAAAATAAACTGCCTTATACTTGTGTAAACATACGAACAGTATCCAACCAGATTTTCAGCTCTGACTTAAAAATAACATTACGACAATCTCAAAATTACTTGTTTTAATAGCCTCTACTCACAGACACATGATGAATCTCACTACTTGAAACGAAATCAACATGAGGACATAAACAACATGTGAGTCACGGCATGTTTCAGCATCAATTAATCAACAAACACTTGTGGCTGTGGATATGAGGAAAAACAACTTTATCTATCAGGAGACCAAATTAAACACGGGGAACTAATCAAGATGCTACACTGATTGTCTAAACAAGAGATGCTGTGCTAACTGTCTGCACTTTAGAAAACAACTCAACTGAAAAATTACTTCCTCAGAAAGCACCAAAACTAAACTCATCACTGCATCACAAAACAGCCTGAAAAGCAGCTAACTGAATTAGATTTCAAATCCAAAGAATGTGACATTGATACTGATGAAAATCACCAGAGCGGTCAACACTTCCTGGGTGTCCTGGCCTAGATTAAACCATCTTTCCTTTGGTTATATTCTGCACACCCTGTAAAACATCATCATTAACACCACTGTGTAATGTCTTTTATATATAGGGATTTCTGTGCTGCATACATGCTTATTTAACTGTGACACACTGACATGTGATTTATCTTTTAGTGGTGATTTCATGGTGTGATTCAAAATTTTTAACAGTGATCACATAAAGATTAAAATAAAAATTCAAATCAGATTACACTTGTGTGTGAATGGACAGAATTCTCAATCGATTACATTTTATCTATGAGTCAGTATGACATGCTGTGAATGGGCCAGGCCTTGTAATGTGAGAAACATCCAAACTGCAGCTCACTGACTGGGGCAGCCTGCCATTATGCACTGAGGACTTGTATTGACTGAGGGATGGCGTTGTTTGCCTTCATACCTTCCATTGCGCATATCATGTTGCCTCATGTTCTTTATGAAGTGGATCTTCTTGAAGCTCTTTGGTCGGGGTGAACCCGATAGGGTTCGGCATCTAAAACGTAAAACAAAACATCAGTATCTCATAAAAAAGAGAAACTATGCCAGTGGGATGCATTACAGTGAAGTGAGTGTCTCAGTATAGACAAAGTACAGTTGCAGACAGTGTGGACAGTGTTTCTGTGCAGTTTACTACCTGCGCAGAGGTGCATTCTCCTCAATGTCCTCTAGCGTTTCAAGCGAAGAGCGCTGAGAGATGAGTCTTCGTCTGGGAGGACAGACAGAGGGGAAGTTTGAATTTAGCAGATATGAAGAGACATCATCACACCGAACACAGAACAAATTGTCCTTTTGCAAAACAGATTTTAGAAGTGTGTTTTTTGCTGAACACGTAAACACATGGCCCTGCAAAGCAATTTGATTAAAAGGCACAACACTAAATCAAAGTATATTCCACAGCACAGCAATAACTAAAGTAGAGTGGGCACCTGAAATCCATCCATTTCCTAATAAACTGAAGTTAATCTAGCTTTTAGAATAAAACAAAGTATCAGCATTCACAGTGCAGGGAATTAAACCCCAATCTCTCTTTATCTACCTTGTGTAAAGCAATAGGTCAATAAGTGGGTAAAGGTGCTATCCGCCTCACTGTGGTTTTACAAATCTACTGAGAAACTGAATAGCATGGGAGATACCTGTAGCTCATTTTCTAGCGATAAACATTTTGTTTAGCCTGGTAATGAGATAAATCTGCAAACTCCTGTCTTAATTTGCTCTGGTTCCCCTCCCATTCTAACACCAGGCTGACGAAACTCGGATCAAACTGTCAAACTGTTTAATCCATTTTTCAAATTTAACTAAATACGTATAATTGCTCTTTGTATCAGTATTAAACAATGAATTGTGCCTAAAGTAACTGTTTTCTAAACTTGGAAAAGTTTCTTGATTTAGACAAAGATCTAATCTAAAAATTCTGACAATGCATTTGATGCCAACTTTTAATACTTTACACTTCTCGATAACTGATATGGGCGCATTTTGGTCAGGCCTCAAAAGCATTGAGGTCCGATTCAAAGCCCTGAAACTAAGTACTTGTGTGATCACTGAGGGCCTTGAACAAAGGTCAAACAACTGTGTAAAATTTTCACCATTCTCAGTCTGTTCTGTGGTTAATTTACAAAACTATGTCTTGGACAGGCGAGTTATGATCATCCATCAACACTTCTGTCTGCCTGTGTGGTCAATCATCACTCCTCAATCTTACGTACATCACAGAGAATTTTCCAGGATCAGAGCCGCTAAGAGGATAACGAGCTGGCTCGCCAAGCACTTTGTGTAACACATTTTGTCACAGATGGCCTTTATTTCACACTTTAGCTGCAAGACTCAACAGGCTAATTTTGCTGGACCACTTTTATATGATCGGCTGCCAGTTTAAGAAACAAACCCACATGTGATAGCTAAGTATGCCTGAGCTGTTCCAAAATTAGGTTGTAATTGCATGTTTAGCACCACAATAACAACATAATCTGAGTCATTAGCAAGCCCTTACAAAAAGGCCACACTTAAAAGTAGTGAAAATTAACACGTTGGTGGTCACATAACAAAAGCGTGACACATTCTCCCAAAGGGGTCTATCTGTCATCGTGCGCTAAATAAATCTGCAGCAGAGTCGGAAAGGCCAAGTATGAGCACAAACGACTGTCTGTCTGCACCGTGCATAGTGTATATCATCTTAGACTGTCCGATTCTTTTCATAAGTCACAATGTGTTGTAATGCTGTAGGCCCTGCAGCACTGAGACAAGCTGATGACACTTGCCCTGACCTGCCCCCTCTTCACTGAGCCTTTCTGCCAAAGGGGGAGACAGCGGAGCGTAAAGCAGAGTGGCTGGTTAATAAACGACAGAGCATGAGGACAGATTAACAAAAGATGACTCTGTCCTTGAGGATCTCCCAGGGTTTAAACCAACACAAGCTGAGTGAACAGTGTATATCGGAGGAAACGGGGTGAGATAAGTGTTTACACGATGAGCCCGACTGTTGGAGCAGACAAGAAACCGAGAGCCATTATACTGGCTAACCTCTCTGCGCTGTATATTATGACCCTAATGATCATAAACTGGAGGGAAGAGCATTAAGCTCTGATAAAGTGCATGAACAGTGCGTTCTTTAGTCCATATGAGCAGAACAATGGGCAGCTGACATGGTTGCAATGAAGGGGCGTGACCTCTGCCTGAGCGTCAGACGAGTGGGATCATGTGTTTTATGGTCAGTCTGACATCATCCATCTGATGGAGGAGATAGCTCGGCTGACTAAGGAGCTGAGACTACATATACTCAAGGAGAACAAGGCTTCTAGCTTTCTCAGGATGGTGCATCACTTCATTTCTAAAACTATTTTATGCTAAATTAAGCTTTACAACAATTTAGGTCATGAGCAAATATTTCCAAGGCGTCATTCTTTCATATTTTAATTTATCTAAAGGATTCAATATTAATGTTTTTTTCATTTAATGTAAAAATTGACTTCAGGCAAGTAGATTTCTGCCCCACTTGCCTAAAGTCAATTTTTACTTGCCCCTATAGATAGTTTTGTTATTTATTAGCAGTTATCAAATAACAACAAAGAGTAAAGAAGGGAGAGGCAGCCCTCTTTGCTGCCATGCAAGCAAGATGCTGTTGGCTCATTATGGCACTTCAGTAACGTTTTTCGTAAACTTGGTGTGCCTTTTAAAAACAATCTAGTTTTATCCATCTTGCTTCCAAACTTGTGGCAAATTTTGCAGTAGAAAGTTTGAGTTTCGCCCACATTCTCTAATGCCACACAACTTAACTTCTGTTTCCATCCATCTATACATTTTCATCACCTTATCTGAAGCCAGGTCGCAGGGGTAGCAGGCTGACCAAAGTATTCAGACTTCCTCTCCCCAGCAAGACTTTCCAGCTCCTCCTGGGGGACCCCTGAGGCGTTCCCAGGCCAGACAAAATATGTAATCCCCCCAGGGTGTTCTCGGTCTGCTCCAGGGCCTCGTACCAGTTGGACATGCCCAGAACACCTCTAACGGGAGGCGACCAGGAGGCATCCTGATCAGATGCCCAAACCACCTCAACTGACCCCTTTTGACGCGAAACTCCGAGCTCCCTCTAATGTACGAGCTTCTCACCCTATCTCTAAGGCTGAGCCTAGCCACCCTTCTGAGAAAACTCATTTGGGCCTTGTAACCACAACCTCCTGTTTCCAGTATAACTGAAATTCTCATTTGCGCTTCAGCTCACAAACTTTGTCTTTATCCTCCACCATTTTTGTCACAAGCGGCTGATCTGTACTGTGCATCTGAAACTCTCAATAAGATGAGACAGAGTAAAGATGGGTCTGTCCTTTGCTGCTTCCATCATCAGCTCTGGAAATACAATATGTTTAATATGTAAGATCTGCTAGATTTACTAACCCAACGTAGCAATACGGTAACAATGGGACTCTGGCGTGAATCACACTGCCTCTAGCTAATCTATCTATCTATCTATCTATCTATCTATCTATCTATCTATCTATCTATCTATCTATCTATCTATCTCTTTACTCAGGAGTCGGTGGAGACCAAAATAGAGCTAAATGGATGCTAATGTTTCTCTGTGTCTCTGCATGTGTAAATAGGCAACTGCTTGCCTTTATATGGTGATAACATGTCCATGTTGTGTTCACGGCTTGTGGCACTCACACCAAGTGGTCAAAAAAGTCACTTAATGCAGGTTTATACAGGTGTAGGTCTGGACTTTCTTAAGTCAATCTTAATATACTACTCACACACTCATATGCACACTGAAAAAGTTATTGTTTGCAGAGTTACTGTTTGCTGCTGTAGAAATATACGGCTCATTTTAAGGTATCAAAAACACAACTATTCTTAATTTCAGGTGATTATAAACTAATACAAACATAGTTGTGAATATACACCTTTTCTGTCAATAGATACCCCTAAATCCTACACACTGGACCTTTAACTCTGCAAGACTGTTAACTGTATCCCCTTAGTCTATCAATTTGTCTCCCTTACTATGTGACATTTTGTCATTTTTCCAGTCCAAATCTCAGTGCATTGTTACTGATCTTCAAAAAATCATTCAACAGTTGGACGAAGAGCATGTTTCCAGTTCACGAGGACGCCGCTGAACTGTGAGGACTTTGATCCAGGCGCTGTAGATGAATAGCAGCAGGACGTGTTTTTAATGCAAAAGATGTTTTCCAGGCGAGTACAAATCCTACAAATGATAACACTGCCCAGGACACTCATTCACATCAGGCACGACTCCTACCAACTAGGGTTAGAAAAGTCTGGATCTACCCAGTTTGACATTAACAAGGCCTGGTCAGAAGCTTCAAAGAACCCTCAGTGTAAATCAGTGTCAGGGTGAAACAGGCGTCCCTCAGTATCTCCGACACAAATCCTGCTATTGTTGCCCTCAAAGTGATTTTGTTTAAGCATGTTTTATAAAAGCAACCCATGCACCATTAGGCTATTTCTACAGCAAACACAATGCTGTCCTCTTGCTATTAAAATGTTTCAACAAGCTATTGATACCCTGTCCAGCGTGATGCCACGCAATGACGCTATAAGACTCAAGTGGACTATTTACATGCGGAGATTAAACAGTTTCACACGTACACCCTGTTGGCAGTTTGCCACAGGACATAGTCTTCTGTTTTTTATTTTGAGAGTCACTGAGTGGAAATAAATGTAATGCGGTGTGCTTCTGCACACAAATACAGCTCAGACAAAACGGTAATGTGATTATTCTGATAAAAAAAAAAATCAGTCAGAGCAGTTCAGCCTCTCTGATCCTCACACACACTGAGTACAAATGGTTGTATCAGCAGATTTGAAAAATAAACAGGCAAAAAAGAAAGTTAACGGAACAGAAACACAAATAAAATAGTTCTGTTAGCTGTTCAGGGTGAGAAACTGAACAAACCATAATGTGGAAATTTAACTCCGGGGTCCAATTTGACATTGCATGAAGAAAAACACATGCTGGCCCTTGTTGCTCAGTGTTATACTTAATGTAGGTCTCTCAGTCAAATCTTAAGGGCCCTTCTGAGGGTTTGTTGACAGTTCAGACACTGAGAAGGAAAATGAAGCATTCTTATATAATCCTGTGATTATGCCAACCATGATCTCAGCGAACAACAATCAACCTCATAACCAGAAGTATGTGACCCATTCGCAGAAAGCTCCACAGGACCATTATAATGGCTTGCGCTGCTTGTTTTCCAGCCACAGTCTCTGCTGCCTCATGCTAAATACAATCCTGTTCAAGTACTGCATGATTCTGCACTACCTACTGGTGATGGGAATGTAACTAAAAGAGGCTGTGAGATAGAAGACCTGGATGTGTTTTAGGGGGGGAAAGAATGAAATGAAAATAGCTCTACACCTTAGGCAGACAAGGCCAGATGGTAATAGGTATGCTATATTTAAAGCTGCGGCTCTTGCTGTGCTGATTCATGATGGATGAAGGCTGAGGAGTGGAGGGAAAGCTGAATATGAAATCATCCATCATTTTCATGCATTAGATTCTGATGAGGATATGGTCTAAATCAGCTTTGGCCTCAGAAAGTCTATTTTGGCAGCACATCAGAGGCTCTGCGACTTCCTGAATGGGAGCAGCACTGAGGGCCAAAAGTCTGAGGGGAGAGTGTGTCTCTGATGCCCCTGGGAGAGGAAGTAAGGAACAGAAAATACAGAGCGGAGAGCCAGGCTGCTTCTCAGAAAGCCTGGGCATCCTGCCTCTCCCAGCCAGGGACCTCTGGACACGTTTCCACCAGCTGCCCTCAGAAAACAAACCAGGCACTGTGCAGAGCGCTCGTCTGTCTGCGCGCCGGTGGAATATGGCCACGCTCCATCAACAGGTTGCTTACTTCTCAACATTAGAATTCATTTTGTGTGGACGTCCTCCAAAGCAAATTCCAAAAGCAGGGTACAGTCGGGGTTTAACAAATTCAGTCTGTTTACTGACTAAGCAACAGAATGGCTGTGTAGACATGAGATGCAACACTGTGGCTAAGGCTGGGTGTAAACCTCAATACGTTTTTTTGGTACCAACCGAAATGTGTCTGTAGCACAAATGAATGAAAACTGACAAGTACCAGAAGCTGGCAGAGAATGTTTTGAGCACAAAGTTTAAGATTTCAATATGCTCATGTTTAACACATAAGAAATCTGGCTTCTTTTGTTAAATGAAAAATGTTTTTCATTCAACATAAAAACATATCACCCTAAAACTTTCATTAAAAGCCTAGTCCCTTATACTAGCCCGATGTGGGTACGCATTTTGACAAATAAACACCTGTCTCAATTAGATGCCTGGTCTGGTTGCCAAGTTGTTGTTTTTTTATAGAAGTTCTTCAGATATATAAAGTAATTAATTTCATCATTGTAAAGCACACTTCATTCAAAGTCAACAGAAACAAAATAAAACTCACAAACGTCATATTGCTTTGTCTTCCCACTGTTCTAACAATTACCAACTGTGCTTTAGTTGAAATAATCCCTTAATTCAACCAGTTAGATATGAAAACATGCTGGCTCTATACACTCTAAAATTACTGTTAATTTCAATGGAGTCTGGTGGCTTCGGCGATCGTGATGTCAAGGCTGTTTCTGGTTATTCAAAAGAGATAATTATCTTTAACAAAAAGGTCTATCTCTGTAGGGATTCTCTTCATGATGTTGTCAGACATTTGGAATAATAATCTGAGCCTGTGAGCGACAAACACAAGCACTTTAATTGAAGGTGCGAACATGCCCTGAGTGGTTACATTGCAGCCCGTTTTGTGGCTCGCCCTCTCACTCAATAATGGACCCAATTTTAAAAATTCTTGTTCCCATGAGTCACTCAAGACACAAAGACATGGGAAAATAGGGTCCAGCTTGAGAAATACAGAAGTTATCCTTCCTTCCCCTAAAGTTCATCCTTGACCTTGAAAACAGCAACTGACTGAACAATCTAAACACAAGCTCTATATAGCTTTCCATCATATCTTCCTCAGCATATGGAGTTTGCCCAGCTGTCATTAAATTGTAGATTTTCAAATTTCCATTTCTCTGACTATTTTAAGGACTTCTCGACCATGCTGGCTCAAATGTTGATGCTCCAGATCAGAGTAAAGGACCTTGTGGTGAGACCGCACTGTCAACCGCTGTTTCCAAAGTCAAGAATGAACTTTCAGTCTTGACTTTTACGCCAACATGAACAGGAGGTCCTTAAAGTGCTCAGGAAAATGGAAACTGAAACATCTCCAAGCCCATGACAACTGGGAAACACCATCTGTTGAGGAAGATTGTGTGATATGATCTAAAAGTCCAGAAAATGGAGCTACTAAATGGACTTTGTGGAGAGATTGTTCTGTCAACTAATGTTAACTTCATTTTAGGCCGGTGGGTTGCTTCAACTGTGAAATTTTAAAGCTGCAGGAAATGGTGTTGTAATGGACTATTCTTCATTGTGAGGTGTTTCTGATGTTTTGTTTAATTCCTGTACTTTGAGTGTCTGTACACTGTAAGTGGTTTCTCTGGAAAAAAAAAAAACAGAAGGCATTTTTGAATGATTAATGGTGTGTCTTGGGTCTTATATAACTTCTTTAATGCACTTCTTTCACTATCAAAAAGTACAGATTAAGACTTTCGGAAGCTGTTAGTTTGGCAGTGCAATTTCCATGAGGTCAGGAAGGGGAACTAAATGCTTATTGAGTGTTTCACCATGAAGCAGAGCTTCCTGAGAAGTCTGGCAGAGACACCAGAGGGAGGAGAGGATCTGAGTAAGAGTGGGGCTCTGAATGGAAAGCAGAGCAGAGAGGATTTGACAGCAGGTTCTGACAGAGAGAGAGCCACGAGAGACGACTGTTACTGACAGCTGTCCTGCCGCGAGGTCGGGCCCTCCAAACTCTCCCTGCGCCTCCAGCGTGGAGACAGAGAGGACAAATAAAAGACATCCACACAGAGCAGCCAGCCCCTGTTGTTTATGTAGTTGAACAGCGGTGTAGAGTTACAGGATGTTTACATCACGCTGAGGAGAAGGAGAGACAGCAGGTGTGGGACAGGTTCTTCGAATGACGTTCACTAAAAATAATCTGAGGTCTAGTAAATTTGACAATGAACATGAGAGCATGTGCACAAGTAAGGAAGACAGAAACTGCTGAGTCTCCTCTCTGGGGAAACTAGGTTACAGCTGCTGGATCTGTGATCATACTGCACTATCTGTCCCTGTGCAGACCAGTGAGTCACAATCACCTGTACGCAGTAAATAAACAAACACCTGAACTTCATCCTTCTGCTATGTTGTTGCATCCAGACAGACTGTGCACCTTTCCAAAGCAGCTGACTGTGTAAACCTGCAAAAAAAATATTCCTGTAGTGCTTATTCATTCAGGGCTCTGGTTAATGTGGTTGTGAGGAAAACACAAACACTTCAGGCACTGGAAGTTCAAAATAAAAGCTTCACTTTATACCATATGTGCAAAATTGTAATCTAATCTACTAAAATTTGACATTTTAAATAATCTGGCTGCAACTGTAGGCTGGGAAAACTGCAATAGATGTCTTCTTATGAATATTATTTTGTAAACATATGAGATCATGACAGTTGTCTGCAGGACTGATGACTAAATAACCAAATGTGCATGGAGGCTGGTTGCTCCTGTGCACCTCTGCTATGATTTGATTAGTTTGTTTGCTTGCTATGATGACATCAATGTGCAGTTGAACGGCCTGACAGTGCACATCCTGCAGACAAGCGTGCACCTATCAGTCACACTGTACTGCATGTTCCCAAACACCAGACGGCTCACACAGTTACCTTGATCTCTGCAGCTCTATCGCAGAGTTGGCTATCTGTCCGCCCTCCAGGCTGTAGTTCTGGGAGCTTTGCCTGGAGTAGGGTGCAGGTAGGATTCCCTGAGTGTACGTCTGCAGCCTCCCCCGAGCCGACGCTGGCACCGCGGAGAACGGCGAGCTGAAGGTGGAGGGCACGAAAGCGTCGCCCTCCGTGTCTGCACCCGCCTGGGCAGCCCCGGGACCCGTCCCAAAACTGGCCCGACTGCTGTTAAGGAGAGCCTGGTTTGCAAACGCGAGCGCCTGGGCGGCCGTGGTCGCAGCCGCCGCCGCCGCAGCAGCTGCTGCAGCTCCGGCGGCGCCAGCAGCTCCGTACGCCGTGCGCTCCGGAGAAACCAGGCTGTGTCTAGTCCTAGCCTCGAGCGAGTCATCCTCTTCGTGTTGATTGTCTGCGTCGTCTTGCACGGGTCGCCCATCCAGAGAAATGTTGCTGAGAAAAGACAACGCCGCTTGCCTCCTCCTCGGGTCTATTCGTTTCCGCGTATGCTCGATACTGGAGTGCTTGATCTGTAGCGTGGCTGTGGATGTGTTGCTGCTCGTGGCAGCCGCCATGGTCCGCTTCCAGTGATCCGAGTCCCCGCAGCAGCGATCTTACCTCAGTGACATTAATATAGTGATAATCGTGCTTGTGTTGGTGAATGGTAGTGGCCTGTCTTTTAAGTACATGCGTTTAACTGGGTGAAAACAGGGTGGTCACGTGTGTGCAGTATTGTGGCAGCACAGGGAAAATTTGGACCAATGGGCTGTCAGGAATACATGTGGGTTTTTTTCTTTTCCTGACTGCTGAAGCCTCCACTCGCTTCTCTGACAGGGTATGCCAAAATTACATAAACTAGGATCGGTATCTCTGAAGCAGTCTGACCTGCACTGTATCAGCCCCTGAACAACAGTTTCATGTGTTTAATATCAATATGGAAAACACACACTCTAAGAGACATGTTTCACATAATGTTGAGACAACTCTGCAGCCCTCTGCATTATTGCCACATTTCTCTCGAGCATGACGAAAGAGCTGCTTGCTGCTTCCTCAGTCGGCACAAGGAGCAGCTGTGTGCACAGTGATCAATGGGCGCTGACACAATGGGCCTGGCTCTGTTTGTTTTGAGAAAATAGATCATTTTCTAAACTGTACAAGTCAGCATCTCTGCAGCAATTGCGCCATCTGTCTGCTTGATATGCATTATGTGGGCTACCTTTTTTTTTTTTTTTTTTTGCCATAACCCATTTGAATGTGCCATCTAGTGGATTTTGGGTGACAACCACAGTAGCTGCAGCAAATAGTGACCGGTTTGAGCAACGTTTCGTGATTTATTGGTTATTAAATACCTTTCAGATAGCTTTCAGAGAGTCTTTAGTCTTTAGGGAATATTGGCTAAAGGTTGTTATTTTAATTTTAATTTTAAATAGCATATGGACAACCTTTGGATAATTCACTGAAGGTTCTCTCAAGTTTTTTTTATTTTTGAATTTTAATCAATCTTCAGGTAACCACCAGAAGTTGTTGTTATTATTATCATTATCATCATTATTATTATTATTATTATTATTAGTAGTAGTATTATTATTAATAATAATAATAATAATAATTTATTTTTACTATTTAAAAAAAACATTTAAATAACATGGACAACCTTTGAGGATCATTCACTGAAGTTTTTTTTTTTTTTTAATTAAATTTTAATCAACCTTCAGGGAACCACCAGATTTCTTCTTATTATTACTATTATGATTATTAGTAGTAGTATTAATAATAATAATAATAATAATGATAATAATAATTTATTTTTTTTACTATTTTTTTCCTTTTTAATACATTTAAATAACATGGACAACCTTTGAGGATCATCCACTGAAGTTTTATTAAATTTTAATCAACGTTCAGAGAACCACCAGAGGTTATTATTATCATTATTATTATTATTATTATTATTACATTCTTATATAATATAATAATAATAATTTTATTATTTTAGTTTTTTATATTTAAATATATTTCTTAAGTTTTTGTTTTTTTTCATTTAAATATATTTAAATAACATATACACAACCTTTAGGGAGCATTCACTGAAGGTTTTTGTTTTGTTTTGTTTTTTAATCTTAATAAACCCTCAGGGAACCACCAGGGAACATTCCCCGAATGCTTCCTAAATGTTATTATTATTATTATTAGTAGTAGTAGTACTAGTAGTAGTTTCAGTGGTAATAGTAGTAGTATTACAACCTTCAGCAAACCACTAGGGAACATTCCCTGAGTGTGCTCTTAAGGTTTTGAAAAGCAACCTTCAAAGAACCTTCAGGGAATGTTTCCTGAAAGTTAATACCTGTTTGTTGGGTAGCCAACACATTTTGATGAGGAGCTCAAGAGAAGCACGTTTGGAGGATAATCAGGCATTCATCTTTTACTTGAGGATGTATTAATGTATTGTCTATGCTTACAGATGATTCTCAAATTTAAAATAACATGAAACAAGAGCAGATTTCACAAGCTGCAAGCACATACACCCATACATCCAGGTGTCCATGCATTCACATACAACCAAACAAACACTGGTCACCAGGGGCGTAAATATATAGACAGGCAGGGCGGTTGCACTGAGGCCCATGGGGTCAGGGGGCCCATAGGGAGAGAGTGGGCCTCCAACTATATGGTGGGCAGAAAATAGACCTCTGTGAATAATTTAAATAGCTACCTTAGAAATATGCCTGTGTTCAGAGAAAAACTCTATTTGCCATATGTGCCTCTGAAGAAGCAAACCTACCACCATCATGTTTGTCTTTTCCTTTTGTTATGAGACACATGCCTACTCTCCACAAACTACAAATACACTATAAAAAAACCTTTACAATCGAATGAAAAATCCCTTATTTGCGTTAGTATTTTTGTCATATAAAATGCAGTGATGATTTCTGGGTCATATGTTTTTTGGTGTTAACCAATGTCACGTCTCTATGTGACAATAAGATTATACAGTAGCTAGTCACTATTCAAATAATGCCTAAGTAAGACAGCCCCTTTATGAAAGGCGACATGACAGAACAGTATGTATGTGTATGTCTGTCTGTATGTGTTTGTGTGTGTTTTCTTATCATTCCACAAAATCCATTTGCAAGCTGTGTGCCTTTTTGTTATCAGCCACTCCCACTGCTCGCCACACCCTTTTAGCCAGTTGGCATGAACACAGATACACAGCTACACACTTGACGTCCATGCCAAATTTCATCCTCCTATAGGACAAAAACTGCACCTGTCAAAGGGCACACTTTCAATCTACTGTTATAGTCCTTTATTTCTTTTCATTACATTGGTTTTATATGGGCTGTAACTTTAACTTGCACAGTAAGACTGCAATGTTGCACCTCAAACTTAGCACCATATTAGCACCATATCTCTCAGTAGCAGCTATTTTGTCTGATGTGCTATGCTGTTAACTGTCTGGCCAATCAGACAGAGCCCTCACCATTAGGCTTCATCTGATTGGTCAGAATCTGCAGCATGTCAGCGAGGTTAATTAGGCTGTCATACTACTGTGCATGGTTTGTCAGTGCAAATGACAAACAGGAACTAGGGCCTAAAAATAGCCAACAACAACAGGAGAGGTGATGTGGCCCAAACACAGGTACTATACAAGTCTGGGTCATGTTATATGTTTGTTTTTTCACCATAAATTACAATATTTATGTTATTGCATGTCAGTGTTTTCCTCATATCTTGCAGCCCTAGTTTTTAACAAGTATTATGGCTACAGAAATGTCCTATAGTAATGTGAGGCAATGAGACATGGCTGCTACAATCATTATAGTATTAGAGTCTGAGTTGTCCTTAATAATGCCAGATATATTATCAGATGTTACTAATATATCTGATCATCTGAGAATATCAGCAATTATGAGTGATCTCATCAATACTAAGTATAGTTGTGACAACTTAAGTTAATCATTAGTCACTTAAAATCAAATTTTGGAAACTATGTTTGCTCATATACAGTATGTGTATGCAGAAATTAAATTCCTTTGTTATGGGACAGTTGCTGCCAAACCTACACGCTGCAGATTTGAAACAGATATCATAAAGCTTGTAACAGAGGCGATCCTCCAAGCCACAGCTCCATTAGCCCTGTCCTCATCTGCAGAATAGGTCTTACAAACCGGACAAATCATGTGAGATTAGTCTGAATTAAATTAAATCTTTAAAAAAAAATAGACACTGCTGGTATGTGAATGTGCTCTGTAGAGCCAACATAGCACTTCTTATCCACTAGAGGTCTCTGTTGGACCTCAAATCTGCTCTTTGCTGCATGTTTCCAACATTCTGCATTGCACAAAGGAGCACGCAGTAACTGCTGTTCATAAAGCCCCTGGGTGGATGTATATCATAATAATAGTGTATATGTACCTTGAAACCCCTGGCAGTGTGTTTTATTGCTGAAACACCATATATGACACAGGTTAGAGGCACTGATGATATTGACTCTTTAATGAGTATTGTCACTCATCCTCCAAGGTTATGGTAATGATATATACAGACACAGCACTACAGATGATCAATCTTTAGTGTCAGCTTTTGTTTTATATAATAATTTTATGTCAGGTGTGCTACCAATAAACACCCAAAATTGGTTTTAATTAAGTGTTTTTTATGTACAGGGAAAGTGTCACTAGCATTTAAAACCAGAGTGCTATATACAATATACCTACATCATTTAGCATCTGGCTCACTAACAACACTATACCCTGCAGATCTGTGCTCTGATTTTGCAGACAGCCTGGGCAACAATAACGTGTAGGAACTGCAGGTTCTTAGGCCCCAGTTAATCTGAGCAGTCCATCAGTCCCTGCAGCGCCGCAGCAAAGACTCCTGCCCTCGGCGAGAAACTCCGCGCTTCCTGTGTTTGTGTGAAGTTTCCTACTCATGAAGTACTTCAGCACCTCATTGTGAGGCTTCATGCACATGACTCTGCTATTACTTTCACGATGATTAAAGACAAACATGCCAACATGCATCATAAATTTCCTCGCACTGCCCTAAGAGGTAGAAACACAATACTGTAGTCTGTTAATGGATATAGCATTGTAAGGCAATGATTATGGCTCTAATAATGGAAGGAGAAGGTTTGAAAGAAAAATGGGATTAAGGTGAGAGGACAGAATGTGGAAGGAAAAGGGCAAAGATCAGGGACAACAATAGGGAAATAAAATATAGTCGTCCAGGAATTAACTGTTCTATCAAAATCGTGGAATTTAGTTCTCACTGGGAGAGACTCCCTGTCAGTGACGTATGGTTAGTGTTTCTGGTAAACGTGCGCCTGGGAAAGGTTTCACCTCTTTGTTTTTTTGCACCAATAACATTTTGAGCCATTGCAGGGTAAAGCAATTAAAATGCCTGCCAGGCTATTTCAGGGGTGCTAATGTCGCTGCTTGCCTTAGTTGGTCTTGCTGGGACACACTCTTTACATGCATGACACACACGCACGCACACACACACACGAATACAGGGCCAGGAAAGCATGACAGCATCACCTATAGAGTGCCTTAGCTCCTACTGCACCCAAGCAAGACAGCTATACTGTACAGCACAGTGCAGTATCCTCTCTGCAGTGGGGTAATGAAACGGTTTGCTATTGTTTCATTTTTGACACTGAAATCTCCCATATTCCCCAAAGGAGAATCAAATCTATCAACATTAGCAGCCGTGGTCAGATTAGGTGTGTGTTGATGAAGGATTTAGATAAGAGCGAGTGTGTGAGGCCAGCGCTGAGCTCTCACACGGGGACGGCTCGTCTTAATGGGACCGGGGTCTTATCACAGGAATCAGAAGAGCTCCCTGAAGTTCACCTCAGTTTAATCGCAGGCTTTCGGATGACACTTATATGGCCCAGTGATGTACTGGAAAGTGGAAAGGACCATTCACTTTCATAGGAGGGAAAATTATGGGTAATGAATTCAGTGACAAACACATGAAGAAAAACGTGTTTTTATTCTGTCCAGGGAGCGTTGATGAGTCAACGGTTCATGAAGTCTCTGAGGAAGGTTATGAGGCGGCCCAATCGCCAGAATAAATGTTGACTTTGTATGTTGCTGCAAACTATAGATGTGTAACATTTGTACATTTTATTTAGTGGATATGTTGAAACTTTACGCTTCTTCATGTTTCAGCAGTGCCGTGGTGAACATGTGGTTATATTTAGGCACAAAACCACTTGGTTATGGTTTGGAAAAGACCATGTTTGGGCTTAAAATACTCTGTTCTGGTGGCCCAGCTACAGATGGAGATGCCGCTGATGTCTCGCTAAAACACAGCTTGTTCTGTTGTTGTTCTTGGACAGTAGTCTGCAACTTCACAGCCGTCTTGCTTCGGCGTCACGTTATCCACCATCACCTCTACCTCCTGGTGACAAATCAGTCCATATACATGTGTTTATAACTACGTTAATTTAGACATGTTGATATGATACATATGAAATGTACAAATGTACTTATGGTTTGCAGAAACCTACACTGTCAACATTTTCTTCTGGCGACTGGGCTGAGGAAATAATCTGTGCTGATCTTTGGGACATGTATTTGCTCCTTTGTCAAGAGTCACACGAGAAGATTGCCACAGGTTAGCTTAGAGCAGAAGCAGGAAACAGGAAACAGCAAGCCTGGCTCTGACTAAAGGTAACACAATCAACCTCCTCTAAAGCTCACTAATTTACACATTATATCTTGTTTGCTTTATTTGAAAGGCTTGAAACAACACATTGTGGTTTTACAGGGGCTTATGTGACGGACTGGTTCTTGGTTGGGAATAGTGACTTCCTGGAGACTTATCGTCAGTGAAGTTGCCAGGTAACTGACTTTCTAATATCCATACACACAAGTGTTTTGGCACAGTTTCAGAATTAATCACCATCTATGCTAACATGCCTGAAAATGCATATCACATGACCATTCACATACACTAGGCATGCTGGTGTAAACAGGAGGCAGATTATTGACTCTGCGATTGGTTGCTCAGTCACAGAGAACACTACAGAGGAAAATTAAGACCAAAGATTTCTTTTCTTGGACCGACAATGAGGTGGAACTGGTACTGAAAGTAACACACGAGCATAAGGTGGTAAAGGCGGTGGAAAACATAGATTGTGAGTCACTGCAAAGCAAATACGTTGACATATCAGAGCGGTGCCAGGAGCATTATCCATCTCCGGAGGACGCCATGGCAATTGGAAAGGAGTATCCGCACAAGAAGAGTGAAATCACAAAAGGTATGTAGCCATAGCTGTATTGTTTTGGCTTAGCATGTCATGTTTGGTCAGACCCATTTGGGAAACAAATGTGGGTGTCTGTATCTCAGACTAAAATGCAAACCCTTGTTTTTAAACTAAAGAGGGATCAGCAGCATTTTTAAAAGTCTCCATGTTAGGGGTTTGAATTCACCAGAGTAGTGAGGATGCTAGACGTTCTCATGCTCGTGTCCAAAAATGTTGAACTATTCCTTTAAAGGTGGCGCTTATATTGAATAAGGATGTGTCTGTATGAAACGCTCGCCAGCCCAGACTCTGCCTGTTTGTGCCTGACTAACACAGATATGCTTATCCTGGTTGAGTGTTCGTGCTCTGTGGTCAAGAGGGCAGGGCTGGTTTTGGTGGGGTCCACAGTTAGAGGAGAAGGAGGAGGAGGGTCTGCGGTTGTGGCCTGGGATTAATGACTCTGTTACAGGTCGTGGAGAGGGAGCCCACCCGCGTGCCACAGCCCCCCAACATCAAACATGCCGTATTATGTTGATCTATGGAGATGGCTGGGCAGCACTTTCAACTGAGTCAGGCCAGGTCCATCAAAGGATTTATCTCTTCACAAGATTAAAGGGGGCCAAGGCGTCTGCCAAACAAAGGCTAACTCAGGGGGTCAGCTCAGGTCCTGAACTGAGAGATTTACACTGAGACAACCTTCAGATCGCAGAACGACCCTGAAGAAGACTGTGACGTCTGCCTTAAATCTGACAGCTTGTAAATTAAGTTAGCAGTTAGCTCGCTGATACTCATATCATGATTGTCCCATCATGATTGATAAATAATCCACAGATATGATCTAGTCACACATATCTCTGCATGTATGAATTGTAAATGCTCAGCAGTATCGTCCGACGCTATAAACACATTAGCACATACTTTCTGTCAGACCGTGGGGCAGGCAGAGTTTAAGTTATTCAAAACCTCCTTTATATTTCTGACATGTTCCTGGCATCATTCAGGATTCCAAAGTAATGACAAAATCACTTTTTGGGAACATTAGGTCAGTTATTTTTTCACATTTCCTTTTAAATAGTAAGACGGGATCTATTGTTAATGTTGTGCGTGAAAATCCGAACCACTTTTGTACAAATTCATGTCACATCCAGTGACTTGTTCCTGTTGCTTTGACCTTTGCGCTCCTTGCTATTAGTCACTGTGTAATGTTTTTGGTCTAGGAATGTAGGCCTGTTTCACTGTTGCACTGTTGCACTCACTGTAAGATGCTCTGTGTAATTTAACAGCCAAATACCAGAAAGAAAATTCACAGGATTTCATGTGGAGTACAATGTGAACATTAATTATTAACCCCGTGTCTCATTTTACTGTTAACGCTCTTCCTCATCCGTCTTTGGTCCTTCTGCAGTTTGCACACCAAATGCAGACATGAAAAACAATTTGGCCACAACCATTTTTTTTTCAAGAATTTCCTACTTTTGTTTTCTTTTAGACGATTTTCCTCCTTTTAAGAGTATTAGCCAGTGTTTTTGGTAACATACTTTGCTGTTTTCGTTGTGTCTCACAATGAAAACACTCATTTATATTCATTTGGAATCGAGTGGGTGAGAGACATGAAGAGGACTGGTGGCAAGATACGATCGGATGACGTAGGCTCACACACATGAACACGGGAGTTTTAGACGGGGCTTGAACTTGGGCAAGAAAGCCTTAAATCAGGGTAAAACATTTGCAGGAATGCAACTTCGCATACCTTGCAATTTATTTCACATGGGAATATTTGTCTCACTTATAAAATCTGCAGTGAAGAGTGTTGGGTGATGTTAATGGAGGAGTGAGATGAAGGGAAGAAATGACTTTTATTTGAATTCTTTTCTTCTTCTAAAGCAGTCAATCCATAATAACTATAAAGCAGAGGAGAAATGTGACCTGTGCTGACTTTTTTTTTTACACCTTGTTATTAATAAAGCTACTACGCTGTTTTGATTGGCAGCCAGCTCGCCATTGTCTAGTTCATGATTAGCAGTATGAATGCTGAAAGGGTGCAGCTGAGCTTTTTGCTACACGCTAAAAGCAGCAATATTAGAGAAATAAACATTACAAAGCAGAATTCATTTCTGCAGATTCTGAACCTTGAATGTATTTATGCAATGAGCAAATACTGCGGTCATTATTCTTTTAGTGTGTGTAGGTGTGTGTGTCTGTCTGTTGGCCTATCTTTGTATGCACATATCAGTATTAGCACAGTGTTGCTACGTGCTTCACCACCAAGCCTCGCCCATAGTAGGAGGAGAGTACAGGGCAGGGTCAACACTGTGTGAGCCAGAAGAAACGCTGTGCCTGGCACCACCACACACTCACACACAAACACACACACACACACACTAGACAGGCAACCTTGGGAATCACAGCCAAAGCAGAACAGAATGTACATTAAGGAGGTCGTCTTTCCTCTGCGCTTCTTCTTATTTCTCTCCCTGCACACTCAATCCTAAATACATAGTGAGGCTAAAAAAGTTCCCTGAAAGTTCTCTGAAGTGAGGTGAAAATTGTAGGTTAACTCAGCTCTCCTTCATTTATGATACTTCCTATTTGCTTCCCTGTTGTGTAAGTGAAATCAGAGACAGTTTGCCACCATAACGTACAGCTCAAAGAGCACTGGCTCCGTTTTACTGTGATGTTTGTGTCTTGACATCAAGAGCGTTTAAAGGTTGAAGAGCAGTACGCCATAATCAGGCCCTCGCCCTGCTGCTCCCTTCCTCCTTAAGTCACTGTCAAGCAGTTTTAGCCTTGGAGGTCACATGGCTAAACTTTGCCTTGTAAACACCCATCGCCTGGTTTTACCTTTGTGTTAAATGTCCTGCTTTAACAGTGCACCCAATGAGTAGCAGATGAGGGGAGTTGTGTGCGTACGGTTTATAGGTGTACATGTGTCAGTGTTGGGTGTGCTGTCATCTAGGACTTGGAGGATCTATTGCAGGTCTTGGGAATTTAGAATTAGTATGGGGGGGGGGGGTAGTGCGCCGTTTTATGGGCAAAATGTGAAACATTACCCGTAAAGGTAACTGACCCACAGACCGGAGAGGAATCAAAGGAATCAGGAAGGGGTCAGTTTTTCTATCAGGCACCACAAATGATTTAAACTGGAAAATACACACACAAAAAACAATTCTGAGAACATTATTCAAGTATGTTTTTTTTTAGCTCTTTTTGCTACCATGAATGATAATTTTGGCTCATTACAACTTAGATCTTCTCTAGTAGTTTTGGCCATTATAGCTTTTACCATCGTTTCTATTAGTAATAATAATTTTGAATCCAACAAAGTAGTGGTAGGATCTGAAAACACAGTGACATTGTTAAAGCTGTAGTTGGCAACTTTTATAAAAATACATTTTCTGTCATATTTAATGAAACTGTCACGATATCCTGACAGTATAGTCATAATCTGTGAAAAAAAAGATGTTAATGCTCCATCTAGTGCTCCTTGTTGCATTTGCAAGAATCTACCGTGTCTAAATGAAAACAACAGTTTAGGCAGATGATCTAAACTTCCTTAATTAGAGATAAAATAAAAAGTGAGCACACTCGTAGTGTTAATCAGTCATTGTACTGATTAACATTCTGTAAACTGCGATGAGTGTATACAATGGACAATATGCATAATAATTTAACCTTGGTTTTCTCATACAAATAATTTGGCTAACCTGGTGTTTTTCGTTCAATTCCCAATCATACTGCATAACAAGAACATAGGCATTAAACGAGGCTGCCGAATAAAGCATTATGTTCAAGGACAACGTTTAAAAAATTGTTGCTTTCTCAGATATCAGTGCATGGAAACCACTGCATAGTTAAACAGCAAATAAACTGTGGTTAAAGTATAGTTAAGGTTACGGAGAGTTGGTGGTTATGTTACGCAGTGCATACTCAGATCCCTTACATGAAAGTTAGATTTGCACATGGTTCACTGGATGTCAGTTGCGAGCTAAGACCAATATGGACATAACTGATACTCAGCCCGTATGATTGTGTTCCTTACCCAGTCTGGCCTCTTTTAAAGCTATAGTTGGTAAAATTTTCTGAAACTGTCCTCATAGTAGTACATGAGACAGATAATCTGTGAAAAAAACATGTTCCTCTGCTTAAGCCTTGTGCTCCTAATGGCATTTGTAACAATCCACCATGCATGAAGAAAAACAACCTATCAGAGCCAAAGAGTCTCTCACACAGCTGTAAATCATGTCACTCTCTGCTCATGAACTATGGTCAGACTGTCAATCTAGGCAGCGCTGATCAAATTTGAATCAAGCTTCTGTTACTGCATTTGCTCTGGTGGGTGGTGCTTGGTTTAGGCTCAACTGTTTTCAGCAACGTGGGCGGGTTGCAAACTTTCTCACTTTACAGCTAAATACCGCATAAAAATATGTTTCTGAAAAAAAATTGAGACAGGAAATAGGCAATGCAGTAATCCTTCCTAGTTTGACAGTTTGACTGCAGTTTACAAACAGTGATTGACACAGTTTACAGCTGCATTAGAGTCTCCTCCACTCTGATTGTTTTGTGTAATGTCTGTCTGATCTGCTGTTTCTTGCCCCGATGGAATTTGTTGTTGTGATGTTACCGTGTTCCCAGATCTCAGCATATATTTTGGTAAGTACAATGTTATGTTATCAGTACCAATAGATTTAAAGGCCAAAGTAACAGAAAGTGTAATAAACTTATTTTATGATTTAAAAAATGTAAACGATGGTGTGTCCTGGTCGCCTAGTAGTTGAGAGATGTACCATATAAATGATTGATTCCGCCTTTTGCATGTCACACCCCTCCCTTTCACTTTGTTTCCTGTCTGCATCTACTCTGTAAGCTATCAAATGAAGACAAAAGGGCAAAAAAAAGATTTAAAAAAAGCAAATAACGTGTTACTGATGTTATAAAAGTGTTTCAAAGTGCACAGATTTCAGTCCTGTCTTGACTGCAAGCTCACCACCTTGTCCCAACAGCTTCCTGTTATAGATCCCTGTTGCTGTTGATGAGAAAGGGTTGAGGGAGAGAAGAGAAAACACAAGCAGCAGATTTCAGGCATTCTACAACGCATTAGGTCATGAGAATTGGATCTCGCGCTGTTTAAATGATGAAATGGCTCACCAAAGGGACCTCGATTGAGGTCCACACAATTGGTCACCAAGAGGTCATCTCCATCCGAGAGAAGGGAAGGAATGATAAATACGCTCGGCTCCACACAATTATTAAATTTCGGTGTTCTTTTTTTACCCCTTCTCAACAGTAAATGAAGTTGTTCTTGAGGGCTGTTTAGGTTCGAACATGAGCTTTGTCTTCGTGTGGGAATTTGCATGTGACAGACACGCAGAGAGCGACGAGGGCCAGAGAACAGAGGGTCGTAGCCAGACATCGGAGCTATTTTTGTTTGTAGAAATTCAGAAGTGGTCCTGTTACCCTGGAGGCAGCTCGTGTTTTCCATATAGCTCAGCGACTTGGCAGGCCTCTAACGGGGCAGTTTCACATTGAGCCCCCCCTCCCGTTCCTCCCTGCCTCAAGCTCCTCTCTCCCCCCTGCGTCTCCCCCACCCTTCTCCCTTCCTCCCTCTATCCTCCCACCATCCTCCTCTCACCCCCAGCAGGAAAACGCTCGTGGCCCGCAATGGAGACAGCCTGACTGCGCAGGCGGCCCGGCAGATGCACTGGAGATAAGTTTGTGTGCGTAAGCTGGGCCGCGACCCTTGGCGGCAGGACATTGACCAGATCCTGTCAGTGAGAGGGCAAGAGCCGGCCTAGCACCTCTTCTGCTCATTTGCTTCTACGCTGGCCTCCCCCTCCCCATCCTACTGTCTCCATGCCTGGCTTCCCCAGCAGCCCAGCAAGGGCCAGAGGGGAGGACAGGCCCCCTGGAGCCAAGACTTTCCTCTGGGATACCAGACTCCAGCCCCGGTCTCCCGACACCTCCTGTATGCACAGTAGAGGTGCCACAAACACACAGTCACAACTCCACCAAGCATACAATAGGTCCCCAAGATAACTTCCCCTGTCCCACGAAAAGATAATGGATAGTGGTGTGTGGCAGGCTTTGTGACAGAGACGCCGAACCACTTATGAAAACACCATCCTTCATGCTACATCAGCACTTTTTGGTTTCTTTTGTCCGTGAAATGGTTTCGGAGGAAACGCCGAGGCTGGAAATGTGAATGATTTGTCATGTGAAAGCATAGCTGGTGGCACCAAGTGGTGACTATAAGAGAAAGCTGCTTAGGTTTTTGTATAGTCAGGGTTTTCCCCCAGCAGCGGCAGTATACAACAGGATTTCTTCTGGCTCTAAGTCATTAATTCAGAGAGTCAGTGAAGCTGAGAGGAGAGTTACCTCTGATAAAAAGACCCTGTTAGATCATAAAGTACAGAAACAAGGTCTAGCTGAATAAATGCTCCAACAAAGATGATTGTCTTTATATACTATACAATGCTTTGCCTCCGACATCACAGTATGCCAAGTAGTGCCAATAACTTCCTGACTCCGTCTAAGTGCCTGGCCCTAAAGGACCATGGGCAGAGATGAAAGAACTGGCACAACTTGAAATGTCATTGACGATTTGGCTGCTTTGAAGTAGAGATAATTGAGCTTTCACTAGTTTTTATCTCCTCCTGAGACTATATTTAGACCAGTGTGCACTGGTCAGTGTCATTTAGATCTCACCAGAAAACTACTGGCCAGCGCTCAGTAAACACAGATCATGTAAAGCACACTTTAAAGGGCCATACCAGTGGCTCTGCATGTTTCCGGCCAATACAAATCATTTATACTGATACAATTAATTACTTTGTGAACAATCCTGCTTTTAGGAATTTCAATCTATTTTTGTACAATTGCAGAAATCCTTTGGTTTGTACTGTACCGGAACAGCAATTCAGTGCAGATGTCCCCAAACAATGTGCACTTAAACCGCCCTACCATGCAGTGATAATATACCCTTGACAAAAGATACACACACACTGTACACCATGCATTTGACAGTAGTATGTTTAATTGTAAATAAAACATAATTTGTAGTATAAGAGCTAAAACTTGCTGTGATTAGTGTTTAGTGCTAATTAGCAAATGCATGCTAACACACAGCCCAGTTGACAGAAGAAAATGTTGACATTGGATTACGTTTGTACGTTTCTTACGTATCATATCACACACAGGGACGCTGGGGGAAGTTTGTAGATGTGTCTCTTTAGTGTAAAAAGAGCATTTAAAATGTGAAACAAAAACAACAAAAATGAAAAACAAAATCGTCCCTCACATCCTTATGAAAACAGGCCCATGTACAACTATAGCCACATTCATCTACGCTACAGTTTTCTCATGCAGTGAGTGTATGCCGTGTGGAAGCATCATTTTACAGCCTCACTGAGCTTCTAGCAAGAGTGTTATTAAGTTAACTATGGATCTAATCACAATGTAATGTGAGAGGTAGTTACTTGTAATGATGAACAGATAGTCATCATCGACTTTGCAGTACTCTTTAGCCTTGTGTAGTGTTTGAGCATTTTTCAGCCAATAGTTTGAATTATGTCCCCCAACAACAACTTTACTGTTTCTTTAACTCTCACTGGTCTCATTAGTATATAGCAGTGTTGTTAGTGAAAAAAGGTGCTGATAAACCATCTGTACGCTTCCTGTTGAGCACCAAATGTCAGACACAGTTAGCAACTAGCTGGTGAACACAATAGAGCATTTAAGCTAAAGGGTCATTTGTCCAAAGCTAAAAGGAGAGTCAATATTGGACTCACATTTATCAGGTGACCAGAAATCTGAAATCTAAAATAAAAGCTAATGTTCCTCCACATCTGCTGGATGTGTAACACGTTCAGCAAATCATCTTTATAAGTTAAGAATATGTCAGTGTTGTGTTTACAGATTGATGCACCACCAACAAGTGGCCAAAAATCAACTGAGCAGGTTTAACTTGCTTGCTTTTCCTTGAACTCAGTTATGCGTCTTCAAGAGAGACTTCATGTTTAAGGTTTACAACTTTGCAGAAAACAAGAAATCACAGTTTTTGTTTCTCATTCTGTTCCCATTTTAAATTGCAGAGTCATTCATATATCCCTGTCTGTTACAGAAAGCCTGTGACTCAAATCACATTATGCTGGACGGAGCCTAAATCCATACCTCCTTCTGCCCTGAATCATGACCCATTACTAGAATTCATCTCTCACCAGAAAAGCGACTCCTCCACATGGAGCAATAAGAAGCTGAACCCAGCTACTCATAGCTGGGAGGTTAAACCTAGTTTGTCATCAGATTCCAGTGGGAGGGAGAGATGAACACGTTGTGCAAAGAGCAACCAGGCCCGTTCACAGGCAGGGTCTGACTCTTACCGACACCTTTTCTAGGAAATCTCGTCAGAAATTCCCTTTGAAACCAGAAGCTTCATGTCTTTCAACACTCTTGTTGCTTAGTTTTCCTGGGAAGATGGACTGTGTGGCAACTCTAATGCATCATCTGTCTCTACCCACAACTTAGAATTAAGCTGATTCTAGTTCAGGGTAGATGACTGAGTCAACCTATTTCAAGGCACATTTTACATGACAACATCTCATTACCAAGAAAGCACAGAATGATTCTCTAGCTCGGTGATGGCAGAGGACAACTGTAAACACACCCTTCACACATAACACAATTTGAAAACTTCATAATTTCCAGACATTAATAAGAATTGTTACAGAACAAAAAAAGATGGTTTACAAAAGCCAGTGGGGATTTATTTCATCTCTGCACAACACCTCACAAGCTCCCAGCCAGTTGAAGGTATAGGTGTAGTTTTTTTATGACTCGCAGATACACCTGACTTCTACCTGCTGGTGAACAGCATCTAACAAGAGAGGGTTTAAAGCAGCAGCTCGCCAAACAATAACAAAGTTCACCATTGTCTACTGACTCTGGTGTCAGTCAACACATATAGTGAAGTTTGTAAAATTAGCTGCATGTTATGCCAAGATTAGATGATGTAAAGCCCGACGCCACAGCTGCTTGTGTCATCCGATGAAGTGTGTTACTGGTGGAAAACAAAAGATTGGGTTTCATCAGTCTACATAAAACAATAGCTTTTAATTGAAGTGACTAAACTCATGACTAAAATATGCAAAAGGTGAGTCACTTTAACAAACATCATCACCATCACGCCCACCGCATGTCAACGAAAAGAGTTATTGTAGGTCCTGGAGGCACATTAAAAGGACCATGTGGGACTGACACAGCCAGTGACGTTGCTCTTTAGGGGTTGTGGTCTAAAAGAACAATGTAATGACAGACAAAACGTTGCGTGCAGCCACACTCCCTGCCGTCCCCCTATGAATTTCCTGTTGCATTGCACAACATGTGAGAGGCTGTGGTCCAAGGTAAACATTGTCATAACATGATTCACCCTCACATTATTAAGTGCACTGGCGGTATTTTGACTAAAAAGAAGGGCTTCATCATCAGCATGCTGCTGTCACTGTAACACCGTGTGAAGATTGTGGGTTTGTCCCTTAAAGGGGAACACCACCTAAATTAAGGATTCCAATATGTTATTTCTATGGCCTAGGAAAGCTTAATCAATATAAGTAAATATGAGCCACTCTCTCTCAGTGTCAGAAACCAGACAAGTAAGTCTCAAACCTGTGATGTCATCAAGTATAAAGTCTGGAGCTGCTCAATGGACAGTGAATGGGAGACTGATTTTGTGCATCTCCCATATACTTAGAACATTCCCCTGAGTACTCTCAGTGTCATCTATAACAGTGGTTCTCAAATGGTGTGCTGTGGGATTTTGTGATAACCAAACAATATTTAACTGGGCCTATACAAAATTTATGAATTAGTCTCTAATTGACTGTATTGGTATGTTGTACGCACCCATTGCCTAATAAAGAGGCAAACTCTAGCTAAAAAATGTAACTTAGTTTAATTTGATTAAGAAAAACCTTCATGGGGAACCTGTTTGTTGCCATTAATGTGTGGGAATTATTAGTGTGTGACACATAATAAGCCCTGATAGGCAGCCAGTGTGAGGGATGATAACTTTTAAAAGGAGAAAGCCGTGAGCGGGACAATGAATTACTTTATTGTTTGGAGAAAATTACAACAAAGCACCAGCAAAGACAACTTACTGTCTAAAGTAAAGAGACAGAAAACTTTTAGTAGACAGCATCACGAAAGCTCCCTGTCTTATTTTTTCTTTTTTTATTGTCTTATGTCGTGATAACACATGTCATAGAAGCTATTGTGTGCAGATATAAATACAGGTGTGCCTTGAGATTTTAGCTTACCCTAATATGATTTCCTAATTCATTGCCTGTGGAGCAGCTCAAGACTTCATACTTGATGACAACACAGATGTGAGTTTTAGCACTCTAGTTTGTGGAGTTGGGAGAGAGTTGTTATTGTTTACTTATATTTCTTGACGGTCTTAGACAATAGGAATAACATGTATTAATTCTGAAAATAAGTGTAATTCCCCTTTAATGCCATTGTGTGTATCAGGGTCAAGACGTGTTATACTTTAGGTATAATTTTAAGTATTTCCATTTTATTTTTTATCATTGCTTTATATTTTGATGTACATTTAGGAAGGAAATATACTTACTCATATTTATAGTCACTGATTCTGGAGAAAATCCATCAGCAACTTTTGAAAGTAACTTAAATTGTATAATCCATCAGTGTACATGGTAATATGGTTTCTGTGCCGATTGATTTGTGCAATGATAATATATCTAAGTAAAATGAATGCAGACTAGGTGTTCACTGTGATGGATTGTATAATTCAGGTGGTAAATGTCAAGACCCTGCTGATAGATTTTTATTCTGTACAGAAATTATTAGAAAGCAGTGCATGTAACAGCAGCAAAATTGCATTAAGAATATACATATGATAATATAATAATACATATAATAAATATTTTAAGACATATGTAGTAGAAAGAAGCTAAAACCTGAGAGAAAAGATGTGGTTCTCTTAAGTTCCTCTTTGGGCGTTACAACCTATTTGTGTTAATCAAAATTACATAATCTAAAGGGTTTTTTTTTTTAATGGCCTTAAAATGGCTTACAGTACACCTTTGCCTCATTTAATATTTGCAGAGCTATGAATTTGCAAATTGACTCCACCCCTCAGCTGCATGCTTGTAACATATTTAAAAAACACCATGTTGACATGATAACAAGGTTAAAAAATTATTTTCACTGGAGGAGATCTTTAATATAAATCTGAATTAGCTCCACTTCAACCTATTTGGACATAAAATCTATTTAAGTACAGTTCTGAATGCAGGGCTTTACTTGTAATAGAGTATTTTCACATTTTGGTGCTGCTTGACTCAAGTAAATGACCTGAGTCTTCTTCTTTCTTGCACTGCTGGTGGTCTGCCTCAAGAAGAGCACTGATTAGATCTGAATCTTCTTTAATCAGTCCCTTTGGGGGTTATGTATTCATTGTCCATTCATTGTGTGCTGCAGATTTCTTCCTGTGAGATGTTTAAGTTTGGTCTGTTTTCTGCTGTCACAAAAATTAATGGCGTTTTTTATGAGAAATTTTTACGCCATAACTCACGTACTTCAGTTTCAATTAGCGTGTGAATGACCATGTTCTTTAGGGAGTGTCTTGTTACAATTAACGTTTAAACAGCACCATTCCTGAACTCAGTGCTCAGCGATCGAGGGAATATGTTTTCTGTTCTTAAGAGCTCATCTTTCGGCACGAGCAAGTTTTTGTAACAAAGCTAAAAGGTTGAATGAATATTACAAACATGTTGGATTGCTTCCCAGATTAGAAGATCAATGATGTTGAATTTGTTTTCCCCCAAACTCTTCCCCGAGACAGAGAGAGCAACATTCATGTGACAGATGTAGCATTGTTGTGGTGGTTATGGCTGAGCTATGGTAGGTTGTAATCTAATACATATGTGTTTAAATTGGATAAAAGGTTACCATAAATGGTTAATAACCTCAAAATATATAAAGGCACAACAGCTTTGCAGCTTAAACACAAACCACACCTCATGTATGTTTGGATGCACTGAATAAAATATAACATGAGGCTGTGAGTTTGTGATGACTAACAGTATGTTAGCTAGAGGAGCTGTGGTCAAGTATTTTCTTTTTTGTGTGTGTGATTTAAATATTTTATTGCACTTTCTGTATGATTTTATTTTCACATATTTTAAATAAAACATCAGATCATCAGTGCAAACTCAATAGTCTTAGTAACAGTAATAATAATGACTTTATAAAGGACACAGAGAAAGCTCCATAGCATACCACATAAAAACAACAATCATCAATCAGACAATTGTCTATGACCAAAAATATGATATAATAAATACAATATATAAATGCAACCATATGAAACAGTTATTTTGGGTATATAAATAAGGATATATACTTTTGATTTCATGGCTCAGGTCTACAAAAAAGACAAAAAGGAGAAAATATAATAGGCAGAAAATTGTAAGAACCTCAAAACCAAAAAATACACAATGTGAATTTTCTGTGAGATAAAACCAAAAACAAATTGCCTTGAATGCACCATATTAAAGGAATACTTCACCCATGAAATGACATGAATTTGTGCATCACTTACTTACCTTGTGTTAATCAATAATGATAATATGATAATCAATGTTATATTGAAACACATGTGCCCAGGAGCACTCCTTATTTGTGCCTTTTTGTGGAGGTGTTTTCAATAGTAAGGTTTTAGTAAAAAAAATGGGCATAGGATGGATAAATGAGACTTGGATTATACAGCCTGAGTTGTGTGAGATTTTGTACATGGATGCTTTGATACAGCTCTGCTGCAGTCCCCTTTTACTCCAATTCATCAAGAATTTTCTCCATTTTGGGATTCTTCTTTCACCGTGGAGGCATGCGAGGAAAACAAAGTTTTCTAAACCAATTCAATGTAACACAGGGTGAGTAATATATGTACAAATGTTAATTTTATTTGTGACTTATTACTTTCATAATATTAAAGAAATGGTAACAGACCTCAAAGTTAGTGCCATTATCACCTTTAACCCCAGTTACTATGAGTTTATATGAGGCAATTCTTGAAGCAGTAATGTTGCCAACCATCAGTGAAGACAGTTCACAGTGTGGCATATGCTGCATGTATTCCTTCGTCTTGCCACTTATTTAAATCAAACAATAAGAAATCCATGTGACAAGTGAAAACAAGGAGAGAATACACACAGTCTTGGCAGCCACCAGCCTCTCAGTCAAACATCAAGTAAAAAGAAAGTCGACTGACATCAACATCCGCTGGCTAAACGTGGAGTAGGTAAAATATTGTTCTCTGCTGTTTACCTCACACACTGGCTGCCCTTTAATCTCTAATCCCTCTCTTAGCCCTCAGACAACACAGGCCAGCGGACCCATTGTATGGAATTCCACGTTGCTCTCTCAAGGTGTGTGATTAACCCCTACTGTACATAGGAGCAAACACCACATCAAAGGCAGCCGCAGAGGGTGTCTGCAGGTGACGGGTCAGCGGGAGGTGAAGGGTCAGTCGTAGGCTGGCAGAGCAGCCAGTTTGAGAAGGGATGGAGAAAACAATCAAGGAAAAGCTGGTTGGCTGAGTGGAAGACCAGGGTGTGAGTTTTTTTTTATTGAAACCCCCGACTCCTCCACCTCAGCTGAAATTAAACCACTGCCCTTTAAAACCAAATAGTCCCAAAGTGCCTGATGAAAAATGAGCCAACAAACACTGCTGCTGCTCATAATGCGATAAAGTAGACAAGACATATCCATCAAAGGATTGGCTGAGTAATCTGTGAGTCCGAATTAGGCAGTGATGTTGATGTTGTGCTTGTATCTTATTTGTCTAGCATTCAGAGAAAAAAAAGTATAACATATGTACCCATTATATGTAAAGTATGTAAACCATATCCAGTATCAATATAAATTGCCTGTTAAGTTGAAATCACAAGAATGCACAGACTCTTTGGAAAACATGATGTAGCTATAACATGTGTTTCTGTTTCCATAACTATCCAGAAATGGTTTTACTTTTTAGTCTTTGCTTAGTTGTGGTGCTCCCCTATTTTTATCTTTGTGCCTCAGTTTAGGCTTACATTTGGTCTTTTATAAACTTAATTTCTTCTTATTTTGCTGTGTTTGGGACGTCCCTGGGCACAGCACGCAGCTGATTTCGGGACTCTATAAAAAGGTATTAATCAGGTGCAAGACTGTAATGCCTTGAAAACTGCATACACAGTGCTAAAAAAAAATCACAAATGTGCATATACATTGTCTCATTTGAAAGGTAACGCTCAAGTTTTTTCCACAACAGTCAGAGTCAGGGCCAGTGGGCCGCTGGATTGTTTAGAGAAAACATCCACAAATAGACAGAACACCAAAAAATGACAGAAATCACTCACCAGTTTGATAACACATGAGAAATGTCCTGCAGAAATGCAGAGAAACACTGAAAGTTGAACACAACAAAATTGTTACAACACTGTCAAACACACTTGCCACCGTAGATTTTCACAGTTCGTTGATCATAACACTGACACAGTTGATAACATTTTAGTCTCCAAGTTAAAGATATAAAGTGAAAATATAAAAATAACTAAAACTGGGGAACAAAAGACCTCTGCTGTTAAAAATAAAAACTGAATAACCTTGGCTACAACAGCTGATTTGGATGCCCTGTTTGCCATGACAGTATAGTGTTAAAGCACTCAGTGCACTCCATGAGAATTAAGCATACCTGACCCACTGATGAAGACAGTGAGATGTGTTTGAAAACCCTGGGAAAAGCTTGCAAAAGAACCTTAAATTAAAATGATTTTGTCAAACATACTGAATACTTCAAAGCATTTTTGTACACTCAGCCAACAATGTTCCTCATTATTATAATTGAACTGTACATAGTGGACATTACATGCAATGGTATGTTAATGATATGTAATACATCTCTTTAGAAAATGGCTAATGTTTTAAGTTGTATCTGGAACAGAGGGTAAAGTACATATTTTCCCATGTGTATCCCTAACAAGCCGTTCAGATACAGGTATGGTTGAATTCATAGTAGGTTGATAGATCTTTTTAGCAGGTGTTGGCACCCATGTGGAGTCAGGTTGTGAAGTGTTACCCTCTATAAACACAGTCAGCACAAACACACACAAACACACTCACACCTCCTCCCACCAACAGAGAATTCACCACAAGACCACACAAACTGTATTTACACCTTGCATTTCTTTGCATAAACACCGCTGCTATTAATTGTGCTCACGCTGTTTGTGCACTACTCTGGTTTTGGAGAACAAAGATATTTCAGACCCCTCCTCCCCCTTCTCCTCCTCCTCCTCCTCCTCCTCTTGCTGCACTAATTGAGTGATTCAGAACAGGGCTCAGACACGCCGCCCCTGTGACTCTATCTGACTGGGATATTATCGGAGTGGCTGTCAGACGAGGGTCCAGAGCGGCTTGAGAGGAATGCAGCCTACGACTGTGGGCCAGCAACAAACCCTCTACTGCACACTGCAGACCCTCAATTCTCCCCCTCCTTATTCCCCCCAACCACCTCAGGCCAATCAGTCAACAGGACCCCAGGGGCCATTTTCAAAAACAATCACTCTCTCTAAGTAGTCAAGAGGTGCCAAGGCTAATTATAAACAAACTATTGATGTTCTAGCAAAGGATTGTGCTAGACCGTGCCAGTGCAGTAAATGTTTGTGTGTGCGTGCAAGCACGTGCACGTGAGAGCGTGTGTGTTAGGGTCACAGGAAGGTTCTGCTTGACAGAGCGTCCAATTGGCCATTTAACAGACCTCACCCGAAGTGAACGCACCATGAAGACGGCCACGGACTCCTAATTAAAGTGCTTTGGTTTGTCTAAAACAAATCACAAGAAACTGTAGATAGAAAAAAAATAAATGTCCTGATCTTAATACATTTTTGTCAAAGAGCAGTAAACTCAAAGCAAAAATTATAAAGTTAAATGCACAGTTATAGAATAAGCATAACAGAGATGGATTTACCTTTTCCAAGGGCATAAATAGCAAATGGTACTGTTTTAATTAAACGAGAGTCCTTTGAACACAGGCATATTTTCAATGTAGCAGTCACTAATAAGGGCCCATTCTCTCCACCCAATGTATAGATAGAGGGCCCATTTTCTCTGTATGGGCCCCCCACCTGACGGGCCCCAGTGCAACCACACTGCCTGCACTGTCTATATTTAAACCCCTAAGTCATAATATCAAATTATGATAACCAAGTAATTAAGAAATATTTATTATATAGAATAAACTGATCCAAATGCTGGGGACAACTTGTGCAAATATTCCAGTTATTTTTACAAAAATTGAAAACTATAAATACAAGCAGCCACTTTTGCAACTATTGTGACAGGTCCACCTTTGTCATGACATTGTCCACTCCACACAACATGGATGTTTGATGCATTTATTCGTGGTGCGATAACTCAAAAAAATCTGAGGCTAGCAACAACAATATGCTCACAAAGACGACGCTAACATGCTGAATTTAGCAGGTATAACAAGCCATTTGCCAGAAAGATTTTGGTATTAAACATTTCTGCAAACATGGCTATGTTGCAGTTTCATAATTTTATGTACGTTGAAACTTCACTTTGCAACAATTGCAACAAGTCCACCTTTGTCATGACACTGTGATGTGACATCTGCTCTGCACAACGTGGATGGTTGATGCATTTATTTGCGGTGCAAAAACTCCAGAAAATCTGAGGCTAGCATAGCAGCATGCTCATAAAGACAATGCTAACATGCTGATTCACCAGAAAAATGTTGGCATCAACTGTTTCTGCAAACCACAGCTATGTTACAGTTTCACATCAATATGAAGCGGAGACATTGAAACTTCATGTTTTGTGGTTAACGCTGTTGTTAAGGCACAAAAAACACTTCATTATGGTAAGGAGAAGATTATTTTTTGGCTTGAAATGCCCGTTTCAGGAGCACAATCTCGAATGTCCACCAGATTGCATGGTAATCTATCAAATTGTAATGAAGACATTTCACTAAAAGACATATATATCAACCTCATGGTGGTGATAGAGGAAGAGTCAGAGGATCACCAAAGTCATTAGGATTCATCCTCTGGGTACCATCAATGTTTATGCAAACGTTCATAGCAATCCATCCAGTAGTTGTTCAGATATTTGAGTCTGGAACAAAGTGGTGGACCGGCCAGCCTTGCCTTCTGTAGAGCTTTGCTCTGGTAAGGCTAAAAAGCTGTGTAAAAAATATAAAAGTGACTGCTTAAACCAAAAGCTCAGCCTGAGGTCATTAACTTCAGAGTGACACCCAGTGAATCTGGTTTCACCGCTGAGTGTTACCCACTTTAAAATAATGTATTTAGGTCTAAATCATGCGATAAGAGTGCACGCTGCTGGTCTGTGCTGTGTGACGGAGACAGAGAGCAGAGTGACAGACGCTCTGCAGAGCCAGAGAGTTCCATCCTCCTCCGGTTAAAACAACAGCCTTTTCCTAGGAGCTATCGCACTATGACACATGGTCTGATCCAAGAGAGCCGTATTTATTTTCATATGGGCTACATTTCTTTCCTTTAAGTAATGAATTAAGAAAACACAGAGCCTGGCGCTTGGATGTGGAGATGTGTGGGAGAGAGCTGCATGCACTGTCTCACTGCAAACGGGAAAGGAATGGAGTCGGGGCGTAAGGTATCCAAGGATAGTAGCATTCCCCTCATCCTTTCATCCTCTCATCCTTTCATTTCTTGACCCCGCAACCTTTCTTTCTCTGCTGAAGTCATGTTTTCAGTTCTCTGTCTCACAGACGCCGCCAAACTTGGGAGGACTGGATGAAGTGGGAGACGGAGAGTAGTAGAGTTCAAGGGAGTGGGGGGGGTGTCTTGCAAACAGTCAAAAACACTTTATGGCAGAGAGAAGACAGCAACTGGGTGTCTCTACACAATAGTATATGAATCTGCGTGGCCTTGTGTGTTTAGGATATCGGTTAGGGTTGGTAACAGGTCAGCCAAAGAGAGTCAGGAACAGCTCCCTCCCCTGCACACTCTCTACTGAACACCTTCTGCAGAAGGGTTAAATAAATGTTAGTGATGTGATAACCAGCCTGTTTATTGAGGGGCCTCAGGCAGGAGAGCTAGTAGGCCTGCTTGGGTTTCCTCTCTGATGATGTCATACCGCCAGTCCACCAAATCAGGCACCCGTCTTTCTTTCTATCTGTTTTTGTACCTTGTTTCAGAATTTGAAATTATCATGCTAAATAAATGAAACAGTGTGACGTTGTAAAAGCACCAGCTGACGGAAAACAGTTTAAGGGTTTTTACTCGTATAGTGTTGCATCAATGGTGATACAAAAGGCAAATAACGCAAGTGTTATTTAGGTGTCAGCTGTTGCAACTGAGACCTGCGAAGTGTCCAGTTTTGCAGAAACACATTGTGACAATCATGGTAGAAAGACTGTAATTCAACACTTGACTTACTCTGAATTCAAGGCCAGGATCCTCTTAATGTGCCAAATGAGTCATAAGTCAGCAGGCCACTTTCCCCTGTGTTTAAATTCACAAATTACAAGTATGTTTTCATTTTCCTCAGACACTGAAGAATGACAGGAATTCAGCCACTTGAGGAACAATGTGAAACCAACATGGTTTAGCTGCGATATCTTTTGTCTGTGTTACATTGCATTGCAAGTCACTGAAATAAGGTAATAAGGAAATAAGGTTTAGTCACACATCTAGGTTTGCCATAGTGGGGATAGCAAACAGACAACAATGACGCTGATGAGTACAATGTTGTGCTAACTGTATGTTACTATTATATATGGCCACATCTGTGACAAGACCATCCATGAGATAAATAAAGAAGGGAATCAGTCTTCATTCACAAGAAGATAGTAGCATGGTCATATATTTAGAAAGTAATAATGAAATTCAAACACATCTTTCATTTCACACAAGTCAAGGTCCAAATTATTTTTAACATAACTATTATTATATATGATTCTGCTAATGCTTGATAATGTGGAAAATAACGAGGCCAAATGCAATACATTTTATATTAAAGCACACAAAAACACAAATGTTAATAGCAGCAATGTTAAAGTGATGCAAACTCTTTTAAATATCAGGTGTATTCAACTTCAGGGTGTCTACAGACATCAGGCACTTAAATTTAATGCTTTTAAAGATAAATTTTAACCAAATTTAAGACTGATTGAAGACAAATTATCTTTTTTTTTTTTTTAAGTCAAGCATTGCAGGTAAATATAATGATAAGTAATATATATGAAGTCCTGTGCAGACGTAGGTTTTATGTAGAAATATGATAATTAGAGTGAGTTAGGTTAATTTACATTTTGCCAACAGGTGAGTAAAAGTATCAAGTAAAAAGACAGTAAAAGAGAGTTAAAAGTTCTGTCAGTGGTTAAAATTTTGTAACATCAGAAAGGAAGACTCACGCAGGAGAGACTGAGTCATTCTGACAGTAAGAAAAAAAAAAAAAAAAATAAAGAAATTAATTAAAAGTCGGATAAATAAAATCAGATAAAATGTTTCTGGCAATTAAAACCTCACAGATTTAATGGCTTTTACCGCCTGATATTTATAAAATTGAATTTAAGATATTTTAAGACTTAATAAGGACCTGCCGACACCTTTGGGTCCCACTTTCGGAAAATGACACAGATAGTAGATGTCAGCCATCACGCCCATCTTATCAACTTCCATTTTGGTGTTGTATTTCATAGATTTTCATTCAAAATGTTAAATTATAAGGAGTTTATTTGTATGTGTGTAACAGTTACACACACAACACAACACCAGTACAACATAATAATTCAAAAATAAAATAAAAAAGCTTTAAAATGAGATTCATCTTGTCTCTTACTCACCCCTTGTACATGCATCAGTGTCTGAATTTCAAAAACATGGTTAAAAAAAAGTGTTGTAGTGAAGCCTGTAAGGATACATACATACAATTAAATACTGATATACTACTACTATACTGTCAATATTGTGAACCTGCAGTTTGGGGGTAAAACTGGTATCTTAATGATATATACTTTACTCTGTGATGGTACTAACTCACAGTAGAATCACCTCTGACCTCACTGATCTGACAAAAAATACCACAGCAGAGAACAATAGCTGGTATTCACCTGATATGGCTAATAAAATAATTTGTCACTTCCCACTCTGCTCTGTTCTTAAATACTCTAGAAACACGCCACATAAAATTCCCCCCTTTTAAAATGTTCCAGCTCTGGCTTTTTCGTCCACGTACTACGTCTTCACTTTCTCCTCCTTTTTCCTGTTTCCCAGTGAAAAACACAGAGGGTGAGGCCTGAAGGTGAGTTTCAGTTCAAAGTTGAAAAGGGCACCTCTGAAAAACACTGGCAGGTGTTCAACAACACTCAAGTTGACTTGGTGCTCTTGAACACTGGCTGTAGATTTAGTGTAACTGGAAAAAAAAAGGCAGAGAGAGATATGAAGTGTGTCTGCTGTCAAGGTCAGTGTGTAAGTTTGTGTTCAGACTCCTTCACTCGGCTTACGTGGCAATAACAAAGCCACACAGCGAAGCTGCAGCAAACAGCACACTATCTGTGCATAGACCAGTTGAATTGTGCAGTGTAAGTGAAAGCTTGACCTCATAACTGCTTAGTGTTAATACTACAGGAATTCACTGGAATTTTGTTTTCATAAATGAGGACAGGAAAGGGTAACAGTGGAGGCATAAATCAGGGATTTTTTTCTCTCTCCTCAGAATAAGTGACCGCATGAGTGTAATAATAAACATCTCAGGCAGAGATTGATGTTGGATGGGCCTGACTAAGGGCACGTAGTTAGTAATCCGTGCACGGGCTGTGCCCACGTTGGGCACCAACTCTCCTCACAATTCCCACATTATTTGGGGGCGAAGCAGGAAGAAATGACAGACATAATTTCCCTGTGATCAAACATTGTTGCCCGTACATTAACACGACTGATGCAATCTGTACTGGGCACAAAATAATTGAATGTGCTGAAATTGGGAACTATTTTGAGGTATTTCCTCTCTTTAGAACAGCGGGGCAGATTGGCTTAATTAAGGAGGGAAAAACAGGAAGTTTTAAAGTCACGTCTATAATTAATTGGTTGCCTCAGCCAAAGGGTCTGCCTGGTCAGGGGAGCATGAGGAAGCAGCTCTGTTGTTGTGCTCAGTCACTGGGTTCACATAAGACTTAATACAGTCAGTGCTACTGGGGATGTTTTAAAAAGGGAAAACTATATAGTTTGTTTCAGCTTGGTTTTATTTTTGTGGGTCCGCTCATCAGTTAAAAATATTTGCTGTCATGTTGGAATGCAGCAACATAGCTAAAGCAGGTCCAAAGGGGCAACAAACACGAGCAGTCAGACGGTCATACTGGGTGAAAACAAGCTGGTAGGACGCAAAGAAACTGGTAAAAGCAAATGTTAGCCTGTAAGGTTGCTAATCATCCTTCATTGCACAGGAAAACAGTTAACTGTGCACAAGTGTAACCTGTAACCTGAGGGGAGACTCTCCATGGTGCAGTCTGCTCAAATTTTGGGCCCTACACCCAAGCAGTTTCTGTTGCCCCCCGTCCTTCTCTGTGTTCATATCTCTTTCTTACAACTTTTAAATTTCTTTTACAAAGTCAAATTACTTTTGCGCTCCAGCAGCATTAGCAGTCACTCACTCGGCTCTGGGTGCCTTTAGAGATGACTCCTACTAACCATTTTGTGCCTTTACAGGGTGAGAGGGGCCTCAGAGGGCTTCCACTATTTTTTTTTAAATACAAAGAGCAGTCTTTGGAAACAAAACCTAACTTTCATTTCAGGCTTTTCTTGCCCCCGCTCCCACTGGGCCCTGGGTAATCAGTTCCACTCCCCCCCCCAACTACAACTCCCCTGTGTCTGATGACAGATGAAAACATTCAGAAGCACCAGTGGGCTAGTTTTCAGTAGCCTTGCTAGCTTGTTTACATTTACTGTATGAAGTTAATCACTGAAGAAACACATAACACAACTGTTCTTGGAAAATCAATCTGCTGTGGTTATTAATTCTTCTGCCTCTATTTTTGACACAACAGTAACTTATCACTGTGATTCCAATGTAATCAGTGCAAATAATGTTAAAATGTAAAATAAGTTATGAAAGAAAACTAATTTAACACTTGATAAAGGCCAACAACTCTCTAAAATATATTCCCCAAATCTTCAAGCAAACATCTAGCTCATTAGATTTTGAAGACTCCTCTGTATCACAGTTCTACACTGAATTTTCCCTCAAATTCTGTAAAGTGTATGTTTGTTGCCCAGCAAAAGACTTTCACCTGCAAAATATTCAGAAAGCATGAAGAGGAATCAGGTGAACAAAGTAAAGATAATTGTTTAATACAGACAGATAAACAGATAATGTGATGATTACGATTTGACAGAAAGTCTTAGGTGCTTGGACAGTCTATCCTGAGCATTAGCAATGAAGTCACTATGGAGTCCAGACACAGGTGGTGGTGGTAACTAGTGATTCTGCTGAGACTGATGAAGCTGCAAAGAATGGGCAGTGATGAGAAGGTGGAGTGCTTTTATAAAACAGTTCTACAAGCGCCATTTATTAGTTAATAGTAATAAGGGGCAGCAAGTTATGATTTGTTTGTTTGGCTAAATATTCCTGCACATTAGATAGAGATAGAGCTACGTGGAAAGCCTGATTTATAGTAAGGCACTAAACACTTTTGATAAGTGTTACTCCACAGAAACTCAACAGTCTCGTGTTATTTTCAGCTCATGCTCATGCTTTAGCTAAAGCTCTTGCGTCATCTCCATGACAACACCCATAAACACAAGTTTATTTCTGTCGCATTTAGTGAAGTGTAACCTGCAGAGACAGCTCTTTAAATCAATCCTGCTGCATATGTTTTTCAGTTATTAACTGTATTTTCATTGATTAATCAGCTCTGTTTGTTAGCAGCAGGAATTAAAATCAATGAATCCATAAATACAGACACTGCTGATTTCTTCCTGCGGAGCTGACAAGAAAAATGTTTTTATCCAGTAAGTGTCTGCTATCAGTCAGCCTGGTGAGGGCAGTTTTGCCGGCCGCTGTCCTCTCAGCTCTGCAGGAGCTGCTGCTGACAGCCGCCTGCCTCCATGGGCAGAGACACTGAATGCAGTCGATGTGAATCTCCACAGCGACATCATTGAGCTTAAATGTTATCTCTGCAAATATGCTAAATCTGTTACAATCTAAGGTACCGTTAGATAACGACCGACCAGTCATAAACCAGTTTAGAAACACCTTTAAAGCAGAGTGATATGTATAATCAAAGTCCCACTGATGTTATACTCTGTATCAGCGCTCATGGAATTCGCCTTGACCAATCAAATTACTTGGTTGGAGCTAACTGTCGTATAATATTTAGTACTTCTGATTTGTGTCTCAATAAAACAGTCGTATACACAGTACTGTTCAACTTCTATCTGTGGACATGCTGCTACAGCATTTGAATGCACAAAATACAGTATTGGTATTGTCAACATCTTAGTTTTCCAACTTGTCTTACTGGAAGGTGGTCAACTCAGGTGTAAGCTCTGTCCTCCAACTTTGGACTGAAATTAAACTCAGCATAAATATGCTAGCTGGCTAATGGTAGTGCTAGCATGGCTTTGTACCTCATTCTGGGTTGTTAGTCTACAGTTCACCTTCAACTTTTTTCCAAATACATTTGAGTAGCCGTGAGAGTTCACTTGAGCTTGTGGCCCCAGTTTTACCCTCTTTTTTTTTCTTAAATGTCTCTACGTAAGATCTCAGCAGCTACTGTGGTGAGTACAGTGTTATCATAAAGGACAGCTGAATCTGCGACACCCAAGTTGTGATAGTTTTTGTTGGCTTTGTATTTACAACAAAATAAATAGAAAATATGAATGTATTTTTGTAGATATTTAAAAAAAAAAAAAAAAAAAGGTTAAAAGAATCTGACCTCTGTTGCTGGTGAGATTTTAATGAGCAGCTGTATCTTCTGTTTGGGAGCCTGCCATACGTCAGCCTGTTATTTATTTTAGATGCTCATTTGGTTATCAGGAGTGTTCGCAAGAGGTCTCCGTGGAGAGATGCCCAATCAGCAGGCAAGAGAGGAGCCTCGCTGGGCCCTTCTGTCAAGCTGCTGCATCCTGCAATACATCCCCCGTCTTCACTGTGTGGCTGCGCTGCTATCTTGAGCTCTAGATGAAAATTTATTACATTTCAAGTCTTCAGTGAGCCAAATGGTGTTTACACAAGCATACCTCGTTCCGAAGTCCTAAAGTCTGAGACGCTGCGTTGCATTCTGGGTAGGAGGGGCTGGTAAAATCCCACCAAACTTTATAGCCCTCGGTTGACCCAAATGACTAAAGCTATGACTCCATGCAGATTCTGGAGAAGCTTGGAGACTCTGAGCTAAATAACTGATACCAGTCAGGAAGGCACCGTTTCCCCCCACCTCGTCATCCAAGTCAAACACAGACGCACAAACACAAACATACAGCGTACATCATGGAGCATGGAAAAAAAAAGAAAATCCCCCATCACTGACTCCCTTCATTGTTTTGTCTGTTTCACACCAGACCTGAACAATACAGCCAGTGACAAACTGGAGGAAAGATTTTTGCACATTATTAAAAAAATAATCAACACAGCACATTTTCTTTCATCCTTTTAAAAACCAAACATTTGTCTGTGTCTCCTCTCAGAATCATGATTGACTTCTGATCATACATCACCAAGAGAGAATTTGCTCTCCCTGTCGACATAATGATTAGCATATTGCTTGTTGACATATGCTTAATTGATTAAAACAGGCCTGCTGTGATTTCACTGTGTTTTGTTTTTAAAGGCCGGGGTTCTGACAGAAATACTCCGGGAAGTATTGCATTTGGCGGCGAGCTCGGGTTCCCATACACGAGAGCGCTGAACTTAATTCAAAACGCCTTGGACACAAGGCTGACTGTTGGGCTAGTAGGAGAGGAGAGATAGCTGTAACCTTGCATTGAACTCCCAAGAATCTCAGCGTACTCCTTGGATCGCTGCAGCAGAAAATACTTACACGAGTTACATGATTTAGTGGCTGAGTTTCAAAGCTCAGACCCCTTTAGGCAGAGGGCTTGGTAATTAAATAACTTTTCCGTTAGAGAGTCACAGAGCTCTGACCTGACAAAACTGGTGTGGCATTTTCCAAAAATAGGGGTTCATTTGATAGTCAAATTGTGCCGGGCCTGTCACATAGACATTGTATACTTTGTTTTTGCAAATATACACAGTATGAAAAGAATCATTTCTACCATTAAAGAGAGCAGTAAGGAAAACAGAGGAGAGGTAGCAACACAGCCATATGGCAACATCAGCATCTTTTTAGCTATAAGATTAAATATCCATGTATTATTATCTTTAGGGTATCATTTTGCTTTGTAAACTTCCCATAAGAAATCATGCTTTAACCCACATGTCACTGAATCTCCAGTAAGTGGTTCATATTTGTAAAACAGTAGGCTAATAATAATAATTTTTATAACATTTTCCACCAGCTCATAAACACAGCAGCAAGATAGCATATGTCAGCAACTAGTGAGTGGACTGTAATGAGATTTTGTGCACATATTCCTGGTCTCCAGAGGATGAATTCTACTGACTTTCAGCTTGGTCAGCCTCTGACTTTTCCTTTTATGCCACAGTGAGATTGTCACTCTGTGTGTTTTAGTAACATATCTCAAAATCTACTTAATGGATGATACTTACATTTGGTACACAGATCCATGTCCTCTTCAAGATGACTTGTTACAACTTCAGCAAATGGGCTTGCACTTGTCTGGTGCCTTTCTAGTCTTCCGAACACTCAAAGTGTTTTTACACTACAGAGCCACCTTAACCCATTCACACATTCATACACTGGCGGCCGAGGCTACCTTACAGGGTGCCACCTGCTACTCGGTTAAACATTCACACGCACTCAAACACTGATGACACAGCCATCACGAGTAATTTGGGATGCAGTATCTTGCCTGAGGATACATCAACATGTGGAGTGGAAGAGCACAAACTGACGATTTTCCTATTAGTGCACGACTAAATCTACGTTCTCATGAGCTGACTTCATCGCAGCATGCACATGTTCCAGAGTGCCTATTTTTCAGGGCGCAACAGCTGCACCTTGAGATAAACACAGTTCAGCTTTCAGCAGTGCACACCACATGTCATGTGATAAAGAACAACCAATCACCAATTACTTTTCCTTCTTCTGTAAATATCAGTCTGTGATTGATATGAAGAGACGTTGATCATTTTAGTGCAGGGCTACTCAGAGCTTTACATCTGTCTCACAGACAATATTTTTGGCCCAGTACACACTTTCAGAACAGCGTCTGGAAGAAGATCAGCTCTGCACTTAGGATTTCTAGTAAGTAGGCTGTGGTATGGTACTGGTTATGGTCGCTTAGCAACCTCAGACGCAACCTACCTCCACACCCTTTAAAGTCGCCACAGAATGGGCACAAGAGTAGTGCCCAACGCCCGACCTTGTGTTTTCCAGGCAGGTTAGGGACGTGGCCCCTTAGAGAGCTGTTGTCAATAAACTGAAAATGAACTGTGTGGTTAGCATGAGCAGCTTTAGCAGAGTGAGCACACAAACAAAGGGCAATGATCAGAGCGTCAAAGTTCAACCAACGGTCCTGGGACAGCTTGTACACTGACGCTGGAAGCAACAACCAGCTCACTGGGTATCCTGTGCAGTTGCCATCTAGAAGCCAAAAACCCATAAACAAAAACAAAGGAAAAGAGATGTATGGGAAGAGCAGTGTAGGTAGAAACATCTTCCACAGATAATACAGTCTTACCTTTCTTACCTTGTGCTCATCAAAGCATTCACTCCAATTCCATTGTCTCTTAAGGTTTTGTGAAAATCAAAAATAAGACTTCTGAAATGATGATTACACAAAACCTGAATGTTTTTCAGAGATATGTTGACAGCCCTTTAAAAGTAGGATAGCCTACATTAGAAAACTACTCTAAACTTTACTCTTTCTTTTAAAAGTAAAATGTTGTTAATTATAATCAAAGACAAATGCTTCCACGCTGCTTCTATTGTCTACAACTCTCCTTTACAATGTTTCCTGTTTGTCTGTTTGTGAGTGGCAGTGTGACACACTATGCACCACAGAAAGTTCCCAGCAGTCTGCACCTTTAGGAGGAACAACAGGTTGAACAAACACAAAACGTGACCAGCTTTTTCACTGGCAGGTCATGGCATTTAATTCCAACATCCTTTTATTTGTCTTGAATGTTTGCATATCAGAGTAGAGCTTTATTTGCTGTGTACTCAGTCCCAGACACTAAAATACTCAAGTAGAGAAATATTTTTCCCACTGCACATGTACTAACAACATAACTGTTTGATGAAGGGCCACAGAGTTTCAATCAACCACAGGACAAATGTGTGGGTCTGCCTTTCATGAATGGCTACCACAGTTAAAACGTGGACCTTGAGTCATGAAGGTGGAAAACTGGAGTAAAATGTCACTCGTTCACAAAAAAAGTGAAAGTCAAGGCCAAACATTCAGCCACCTGCTCAACTTGTCATCACTGTGGGATTGTTTTTCTTTGGCATGGAAAAACAGTCTGATCAGCCAGTCTTTCTTATAATATCCCAACTACATATGCAATTATAAAGCGCCATGTTATATTTAAGGTTCCATCATGTAGTTTCACATTAAAGATGGCAATAGGTGCTGTTAAAGTGGGAGATACAGAGAAAATACTCTTTATGTATGTTATTTTATATGGCAAAATATTTTATGTCATGGTGTAGAAACTCTGAGAAGCTCTGTTTATGAAGGAATGTTTGTGTATAGCTAATTCAGCAAATAAAACCCAAGGTTCTACATCACATTGATGCCAAATCATATAAAAATCTAACATCCCTGCAAAGGAAAAGCCTTTTTTATCCAGGCCAACCCAGAAGTTAGTGAGTTTGTAATGATTTTTAAGGCATAAATACAATTGCCAGAGGTAAAAAGCTAATTATAGGCAATAAACAAACTACACCACAGTCACATGACCTCAGCGTCACCACCACTAAGCAGAGGTAGGGCTATATCATTGTTTTGAAAGCACCCGCAAGGGTCTGCTTTGGTCCGTGTGATGCAAATTTGTCATCCACCCAAGTCCACGAGGATCCGCACTGATCCCTATCCAGACATCTGTGTGCAGCCTATTACTTGTGGACAGTGGGCATAACAAGCACACCAACTGTGCATACTCCAATCTCTTGCTCCAAACTCCAGTCCAGTCCACAACAGTGGTGCCAAGCCAGCTGCAGCTGCCTTGACATGGTTAAGTTAGTTTTAAGTTGGATATTCGACAGACATTAATTCGGGACCCAGCAGCATCTTCTTAATTCCAGTGTCACCCAATGCAATAGGTAGTCAGTTAGCTCACCCCCCAGCTGTCCTGCTGCTGCTGGGGGCTATAGTGGACTGTCATTTGTACCATGAACAGAACTGCATGCATGTCCTGAGGTTTCAAAAGCCTGATTAGGCATAGCAACATAACAGGAAAATACTATACACTGATAAATCCTGACAACCTCTGTAGTCTCATTTAACCACTTGTTAGCAGTTTTTTAAGACACGTAAAAGCATCAAAATTCACAATTGGGGTTTTTACTGATATATTTTATGTTGTAGAATGAACTGTTAAAATCTCTTAAGCTTGTGTGAACTGCAGACCCTATTTCAGGCATTGTACTGGAGGGGACCGGACTCACACCTTCAGCACTCTATCCAATTCCCTGGATTACTATGAGTGCTTATCAAGTGGATCAGTTATTAACCATTATGTGACAGATCCACATTAAAAGGTACATTATTTACTCATGGTGGCTCGTGGCTCAGTTTCAGCAACAACAGCAATTCTTGATCTTATTTTAACTTACATCAAAGCCATGCCACTGAGTTGTGCGCACTGAGGTGTACAGATTTTAACCTCCTGAGACCGAAACTTTTGTTGGTTTGCATTTTTAGTTTCTCCTAGCTATTTGGGATCAGTGAGATCTGATAGGTATAAGATACTAAACATTGTCAACAATAATAAAGCCTCAATGTCCTCAAATGAGCACTTCTTAATTAACAGTGTCTTAGCTTGTTACTGTTGTTAAAATTGGTAAAATTTGTCATCATATCAAACTGCAAACTTAATTAACCATAAATAAACACATTAAAAACCATAAAATATGATCAGGTTTTGGACCTTGTCCACTTTTGTCTCGGGATCAGCTGCAGACTGACTTGGCAGAGATGGCTGCCATCTTGTTTGTACATGGATTAGTGTATTGTGCTCTTACTACCGCTATGGCACAAAAAAATGTCTACAAACAAGGACAACATTCCCTAGTTAAGCAAAACAAAGTATGAGGTGCAGGAGATGAAAAATGTGATGTCCTCATATGATGACACAGGGTCTCAGGAGGTTACATTTGGGCAAAGACGTATCAGGTTTGTATTCAGTATCAGCATTGAGGTGTCAGAGTCATTATCAGGGGAGAAAAGGTTGGTCGGATAACAAATTTAAACTATATAGCCATTAACAGTTGAATTTTACGAAAAAATAAATCAATAATTTGATGAATAAACTGTCATCTCTAAACATTTCTTCAATTTTGACACAGTTTTAAAATAGGATTTCTTGGCAGTGATGTGATTCGTGATGACTGTTTGTTCCCCAGTCAGTGGTGTAGCTTTTCTCTGTCAGGTTAAAAGGTTGTAGGTTGTCAAGGAACTTTTCCTTTTTCATCATAACAAAACCTTTTCCTTTTGTCTTTTCCTCCACCCTCAGCCGTCACTCACATCTCCTCCCATTAGACCCTATTCCTATTACAACTTCCTGGCATTCCTAACAACACATCTCACACGTAATACACTTCACTCTTCCTCAACAGAAGTGTCATTCGTTCCAACACCCAACATTCCCTGAACACACTCCCACTGTTTCTGTAATAAGTAACACTGACTATACACAGTGACGTAATCGCCACACTGTGTGGAACCAAACACTTCACCGTCATTTAGTTTTTAACTGCTGCTTTATTATTAGAGAGAGAGAGGAGTTGAATTTCTCATCGTTACGTATTATTTTACACTGAACCTTCCCCTTGTGTATGACAAACTTCCTGTGAGTAAGTCTGTGTGAGTTCATGACATGCGGGGGAGGAGGTGCTTTTATTCTTTCCTATATAGTCGTGGATATGTTTGCGAACTGAGAAGGCAAAATGCTGTGTGGACATAGTTTTGAAAGCAAAGTTTGGCTTTCTATGAATCTGACAAGGCGAATAAATCACTGAATAATAGCTTGTTTGCAATCACGTGACTATTATGACGAGTGTAATTCAGATCGAGGACAGGATGTGACAAATTCACATATACGTGCAAAGTGGAAACAGATGAAAGTGACTACATTAAGTGGTTGGATGAACCTGTACGCAGCAGGTATCATCAGAGGGCTGAAACTCATACTGTATGTGAAACACACAAAATTAATTTTCCCCACAGCTCAACAGATTGCACAGTGTGAACGTGATCATCATTACAAATTACCTCGTCCTCCAGACCTCCTATAGAGAATGTGAAGTTGACATCATGCTGTTAATTGTTTTGGATGTTGGCACCACTTTGTGAGGCTCATGCTGTGTTAACTTTACCTGTTAAAGAGGTCAAGCAACATTTTTGGACAAACTAATCTCGATAAACAACAAAAGCAGGTTTCCACCGAGCACTTTTGGTACAGTACCCTTAGATCCTGTATGTAAACTGTATGGACATGTCCCTTAACCCTGGATCTGTTTTGTGTTTCCACCACAGACAGTGTTCTGAATAGTAGGTGGGGTTGTTACTGGATAGTAGTGGCCATGTCATTGCTACATCCAGCTCTTGCTGTATTTGTCTTCATTTGATGCAGATGAACATCTGCACCTCATTGATTGTCCACAGAACAGGGTTGCCACGGATATTTTCTGGACAAAAAAGAACAGGCTGGATCTCTGTTGCAATCAATGAGATATTTTAAAGCGTGTTTGTGCATTGAGTCCTTGTAGAGCAAGAGTGACGATTTTCTCGTGACCAATCAGCAGACTGCAGAGTTTCTAGCTCCGTCTTTTGATATCAGATCGGTGTGCTAGGCACCTCAACAGAAGGGTAACAAAAAACGGGGCAAAATGTAACCATTATTTTGGTACCATCACCTTTTTTTGACAATAGAAATGTAAAAATAACCCTTCTAATAGGTAACAAACTAATCTGAACTGAACTGAACTGAAGTAGACTCCTTCTATCCATATCACTTGGCAGCCCAAGGCTGGATTACATACCCAGATGCACTACCTCCACTCACATATCCAGACATTGTAAACTATCTCCTTTCAGAACATATTCCATAGTGGGAGCCTCAAAAGATAGCACCCCCATCCTTCGTGGCAACACATACCGTCACATTCTTTATACACGGCAAACCCATTGAAAGCATTCAAGAGCCGAGTGGGCTATATTTATATTGTGTATGGCTGGGTCCACAACCTAGAAACCAAAGTAGTACAAAACAACGGCCATCTTGTTTGGACCAGGTGAGAAAATGTGCTTGAGAAATACTGTCTTTTCTTATACTTCACCTCTGTACGTAGATACACTGCTGACGTCAGCTACCATATAGCTAACTGAAGCTAGCTACTTTCTTCCTACACGGCCAAAAAACCTGGGTTGTGGCTAAAAAACACAGAGAAGTTGTCACAGCACGTTGTAATTGCATGGCAATTGCGATTAACGCAACACTTAATGTTTGACACAGTTGACTTTGCTCCCTGAGACTTAAGATGGAGGGTTTTGATCTACATCTGCCGCTGCCTGTGAGAAGGTCTTGTTTTTTTTTCTTGATTTGATCAGTTGAAACGGCTGTAAACAGCACAAATCAAAGGCATTTGTGCTGTGTTGGTAGTTGTTGTCTCCAGTTTCCTTCAGTGCTGCAGTGCTCGACATTGGTCTTGATCTCGACACTGGCCTCAAGGCCACTTTTTGAAGGTCTCATCCTGGAATCAACTACATTTTTACTCTGTCTTGTCTCAATCTCAGACGAAGATTGAGAGGATTTGGGATTTTATTTCAAGACTAGTCAAGACCACAGTTGCAGGTATGTCACTAAATTGCTTGTGCCAAACAGGAACATTTGTTAGTGTTTGTTTGCTCATGGGAGATTCCCGCACATAAAATTCACCTTTGCTATACCTTTTGATCATTTAGTCAAGACATGTCTCATGATACACTTCTACAGTATGGCAATAAAAGAGGGGAATGAGGAGGAATCTTCCTTTGTTGCTTTTCTCGATGTTTTCGTGGGAATGTGGATTTTTCAGGTCAATCTGAGGAGTGCCTATTTGCATGTTCCACATTTTATTGTAGGTGTGTCATACAGTGTGGGACTCACACTGGTCTGGTCTTGGTCTTGACTTGGTCTAAACCTCTCAAACTCTTGGGCTTGTCTCGGTCTCCAAACACTCTGGTCTTGGTAACGACTTGGTCTCAGGTTAGGTGGTCTTGGCTATGGATGCCTGCCTTCTATCTGGACAGCACACTGATGTATGACATCATATGCAAAGAAGCTGTTAATGATTTATATACACAAACCCACTTTCCATTAGAGATCTTTTGATGGTACTCCAAAACTGAAAAGACTCCACAAGCAGGATGGCTATCATGTTTTTAAGTGCTGTTTCTCCCAGAATGTGCCCCCCGTGTCTGTCGAGGAAACCCAAAAGGGCTGAGTCAGAGATCCCATCTCTTCCGGAGGCAGGGCCAGCGGTGCTCTCCTTTGAAAAGCAACATGGAAAGATCAACGGGCATCTCCTGAGGGAGCCACTGGGCCATACTGTGCTGCTGCCCAATGGCCAAACAGCCCCGCGGCCTGTAGTCTGCTGCCACGGCTGCTGCTGGGCTGGTGTTGTTTACTTTGGGAGGACTTTCAACCCTGTGCAGCCATCAAGATCTCTGCATTCTCTCTTTTTGTCTGTCTACCTCAGCTTCTCTTTTCCACTCTTTGCAGCTGCTGAACACTTATTATTCCCACTCTGTCCCAAAGCTGCAGCTCTGTGACAAACATCAATTACTTTCCATCACGTTACAGATAATAACTGTAAGCTTGCCGTTTGCATCACTCTGTGTGAACGTGGTGGTTGATGTGACCCTCAGCTCTGTGAACATCCATCCAGATGAGAACGCAGGGAGGATTTCTGCGCTGTTGTGTTTATATTCCCTCCCTCGCAGCACCATGGATACCAGTCAGACAGTGCCAAGGTAGGACCACCTCATAAATTCAGAAACCTATAAATATTTGCTCGTGTTTTGAGTTCAACACTAGTTTGCATTTACATATCTGAAGGTGGTTTTGTAATTTATCTGCGTTGAAGCTCAAGGACTTAACGCCTGGTGGTCTCGGTGTACGAATTGTGTTTTATATAACACCCAGCAGCCAATGAACACATGCCAAACGTTTCCATTTGCCATTTACAGCCAAACTGGACACTAGTTACACTAACACTGAAAAAATAAAACTTTATGATGGATGATCTTTGGCTAAAACAAATGGCAGTGGCTGTATCAGTCTAATAAAAAGTCAGAAAGTTTGATCTCTTTCAAAAGAAAGAAAAATAAGTACAATTACAATGTTCATCTCCAAACTGTGGATGTGGCCACTGCATTGTGCAGCACATTCCTCCACACTCAATAAACTCAGCTAAATCAATATGTCAAAGAGCAGACAGATAACGCTAAGCCCAGACATAAATCTTAACCATCTCTAAAAATCTTTTCATGTGGTATTACTCACAGGCCATATTCGCTTAAGTACAGTAAACATTGTGACAGGTACTTTGAGCTGCTGGTTCAAGAGGACACAGGAAAGTGGATTGTGCTTTGAGCCTTCAGGGGCCGGGAGAAAAGAAAAACTCTTAAGTAAAAAAGCTGTCAGGAAGAATAAAGGCTTGCTTTAATGAAACATAAGCAGAATGTTGGAGCAAACCACCCAGAAAAAGCTGGAAATCGAAATCTGCAGGCATCGTTTTTGGTTTGAGATGCAATTTTTTAAAAAGCAATTAGGTAAATTACTGAAAATAAAGCACAAAATTTCAGTTTTTCTCCCCAGGAAACCATGGCTTATTTTTTTTCTTCATGTGCTTTCCTCCCAATCATGAAAACATCTGAGAAAATAGCCAGTTTTTGTTCCACCAGGGAGAAATAGGGAGTCAAAGCATGGCTATGATTGCCTCATACAAAAGCATGCCTGAGTAATATTAATATTACGCAAGAACACAGTTCTTTCCACAATTTTTTTTCTTTAAAACACAGGGTAACTGTCGATTCATTTGCATCACCAGAACAATTTATTGGACTGAAATTTAAATAAAATAATTTCTTATGAAAAAAAAAAAAACAACAGCAAAAAAATGATGCTAAATAAACATGATATTTTAAAAAATAAATAAGTCCAGAAGAATGAATGACATGCCCTTTTTGGATGAAGCAAGTTGTGTGAGAAAAAAAGAAAATAAAAGATAAGAAATAACCGTCTTTACGCCAAGTTTCACATGTAACTTGTCAGATTGCTTTCAGATTTAAATCACCTCGTGATTGTGTTGTGGCCTGGAAGACTCCAGCCACACCACTGCTGCAGGACGTGGAGACAAACAGTGTGGAAAAATCAAACATGGAATTTTAATGTTGCATGCCACACATGCAGCTGGATTCAAAGATCTTGCCACAACATTTTGAAAACATTGCATTGCTGTATTTGCTTCTTTTATTCCCTTTGTCCACTTTAACACCTCATTCTGTTAAACTCCTGGACCCATTACACTCCCTTTAATCCTCACAGGGATTAGTCAAAGTCATCAAAGTAACATGAATTTGTTCAGAGGTGACCTCACTCTCCTCTTTGGTCTAATTTTGGTATAAAAATGATGCAATAGTACATGCTTGCATTGTGAAAGGTACACAGTTTATAGTGAGTCGCAGTGCAGCCAACAGTCTTCTTTTGCAGTTTATGTCTTGTAACATAAAGGTCAGTAGGCCCACAGCTATTCTGGGTGTGCTTTGTTCAAACAAGCCATCCAACTGCTTTACATGTAAAAGAGTTTTTGTAGCTCTGCTTCGAGAGTAGTACCTTAATGCTGCCACTTCAACAACATTTCAATGTCAGAAATTAGTCTGAAAGAGTTGATTATTTGCATTTTTTTTTTCAGTAAATAATTAAACAAAACCACCAGATGACATTTATACCCTGTTTAAACCAAACTAGTTTCAGTCAAATACAGTAAGAGCTTTCAGTGGAAAATGTGCAGATTCAACACTACTGTACTACAAACAACCACTTATAAAGAAAAAAACAATAGAAAAGAAGACATCAGAATGGTTTAACTTCTACTCTATATTGATATCTTTATTAACAATCATAGCCATGTTTTCAACAATGGAAGATTTATAAATATTTTTTTTCTTTTGATTCATAAAAGTTGTCTCGGCACTTGTGGCTTGATTCCAGTTGTGGAAAGAAAACAAAAAATCTAAATGTCCTTAAAGAATATAGCACTTTATGAAGCAGTGGTATCCAATCAACAGCTTTTTCGTCAGAGAGGAAATCCGTTATGTACACGATGGCTTTATCTTTAAGAGATCTGGTTCTGTGCCATGGTGGATGGAGGAGATATCGAGTGCATGGCGGGGTCCAGAAACCATCCAAAGCAGGCCACCTGATTGATCGTCTGGCCTGGCGATTCCCTTTGTTTTCTTTAAGGCAACAAGATCCCCCACACCAATCTGGAAACCAATCCCAGCTATTCCACGCTCGGGTCAAGCTTGCAGTGTGACTGAAGGTCGCCTCACCCTTCTTTTCCCCCTGTCCGAGTCTTCTTGCATCAGCTGCGAGGAAGGAAACAAACATTGCCCCTTGAATACTTCCACACTACAGAGCATCCAGACAGAGGGGCCAGGGATTGCTGTCCTCCCAGAGATTTAGATGTTCAAGCTAAGGCCAAGGGGCACCAGGGTTCACCCCTCACTGAAGCTACATCTGATGGCTGGGACAGACCCACGCTGGTGTACAGGCCATCCTGTCCTGGGTACTTCACCGCTGAGCCGGAGCCAGTTCCCTCCCCTGAGCTGGACAGCACGGACGAACTGACCTACAAGAGAGCAAATGAAAAATATGCATTATTAGCTTAACTGTATTTTCAAAGCAGAGATTCATACGCATTTGTCTCTATCTCTAATTGATTCATGTTTGGCTCAGGGGCGGAGCCACAGCTGTAAACATTCAGGGCTCATCCAACTCTGGTTGGGTTCATGCTCCCCAGGGGAAAGTTTTTCATGTATGGCAACTAAATGCACTATTTTGCAAGCCATGTGAGATAATAACTGCCTAAAAACCAGCCACTGTTGGGACAAACATGATGGTTTCCAAGGAAAAACAATCCTTTTATAGAGCCTAAATCTTGTTTATATCTAATTGTGCGCCAACTGTCTTTATCATCCTGAAACCATAACACAACAAATATGGATGACTAATTTTCACTCCTGCTGTGTAAAAAGAGGCAAAAATTGTCCGATGTCACTGTTTCTACATTACATAAAAAAAGGTCAGAAGTTTGGTGTTAACATCAGCACAAATCTTGACACAATGCCAAGTAAATGTGCTCTTTAATACTCTGAATTGAATATTAAGCCAATAGAAGAATATTCACTTAATTACATTAGGTTTATTTAATGAATAGCACAGGAGGACAAACATCATGGGCATATTCCTATTTGAATGATCCAAAGTTTAGGTATTTTAAAAACCCAAAAGATTCACGGCATTTGAGAAAACATTCAGGGCTGGAGGCCCAGAAGCCCCAACACACCCCCCCACTGAAATGCCAAAAAGCACCAGATCCTGAGTAATGTGAAGCTCATCTCATTGTAATGTCATGGTGACACATTAGTTAGCAGCAGTCATCACCACAGATCATCAGTCAGCCTACATGTGATCTTTTTTTTTTTTTAACAAAACACCTGTTGCAGCAAAATGCTTTCAGTTTGTTCAGTAGAAAAAAATTTAACCCTGAAAGTCTGACATTCAAAACAACTGTACAGGATGGTATTTTCAAATTATTAATACCAGTTCTACAGGTTTTAAATTAACACAGTGTCTCTAACTATAATGGGATACACTGGATTTAAATAAAACAGAAGACATTTTAATCTTAATTAAAATTTAAAAAATAAAAAGGTCTTTCTTACCCCTGACACCTGTGCGGAGGGAGAGCTGGTTTTCGAGCAGTCTTCGGAATTAGATGAAGATGTGGATGTGGGAGTCATAGAGACAGAGTTGTTATTTCCTAAAAAGTATATATATAATGTTTAGATCATATTGTAAAAAAAAAAAAAAGAAACATGCTGATGATCATTATCCATAAGAATATATGAGAAATAATTATCAGAGACTCACCAGAGGATCCCTTCGTTTTATTCAAGGTCTTTGGTTTTCTTTTTCTCGTCTGGATTCCCTCTTTCTTCATGGCGAGCGGCCGAGGTACCTGCGCATTGGATCAATTTTTGGAGACCAGTTATTATTATTATTTCTGCTTATTTATGATGTTTTGGTTTATCAAAGTGTTTGTTACGTTTTAAAGACGTGAAATAAAATCTCAACTCACCCCGTGTAATTTTGTGTAGAGCCCACACGCGTTACACACCGGCTCTCCCTCCGCGTTCCTGCGCCACAAAGTAGTCGTGCTGGTTTGACAGTTGGCGCAGGACAGGCCGATTCTTCTGGACGTTGACTGGTGACACAAACGTAACATTAAATTAATCATTACGTTCAAAACAAACCTGGAACATTTCAGAGAAGAAGGTGGTATTAATAGATCTGTCAGGAGTCTTTGTCACTTAAAGTTAAAGAAAATGTTTTTAAAGTAAAAGCCACACTCTGCTAATTTCATTACAATTCGACCATTCACACCCTATTTCCTAACAATAATACCGCCTCTATTGTGATCTCCATTTAACTGCCATTTACGCACAGCTTTTTACAGATTTCAGGGAGTCAATCATGACATCAGATTCCTTGTAACAACTGTGCGTAATGCGCGTAATGGCTCCAGGAAAAGATTTGCCCTTATTGTCAACCATTAAGATTGAATAACCCAAGGGAGGCACTGAATCGGGTGACAGATTAAGTGCCTGATTAATTACGTTAACAAATATCTGCAGCTATGGGTGATTTAAATCCAATTAAATCAGTGCCTTCTGTTCCGTTCAAATAAATGATGGGAAACTTACTGACAGAGCTCTGTGCGAGAAAATCCTGCAAAATTTCAATGATTGTTGGATAATTAATTAATATTATTGCTATAATGTGCTTATTAATGTCATGAAATTGCACAAAAAGCGCAAACGAAAATGTCAAATGTATTTGTTGTGATGTGTTTTTCAAATACATTTCTGCCCATTTTACATTATGAGCCACAATGAGACAAAAAAATAAAATTAAAAATAAAAGTCAACACTAAACTAAGCTTCACATGTCTCATAAACTTCTCCTTCTCTCATCGGACACTGTGTATAACATCAAGCATAACCTCTAGCCATTGTTTGAAACGATTAGGCAGGAAATTGAGCGGTTAAGTGGTCCCCTGCTTACCGTCCGTTTCTGTGGTTTAATTAATGGCCGGCTGAGCCCATTCATTTTGCTGTAAAGGCCGCAGGCGTTGCAGAGAAAGTGGCCCGTGCCGTCGCGCCTCCAGAGCGGCGTGGAGATGGAGCCGCAGTTGACGCACTCTCTGCTCTCCCCCATGTCGTCGAGGATATCTGAAACTAAAAAGAAAGACTTAAATCAGCTTTAAAACATAAACATCTGCCCACAGGCTTGTAAGTTTCATAAAGGAATGTGTTCCATTAAAGCACATTAAATCAAATCCACCGATTTCATGTTATATAGCTCAAATCTCTTTCACTTTATTTATGCTTTTTTTAATTCTTACATTTTAAAAAGTATTTCATGATTACGCATATGTTGGTCAGTTACAGGCCTGCGCACAAAAATGCGCATGTTTTTCTTGCAGGATTCACACACACGCGCCCTTTCAGACCAAATCTGGCCCAATTTTAAACATAGCAATCATATTTTTTGTGGTAATTTATTAAAGATTGTTTGGCTAGTTTAAATATTTTTGAGCTCTGAACTCTGGCCTCGACAGAGAGATCAAGTCTCTGTTACAAAAGCGCACTGGAGTTTCAGCACTTTGCGTAAAGACACAACAGTTACAAGCCTGATTAAAGGAATTTAAATATAATCATTTATAAGACAGAGAGGATTAAAATTATTCCATCACTGTGAACATCTCTACTTTGCTTTTTTTCTTACCTCCATTTGGTCCTCGAATCAAGGGCGCCCCTCTGCTCTGCAAGGTGTGCAGCATCGTGTTATCAAAAGGTCCCCCGGTCCAAGGCGAGGGCAGCTGGGAGAGCTGTGGTGCAACATAAGGAGAGTATGGACTCGCGTAGGTCCCACTGATGGGCCGAGAGAGGCCGTACTGGTCCCTGCTGCTCACATTCAGCGTGTTACTGTAGCCGGTGTCCCTGGGCGTCCCGTTATTCATGGGCGGGCTTGGAGGGTAGTGGAACCGAGTGGAGGTGTGCGGGCTGCCGGTGCTGTATGAAGGGCTCTCCGGGGCGGACTGCGACCAGACCGAGTGGCTGGAGACGGCGTGGCTGGGCTGCGCAGAGCCGCTGGCCTGCAGATACGAGAGGCTGGGTATCATGGGGCCCACCCTGGAGCTGGGGACATACACTGGGGAGTTGGGGTTGGAGTGCATATAACCACCAGAGGAATCATATCCAGTCTGGCTCTGGGCTGCGGCGATGGCCAGTGTTTGGTACATGTCGGTCGGGTCCACCAGCAAGCTCGCCTTGTGCGCTCCGCTGGCGAGGACGAGTTTGCTGCCTTGGTCTAAATCCGTAAACAGCGGGATGTCCTCGGTAGTGGTCAGGGTGTTGTTATGGTGTCCGAAGTGAACGTAGGAGTGTAGTGATCTGCTGTCGGAGCGACGGTGCCCCAGTGCGTCAAGGTCGCTCGGAGGTGTCCTCAGCTCATCCGAGGTGGGAGCGTCCCTCCTGCTGTCACCGTGCAGGTAGGTCTGCTCAGCCGGTGACCCTGGGCTGCTGGATACTTCTCGCTTGACCATGGACCAGCTGTTATCGCCCAGGTCCATCCAGGAGCACTTTCCATACACTGTAGGGGTTAATAAAAGTCGTCAGGGAGTAGTCCACCCTGTAACAAAAAAGAGTTGGAAGCGTTAGGAAATCACCAAACAAGCTTTACGCATGTGGGCGCAAAGTTATGGCCAACTGGATTTAAAATTTGTCCCATAAACATCTGGAAAGAAACTCGCCAAGTTCCTGGAGAAACGCAAATCCACCTCTGATGCGCAGCTTGTTTTCATCTTTAAAAGAGCAGCTTACATTTCCACAATAACAAAAACCCAAGCGAAGTATCTGACTGCTCATTTCACGGCATGTTCACTGGCCCCGTGTCATCTACAACTCCAATAAAACACATCCAAACCGCAATGACTGCCATACTACCATCAAGCGCTCTTAAGAGGCACTGGATCCGTCCATGTCAAATCTCTGTCCTCCCACACACGCGCGCACAAGTACACACACACATAACAGATAGGAAACAAAACGCAATATGTCTTCACAGCAAAAGAGATAACCGTTTGATAAGACCCACAACAGATAAGGGCCGAGAGGCAGGCCGGAGCGATAAAACAATACCCCGAAATGATGATTTGGGTTCAGCTGCGCGCACCGCCAGATGTTCAAACCAGCTGCGCGACAGAGAAAAGACACCAAGAACAGGAAAAAGAGGAGACATTAGTCGCTTTCCAACACATACCTGCTAGTTGTGTGCCATAGGTCGCACGCAAAGTTCCTAATAGTGAGCCGCTGCTTCTCCTGGAAGTAATGGGAAACGTTAGTGCGGTCTGACGAGGTTTATGAGAGGAGGCGCTTCTGGTGGCTGCGGCTGCAGGAGGCGGACCAATCATGAGGAGTGTGAGCGGCTGGAAACACGATGGGGGTGCCAGCCTATAAACTCCTCCAATCAATCACACGGAGAAACAGAGACAGAGAGAGAAAGAGAAACGACTTGATCATGTTTGAAAGCTATAATAATAATTTGAAAATGCAATCAGGTTTGAGAGAGTTTTCAGCTTTGGGCTGACACGGAGCTCCTCCCCTTCTCATCTGTTTTGCTTTTTAATTTGATCAAATATAATTCCTAATCAATAACTAATACCTGTCTGAAGTCTAACCCTATAAAATGCGCACTTTTAAAAAAGAAATATTTTTATTTTCAGCGTTGCAATGCTGTTTATTGCTCTATACCATATTCAAAACCTCCTTCTTTTTTCAATATAGCTAAATACATTTATGCAGCTGCTGCACTTAAATACATTTTTAAGTACTTTTACAGTATTTGAACACTTTCATTTTATTTTATTTCTCCTTAAATTTCAGAGGGAGTTATTGTAAAAATGTACTGCACTTTATTCTTTTTACTTTATTATGATTACACATAAAATTCACATGTTAGATTGATATAATACAACAAATTATTTCGCAGTTAAACTACCAAACAGTGTAAAAATGTCTCCAAAAGTAGCTCAAGCTCGACCAACTGCAACAGGAAAATGCTACTTCCACTTTAATGCATCATTAATGATAATCCAACAATATAACACATAACAATAAACAATCACAGGGTTTGTTTGCATAATAAATACTTAAAATATTAGCTTATTTTTTATATAATAATCCAACTTTAGTCAGACTTTTATATGCAATATTATCACAAGGAAAAGTCTAATTATTGCCACTTTTAGCTGGGTTAAAGCTCATTTAAATACAATTTATACTACTTATATATTGTTAATTTTTACATTCATGTTTGGCTGTTCTAACAAAATATTATTTAAGATGGCTTTGATTGATAACTGATGACTATATTCACAGTTGCCACTAACTTTATAGTGCTTTATGAATATGGATCATACATTTATGAATATTAATAAACTAATACAGTATATTTTCTAAAGGGGTAATGTGAGAAATTTAATTCATGTATGCTATTTTTAATTTCCGCTTTCATTCTGATTTATATTTCAGCTAAAAGTCTCGTTTGAAGCTGATGTCCTTCGCTTTGTTTATTCTCCGTGTCCACCGCAGTGATCAATAAGTCCCCTCCTAATTAGTTTATTTAAGTCAGACGCTTTCATTGAGGATTAAAAGTCCTGAGCTGCAGAGGAGCACAAACTCTCCGCACGTCTCTCTGCTGCCGCTTTGAAGCGCGATGATTCGCTCAGCCTGAATATACATGGCTGTGAGTGAAGTGATCAAAAGTAGCGCGAGGTGTCAATTGAATCATTCACTCATTTACAGGCGCTCCTCGTGCGTGTTCACAGAGGTTAACAAACAGTTCATCACACTCACGACCATTCAGCAGGTATTTGTGTCTGTTTACATTTAGTCTGGATGGGAGATAGCTCTGAAGCACTGACGACTGAGAGATCTGAGGACTACTACATTTCAATAATAATAATACTACTAATACCAGCACACAGCAGACTCACCTGCAGGCTGCAGGAAGTCTGGAGTACTCCTACGTTTATTGTTTTCTAATATTATTACAGACTGAACCACTGAGGAGATCTGAGTCTCCAACAAGTAATGTGATTACCACAGTTACTGCTATTGCCACAACAATCTGCACTGGGAGCTGTGAAGGTGCAAATACATTGCTAATATATTACTAGGCTATATTATTATTATTGTTATTATTACAATGCAGACTGGGCCTGTGGACCTCTACTACTACTACTACTGCTATTCTGTGCTGGCAGCTGCAGGGCTGGACTCACACTTATCTTCTAATATATTGCTTATATGTTATTAATAATATAATATTCCGAAATAAGTAGCATTTGTAATAAATTAGAAATATCTCTACCAATGCTTCAGCTATTATTATGACAGCTATGGTCACTGCTATCAGTAGGACAACTGTTATAGCTACAATCTTTACTAGCCTTTCACTTCTGCTATTTGAGGTACTGCTACAGATATTATAATTATTACCCTGCTGCTACTGCTACTTTTTAAACTACTACTAGTGTTATTACTCTTTTTATTGTCACTAACGTTTTTATTAAAGTATGAAACCTTTCATTATTACTACTAATACTACTGCAACTATCAGCGCAGACTGACCTGCAGGCTGCAGGAAGTCTGGAGTACTCCTGCTTTTATTTTTTCTAATATTATCACCACTGCAAACGGGTCACTACAGTACAGACCGAGCTGCAGGGGACATCTGAGTCTCCACCATGTAGGCTACTGTTACTAATACTACTAGTAATAGTAATATGATTATCATAATTACTGCCACTACCACAGCAATCTGCACTGGGAGCTACAAAGGCAACTCTTACTGATGGATTGCTAACTGACTACTAATATTGCAAATATATTGCTGATATATATTAATAGTCTGTATTATTAATAACATTAATAATGTGGACCCCTACTACTACTATTCTGTACTGGAGCTGCAGGGCAGGGCTCAGGCTTTAATACTAATACATTGCTAATCTGTAATTATTGTTATTAATAATACAATATCTCTAAATAAGTGATATTTTCACTAAATTAAAAATATCTCTACCTATCCTTCAACTGTTATTATGACAGCTATGGCCACTGCTATCAGTAGGGTTACTGGTTCTATAGCAATTTCTACGCTCTCAAAAATAATCAATGGTTTAACTTAAAAATATAAAGGTAACAATTTGCATGCATCTTTTTATGTAGTAGTAATCTGACAAACTCATTTAGATTAGTACAACCAACATGATTTGCATCAACTTGGAAAAACTTAATTAAGTTGAAGCAACTTAATATTTATCCAAACATTGTGATGAAATATAATGGCCAAACTATTTTGTTTAAGATAGTCTAATTTATTTATTTTAACTCCTTCCTACTAAAAAATGTCAGAAATATATTTGATTTTTGACCAGCTTCTTAAAGAAAGTTGTGGACTGACTGAAATGTAACAAATGTAATTTTTTATACTGAAAACTTCTTTATTTTAAGCGTTATCTACTAACCACATGAATCAAAGCCTTTCACTGTTGCTACAACTTTTACTATTTGAGGTACTACTGCTACAAACATTATAATTATTAGCCTACTGCTACTTTTTAAACTACTGCTATTGTTATTACGTCTTTTATTGTCACTAATGCTACTATTAAACTACTTCTAGTCTTCAGCTATCATTAAATTTAATAGTGCTTCTTTGCTGCTGTGACGCTGCTTCTACACTATCAATATTAACATGTACTTTATTTTTCTTTTTGGCATATGTGTAATTCCATGCAGGAAAACACAGCGTTATTTATAAGACTTTAATAATTCTGCCATAGCTGCTGTTAACTGTTGCAGCACAGGCCCAATGAAACTTTCCATGGCTTCAGTGTTGCCGCTGCTTCTGCAGCTCTGAATGTCTAACTGATAACAATGGTTTGAAGTTGTTTGACTCGGTGCCTATGTATGTGTTAGATATGGAAATAAATGTAAGTCCCTGCATCTGTCTGTAGGCTGCAGCTCCAAGTTCCCACCGAGCTCACATGATTTCATTTTACTGGGGCATATTCTTATATTTACGCATGCACACACGCTGTGCTGTCCTGCAGGTCTCAGTCGTGGATCATACTGGTAACAACATCTGACAGCCGCAGAGGATTTTGGAGATGTGATTTTATCAGAGGGAGTAACCAAACCATGCGCTACTGTCTCCCATCCCATCGTCTCAGTGCGCAAGTTGTCAGGGAAGTGAGAGAATACAAAATCCTGTTGTTTTTTCTTCTCTTTTCTCCCCCCTCCTCCTCCTCCTCCTCCTCCTCCTCCTCCTCCTGACTTGCTCCTCACTGCCTGCATGGCTGCGGAGCCTCGACTTGTTGATGAATGAGGTGTTTTCGCAGTGATGTCAAAGTGTGCTGCTCTGACACACGGAGCCTGTGAGGAGAAGTGGCAGGACGCCGCCCTGTCTCCACATTTATCCACTGACGGTCAAACACTGTGGGCCTGTGTGAATGTCAGCCACGGTAAAGAGACACAGGCCCATAATCTAATTATCTTTATCGTAAATTAACTGGGAAACCAAGTGTAGCCTATATATCATACACTATATATCTTGTAGGCTAATAATACAGTGAAGTATTAGAGGAAGTTACATTTACGCACGAGAAAGGGGATTTGAACTAGTTTGGAAACAACCAAATAATAATAATAATAATAACAATAATATACATTTAAAGGAGAATTTTTACCAATCTTTATATTAATTTATATTTAAACGACTCTTTTTCTGAGTTTGTATTTTTATAGATTTTTTCTAACCTGAGATAGCATGGCCACACTTTTATCTGAATAATGTTTGTTTCTTTCAGGAGGTGTGCAGCTAATGGCCGACCCTCTTCAGGTGTCAGTGCCTTATGTACCGACTTGATAATGATTATCTCCAACACTCCAGCACTTGTTGTAGCCTGCTCCTGATTAGCCAATACTGCTGCTATATGCATGATGTTATGGAGATAACAAGGATCAGGGGGAACGCTGAGTGTGGAGATTACCCACTAAAACAAGGGTTAATATCACATTAGTACCCACTGTTAATTATGAGTGATTATGATGTGTGTTTTTTTGTATTTTAATTTATTTAAAAATGTCCTGCTGCTCGTTATTTGCTCTGTGACTCCGTGAAAAAGGCTCTGAAGCGCAGTTTTGATTTCTCATCTGTGCTACATGGGGTAATAAAAGGCATTGTGGGTACTTAACACGCCCTACACACACGGAGGTCTCTAATGTTTCGATTATGATTAATGAGAAAAGACTGCAGCTACATGCGAAACATGCAGGAAACAGACTCAATTCATCATTTTAATCACCACTTAGCTGTTTCTTTTCTCTTTCAGACAGTGAGTGGTTGTATGTGGAGCCATGCTTACTGTAATAGGCTCTTAATTATTGTGATTGGAGAAATGTTTTTAAATTGAATCGGGGAAGTTTGCAGCATAATGATCATTTCTGAAACCATCAAAAATAAAAAAAAATCCGTTTACTTCCTGATAAATTGTCACTCAAAAATTAAAAGAGCCTGCAAAAATCAATAAAACACAGCCTGTTTCAGGTTGTACTTTAAATTTTGAGATGAAATGTATTTGTTATTTGCTGATAATGTAATGGACAATAAGAGGAGTCTGCTGGCCTGCTATAAACCAAACTAATTTTTGTTTCATTATTTAAAAAGCCTGATTCTAAAATGGACATTAAATACTTTAAAAAAAGAAAAAGAGCCCAGCATGTACTGTATACAAATATAAATATTTTAAAATTATAGTGGGTGGCACAAGTTCTTAATAAACTGGTCATTCAGTGTATTTTACAGATAATAAATAGTGTTTCTTAAGGTGATTATTATTTTCTGTTTTAAAAAAAGACACTCAATTTCAAAATAAAATATTCACCATAAATAAATAAAAACACTACTTTTTAAAAACTCTGATTTTTTAAATGAATTTCTCACAATAAATTATGATTTTTATATGATATCATTTTGTATAAACGTGTGTGTTTTGAACCATTGCCTTAAAAAGATCAGATTTTAGCTCCAGATTTGATGTTTTGTTCTCAAACAATAAAGTTAATCCCTCAAACTGAAACTGAAAAAAGAAAGGGGAACAAATAAAGTATCACTCTCACACTGATTTCTCTTATTTCTTGTAAACATGTAAATTCAAACAGGATGCATCAGTTCAGTGAACTTCTCCTCATGTTAAATTAGCACCTGTGAAAGCCATTTTCTGTATTTATGACCTCCTCGTCTTGCTGCTGGAGCCTTTAAAACATTGACCTATTTGCTCTTATTTTATGGAAGACATTGTTAAGTTTTATACCTGCACAGGTTTGTTTCTCCCTGTCCCTTCTACTGAATGGCAGCTTGTCCAGAGAGGCTGGAGCAAAGGCTGCTGGGAGGCTGCGAGCGTCAGACTCTCCTGTTTGAAGTGGTAGATGATTAAACGGGCCATGACAGGTGTAAAAGCAACCTTTGTCATCTCCGACATGTACCGTCCTTGCTTCCCCGGCTCGCCCACAACGGAACGCCCTGCTCACCTGCCAGCTTACACTGAGTGTGTGTGCATGAATGTGTGTGTGTTTGAGTGTGGAAGTCACTGTTGGAAGTGGATTTCCTGGTGGGGACTGGAGGCTGCTAACAATCTTGCACCATCACAGTCACAGCCAGCGTCCATAGGTGGATTGTGAGACTGTGGGCCCCTGAGCAGACATGTAAAGGCCCCACCATCTGACCTCCACAGGACTGCAAACACACACAGACTTTGTGTTGATTTTGTATCTTTTTTTTTTGTTGTTGTAGTCATTTTGTGTCTCTTTGTATTCATTGGTGGGGTTTTTTGTTAGGTATTGCGTCTGTTTTGATTATTTTGCCCCTTTGGTTGTTATTTTGTGTCTATTTGAAGTCATTTTTGTGACTTTTTGTGTTAGTTTTGCCGCTTTTATAGTTATTTTGTGTCTCTTTGAGGTCATTTTTGTGTCTTTCCTGGTCATTTTGTGTCTCCTTTTAGTCATTTTGTGTCTCTTTTTTGGTTGCTTTGTGTCTTTTTGTGGTAATTTTGTGTCTCTTTCAGGGAATTTTGTGTCTTTATTGGTTGTTGTTCCACTTTGTAGTTATTTTGTGTCCCTTTGTATCCATTTTGTGTCTCTTTTAAGGTAATTTTGTGTCTTTTTTGGTCATTTTGCCACTAGAGCAGATATTTTGTGTCTCTTCGAGGACATTTTTGTGTCTTTTCTGTCCATTTGTGTCTTTTTCTTTTTGTTTTGCCCCCTGTTGTAGTTATTTTGTGTCTCCTTGCAGTTCTTTGTGGTCTTTTTATGTCTCTTCCTGGATAGTATATGTTAATTGGAGCAACATTTTGCAGTTGAAGGACAGGGGGGCCCGACACTTTGGGCCCCTGGGCCATCTCAGTAATCCATCCAAGCTGTTGTCATGTGATGCATAACAAATATCCTCCTCATTTGAGAGGTGTAAGTTTGTTGCTTGTGTAATAAGCGGCTCTGTGCCGCTTTGCATAAATAACAACGCAACAACTGACGGTACACACTCACTGAACAGATGCGTGCATGTGTGTGTGACTTGAGGACGATGGAGGCACATTTATCTGTTGTTATCATCCGTGTCTCCAGCAGCTTCAGTTTATCACCTCAGTGTCATGATGTCACATCAGCCTGACACCAGACTCCAGGGTTCATCTGACCTAACTTTGGCTCCAATCATGCACCAACTAAGACACATGTTATTATGTTATGTTTCTATCGCTAGCTCTGCTTTTGTCTCCTTCCCTTGAAAACGAGCCCTGATATCTGTGGGAATACTCCAGTTAAACGAGAGATAAGACTAAAACTTCTACTGTGAGCACAGATATTTCACTTTTAAGATTTGATATAAGATGCAGGGCTCAATCTGTTATTCTATGGAGTTCAAACAAAGCCTTGATAGGACAAGCTGAGGCTAAGCACATTGCTCTGTAATATGAGGGATTAAGTGGATTAGTAGAGCAAAGTCTTGCTGCATGTAATTATAATATTAATTTGCACACTCTTCAGGTTGTGCTTAGTCATATTGGATGTGGGATTAAGCGGATAAAGGGAAGGAGCTCCTGCCGCATAGGATTATGAAATTAGTTTTTTCAAGCGGTGCTTCATTTTTGATGTGGACTCTACGATCAGCCGCAAGTTGTCTGCAAGAGACCAAAGTCCATTGACTATTTTTAGATATCCTATAAACTGGATGGATGACAGAGAGCTCCATTGATGCTTTTATTGTTGTTTATAGAAAAGTGAATGCTTATAAAGACACACAGGAAATAAAGTTTGCTGTATCTGTGAATGAAACAGAACAGGCCAGACCACCTAACTCTTAATATCTTAGTTGTGTTTAATTTCCATGAAGGCCAGAAGCTGACTCACACTTTTCTCGTTTAACAAGAAGTCCACTCATAACAGGTGTCTGCCTTTTTTTTCGGGAATTCAGGAAGCCGTGATCATTTCTTTCACTTTTGGTCCCACGTCAAAAGCAACCTCGCCGGGAAAGAGCCGTAGTCAGATAAGCCCCCCCATCCATCACCTATAAAACTTAAGTGTTTAAAAAGCCATTACAGCAAGATAAGGCCGTGGCTTACAATTCAACACACTTATCCACTAATTGCATTTACAATGTGATTCACTGCAGTGGACTGTATTATGTGTTAAAGGGGAAAAATGACCACAAGAGTGACATTTCCAGACCACAGCTGGACTGAAACTGCAAGAGAGTAATCCAGATTGCGTCAAAACAAATAAAGATTAGAGTTTATTTTAGGCAGGATGTCGATCTGCTTCATTTCAGAGACAAATGAGACAAACATTTTATTTATGTCTCTTGGCTTAAAATGTGCTTTTGCTTTTTTTTGTTTGAGATTCAGTTGATTTTATAGGAAAATATCATCATTATTATTCCAAACCTGGGGGTCAGGGCCCCTCCAGGGGTCACAAGATAAAACTAAGTGTTCATAAGATGATTTAAAGATATTTTAAGAAACACTTGTTCACCTTTTTTTGCCAAAATTAGATGAGAATTTCGGTATCACTCTCATATTTGTAAGCTAAATATGAAGCTACAGCTAGCAGCCGATTAGCTTAGCTTAGCTCAAAGACTGGAAAGAGGGGAAACAACTAGCCTAGCTCTGTATGCGTTAAACAAACAAGATATAACATGCTAATCAGTGAGCTTTACAGGCCAATTGTTACCTTTGAACAGGGCCAAGCTAGCTGTTTCCCCCAGTTACAGCTTTTGTGCTAAGTTATTTGACATCTAGGAGTAGCATCGTATTTAGCATCTAACTTTTGGCAAGAAAGTGAATGAATGTATTCTTTAAAACTATTACTTAGTTTATGTTTTCACAATTTTTCTTTAATCCTTTTTTTTTTGTAAATTTTTGTTTCAGGCCTTTAAAAATTAATCAAATCCACTCAACTGAAAAGGGAAATTCAGTCTTCAAGTGGACTGTTGATAACTTGCAGACGCATGCAACTTCTCAAGCAGGAAAGTTTGAAATCCACCCCACAATTAATGATTTGACATCAAAGGGGGATCGAGCGTGGACGCCGAGTTTCATCTACTCAAAGACGCCCGTCTTCCTGTCTCTGGAAAACCGAGCCTCATCTCTTGTGTAGATTCAGAGGCGGTGTTATTGTTTCCACGCTCCATCCTGTGGAGCCAGCCCCTCTCTATGTGTTTTGTCTCAGGAGAGAAGGTCAGGTCTCCAGTACACTTTGTGACTTTCCCTGAATCAGCTGTTTGGAGCCTCAGCTCGAGAGAGAAAACAGCCTTGGGCAGAGGTGACGTCACTGATAGCAAAACACAGACAATTTGGAGGTGAGTGGGTGGTATCAGTGGTGGTGGGGATACAGAGGGTTGGATACATGGGCCTGCCACTGTAGTGGATTATGTACAGAGCAGCTGGCAGACCTTGCAGGCCCACTCATGTTTTCAAGGTCTAAGGAGTCTCAGCTGCTTGTTAGGAAGATATGAGAGGAGTGTGTGGTGCGACTGAAACAATCACTGATTGTTAGAATATGGTAAACAGACAGTAATATAGGGGCCAGTTTTGAATGTTGATTTGGATTAGAGCTCTTTCACATTTTGACATGTCAAAGTAGGATGTGCAGAGGTAAAAATAACAAAGTTAATGCTTCAGTTTCAGCGTCCTGGTGTTGTACAAGCTGTCTCCTCACTGTCACATTACAATGGCAAAGGCCTTCTGGGACATTTGAATAGAACAGAGAGATTGTTAATGTTTTGCCACACCTGTGCTATTCCTGCTATGACAGGTCAAAATGTCCTCTGTGAGAAAGGTCCATTAATTCTTATTATTGTCCTTTCTCAAAGGACAACATTTCTGTGTGAATAAAAAGTACACTGAAATGACAAAAAGGCAGATTTTATCATTTTCCTCTGGTGGTATCTCATTGAGAAGATTGTTTTGGTTTCCTCTGTTCAGGTCGAGTAATATCTGTCCCTGAGATTAATACCTCCATCCCAATAAAATGGCAGTGAATGGACTTTTTCCCTGCTTCCAACTTAAATTATTTGAACAATTTTATAATATAATAATCTTTATTCCCCTGTAATTGTCTCCTTCTAGAAGAAAAGTTATTTATATGGACTTCTCCATGCACCTGCACCCTTGTGGTACCTCCATATTTTGGAATAAATCTCATTTCCTGTCAGGTCTCTCACTGTCCCCTTTCATAGAAGCGCCTTTGCACGTTGCCACTGTAGCGGATATACCTGTTACTGTCAGAGGACGTCATCAAGCAAGTTGGGGGGAAAAAATGGCTCAAAAGTCTTCTACTTTCCAATGCACATCTAGCAAAACCATCTCCGTCACAGTTCTATTTAGCAATGATCATCCCATTGTCACTCTGATGCTGCCTTCAAATAGAGCTCCTGAGCTTGTACGTATACACGATACGCTTGGCGTTCAAGTGATTAAGTCGTGAGAACTAAGCAATGGCAACATGGACACTAAAACAGCTACCAAGATTAACAATTTAGCAAGCTAGTGAGCAGGAATGCAGGGAATGCAAAGGCATAATGACAAAAGAAAAAAATTAAGCCTTTGGGAATATTTTCCTCAGACATATAATAAAATTCCAAAGAAAAACTCTATCTCTAATATATTAACTTGCCATCCACTGAAAAATGAATTTCCATGGCCTCTGCCATTTCTGAAAACATCAGCAAACATCTGACATAACCTGTGAAAATTTTCACTTCCAAGGCTGTGAATGCCACAACAGGGGTGCGTTCATATGGACTCATCTAGTGTACATGGTAATAGTAGGAATGGGTGAGTTCACCATTATCTGTACCTTTTTAACCCAATAAAATATCTGTATCTGTTTCTGCACTTGGAGTGGGTGGGGTTTGAATCGAAAGTGGGTGTTGTATAATCAGGGCTGGGTGAGGCCTGACTGGAAGTTGTTTTTTAAAGTCTGAAATCAATATGAGTTGCTACATTTATTGGTTATTAGAAAACCATTTACAACGTCGGTGTTAAGGTTCAGATCATTTTTGATCACAAGAGTAAGAGACTGAAAACAGCTACCCAAATGAGGATCGTCATGAGTACTGATATTGACACATTTTGTATGAATGATACTCATAAAATGTACTGGATACTTATTTCATTCGAGTATTCAGCTCAGTCCTACAAAATGGGTGAAATTATCACTGTGGGTTATATAATTAAAGCAAGATACATTTACTGTTTTGTTGGTGCTATCAAGAGTTTTAACTGGATATGAATTAAAACCTATGCAGTAAATATCTACAGCATAACTCCCTGTGTCATGTATAAATCAAACTTTAATGTTTTTAATTTCCAGAGGCCACTGTCAACAGTTTTGATTGGTAGAAAGTAATTTATATAAAAAATTTTCAGAGTGGTGGAGGCAGAAATCTGTGGGACAAAGATCTGCAAACCCAAGTAGGTGAAACCAAAACTATCTGTTTGTCTGTCTTTGGTAAGTGAGAAATTATGTTGTTTTGTTATTTGGGTGAACCAGTCTTCCACATGCACGCACAAATAGCAACAAGATACTAACAATGTTTCAAACAAACTGTCTCTCCAAGTAGGAAGTGCCGAAGTTTGGCCTTGACCTTCTGTAAATACAGTTAAACTTTCTTTCCAGGCGAAAATGTGTTCAAATGCGTCTATAGCTTTTCAGTCAGGAGAACAAATAAGCCCTCAGAGATCTGATAAGATTTGAGCTTCACTCAAAGGGGTCTGGAGCTCCACCAGACATGGCCGACTTTGCACTGCACTTGTCCTTCCATGACCGTACAACCTGGCCTCTCACACTCCACACACACGCAGACAAACACACACTCACACACTCACACAGCTCCCCTCCCGCACACATTAAATACACTCTCAGACTGACTCGGAGGTTTCTGTCGCCCTCTCCTTCACTTGAGTCAGTTGCCAGACAATGAAAACATTGAGAGGCAGTTTCTATGGCGTGACCAGGGCTTTTGTTTGACTGAAAAACATATGCATTCTACATGCTCCAATTATGGTTTTATCAGATCGCTGTCAAACACACCAATCATGCGCCTTCCTTTGTGCCCTCTCCAACGGTGTGTACTGTACCAAGCGGAGCAGTGGCTCGCTGTGTTTGCATGTTTGCCCATGGTGGGAGTACAATATCTCAGACTGGTTTGTGTCCCCATTGGCAGAAAACACGCGGCTTAGTCAAAAAACAATGTGTCACAATCCCTTCCACTTCACCGTAACAGATTGGTTTCGAATGCAGAACTTCCTTGTGTGAATATTTTGGCAAAATTAAACAGAAGCAGTGTTGCCATTCTTCAGTATCTAACAAACACATCCAGTTTCGCCTCTGACCGCCATCGCTGGGTCTCCTGTTTAAGAAAAAAAAAGGCCATATCAGGGCGATCTGCAGCACGTACAGTCAAATCCCTCATTGTGGCTTTCACTGTACACCTCAACAAAAGAAGCCAAGAAAGACATGGCTGATCTGACTTACCGTTGGCTCAGTTCTCCATTGGCCTGACTTCCGTTCAGTGTCAAAGTCACGTCCACATGGCCAGTTATTTCACAAGAATGCTGTTATCATAACTGAAGTTGTATAACCATAATCTTAATATATAAAGACTGCACATTACACTGCAGCTGGAAAATTGTTTTATGAACATATAAACTGCCTTAAAAAATCAAATTTGACTCTGTAGCAAGACACAGACAAAAATAAATCCTATTCTGAACTTCAAAAGGAGAAGTCCTCTAGTTTGACCCCAGCCCTTTGACACAAAGACAAACCTTGGCCAGTGTGTGTGGTTTGTTTTGATAGATGCCGTTCAGCAGCTTAGGTGCTTAGGCTCCACTAAGCCCAGTGTTTACAGATCTGCTAGGACGCAGCCTTATAGCCTCAATATGCTGCATCCAGGCAGGCAGACATCGCTGAGGTCTGGACCGGCTGATATTATCCATGAAACACGATTAACATGACAAGATAATGCTGGTGAGTCAAGGCGAGGATGGAGCGGTTGTCACAGTCGGTATCATCAGCGTGACTACATGACACAATACGAACTAGAATTTGCAGAACAATGGTAAAGATGACCAGATGGTGATATCCAGCTTTTGTCCTCTATGCTTTATTGCTTTATACATTCGTCTGCTGCAAGATGAAAAACTTGCTGGCCAGATTTTGAGTCGTCCATCTTTAAGATTTCTGCCTCCACTCTAATACAGTGGAAGTGAATTAAATTTATTTGTGGTTCTCACACTATTAAAAATTACACTTAAAATAATAATAACAGTGACATCATACCTCTTTGGTAGAAAGTAGTAACTGTAATTTCTTATTTCAGTGAACTGTACCCTTAAATAACATATTTCACTTTTGCCAGAATAATGTATTTTATTCAGTAAAGTTTCATCTGTTTCTGCACAGCTGACTGCAGCTGCAAATAATTTATGAACACCTTAAATAATTTTTGAGGTGTTGACTTTATTGGCACATTACAAGAAAAGTTAATTTTGGGTTATATGCTTTTTTTGCTGAGAATTAAATGAGAAGGTCGATACATTCATTTCTGTGTATTAAGTATGGACCTGGAAACAGTAGCCGATTAGCTTAACTAAGCACACACATAGAAACCAGTAGAAACAGCGAGCCTGGGTCACTCCAAAGTTCAACAGTAAGTAATCACACTTCAGAAGCTTACTAATACTTCTGACAAACTAGCCTGGGTCCAGACTTTTGAATCCACTCATTCCTCAAGGTTTGAGTTGACTGATATGTCTGGGTCAATGTTGGGCCGTTGGAGAGCATCGATTGCCCTAGTTTTGGCAGTGTGTCCTGCACTGTCTACACTAGTTACCCCTTGAAGGCCTTTTTTCTGGCTGATTCAGCATGTTGAATTGACGTCTGAGATGGCGTATCCCATTGTTGAGGGAAATCACTGTGATCGGCTCAGTGCACGAGAAAAGAAACAGAAGTAAGGAAAGCAAACAAATGACTGAAGTCAAGTGGGCGTGAGATTGAAACATACTTGCTCTTTTGGGTAACACTGTTTGTGGTCACTGAGCTCTTTAGGAGAAACGGTCTGTAATTGGTTTGTGTCACAGTAAATATCCTTTGTTCTTTCAGCATCAGGTTGTATTGTTAACATGCTAACTGGCTAACTAGTGTCTTGAGTGTGTCCAGTGTCTTCTTTTTAATTATAAATCTGACTGCCGCCACCTGGTATGGAGTTATTTCCTCTCATGCAGGTAACAAACATACATGCTAGTTGGCTGTTGGCTGTAGTCTTTGTGGTGCGTTCAGGTGCAACCTTTTGGTTGAGACACAAGCGACGTGAGAGGCCTTCTTCACCACTAGTTCTTTGATGTCAGTTTGGTTTGTCCAGGCCAGGGGTAGGCAACCTGTGGCTCCAGGGCCACATGTGGCTCTTAAGCCCCTCTCCAGTGGCTCCCTGTGGCTTTGACCGAAAAATTAAATATAAATGACTGACTTTTTTTTTTTTTTCCACATTTTCATTTTCATTTATCAGTGTTGTAGGTCTAAGGAAATTTTTACATTCTCCAATTGTAAAAATGTGAAGCCTACATACTGAAAACCAAAAATGTTTTAAAAGCTTTTTCTCAAAATTTTGCTAAACCTCGACAGCAGTGGCAAATCTTGAGTGTGTGAGATTTAGTGTTTGTATGCATGTTTGCTTTCACTGCCAGCTCTGCAAAGTTTTAGTACCAGATAATTCTAAATAGTGCCCTGCACAGTAGCCATCTTGTGGGAAAACACATTAATGAATGCTCATTTAGGCTGCTAGTATAGGCTAATTGAGAATTAATTGGTCATGTTACCTTCATTGTAAGGCGAAAATATGCTAAGCAGCTCCACACATATTTTTTAAATTGTTTTTGGTCAAAAATGGCTCTTTTGATAGCAAAGGTTGTCAAAAGTGAATTGGAAAATGTTGAACTATTTCTTTAAAGACGCACATTTTCTCATCTGTATCATCTCAAAGCTGGGAGCAGTCAGTAGCACGTAGCAGTTAACGGCAGTGACTGACCAATTAAGTGCGCCAGCCACTTTCAAAATCAACATCTCATCTCACCAGAGACTTTTGATGATATTTTATTTGACTAAGAATCATTTATAAATTGCCAAAGAGAGTCTCAATCTTCCTGCACTATGTTGGAAACATTACAAAGTAATGTGGCAGCTCTTATCACAAAGTGTGTTCGCATTGCAGTAACAACACCTTGACATTTCCTCAGAAACATGCCTCGCTGTACATGTGCCGTGAGTCATTCATCAGCGTCCTCTACACCTTAGACTTTTGCCCCACAGTAAAGTACCCAGGGCACTACATGTCAAACATGGCTCCACTTAACTTTGTACAAGACATCTTTACGTCTTGGCGTTTTATGGCAGAAAGGATAAAGGTCGTCATGAAGGTCGTCAGAAAGATCCAGCGAGGGAGTCGGCTGAACTGTGTGAAAAGGTCTGTGTGGGAGAGAAGGAAGCAAAGAGGGGTGAATAGAGGGAGGGAGAGGAAGAAGAAGAAAGAAAGAATTATGGCTAGAAGGGAGGCTGCTTTCCAACACCACGCATGGCGAAGGCCGGTGTGTAAAAGCCACGCCGTAAGAACGTGCACACACGCAAACACACACCTAGAGGGATTCCTACCTGTGACTCAGGTCAGTGGGAGTCTCAAGAGCGAGAGGTGGTAATCAGTAACAGTGTTATATGGCTGTGTTAATAGTTAACGTGGCCCCTACAGACTGTGCCCCTGGCCCAAGCACCTGCAGCCCCTTTTACAGGCATCATCCATGGAAAGAACAAATAGTCTGAATGCTTGTTGGGCACATCGGCTCTACATGAACCCTCTCACTGAACATGCCAACAGGTGTTTGGTGAAAAAAGCCTTGGTTAGCAGAACAGGGTCAATTATTGGAGGTTAAACGTTATTATTAGCTCCATAAAGCCTTGGCATGCTCTGTATCAGTGCAGCTTTATTGCTCAGTTTTTCTCTTCTCTTCTCTTCTCTTCTCTTCTCTTCTCTTCTCTTCTCTTCTCTTCTCTTCTCTTCTCTTCTCTTCTCTTCTCTTCTCTTCTCTTCTCTTCTCTTCTCTTCTCTTCTCTCTTTAATTTCCTGCATTCTGGTGAATTTTCATGCATCCATTTTTGCCTTTTCTGCATCAATTTATGGTGGAAACGTCTTTGTTTTCATGAAAATAAAAGTCCTCTGCTACTTTCATGCTTTTATTGTGGGGGACAAATGCACATGTTCTAAATATTGAGGAGGATGTGTCCCCTCTCCGCCCCCCGAAATGAACGCCTATGCTTCCAGCTATCCTTCCAGGGTCATAGTAACAGGAGTGGGTGCTGTCTGTCTGCCCGACTCATCCAGATGGCCTTCTGCCTTCACACTCACAAATGAATATTTGACAAACATCTCTATCAAAATTTTAGTAGCTGCTTCGAAATTACCCCTCATACTCCATCATCTGTTTTTCTCTCCACATATTGACACACACATACACAAGCAGGCACTGGCAGGCACACATCTGTACAAAAAAACACCACAGAGAAACACATGCCTCCCTCGGTTCTTGATAAATAGAGGCAGCATAAAATCAAGCTCAGGTCAGGATAACCTCGTGGTGACCCACCGGCTCCATCCCCTGTAGTGACCTTTCTCACCAGCTGCTGAGTGTGGCCTGGTCAGCCACACACATCCAACACTTGTGCATGATTTACGTGCACACCAGTGCTTCCAAAAACTCTACAGCTCTTACGTCTCTTCTCTTGTTTCTGCAATTGGTTTCTGATACCGTTTTTTCAGTGTTCCATGACAGAGCAGAATTGATCAAGTCTCAAAGTCCAAGAGCTTGATGCGAACGTAATGGCAGTGACATCAAGAGAGCACTAAGGCAATGTTAATGCCTTTCTATCCGGGCGGATGGAGGTGTGTGTGTGCACAGTGCAAACAGACCCTTGTACCGAGGAGGCTGAGCTGGAGCACTCGGGCAGTGTAAAAAAATCTGGGCTAATGTCTGTTTCTGCCTCTAAATTGTTTTTTGATAAGGGAATATCTGGAGATAAGTGTTGTCACTATCCTATCTGAGGACCGGAAGCCAGTTCGATAAATGTCCTGTGTAATCTAATAGGAATCATGGGCAGTAGCTGCCATCGAGGGAATACTGTCTGCAGTGCTTTGGTTGAAGTGAAGACTTTTACTCTGATTAAAGAACAAGGGAGAAGTTAGCCAACACCGCCAGCTTGTAAAAATTGATAACATCTTTACATTAAACAAATGACTATCGCTACTCATTCAGGATTACTTTGGATTTGTTGACATATTAAAGCAATACTGATAGCCTTTGTCAGTTGCCTAGTGACAGTGTATCTGTGTTATAGTGCACAGGGCCAGAAAAGTGAAACAAAGTGGACAAATGTGGCGTATGTATCACATTCTGTGTACCCGAGGCTGGGCTGAAATGGTATATAATGTTCCCAAAGTGTTTGCTTTGGTTTATAATCACCTGAAACTATGACTTGTTGTGTTTTCATTACCTTAGAATAAGCCGTTTATACAGAGTTGTTCCTCTCTCACTGAAGGCCTAGTCGGCACTCATGGATGCACCGCTCTGCGACACTTTATGCCACTGTCCTACTTCCAGCCTCGCTGCCCCCTGAATTAAATGCATTTTCCCCCATTCATCCCCATTTGCTTGCACACACCAGGTCTTGTAGCAGCTCTTTTTCTCTCCTCCTGTGGCAGCTCGACTCCTCACCACTGATGCGGTGTCTCGTGTGAACTAAGTATAAATATGTTCTGAGAGGAAATGTATACATTACTACAGTATATTAAATAACTACAGATAATGGTATTGGATGATAAATATTGAAAATATTTCAGGAAGATAATGGTATTTTTGTTTTGTTTTTGTTTATGTCAGAATTTATTTAATGCTTTGCTTTTAGTGCCACAGTTAGACATGTTCAAACCTGTGTTGCACATCGTGTAGCCAAAGGCTGATATAATTTGTTCCTCTGTGCCACAGACCTCCACTGTTGTCAAACAAATTGTCAGAGAGCAACACTGTTATATATTTCTTCATTTTCATGAATGTGGGCACTGTAGTACATTTGCAGTCAGCTTCACTACACTGTCCAGCAGCTGTATGTGTATTAATCCGCAGCTGAAAGTAGTCCACATTGTTTGCTCCTGTTTGAGGAACATTTGCTGAAAACTACAGTGCCCAGGTATTTACAGAAAAATTGTCAGCCTTTTTTTGTTTGTTTCGTGAACAAATATGTTTGTGGCCCATTTTTTTATTTATAACTTTGACTTTATGATTTTCATAAAGTTTCACAAAGTTGCAAAGTGAGGTGAACACTGACCCACAAAGTCACAGCCTCAGCCAATAGCAAAGAAGTATGTGTGGAGGCAAGGGCAAAGATTTTACTTAAAAACTGAGGGGTCCCATATCAAATAGGAGGGTTTGGGTTCCTCTTCCAGGAAATTTTGAGCACCTCACACTTAATTTCCTGCATTCTGGGGAATATTTATGCATGACTATGTGCCTTTTCTGCGTTAATTTAGAGTGTAAATATCTCTAATTTCATTCAGCTATTTTGATCTGCTTATCCATGCCAGGTTGGGGGGGCAGCAGGCTGAGCAAGGTAGACATCCCTCTCCCCAGTAATGCTTTCCAGCTCCTCCGAGGTCCCAGACTGTATAAAAATCCTGTATAAAAGTCTTGCAGAGAGACAGTTAATCCATCGCAGCAAACATTTCACCTTTTCTGTTTTGTTCTGTTTTGTATTACCACAATGAGGTTAATACTGTGAGAGGCTGGACAGTTTTTGAAAACACTTCCTTGTTGGTGGGTTTTACTGTGGGAAACTCCAACATCTGGGATTTGCAAGTCCGTTGCAGAGAGGCATTACATTTATGACATACACTGTCAAGAAATCAAACCTGATGGACACACAGTATGTTATATTAGATGTTGTTGTGAAAATTAACAAATAAAGTACCACAGAGGCGCTCAATCATTCCACCTCCTCACTGTCCTCCAGATCTTTTTCTGTAGAGGCGAAAAAGGTCTCCCCCCCCCCGGTGACCCGAGCTCCCAGGGGTTGGTGTTAAGTAAACTTTGTCAGCCGTGCAACGATCTCCAGCAGAGAACTGTCTCTCTGCTCATCAGGAGACCTTCTCCGCAACCCCCCACCTCTCTGCCTTGGCATTCCTCTGCCACACCACCTCCCTGACCCACCTTGTCTCCATCTCTCCTGCCCTCCCCCGTCAGCCCCGCCATCCGTCCGTCGCCTTGGGTCCTGCTCTCTGTCCCAGCAGCCCGTGCGGCCGGCTGGTGTCTCCTCCGCTGGAGACAGCCTATCAGGGGCCTCACGTCATCTGTCTCCAGGACCTGACTGACATGTCGACCTCAGAGATTACCAGCTACTATCAGAGAAGGGGGGGGCGGGGGTTGTCTGTGCTCCCTAAGTGGATGCTCCTTTCTCTCACCATAACACTGGTTGGGAACTGGAACCTGCTTTAGGCCTCTGAAACTCTGATGTGGCATTTTATCTGTCTGGGAGCTGCTCTGTTGATTCGCTGCAAGGTCTGCAGGGACGGAGTGCCAGACAGTGACAGATATCAACTATCTTGGCCAGCGTAGACGCAGAGAGGAGAGAAAACTTCAAGCTTGTTGGTCTTTGCTGTAAACATGTAGCGAGTTTCGGCTGTCCATCCGACCGAAGGGGGTTTGTAATAACAGCACGGCAAATGTGCCGGTCTGCTATCAAGGTCCAGATGCTGCATTCCCAGGCTGCACGCTGAGACCTTCAACACTAATATTAACAGGGTGTTTATTCGTATCTGTGAAAAGTGTCCCAGTGCAGGTTGAAAATATTCCATGAAAATCAATATTAGTCTCTTCATGATTCAGACACAAAGTCATAGGTGCAGTTTAAACTTTGAGGTTGGCAGATTATTAAAAAAATAATCTAAATGGAAATGTAATGTGTACACAGCAGAGGCTTCTTTTACACAAAAATTAATAACCAGGATACCAGACGGTGCATTTTTATATCTAAACCAATTTGGCCAATGATTGATAGAATATTGCAAGAATTAACATAGAAACCAAACTCAGTAAACCTGATACAGATCCCAGCTCAGGGTTTGACATTAACACTTGCCCGGGGTAAGTAAACTATGTTCGGGCAAGGTGGGGGCTTCGTGCAGATGTCCAATCGGGCAAGTGAAAAATAAATGTGATGTTGGACTTATCTGAAAATAAACTGCATACTGTATCGCTGCAGTGGAGCTTCTCCAGCTGAGCTGCGTGTGTCTCGTCGCCAAGCTTTGAACAGCACTGAGAAGAAAAATCTGCCATACTGGACACCATTGGAGTTAACTCTGTGGTTGATAATGTCAAACACGACAAAACATTAGTAATGTTAAATATCTCCTTTTAAATTTGTATTGCCAAGAAGCTAACGTTAGCCGTCGTGCCATTTCAATGAGGTATCCCTTTCAGTAGCTTTGTAATCCAGCCTTGAACTGCGGTGTCTTTGGAAGACTTTGTAATGTAAATCCATAAAGATAAATACAACTCTGAATATCTGCTGTGATTATGTATCTATTTTTTTCGTGTTAAAAACAGTTATTGTTGTTATTAGCCATCGACTAGCCGTCTATGACGCCTTTGGTTGACTCTGTCAGCCAATCAGAGGTTGTGTTTTACGACTGTGTGGGCAATGTTTGCGCTAAATCTTTAAATTGCACCTGTTAACTGTATGTTTTGTTTGTTAATAAATTATTATAACTGTCAACATCTTTATATCCCTGCAAGGAATAACTATAAATTATTAGTTTTGTGTTATAGATAATTTTGAGATCCCTACATGCAGTTTTGGCTACAGTCACCAGGGGGTTCAGTGAGCTAACTGCGCCTGTGCACAAAGCAAAAAGTAGCAAATCATAAAAAATAAAACTGCCTACCAGAACACCTAAAACTCACTCAGTATAGCTGGTTTTTAATTGTACAAAAACCAAAGTGTTATTTTACATTATTTCTTGGCTGCCATCTCCAGTCTTTACGACTATGCTATGCTAATCGACTACCTTTATAGTCAGTGTACAAATACAAGAGTGATGTCAGTCTCTTGTCGAAGTAGCGGCAAGAAAGTGAATATGCATTTCCCAAAATGTCAAACTATTCTTCTAACATTACCATTTTTCAAACATTAGCTAAATACAACCTTTAAATTGTCAAAACATGATTTGAAAGTGTTGATAAAGTTTTGCCTTTTGTCTTCCACAGGAGCCCTGGTATATAATCTAGCCTCCCTGACTCCACCACAAGCTTCTGGCCTTTTAGAAAAAGACCTTTCTCTCTGCCAGGTGGTGTGAGGCTGGCTAACTCTCAAGCTCTCGTCATTGCTCTCTGTCTAGAACATGGAGCCCTGGGATATTTGTGTATCATGTATTGATTTGGAGGTACAACCCTTGGCTGTAAAACAAAGATAAAGAAGTTAGGCATTAACTATTTTTTCCAGGGGTCACTCTGAGCTTGTTTCACATAGCTGGAACCCACCTGGAAAAAAAAAAAAAAAAGCCTGCCCGTGTGATGGACTCTGGAATATTGATTTTTCTCTCGGAACAAAAAAAAAAGCCTTTGCAGTCAGTATTTCCCTCTGAGCTCAGATAGGGCTGTTACATTCCTGTCTACTCCCTCCAAGGTTACTGCCTGCTCGGCGGAGGCGAGCACCTGTCAGATGTACGCTTGTTTTGTTATACAACGTGTCTTTGTAGCATTTGCTGTCTCCATAGAACCCTTTTCTTTTCCAGTAACGGAAAGAAATTGTAAGAAACAGAAAGGATTGCTCAGGGGAATTCAGTACACTCTGGCTTGGGGAGTTTCCTTGTTGTCTCTCTATCTGAGTTCACAAGGATTACAAACTGTTGAACTCTCTGCTCGCGTGTGGCTTAAATGCTGATCCCAAAGCTAACGCTGCATAGAAACCCTCACCTGGCACCATGCAGGAGAACAGTGTCATCAACACCACCTTGTTTGCTTAGCTGAGAGTTAAATGTGATGAGGTTTGCACTTGTTGATTAAGTATGTCTACCCCATTGTTCTACATATTGAAGGGGTGTGAAATTAAGCACGTCGGAGGAGAGCTCCAGAGCCACTATTGGTTAATTATTTGAAGAATGTACTTGTTGCTCTGATGTAGTTATTAAAGGGGAGCTACGCCTATTTTCAAAATGTAAACATGTTATTCCTGTGATCTCAAAATGTAGTGAAAATAAACAGCTCTCAAGCTAGAGTGCTAAAACTCAAATTTGTGATGTCATCAAGTATTGAATCTGAAACTGCTCCATAGACTACAGATAAGGAAAGATGGTCTAGATGACACTGAGAGCACCCAGGGGAATGTTTTGGTACATTTTCTGTTTCACAACTAACAACACAAAAATACAATAAAGCTAATTTGGGTATAAAAAATAAAACAAACATTCTGTGGGTCCACAAAGAGCCTGTTTATACCTGACAATAACATGTGTCTTGGGTGTTCTGATCACAGCACGAAATACGAGCATAAATTACCATACAGACGTATCATGATCCGAACACTCTGAACACAATGTGCGTCTCTGACAAAGATTACATCATCAATGCAGGACATGGTGGTTGTTTGGGCAAAACATTCTCACTCTGACCTGAAAGGTACTCTGGGTGCTTTGCTACCGAGCGCCATTAAACTGTAACTGCAACCGGCCACGTGGTGTAAACGATTTTGCATCCTGGTGCGTCTCTGACAAAGATTATGTCATCAATGCAGGACATGTTAATTGTTTTGGTGCGCTAATGCTCTATAACGTGCCCATTTTACCACAAGTTGGACGAAGTGTTGCGTGACCATGCACCGCTTAGCCACGGCATGTCCAAAGTCTGGCCCTGGGGGCCAATTGTGGCTCACAGAACGATTTTAAATGACCCGCAGGCTTGTCTTTTAAAATATACCATATGTGGCCTGCCACACAGTGTTACTTTAACACGCAAGTTTATTTTGCATGATTTCCATTCACCTCATGGGCCACCACTTTCATGAGCGGTGGAAAATTGACTATTTTCAGTGGAAGATGAAACAGTTGCATTTGTCTCATTTGTATGTGATTATTTCTAAATAACCCATATGATGCGAGACACAGCTGCCCCCCAGGTATTTTCAAATTATCTTATCTGGCAACATCCAAAAAAGTTTAGGACACCCCTGGCTTCACCCTATTTAAGGAGACATGCTGAAATTTGCTGACAGTGTTATCTTTAGCTGTACAATATAAACCCCAACGAGAGTAGCGAGCATAGTGAGCAGCTAGTGAAAATGCGAATGTAATAACTGTGAAAAGGGGCCCTTTGACCGTCTAGCGTAAGTGATATAGGCAGCAGGAGCGTCATAGCTGGGGGCAAAAGTGGGACTGACTACCCAGGGCCCAAATGAGAGGGGGGCCTTTGAAATGCCAGGAATGAAAAGTTTGGTTTTATTTGCAATGTTTTAAAAAAATAAATGGTGCCATGACTAAATTAAAACAGGCTGAATAAATTAGTAGAAAGACTACTGTTTGTATTAAAAATAGTGAAAGCTCTCTGAGGCCCCTCTCACCTCTTAAAGGAACAAAATGGTTTGGTCCGCCCCGGATTTGTCTCTGAGTGCAGCCAGAGCCAAATGAGTGATTGCAATGTTACAGGAGCACCAATCTACACTGTCATGTCTTTTCTCAAGAAAAGGAACTGGGGTTTCCAAAAAATGAAGGAAAGGAAGGAAGAAAGGAAAGGGAAAGTAAGCAAACTGACTGTAAAAAAAATTCAGTGATACATCCCTGGTAGGCAGTAACATAATGTGAACACAAGTGGTCAGCTAGAGACACAAATGTCTCGACTGTCCACCTCTGTTCAGATCACCGAAACACATGGTACCAGATATAAACAGGCTCAGAATCAGTCTGCCGTTCACTGTCTATGGAGCAGCTCCAGATTTCATACTTGATGACATCACAGGTTTCTCTGGTTTCTCTGGTTTCTGGCTTCGACAGAGAGTAGCTCATGTTCACAAACATAGTTTAAACTTTCCTAAGCCATGGTAATAACATATTGGACACTTAAGTTAGGTGGTGCTCCCCTTTAATGTTTTAAATAAATCTTGAAGTTAGGCACCCTAAGTTGTGCTTTCTGTGTTAGTTAATCCATTTATTCATGAATTACTTATGTCTCTTCAGTCATTTTAACGTGACTGGAAATGACTGCTGTGTTAGTGTTTGTAATCTACCCTGTAAAATTAATAAGTTGCAGCATTTCTTACCCTGTCAGGAATCTTTTCAATCTCAGCATCAAAAGCACTTGACAGTTTACTGCCCAGGCAAAGGTTGCACCTCCACCGTTTTATAGAATTATTAAGTAAGCAATTATGATAACCCACTGTTTTAAAGATAATAGGATGATAAGGTTCTGCCAAACACACTGTAGTTTGCCCTCACGCTGCTCTTCCTGAGGAGGCGATCAATATCTTTTGCACTTAGGCCACTTCGTCCTCTTGACACGCCGAGTGTTTATTTTACCTGTCGAGCATTAAAAAGTTCAGCAGAAAATAATAATTAGAGCACACTGTTACCGCACCATCGTAATGACCCTGCATGGCTAGTGGCATTTTATCAAAGCCCATAAACCTTGAATGACTATATATTGATAAAGACTGTTTAAAGTGTCATTGGAACGATAACATTTGCACTGTAAATGTGGCTCGCAGCAGGCTCCGGCCTCCAATCAGGCTGGGATGATAAGGACAGCACCAACCGGGGCTGCAAGCATGAGGACAAAAGCTACAGAGTATTTGGTTTGGGGATGTTAAAAGCCAATTTTTAATTTGTTAAAATCATAAATGAAGATAATTAAATCAACTCAGGATCAAAGCTGTGGGGCCTTTGAATGAGAAGTAAACTAACTGGGATAATGCTCAGCAAAGCATTTGCAACTGATGCAATTTGTCCTGAAACACTGAATTGGAAATAATGTGTGTTGTGAAAGGAATACTGGATGTGACCCTGTGTAAAACACGCAACCACCCTTCTGTTGTTACACCATATGCACATTTATGATTATATAATAGAAAATGTTATTTAAACAATTTAGAAAAATACAGTATTTTTTTGTTATATCACAAAAAAGTAGATGACATGATAATTAATTGCTCAATTTACTTATAGGAATTTTTGCACATGCAGGACTTTTCTGGGTGTTGTTTGTGTTAACCGTCTCCCTCTACATGCATAAACAACAAGTACCCACCAGTGAGAGAGAGATGGACGAGTGGTTTGACACTTTGCCCTGATCAATATCAATAAAGCAATCAGCATGTCAGGGGCCTATATGTTTTGAGGAGGGATCTGTGGGAGAGTTTATGGCTTTACTGTGGAGGTGGGGCTGCTGCCTTCAGGTACACCAACCCACCCATGCAAACACACAAACACATGTGGTTATATCACATTCGGGGACAATGAGCGAGCTTAATTCCCTGCAGGTTTGTGAAAACTGCAAGCACAGCTAAAAATATATGCCAAACTTTACCCTAAATGAAAATGAAGACAGTTTAGCGTCTGCTGAATGCACCAGCAGTTCAAACCTAAAACAGTTTATGTCCTCAGGTTTGACAAATGTCCCCAATTATCTGGCTCAGAGTCCAAAAACTGGTCCCAAAATGGGACAAACACAAATCCTCAGGCCCTTCCCTTCTTCTCCAGTCCTCCAAGAGTCTAGACAGCCAGATTGCACTTTGCTCAGCCCGACCATAAACTGAGACAATAAATTCAAGCAGACTTCTGAACTGGATGACATGAGGGAGAAAAGAGAGGGAGAGGACCTTCAGACAGCCAGCGATCAATTTCTTCCAACATGGAAGGAAAGCCCAAGTGGCCGAAATAGATGGAAAGAAGCATTTCTCCCCTTTTCTTTATCTGTGTGGTCTGACTAAATCCAGGGAAGAATTGATTTCTCTAGGTGTAGGTTAAAAAAAAACTAAAACACTGACAATTTGAAGCCTGGAAATTTCAAATAGCATTGTGTAATAAGAAATATGTTGCAGACAGCAATGATTCAAGGTCTGATACACTAACTTTGCCCTCTTTTCTGTTGGCTGAAAGTATGCCAGCCTGGAAAATTCAAGTTTCAATGAAGCCTCATAAATCTATACAGTCAAAAAAAAAGCATCTTAATGTACATTTAGTAAACTTTTTATTTCCACAATTTTATGCTGCTCTTTGCTCCTTGTCCTGACCTTAAGTTTGGAGCACATCTTGCGTCACAACATGTTAAGTTAAAGCTCTAAATCAAGACATGGTGCTAAATTTAAGTTGTTGTATTTCCTGCTGCCAGCCAAGGTGAGGATACACAAAGTGAGCCTACTGCTCTGAAACAACCACCTCTAGATGAATGATGGCGTCTATAACTATCTGTCGGACAGAAATAGAACGTGTCTACAGTGACTTACTGTAAATTTTGTTGATTTGTCCTCTACACCTTACATGTAAGTGCGTCTACGACAGGAGAGACCTGCAGCATTGAGTCATTGGATGTACTGCCACCTTGTGATGTGCTCTGAAACCTGCATGTCAAACACCCCTGCTGTCAGAGCTTCATTTCACACTAAATGTGCAGAGAATATATTCATTTCTGTCAGGTCATAACTTCACAACCAGCGCCAAGGGCAGAGCCTGAGGGGGGGACGCACAACTTCCTCCCCCGCGGCATGCTGACTCCACCGGCAGATGGATGTCACTGACCCTTCTCAGTGATCACAGCAGAGACTTGAAGCAGGGTCACAGTCATTTTCCTGATCGTGGTTGCCCGCTCTCCTCTCCAGGGGTCCAATTCATCTCTATCTGCTGCTCGGTGAAGCCTGCAGTGCCGAGCCACCATCACTCACACTCCGCAGGGCAGCCGGTGGATTAGCTGACCCCCCCCCACCCCCCCCGGTGTGGGAGTAACAACCCCTGCAGTCCAGTCAGCAAACACTGCAGCCTTGGAGCAGCTGAAAAGCGGCAGGCGTGGCGGTCAGGGATCCTCCCCAGGATCAGGCTGCGGCCAAGGGGAGAGATAGTGGCGTCTCCGGCACCCTGACAGTCAGTCAGCGTGGCAGGGCGGGTCTGCAGGCAGTCAGGATGATGGACAGGCAGCCTGGTCCTGACATTCACACCCTGGATGTCTCTATCCAGCTTTTCGATTTCTAATGGTCTAATTCAAAGGTTTCTGTGATTCTGATACACACTAGATGGTTTCCCCAACATTTTGAAACATGGCTGCAGGGATTTTCTCCCATTCAGCCCTAAGAGCATCAGTGACATCAGCTACTGATGGCTTGCTAAGACGGGCCTTCGCCAAAATGTTGCTTTAAAGTTGGAATCAACTATTTTGTTTATCATTTATGTAATTTATTAAGCAAAAAACTACAAATATTCTCTGGGTCCAGCTTCACCCACTGTGAGGATGTGTTGCTTTTCTCTGTTTTAATGGAATTTCTTTGTATTCTGGACCATCGGCGAGCAACACAAGACTTTTGAGGATGTCAGCCAGAGATCTGGGAGAATGTGATGACCATTTTTCCCTAGTTTGTGACATTATTGATCAATCAAGAAAATAATAAGCAGACTAATCAGTGTTGAAAATGAGATGCAGCCACACTTTTGGTTCAAGGATGATGTAATAGCACAGGGACAGCTTCTGCAAGGTTACTTATACATCACTTCACTGCGTTATGGTGCCAAGCCAAACAACTAATGATGCTAAAGGCAATGTCAAAGCATCGTGTGGGTCCCAAAGCAAATGTCCGCAACAAAAATGGGGGCATTTTGAACAGTAAAAGATACATTATTACTGTTAATTAAAGTATGTAAACCATCTGTATGTACAATGCAGGGTTCACACATGCTTAAACATCAAATTCAAGGTCATTTCAAGGGTTTTCCAGACCAAATTTCCTCAAACTCAAGTACCCAACACGACATACGTTTAGACACGGATCAAGGCCAATTACTGTCTCAACATTGAGAGTTATTTAATGAGAACTAGCAGGACTAGCAGCAGCACCTCCAATTACCTGTGTCTATTTTCAAAAACTTTTCTTCATTTTTTTTTCCGCAGTTTCACAAACTTTTTTTTTTTTTTGAAGATATTTTTTGGAGGCTTTATGCCTTTATTTGATAGGACAGAAACAGAGTGAAAAGGGGGAGAGAGTTCCTCCCAATTTGATAGTGTATACCTTTATTACACATCCCTTTTTTTTACATCTCATTCTACAATCACTGTGTGCTGTCGCATTAAGAATTCCCTTGAAATGAGCTAAGGTGACTGGGGTGTCCACATACTTATGGCCACATACTGTATATATTCTCCGTGTAGGAAATGGTGACAGCCTGGCCAGCAGCAGCTGCCATTCACTTCACTGTCTAACAGTGTAACAGGTACACCATTGTGTTAAAGACAGGTACTCGAGTATAAAATGACAAAGCGGACATGACACCAGACTATACAGCGAGTGTTTCGGCCTGATGCCAAGTCACAGAGATCTGAGAGGGTATAAAAAGGTGTCAGAGTCTCCCCTACAGTCAGCGTGCGTTGACAGAGTGAGAGGGTGACAGCATGATGAATGTCTTGTTATGAGCGGCTGCATACTGCTGCTGCATGTGAGCCGAGCCCAAAGATGTCCAGGTTATGAATGGACTAGTCAATGAGCTAGAACATAAATGGCCTTTGGTCATAATTTCTTAGTGCTAGGGAGACGCCTTGTGAGATGTCCCGCTGTCACAGCACTCACTCGAGAAGATGCATCACTCTATTTGGGTCTCTCTCATCTCCCCTGAGTGGTTTTCTTTACTTTTTTTCCCCCCTCTCTCTTCTCTCCTTCTCTGATTAGCATAGCTGACCTATCACACGCTGGTGCTGAGTCATTATTAGGTGTTAGCATTTTCAATTACCTCACACCTCCCATCTCTGCCACCCTGTCTCCTCTGTGAGGCAGACGCTGCACAGCAGGAGAAAAGCAACAAAATGCTAATTTTCCACTTATAAGAGGGCTAACTACATCTGAGCTCAACTTGAGAAAAGAAAAGAAAAACAAGCTAATGAACAATGCGGGGAGAAGTTAGAAAAACAAGCAGCACTTGTGATGTCCCGTGGTTCATGTCGAACTTTATTTCAGCTATATGGTTGTTTTAAAAGCACTTATTAGCAATACAGACTGAACGGTTTCCATGATACATGTCGTACTGCATATGTCAAACATTCATGCCAAAGAAAATACTACTGATACATTTCCAACAGGACAGGTACAGGTATTGAAAATAAAGTACAAAATAGGCTTTTCAGAACAACCATAACAAGACAACACTACCATAAAGCGTATTAGTGCTTCTAGCTTAAAGTGTTATCATGAACAATGAAAAGAATCAAAACTGTACTAAAAAAAAAAAGTCGCTTTCAGTCATAAAAGGAAAAGAGAAGTAATGCTTGTTTGCGGTTGCGAATTCCCACATAGCGGAGCAAGCTCGCCACCTTGCTGAGTCTCCACATGGGCAACTGCCTTTTAAAAGAGGTAAGGCAAGTTCTGTCTTTAAAAAACCATTAGCTTTCCTCCCAAATAAAACACTGGTGAAAAGATACTCGACACTTTTGACAACAAAATGTCTTCTTTTTTTTTCTGTTTCACAAATGAAGTTAGGCTTACAGAGACCTACTTAAGAGAATAATGCTTCTACTGATGATCGCTAGGAAGCTATTGCCAACGAAAAGCAAAAACGGAAAAACATCACAAACGAATTTCAACATTAATATCAAAGCAGAATGTTTGAGAGATTTTGAGGCTACATATTAGGAAGGCAGTGATACCTATAAATCCTATTTTTTGGGCAGCAATACAAAATAATTTATTCTACATTTTCATCTTAGTGTTCTAATAGATTGTACTCTCTAGCTCAATAAATGTCGATTTTTGAGAAAAGGAAATACATTTAAATAAAAAAAAAAGTAATACAAGATAAAGAGCACCTTATCCCCTTACATGTTATTTAACAAGTAGATTTTTGGAAGCAAATGGCACAGAGTCATCAATGGTAAATTAGCAATGCTCACTGAATTGTACATTTTTTTTTTTTGTCAGACAATACCACCAAGTCTCAACAGTTTCACATCAAATTGTGACAAGATACTCTTGTTACGGAAATGTTTGCATCGTGTGTTTGTGTGTACAACAAACAGGTACAACAGAGGCTGAGCACTGGACAGAAGCTGAATGAGTTTGTCTTGAATTCTTGAATCGCTACACGGCGGCTCTGGAACTGGCAGCCAAAAGGGTGTTGCGCCACCGCCGCCGCTGCCATCGTCGTTCTCGGTGCAGCTTGGTAAACAAAGTACGGGTGTGGTGCACTACCTGGCAGTTACTACAACTTAATCTGTGTGTTATCACTGAGCTGAAGTGGACCTCCAAAGTCAGTGCAGGAGAGAGATTTTTACCCTGACTCGGCTTTTCTAGTGCAAAACTGCAAACATCTGGTCTTCAACTGCGAGGACAGTCGGCATACAGTGTGTCACAACGGCCAAACTGAACACAGACATGAAGCTAAAACACTCTGCAAAAAGTAATGTGTCACAAACTTGCCATACTGTCGTGAAAAATTAAGTACTTAAAATCCACATCTGGAGCGTCCGATACCGATACACGTGCATAAAGATTTACAAATACAATAAAACTCGACTGCAGCTGGCACTGACTGCGACAGATGCATGAGAACTTTACATCAAAAGGTAACAGGCCGACCTCTAAATCACCTCCTCTACACTTCTGACTCTGCTCAGAGCTGTGCTGGGATGAAATCCAGAAGTGGGCCCTTACAGTTGATACCCAAGACCACGAGGCTAAAGGAGCCGCTGTGGACTTGATGAGAAAAAGAAGTTTTATATGTCAAGTAAAAACTGAGAAAATGACACAGAGAGGAGACTGGGAAGAGGATACTGGGAAAAAGAAAGGCAGAGAGAAAAATGAGACGCCTGTGATGCAAGCATCTTTCTGGCTGCAGTTAGGACACGACAGAACAGCAAAACTGATGAAAGTCAATTCATATTTTTTTCTTCCTTGTTTTGTAACAGAAAATCCATCTGAACACGATCAAGCCATTAAGCGAGCATTTGTCGCGTCCAATAAGACATTTGAGAACGCCCTTGGCTGGCTGACTCGGGTGCTGTGTGGATGGTCGAGCAGCGGCAGCAGCTGGTGTGATTGTGGCTTTGCGGGCATGGTCGGTGTGGGCTTTAAGAGAAGAGAAAGAGTCTGTGGGGGGGTGGGTGGGGTAGAGCGGGGGGGGGGGGTCTAGTAGAGGAGGATGCGGCGCTCAATGGCCTTGCGGCAGATGGGGCATTCGCTCATTCGGTCCCCACACAGCTGGCAGGTGCCGTGGCCGCACATGAAGATCATGTTCTTCAGCCGATCCAGACACACCGGACACATAGTCTGCAATCACAGTTCAGCTTTTGTTGTGATAAAGTCATCTCAACTCTCAGTGAACACACACAGGGAATCGCTAACTAAGCCAAGTCCTATACAAAACCTTTATGACGCAGACATCCGTTTGATCACACATTTTACATCACCCACTTTGATTTTATTATTCCTTGGTAGCTCATGAGCCACACCTGCTTTGTGACTACATAAAAAACAGGGTGTGTCACGCTTATACAAATTACGGCAAAACAGAAACGGTAGTACCCTGAATGTCCTGTAAAGCCTTGGTACTAGTTAAGTGGGATTAATATGTCTGCATTGAATCGAGGCCATACCTATGGCGTATAATGTTTTCTTATTATACAGAGTTTTGATATCGTATATCATCGACAAGTGACAAGATCAGTAGCCTATACTGTAGCCTGATGGGCACCTCCCTAAAAATGTAAGTGCATGTTGCAACAACACAGACCTCCTGTTTATTTTTGTCAATTAAAACAATCACTGCCAGACTCACTGCCGTACAGGTCTAAATACTCACAAAAGTGTAGAGCCTACGGTGTAGAGCCTACGCAGAGCTATAATTGGCTTTCTATGGCAGCTTCTATGACAGCTTATTTACGTCGGTGTGTTGCTTCTAATATAATTCTCTGTAGAGCTGAAATATTTAGCTGATAGATAAATAGGTAAATCAACCAAATCAGTTTTCCCAACTGATTAAGCATTTAAATGTTTCATCAAAAGTAAGTGCTATAGATTTGATGGTTCATGTGTCTCAGATGTGAGGACTTGCTGCGTTACTTTTATATAATTAAGCTGAATGTCTGAAAAGCTAATTGAAGACATCAACTGGGACTTGTGATGGCCATTTCCCACTATTTTCTACCTTTTCTGACAAAAAAAAAATCATTAAATTGTAAAAACCTATCAATAAATAAATCAATAATAAAAATAATAGTCAGGTGTGGATTATGTACAGCAAGACAGAGTGCCACACTGGTTGGCAGTACAGTTTGCACGTACCTGTTCTTTGATGTCCTGGAGCTGTTGCTGTAGCTTCTGTACATCAGCATTGACGTTAGTGTTGTCTTTGTCTCTCTGCAGGGCGGGGATGTTTCCGCTGGCTGTTTATTTGTAACAGCACATATACATGTCAGAAAAAGAAGAGAATTCAGTCACCAGCCGAGAGACTAAACAAATTAAGAGGCTGCGTCATCGGCCACATGAAATTTCACCTCCTCATAATGATAAACTATATTGCCAATAAAACTGAAATGCAGCCACACCAATTGTGCCGTTCTGAAACAAGCTGGGAGCTAGATTCTCTTTAAAACATGTGTTTTGTAAACAAGCATGGATCGTAAACACATGCACTCGGAATTTTAATATGTTTGGCAGATCAAACTTTGGGCTCTAGCAGCCTGTGTTGGCACTGCAGCCACTTTTAAATGACTTGAATTCAGAAATGCACACTTAGTAATCATCTGAAATATAAACTGGCACAGGACAAAACATCATACAGCGCTACTGGCATTGTAAAAGCCACAGGACGCATGATGGGTATAATGATACCAGTGTGAAACTGCCTGGATATATTATCTGAGCACTCAACAAGAATTAGCTGGACTGAGGCCCTGTTGTGGACCTAATTCCAGACTGGCAAACATCTGCCAGAAATAGTGAACACCAATGTGATTCTTGGCCTTTGCATCACATATATACTGTATCAGCATATACTGCTTAGGGTGTGTGTATCACTGAAAGAGAAAGGGAAGGGGATTAAGGGGAAGGGGGGGACAGGGGCCAGGGCAGCACTTGGGGAGCTCTTATTATAAAAGGATCTGATAAGGGAGGGGATCATAGAGGTATACTTACACCAACTTAGTGCCAGATTGTTGGGCTGGAGAAGATCCTGCGATCCCCCTGCCATAGTGTTAGAGCTCCCTGCTGGGAATAACCAGTCACATTGTTATAGCGGGAGCCGTCCTCACCAGCTCAACAGCTGGCCTGGGGACCAAAACTACTAACTACAGCCTCTGAGGGAGGTTCAGAGAAAGAATCTGAAGAGAAAACTAGCAAGTTGGAAACAGTGATCAGGGAAAGAAAGGGAAGTAGAGCCTCTACTGTATAGAATTAATAGTTAAAATGCATAGCGGCAAGATTCTTTCTCTTTTTGCCATCAGCCAATGCTAAAGCATGAGTCTAAAGCCTGTGTATACTCAGTTAGAAGTACATTATGTCAGAGGAGTAGGAGGTCAAAATAATCAAAGTGACAGATGAATTTCGTGCACTAGATTTGCCTTTGTAACGGACATCGACAGTCAGTGTTACTGGGATGAAGGGAAAGGAGATAAACAATCAATGCTGCCCCTTGCATGAGTGTATGTGTGTCTGGGTCTGACATTCACTTTCTGCACGTCTGGTAACGACTGCAAGTGAGATTTGCATGCCGACAAGCTGACACGTGGAGAGATGTAAAATAATTGAGACAGGGGGGGTAAACATGAAGTTAGTGAACTTACAACAGTTTCCCTTTTAACTCAACATAAAACATGACGATAGGAATAACCACTGGTGAGATGCACCACTAAAAGAAGGATGTGGGATATAAAACGCTGTGTTCAACTTGGAGACAAGAAGATGGATTGTGAATGCAACCAAAAATAAATCTATTTACACACTACATTACATCACTGTTCATTGGACGGTTAAGGATAAGACTAATAACTGAAAAAACATGCTTGGTTAGTCATTCCTAAAGTGAAATTCTCTGTGAGGCAGGTATTATAATTCAGTTGTTCTTCACATTCATGTGGGTATTAATATGCATATATATCACTATGACTACAGGGCATTCAGCATATGCTTACAAATAAGTTCATCCATTTTATGCGAATGTGATTAGTCAAACTTTTAGAGGCCACAGAAACATGAATAAGATAATCAGGTTGTCTGTATATTATGACGTTATTATATTATTCAGTGAGGGTCGGCAAAACTTAATTTAGAAATGGCTTCAGAGATCCTACTTGTAAAAAGATTATGATCTAATACCAAAATCCTCTCTCTTTGGAGGGTCCTTCAGACGAGGCAGCCAAGCATTTGTGAAGCCACTGTCCATTTCAGCCAGTATCTAAATTAAGCCCATTTTACACTGCCTGTTAAAGGCGGGAATGTCATGCTAAGTTAAATTACAGTGTTCTGCTGAGTTAAATTACTGTTTTTGTCAGGGGAGTTTGGTGGCTTTGATATAATGGCTTTAATTCCCCGTCTGAAAAGGTTGTCTGACGGCAAAGTAAAACAGTGAAAATATTCTGAATATAGAATATATTCTTAATATAGCGCACATCTGATATTGAATTTTTAAGGTGGGCCTTTTTAGGCAGGTAAAAACTAACTGAGGCAGCGTTTGCTCAGCAACGTTTGAGTTTTATGTATGTGACGCAAGGATTTTCTACCCAGAAGTTATTGTAAATAAACATTGTGATTTGGTCTATAAAAGGTGCGATTGTGGAATGGGGGAACAAAGCTGTCTCGCCTTCAAGCTGGCAGCGAAGAGCGTAAAAGGGACAGCGAACAGGATGGACTACGGACGGGGACAAGTGTGATGTTTTGACAACTTGTCGCATGCGGCCGAATGCCAGCAGATTTAAATAGGAGCTAGCAGCAGTTAGCGGCTAACTCACAGAAGAAGAACAGCAACTGAAAATGTCCGCAAATTGGGAGAACAATAAGGTCCTGGGAACTCTTTACTCTCCGAGCAGAGGATGAGATCGACCGCAATCTAACAGGGATGGTAAATTACTGTTACTGCCATGTTATGCCATTGTTAAGAAAGCTTTGCCGCCGCATATGTTATATGGCACACTAGAGGCCATCACTGTTGTGTGACATGTCACACCCTGTCACTCCTCTTTTGGTTGCGGGACACCAGCATGCTATCTAAAGTCACACACTGGGGTGCATGATGTCGCCGTTGTAAAACAGCAAAGGACGCATAATGAGGGGACTTCATAGCGGCCTATCGCGCCATTTCTGTGTAAAAAGGGCTCTAAAAGAAGCTAGAAGATATGACAGGATCAACATGGAGCAATGACTAAAACATGCCAGAACTTGTAGAGGAAAAGAGTTTGGAAAGTTGGATTAAGTGATTCAAAAGTCTAGAGACTACATTTGTACATTTCTTATGTGTCTACTAGGATGAAAAAAGCAAAACAATGTATCAGTGATGCAAACAAAGGAGTAAAATGCGTAAGCAAGGCAGCGACAAAGCAAAAGATAAAAGGGCTAAAGCAGATATTAAGAAAAAAAGTGGAAACTAGAAAAGAAAGAAGGGCAAAAGGAAAATAAAGGGGAATTAAAAGGGAACGTGTGGAAGATTCACTCACTAAGGTCATCATCATCATCATCATCATCATCATCATCATCAGCGGCATCATCCTCCATACCTTTCCCTCCACAGCAAAGAACGAAGGGGGTGCGGCGTTCCACCACAGCCCGGCACTGTACGCACTTCTTCATGAGGCTGGCACAGTCTGGTGACGACAAAACACGAATCGTTCAGACCTGGATTTTAAGTCTATTTTATGTACATGTTTTTTGGTTTTTTTTTAAATCAGTAGCTGGTCAAAATGAAGCCAAGGTGTAACTTACTCTCACAAGCGCACATGTGACCACAGGGCTGGAACAACACGGCTGCCTTTTTGTCAGAGCAGACTACACACTCCTCAATCTGTGGATGGACAAATGACACAACAAAAGCAAATAAACGTGTCCACTCCACGTCATGTATCTGTTTCTAGGCAGGACAGATGGTAGTAGCGCTTCTGATACCTTAGTTCTTGACTGGACCTGATCCTTGCAGATGAGACACTTCTTGACACGAGGCGAGCAGAGGGAGCAGGTGGCAATGTGTCCGCAGGGCCCGAACAGAGTGTCTCTCTTCATGTCTGAACACACCATACACTCCTCCAGTGACTCGATGTTGCTGTTCAGAGACGGGCTGCGGGTGCCGACCTGGCCGCTGGAACATTGAAAATAAAACCACAGTGTGTGAGAGCGGAAAAATTACAAGCAAGAGAGGCTGACGGAGAGCAAAGAAAATAGGGGGAGACAGAGGGAGACTAAAAAAGGAACAGAAGGAGGAAAGGGCAAGAAAAGGCAACAAAGTCGTACATGAAACATTCTTAGCAAAGAAAGGAAATCAATAAAGTCGTCTGATCATTTTTCTGAGATGGTGCTTCTTCTCTTTTCTCTGTCAGGTGTTACAGTCACTCAGGGTGCATGAATACACTTAAACCACCAAATACTTTCCTGTAAATGTATCCTTTTCATCCCAGTGTTCAAGAGTGTTTTTGTGCTTATTTCAAGACTTTTCAGAAGCATCGTAATGTCAGTTTGATGAACAGTTAAGTGCTACTTAGCCACATAAATGTCAAAAGCAGACTAAATAATTAGAACAAGATCTAAAGATATTTAATCTAGGTCAGCATTAAGCGGGATTTATACTTCTGCATCGAATCAATGCTGTACCTCAGTGTAGGCTCTACATCGCAGAATGTTACATTTGTTTGGAAAACGTATTTATTACAAGACAGTCGTTTTGTCAGTGAACCTTTTAAGTTGTAATGGAACCGAATTTTGTAAAGTTACCTTTGTTAAATGTTGCTGCTGTCCCTGGCTTTATATGAGTAGAGGAAAAGTCAGCTAGCCACTTAGCTAATTTATACAATGTAAAATGCCATAGGCTTGTGCTAAAAACATTAGCATGTTGTATTTATGGGGAAAATGTGTCTGGCAAAAGATAAACGTCTGTAAATAAAAGTTATAGTGAAGCTGATTTGTGTACTTGTGACTGAAAGTGTTGGTATTAAGCTATGTTTAATGTGTGTTTTGGTCGTGTTTTGAATCAACTAAACTTTAAAGCACTTCACAGAAATCCAAACGCCGACTAGTGTTTTGGTGGTGTAACTGCAGAGTGACACAGACACACCATCGCACAAGTATAAATGCTCACAACGGCGTAGGCCATGTGTGTAGACTATGGTGTAGGTGCTGCATGGAGCCGACGCGCAAGTATAAATCCTGCTTTAGTGTTTTCATAATAGTGGAATTTCTAACTTCAACATATTACCTTGAAAAATATCAATATTCAATACCATTTTGGGCATAAAATTTAAAATTTTAGATAAATGTAACAAGACTATAACATGACAACAACCACTTCACGTTTTTTTTGGTTAGTAGCAGAAAACAGCAGAATGAATGTGGGCAAGAGAGAGTGAGAAAGCGCAGCTGGTACCAGTGTATCAATACCGCGGAAAATGGGCACTGAAACCGTTTTAAAATATTCAGGATTGATATGAAAGGAAAAAACGATATTTCAGACAACACTTGTCTGCATGATTGTTTTGATATGAATATGCATAGTCTAATGAACGTTAGTTTATCCATAAAAAAGCAAAGCATGTAAAATAAACCCTTGTAAAACAGCAAATTGACATTTTTCACATGTTTTTGTACAAAAAAAGAAGAGATATATGCGTTTACTACTAAGCTTTAGGTGCACTAAAAAGTGGATTATTTTTTTTACCTACAATACAGGCATTAAATTACATTACATTCATACAATTTTGTCCAAAGCAACTCACAACAGGAGAATACACAAGCTGTTTCCAGTCTTTACACTGAGCTAAGCCAAGCCAACTGTCTCCTGGCTCCAGCTTCATATTTAACAGACAGACATGAGAGTGGTATTGATCTTCCCATCTAACTCCTGGCGAGAAAGCAAATAGGTATATTTCCTAAAATGTCAAACTATTTCTTTAAGGGATGTTTACCTGCTCTTCTCTTTGTGGCATTTGGCCAGAGCCTTGCAGAGGCTGGGGTCTGGACACAGGTCTAGAGGGGACTGGCCCTTCTTGTTACGAATGGTCAAGTCCGCTCCGTTAGCTGCCAGGAAGCAGGCGATGGATGCTGCACTCTTCTTTTCTGCCCCTTGGGTGCCCAAGCCCATGATTAACTGCAGGGAGCCAGACAGACACACAAAAACAGATAAATCAGAGACACATCAGGCACTTTTCACTTTTGACACAAAAGATTGTTTGCAAGTTGAATCTGGTGGGACCAGTGTTGTGTCTCTACCTTACACACTGGCCCTAAAACCATTATGCACAAAGTAAAGAGCATAAAGAGTACGGAGTCCTGATTTTAATATTATTCAGATGGCTTCAGAGGTAAATTCAGATGGACCAGATCAGATCGCCACTAATTAGCCAATCAAAGACATGCCTTAAGATGGCTGTCAGGCAGCGTAACCCCCTCACCCCCACCCAAAATCCCATTAACTGTCCCATCTCTCTCTCCTCCTCCAGCTCATCGCCTCTCTCAGTCTACCCCAACTCAAAGCCTCTCTCTCTCTCTCTCTATAGCAATTTGGGCCTTCCATGTCTGATTGTCTTCAACCAGTAGCTTTTACATCTCTGCTGATGGAGCCATCGGGCCGGCTAATTCAATTCTCATCTTGTGGAGGGGGAGGGAGAGAGCTATGGGAGAGTGACCCAACTGCACATATCTCAATTAGGCCCGCTGTCTGTCTGTTCCGCTCCTCCGCGGGGAACCAGTGAGGGCAGGAAGGGGGATAGAAGAGAGGAGGTGGAGAAGAGAAAGAAGTGGGAGGGAGACAGGAGGTGACAGGTAAGGTAAGTCTGTAGCTGCAGCTCGGCGCTGTAGCCTTAAACTCATCCCTGTAGGGATTAGTGATGTGGTGTTAACATGAAGAGGGTTCAGGTCTGACATGCCCCTGTTGGCCTCTACAGAGGGACAAACTCGTTCAGGCTGGTCAAGAGGCTGCGGCGAGCTGGTTGGCTGCTCTGTGTTAGTGTGGGGCTGCTGTCTGAATGATGGGCCAGTGCAGACTGGGCTGTCCAGTGATGCAGATGACGGCAGGGACTAAGGAGCACTGAGTTTCCTGTCTAAGTGTGATCTGTCATATTTCTTCACAAGTTGGGCTCACTTGCTGATCTTCATGCAGGTCTTGAAGAATGCTGCCAAGACAACTCTAAACACAATCACCCAAAATCATAAATGCTAAACGCCATGACATGATTACTCTCTTATAGCCGGTGGTGTTGTGATAAATATTCAATCCTTGAAAGAGCAAACGTGTTACATATCTACTTAGGTGAATGCTCACTTGACCTGATGCTCTATTAAAAAAAAATGAGAGAGGTTTGTGTGTTCTCTCCATGTTTGTACAGATTTTCTCTGCAAACTTTGGTATGTTTTTACAGCACAAAGACATACAGCGCATATGAATTATATGGCTTGTATGTCTGCTAACTCAAATTAGTCACATCAATTGTGGTTCAATGTTTGCTATTAATCAGAACAGGTTAATGTGAGTTAGGGGACCAGAATGACGACTTTGCTCTCAACTAAAATTTAACACAGATCTGACACTGTAAAGGCCCAGACACACCAAAGCGACATCAAAGAACTAGTGGAGATAAAGGCCAACTGTTGCGTCGGCTCACTTCTCCTGTGTCTCAGCAAAAAAGTTGCACATGAACAAGACTACAGCCATAGGGGCAACAAGCATGTATGTTCTGCCTGTGCATAAAAACACAACCCAGTGTTAAAAGAACAAGGGATATGTACCGTGTGATAGCAAAATATGACAAAAACAATTACAAACTGTTTCTGCGTAACAGCTTAATGGCTAAAACCACAATCTCACCTAATAAGAACAAGTTTGTTATGATCGAACCCCTTGACCTTGACTTGATCTTGACTTCAGTTGTACGTTTGCTTTCTTTACTTTCTTTTCTCTTCTCATGCACTGAGTTGAACTACCAGTCAGAGTGATTTCACTCGCCAACGGGCTCAGCCAGCTTCAAAGTTGATGTAATATGCTGAATCGGCTAAGAAACAGCCAAAAACGGCTGACTACTGCTTATGGTGCGGGACTCACCGCAAAAAAATGGTGCAACAGATGCTCACCGATGGCCCAGCGTTTACCGACAGCTGACAATCAGCTTGGTGTGTATGGGCCCTATAAGCTGTGGTTCCTATTACTATGTGTTCACTGCAGAGTTATCATGGGGTAACTAGAACCACAGTAGCTACTGGAAGTAACTTGTTGCCTTCTCAATGCTGAATTCTGGTCTTCAATCTCAGATACATGACAAAGTCTCCAGCAAGTTGCAGAATGTGCATTATTCTGTCTCACGCAAAGGGCTTGTGTGATAAGGAGATATAGTCTCCCAGGCTGTGAATATGTTTGCATGTGCCTCAGCTCTACAATATACCAGTGACTTGTCCAGAGTCTTTCCCAGTACTCTGCCCAAATTTATACTGGGTAAACAGGTATAAAATATAATTGGAATGATTTTTTCTTACTTTAAACTGAGGCATGGCAGGTGCTACAAAGTCCTTATTACCTGCTACATGAGTGTGTGTGTGTTTTGCAGGCAAATTCATTTGGGAATGTTTAAGTGAATGACATTAGCCTATTGGATAACTAAGTGCCCCATTTTCCTGATTTATACAACTGTCCTCCAGTGTTTTCTTGTTGATAACTGCATCTTCTGCCTGTTGAACTACACACACAGCTGTTTCATTGCAGCTACATTGCGTGATGCCTTCTGATATCTTAAGGAACCTTGACCCAAGTAATTTACTGTGATCTAGGAGGAACAGTGAGGTTAATAATAGATGTGTACGCACTGTGTTCTTGGAGGGTTCCCAGGGCTCCACTTTGCTGACATCCTGCATATCTTGAAGTTGTCGCAGTTGGGACAGTGTGTGGTGACGCAGTGCCTCGTGAAGTGGTGTGTCCCCGTCCTTGTCCTGCACGTCAAGCTTGGCCTCTGCCCGCACCAGCAGCTGGGAAGAAAAACACATAAATAGTCACACAAACAAGCAGTCAAAAAGAAACTCCCGCAATAACCGTAAAACAACTTTAATTTTATGCTACAATGCAAATGCCAGAGTGCTGATTTATAAGGTAGCTTGCTCACAATGGACTGCTTCAGTGTTGTACTCCCCAATTATGGAGTGCATTTTTTCTTGAGTCCACAAGATGGCAACGTGGCAATCTCAATTCAATACTACGCCAAATGACTGTAACCAAGACACTGCCTCAGAGAGCTTTTTTCCCTACACAGCATCAATCTGAAGCAGGACCTCATTCAGCTGCAGGACATCCACCAGTGTAAATTAAATGTGGGGCTGCACTGATGTTGTTCTACTCCCTTTTGTGTATAGTCAAGAATGAGGGACTGATAAAGAGATAACTACAGACAGGATCTTCACTTTGTGGTGGGAGTTAGAGGGGAAAGAAGGATAAAGAAAATGATAGAGGGATAAGAAAAAAAGAGGGCTCACTAACCCGGACTATCTGGGTGTGTTGACGCTCCACTGCCAGGTGTAATGCCGTCTGCTGGTTGACGTTCTGGATGTCTAAGCTGGCATTGCCCTTGAAGGCGGGAACAGGAGAGGAGGAAACACACACACAATAAACATATGGGCATTTATGCATACATTAACAGCCAGCCATAATGAGTCACACATACATATGTGCACATAAATATGACAGAAAAGTGATAAATGTAGACAAACAGAAAAAAAAGAGAGAATTCGCCTAAAATGTGAAATAATTGTTCAGCTGATGAAAGATTGTAACAACCATTCGGGCTTTATGTGCCATGACAGAAACCTTCCTTCCTTCAACCCCGCCGACCAACAAAGTGTCACCTAGGGGGTTGGAAAAAACGCATCCTGCAATAACGCTGCATGTGATTGTCATTTCCAATTGCGAACACCTCAGCTGAGGAGATGTGGAGGGAAGATAAGCATTGTGATCAGGCAGTGTGTGAAATCCCCAAGTAATAAGACTGACTGACTGGCTGGTTGGTTGGCAGGGAATCTGCAGTGCACCTTGTAGTGTGGTGCAATTTCTGAATAGAAAGCTGAGCCATCACTGCGAACCAGCCCATTGCAGGGACTTGGGAAAAAAGGCCGTCCCTGCTGAAAGGTAACTTGCACAGCGAGCGTTCATGCGTTGGAATGTTGCAGCAACGTTGCTGCCTTGCACCATATCCTAATTAACCCAGTTCCCACTTGGTCAGGTGACTTTTGCTGTAAACTCCTGTATGTGTTATTCTTCAGAGAGTTTAAACCTGCAATCTCTGAAGGGAAAAGAGCATGAACCTATGATTGCAGGAGAAGGAGGATATGATGGCCCAACAGCACTAAAGAATACCCCTGGAGGCCCTGTGAACCGTATGGATTCAATAAAAAAAATGGCACTTATAGCAGCTTCAACTGGTCTACAGCTTGCTGGCTGCAGGGAGTGCAGTGGAAGCTGCTCTTAATGGTCTGCAGTCAGGGAAAGCCAGAAGTGCAGGCTGAGCTGATACAGCTATGCCTTGGGCTAATAACTGTAAACGAAAAGGGCCTCTTATAGAGCCTAAACTGCATTTGTTGTCAGTGTTAAGCATGCATTAAAATCAGCTATTTATATTTCTGTGAGCGCTTGCGTGTTGTTACCTGGTGCACCAACAGCTCAGCCACCTCCACATGGTTGTTGAGGGCAGCCAGGTGCAGTGCGGTGTAACCGTCGTCCTTCTTCTCGTCCACGATCCAAGGCCGCGGCAGTTTGGATAGCAGCACACGCATGGCACTGCATAGAGAGGAGACATGGAGAAAAGCGAGTGTGTGAATGGGCTGAGCTGGGAAGCATGACGGAAAAAAAAATCCAAGTAGGCACAGAAAGTATAGTCAATTTGATAGTTTAGGGTGTAAACTGCCAAAATGAATCTATCTGTGACTGAATGTCTCACGCACTGTATGATAGCTGGGGGGCCAGACACAAGCTGCTGTAAGCAAACACATCACAGTGTCTGTACTGCTGATACACAGCATATTCCAACACATTTTTTTTTTACAGCAGAGCATATCCCATTTTCACACATGGGGACAAGAATACTAAATCAACTTAGGGAGGAGTTGCTTTCCCAAGCAGAGTGTTATTTACATCAAGCTTTGAGCGGTACAAGAGCTGTGTGTTATTTTAGAGTACCCGGCCCCCTACCATCTCTTCAGTTAAAAAGGGAAGCCACTTTTCCCTTGATGATGCGCAAAAGCGCCTATCATTGGGAGGCAAAATGGTAATTACACAAGATTTAGCTGCATTCACTCAGGTCTCCTCCTGGGGAAGAAACAGACAGGGTGGGAAGGGAAAAAAATCCATTGTTTAAACAGTGCTGTTAAACAGAAGTAGCCTGGTGTGGTGAAAAGAGCCAGTCAGTTTTATGCCATTGAAGGTCATTTAAAGGATATGGGCCACAGGGAGAAGGGGCTGCAAAGACAACTGTACAAGAGGAAAGCTGAAAAGGAGTCACAGTGTCACAGTGGGGATAAAGAGGGCGGCTGACTGTAACTCCCAACAGTGTCTTTGGAAAAAAGAGTTGTCTGTTTTACTGCTAAAAGAAAGCCACACATGTTTCCATTCCTTATTAAAACAAAAAAGGACAGCAGGGAAAAAACTCCACGAGATTCCGCTTAAGCTGAAATATTGATGTAATTAAAAATAAATAGATGTGAGTTAACACCCGTCTTCCTACTAGCTTTAGTTTACTGATTGAACTAAACCATTATCTATTTGCCCCCAACCCCTACCTGTCTTCTACTTTTCTTGCTTTAGCCCCTGGGCACACGTCCAGGCATATGGTACATGAGAATACTGAAATGAGACGCACCCGTAATTTAGTGTATGGCCAGCACACCAGTCGGAGATGAGAAACAAAGGCTGCAAATGCAACCCTTAAATTTGTGCAAATGCTATGGAATATAAAACAAGACACTTTAAAGCCACATCCCTGAACGGTTCTTGCATCTTGTCTGTAGTTAGGTACACAATGTACCTTCAATAAGCATTAAAGCAGCAATGCTGGAGGGAACACTTCTGACCTTGATTAACCCTGAATAATCATGCAGGGCATATCTTTGAACTGCGACAAAGGAGGCAGCCGATTTTACTCTGACTTTGATATGGCTGAGCAGCCCCTATGCGAGCGCTGGAGTGTTTACATACACAACAGTAAGGTAAATAGGGTCTGAAACAGTACAGGGAGGAAATGGGCTCCAGCACAGAGCAAGAAGGCCACAGCCTGCACAATCAATGAAAACTGTTAACTATTAAGACAGAGAAAAGAAAGAAATGCAAACCAACATGCTGGCAGGCTTTCAGACTGAAGGTAATCAGGATGGCTGGTTCCCTGCGGGTTTTTGCTAAACCTACAGCTTGTCTCCCTCCTTCTGGAGTAATGAAAGAGAGCATCATCAGCACACCCTCTTGAGGAAAGCAGAGAAAGAGGGGCAGAGAGGCAGGGGGGCAGGCAGTCAGCACCTCTGTATGGACAGAGATCCGGGGCTGGTGTACTGCTGCAGTGATGAACAGCGCAGCACACTGATCCCAGGCTCCCTCGCTCTCTCTCTCTCTACCTCTCATTGCACAGAGGCTTACGCACACACACACCTGCATTGCTTGCAGCCATCTTCAACCACTTAATGCAGAGGAGCACTGCTTAAATGTGATAGCAACCGCACCCATTCTGCCTAATCTCACATTCATAATGTGTTGCCTTTGTTACAAAGAATTATTTGCTTGCGTACTGTAGATTTACCATCTCAGGGGGGACTTTTGAGTAATTTCATCCGTGGCGCTCCCACTGGGTAGGAGTTGAGACTTAAACAAGCAAATTATTCAAGAAAAGACCTTGCCACATCAGATTCTTGCCTGAAGCTATAACATAAAACTTATTCCCAGTGGTTAAACACAGCACCCTTTTAGCTTTCTTTCAAGTAAGACTGATAGACAACACAGGAATGCAGTTTTTTTTTTTTTTACTACAACACTTTCCATCAGAATCAAGGGCAATTGTCCCACAAAAAGCCTTTGTTCTTTTTGTGCCCATTTTCCTCCTCCTATTGGTGCAATGTATAACATTTGTACGATCTGGATTGGCTGGAAATATCTCCTATATGTAGAACAACTGGCCAATAAATGCATGCCTGCAACACTATAGGGGCAGACTGGCGCCTTCTAGTGTTAGAAGCAGGCACTTGAGTGCTGGGCAGGTGTAGGGAGCCCCTCCAATAGAAGTCTAGATTGACAGGCTCCCTGCCACGCTGGGCGAAATGGGCGGACATTAATATTAATGCCCCATACTGGCACTGCTGCATTGCAGTTAAGCTATTTGCTGTAAAGGCAGAAAAAAGAGAGTGAATTAAGAACCAAGAAATAAATCCTGGTTGTTTTTTTTATCTCTTGGGTAAGTGATGTTAGCAGTGACCGAGGGGGGTATGAGAGAAACTGCGCGTTGGCCCTTAAGGGTAGGTTGCAGAGTGGGAGACAGAAAAAGAGAGTGAGTCTAGCCAGCTCAGGCTACAGACCGTTTACTGAGCAGAAGACACTGACTTGACCTGGGAGTTAACATTTAGACAACTCAGGTTATCTGCTACGAGGAAGAGACCGATACTTAGAGTGAAGTGAGGATCCCCTTATTACAACTGAACTTTAAAACCAATGCTATCCTCTGCGTGAATGCGGGAGGATGTGCAGCTGAGGAAAGGGAATGGTGGAGGAGAGAGGTAGAGAAGGGGAGACATGATGGAACTGGGTCACCCTGTGAGAGATCTCAAGAGTCCCTCAGGAGAGCTACACCGGGGCCTGTTGTCTTGGGCTGCAATTTGTCATTGACCGGGACGCTCTCTGACGCCCTCAGTTCTGTGTGTGTTGGCGTTTGTCATTGTATGTAAGACAGTGGAAGTGTGTGTATGCGTGCAATTGTCTGTGTGTGAGTGTAGGGGTCGACAGGTCCCTTCTGCTGCCCTCGCCTGGCTGACAGCCATCTGTGTGGTGGTCAGTAGCCGTTATTACAACAGGAAGTGAGAGTCGGGGGACAATAACTTGGGTAGGACAGGGCAAAACGGGAACAGTCAACATCCAGCCTGAGATTAATGGCTGCGCACAAACATATGGTTACTCTGATGTAGGAGACGTGTTTGGCATACCGTCATCCATTAACTAAGGCTTCAAGCTCAAGAAAGGAGATTCTGCATCGGAAATTAGTCGCCAAAAGGTGCCACCTGCCTTGGGAAAATAAAATGCTTTATAAAACTGATAATGAAAATGATCAGTCTCTCAACTGTGAGAATGCTTACATGATCAGACATACAGATCAGATCTATAACGGTGGGTACAAATACTCCATATGTTAACCAAAATGTATGGAACTATCAAAGTTAATTCTTGACCTTGAAAAACAACCGCAACCACCAGTCCATTTACTTTTACCAGAGCTTTAACCTGTGTCACATGGTCTTCATCAGCAGACATATATTATCTGTACCCCTTTCCAAACTTTAGCAAGAAGGTTTAGTTTATAAGCAAACCAAGAAAATAAGTCCCAGAAGTTCAATGGATTACTTTCTAACAAATACTTGGCTGGCCTTTCAAAAGATCCATCTCCATGACAACTGAGCAAACTCTTCGCCAATAAACACTATTTAATATGGTTGTAAGCCTTTTAGGGCTGGGTACCGTTTAAAAAATTCTGATACCAATACCAACAGAGTACTTCATTTGATACCTTTATTATTCCTACTTCATTCCACACCGATCATGTGAATGGAAGCATTTAGTCGCATAAAACGCCATCAGACAACATGTACTACAGCCAGACTTTCAAACGTTTTGGTGGCATCTCAGCACAGAAAAGTGCCATATCTGTCAAATCAACCATACTACCGTATCTATGGGTTTAGCTGCTGTGGTAGTTGGCAAATCACATGTCACATGGAACTGAAGAATGCTTGAGGTGATTAGCTGCGAGCAAACCATACAAACAGTGATTTTTTTCTAGATCTGGGTAGAAGAGGGATCAAATGCAGGTAACATTCTGATACGACTTGGTACTGGTTCATTTCAGCTGATACCCTAAGGGTATAAAGGACCGATATCAAGCCCTAAAGTCTTTAGAAAAAAGCTGGTAAGTGTGCCTTTTTTAAACTGTTTTGTCAAAAAAGGTCCTAGTTGTCTAACCTTATCCATACTGCCTTCAGTAAACGCCGCTCGTCACAATGTTCCAAGAGATTTGTCTATATATTCCTCCCCAATACCTGTAGGATTTTCTTTTCTTCCTTATTGGAACAGCCTTTCAAGATGAGACGACTTCAGACGATACATGAGGTGTCAGCTCATAGGGGACAGGATCAATACTTTCAGGTCCTTTGAAATAGTGAACCCTGTTCCCAACAAATCATTCACAAATGCAACACACCAACCCCCGAATGGAACCCTCCTTCCCCCTTTCCACCCTGGGCAGGGAGGCACTCTTCATCATGTGTGAGAGGTTTGGAAGGCACAGAGTCCTTAAGTCAGTGGCAGCTGGGAGGGTTAGAGCCATAAAACTGTTCAGGATTTCACTGATCTTAAAACATGCTGCTTTGAATGAGGATGTTGGCTTACACGTTGCTTCTTGTTGAAAATGTGTGTGAAGATGAAATAGGCATAACTTCAAACACAAAAAAGTGGAAACATAACTGTCACTTCCATTGCAGTCACCAAATAACACAACAGATATTGGCTATGACAAATAATTTAAGTAGCCCCAAATCCCCATGCAAATATAACTGGTTGATTTTCAGATTCAGAAGTTTATCCTGGCCATCATTCCACTCCTACAAGCAATTAGTTACCAGTCCACTTTGTCAGGGCTGTCCCACAGCTACTAGCCGCCCTGCTGTGGATGGAGTAAATAAACACAGATAGCGTCCGGGCCAGCAGTGCAGCAGAGAGCTGAGGACAAGAACCTAGCTGGCTCCGCTCAATAAAAAAAAGGCTTTCATTACCATGCCGTGAAGAGAATAATTTTCCCTACAATGTGACCTTCCCCTGCCTGCCTGTACCTGAGGCCCCTGAGTGAGCATGCTTTTATTAAGGACTATTTGCATAAACCGGGAAGGGGGAAGACGGGAAAGGGGTGCATTTCTATGATGTTTTGGTTATCACTATAGCTATTGCCTCTGCCTTGAAGGTTGTTTAGGAGACGCCAGGTGCATTTTCAAACATCTCAGGTACAGTTGTCTGTCCATTTGGGAAGTAGGTGGGGGCCTATAAAGGCTTAGCTTTAATTAGCCTTAAATCACCTGGTATTATGGGGCGTCCTGATTCATAGCAATTTATGAAGAAGGAGGCAGCAAGACAGTCAGAGAAGCCCAATGGCGCGTTAATGTCCCATTGGTTCGAGATGACCCAATTATTTTCCCGTGCTACTCTTCCTTTGCACTTTATACTCCTCAGCACCTTGAAAAAGCCTCATTCTCATTTCTGTACCAGCCATAACAGTCTAATATACATCCTTTCATCCAAAAAGTGAAAACTGAAATAAAAGGTAAAACAAGGACATGCAGATTATACTAGAATAAAGAGACACATCTAAATCATGCACACTTTATTGATCAATCGCTCAACAGCATCATTAAGCATCACTTTCCACACAGGCTTGGCAGGCCTAGAAAAATAACTTCATAGGCCGTGCATTCATCTTTAGTCTGGGGACAGTTGAACAAATATTAATAAAACCGATTTTAAAATAAACCTGCTCTATGAAAATGACACAAATAGTTGACCCTAGACTGACATAAAGGAGTGAACACACTTGTGCAAACAGCAAATCTGAAAGATGACAGAACCATGCAACTGGATTTTGTAATAGCATTTTAAACGGCTGACTTGACGTAGGACAAAGTATACAACCCGAGGCACAGAAAATGAAAGTTATAACTCAAATGACTTATCAGCCAGAGATACAAACAGACTCGAGTATGCTGTCACCAGAGCATCCACGCTCACTGGCCTCTCTTTCCTGTCGTTACAGTCATTGCACCTCAAACAGGCTGCCAACAGAGCAAAGAAACCATCTCTAACCCCTTTCGCCCTGCTCACTCCCTTTTCTCAACTCGTCTATACATTTATCTGACTGTAATACAGATATTTAAGTCATGAAAACATAACTTAGTTGTCAATGTCTACACCTATGTGCTCTGACATATCAATATATCTCTGATCAGGGTCTCCCCCAGAAAAGTTGTTAGGCCAGGTGGCAAGTATCTTTTGAAAAGGGCCAGTGACCAGCGGCAGATTTTTGTTTTTATTTTGATGTTAATAAGGCAGCAAAGTTAAATTAAAATATTATTTTTTAAGTAGAATTTGGTCTCATATATATATGTAATGTGATGCAGATCTGGTGTATATTCATGAATGATTTAAATGTTAAAAAACAAGATTTTACATAGGGTTCCCAAAATCTAGAAACAGCCATGCTAGCTGGTGTGTCTACTGGACAAGATGCACATATTTATGGGGAGAGGTGCAGCATGTTGCTAAAGACAAAATGCAATGGAGAGATCTCATTGCAGCCTTATGTCCCATAGGGGATAAAGACGTTGGTAACATGATTTGAGCTGTTGCAGTTTTGACTCTCTTAACGTAATGTTATCATCAGGTCACTCACTGTAAATGCAAACACCAGCTGTCGACTAGCTAGCGTTAACTGTAACTTCAAACAGTCTTACATTAGCAAACTGTTAATTTTCACATTATACTAGCAAGCTTACCTCATTGACTTGGGTTAAATTCCCTGTTGACGCTGCGGCTGTCTTGGTGTTAGAAGCTTGTGGTTCAGGGTCAGCCTCTGCACTGAGTGAGTATGTGTGTGCTTGTGTGTGTGCAGTCAGTTTTATTTTCATTGCCGTTCATAGTGATGTTAGTAGGCTGTTTTTCTTCATTATTTAGGCTACTGTAGTTTAAAAAATATCTCAAAAGTACATTTTAAAAAATCCCACATGCTCAGTCCAGCCAGGCTGCAGGGCTTGCAACACTGGCAGAAACCCTGCTGATGCTGTTTGACTTACTGTATGTATATTTAATGTTTTTTTATTGATGGGTGTGACATATTTGCACTCATCCACCGTGTCTGCTGTCAGACAGTGAACTCATTAATATGTGGTACTAAAAGCTTTGGCTTTTGCGTCTGCCAATATTTAGATTTTATGGCCCCTGCGACTGTGTTAAGATGATGGTGAGAACCCAAACCAAGGCTTCACAACATGTTTTCTGAAAGCTAAGGGTAAGTAAGTAACACATGCACCATCTGTGTTTTTCAACAGTCCAAAGTGCAGAGATATTATTGATTGACACTTTGAGCAGCTCAGTTTATGCTGGCTAGATTCTAACCAAAGTCACAAGCTGCAGCAAATTTGTCTTTGGACTTTTCTGGAGGCTTGTTGTCAATGTTTTTTTTTTTTTTTAACACAAGTGGACTTTGGCAAAACTCTCTTGCCCCCATCTCCACTTTGTTAGGTGTACTCTTGGCCTCGGGTTGAGCGACAGAAAACCCTGAATTTAATCTTTAATATGTACATGTTTCTTAAAATTTGCTAGGTCACTGGCAGTCTTAGTGTTGAGCCAGCATGTCATCTGAATCATTTTCAGGTGTTTAGGCATGAGCTCACCCACCCAGCAGCATCCAAATGACTTCTTATCTGTGAAGCCAATGTTTCATTTCTGACCGACAATGACTCTGAGATAAAGGCCATTTTGTGATTATAAAGTTCCTTTCAGTTTCCATGAAACAAAATCAGACTGACTCCTGCCTGGTGAAATTAACTGCAAGTGCTTCCACACTGAGGTACAAAGCAGTAAATAGAACAGAGGGATTGACTGGGTTTTGCAGAGCGGTGGAGAATTCAGCCGCGGTGAAGGTCCTTCGATCGACAGCCACTCAGCAGCATGCCACACTGTCACCATACGGGCAGACGGTCTGAGAGGCTCCCATGATCTACAGTCTCACTGCAAATCTACCACTTTAAATCACCCCTCACTCGCTGGCCTGTCTCCCACCTTTCTGTCCCCCCCAAACACATTACACTCACCTTCTCCCTGAAAATGCTCATTTCTGTGTTGCAACCTGCGAGGGTCCCTTAACACACAGCTACCCAGCAGTAACAGTATCGGCCCTTAAATGCAACAGAAAAACGAGGATCGCACCATCAAATTCTCTTCCACAGTAATTGGCAGAACAGATCCAAAGTGACACAAACAAGCTGCCATATTGCAGCTGATGAATCTGACTTTTTCAGCAGTTACACTTCTCGGCAGACATGCAGAGAAAGAAGCTGTGGCTGAAAGAGCGGTTTGGTAATTAAAATCTATTGTTTGCAGAGTGAAATAATAGGGATCAAAGGGCCTTGTATCAGCTACTGCCTCCCCTAAGCACTGAGACAACAGGCCATATGCCCTAGAGCAGCACAGAAAATGTCTAACAGCCAACTTGTTAAATGGCAGGGGAATGGAGCTTGTATGAATGCACTATACATTACAGAGATAAGGCTCCACAGAAACTTCCATGTATTCCACACAGATTCGTGATGCTACAGATAGCGCAATGAAGGTTTTCTTCAACAATTTTGCATGTAAGCTAGTCAGCCTAATCCCGATAATGTAATGCTTTTTTTATTTTCTTAACAAAGAAAGTGCTGTGCCATTGTCAATTTTCCTCAGTATTCTTTGCATGTTCGGACACAAGGATCCACACACGCACATGCACACCAAACGACACAAACAAACACAAATCCTTATCCTCTCTGACCTGTCATACTGCATTTACATGGGAGCCACTGACTTCAGTGTCCGTACGGGGTTACCAAGGTAACATGGTCTGCATTATTCAACAGCTAAGCTTGGTTTAGCTGTGAGCATCGGCCTGAATGTGTCCCTCAGAGTACATTAGGGTTACTAATACTCCATCCACTGACAAAAATTGTATATGTCTGGACACGAGATACTGTTTGGACCGTCACACAGGTGAACACCATTTCAAAGTTGTTCACACAAGAGAGAGTTTGGCCCCCTACACATCTGATATCGGTGAAACAGGTTGATGTATTTTGAAATTTAAAATTCAAAGTGGTTTCAGAGAATCTTGTGTATAGCCAGACAGTGCTTAGAACTATTTTGTCACTTGATTTTAGCAACTTACAAGATAAAGCCTGAGTCATGTCTGACCCTTTATTAGCTTGATCAAAAATATATATTTTTAAATTTATATTATAAAAATATAATCTTAAACTCTGTTTTGATTATCAAAAATAAAACGACTCAGGATGGAATCATAAAAGAATGATTTAGATATCCGTAATTAAAATCCAGGGTGACGCCAACACTTATATTATGAGTGTGTACATTACCAATATTATATTGACATAAAGCCAAGCTTTATGATGTACAAAACTGGAATAAATAAAAATAAATAACAATATTAAATCACACTATGTGAACAGCTAGTTAAAATGTTCTCAGTGACATGTTTTCCTGAGTGTTGTGTTGTGCGAAACCATATTTACAACAGTGTGAGCTTTATACTGATGTTTTACATGCGTTCACTCAGCTAAGAAATATGCAGCACATTTCTCAGTGTTTCATAAAAAACACACACCAAAGTGCCATCACTGATGTTAAAGTACCATCAAACGCAAAAATAAATTCTATTACTTATTCCACTACATCAAGTAAATAGATAAACTACATTTGTTTTTAAATGGGGGGAGGAAATATTGAAGATGCCTGACAGCTGTGCTGTGGAAGTATATCACCTTGCTCTGTCATATTTATTACCTGCATTGCCGAGGCACTTAAAGTGCCACAAATAAATCCTGCTCTTTCTAGGTTTGGCAAGTGGGCAAAAACCATACCATCAGTGCTTATAGTGCCTTCACAATGCAAGCTTTTCTCTTTGCATGCTATAGTCACTTTCCCAAAAGCTCTTTATGTCCTTGAGTCCCTTCACTAAGAGATGTACCCCTCCCTATCCCTCCCTCCGTCCATCCCTTGCTCCCTCGTTTCCTCTCTTTCCCCCCTATCCATCCATCCTTCCCTCCCTCTGCTACCCCCACCCCTCCCTCTCCCAACATGTGCTATAGCAACATAGCAGCCAGGACTCAATGTTTCAGCATGCCACAGGACAGACAGAGCATTACAGCATGGCTGAGCTTATCTATTGGCTCAGAGCCACTGTTGGCCCAGCCCTAGGAGGAAGTGTAGGCGTTCTGATTGGTCACAGGGGGATTGGGGCTTGTATCAGCTTGTCCTCTGGCTGATCTGTTGGACTGGTCCCAGCTCATACAGAGGTGGACACTGGGAGGGCATCTAGGATTGGGCAACTTTTCAATTAAGTCACGGTGCATGCTGCAGTAAACTGGTACCCAGGCTCTATGAATGGACAAGTAACTGCACTACATCTTTAATGGGTACACTCTTCAGTATGTAATTTAACTAGAATAAGCCACGGCAATATAACACAGAGTCTAATTGAACAACTGAAGAGCAGATAATACTAAGGAGACATATGTTATTGCAAATCATAAATCAGCAACATCAGTCTCTCTAGACTACTCAGAATATGTATGACAATTGCCCAACATAAGGATATTACCTACCATCAAGGGCTACAAGAACTCTTTAAGTGCAGTTCATCTGGATTCCAAAGGTTACTTCGACATATCTCTGCGATCAGTTATCTTTTAATGAATTACAGCCGGGCACCTGAGTATACCCTTTCCCCTGACCAACTTTATCACCTCCACCATCCTGCTATAAGGAATTATAACACATTACTCTGTAAAAATGGCAAGATCACACACACATGGCAGATAAATACACAAATACTAATAGCTGAATCACTATGCCTGAGTGACATCACACCTCCACTTTACCCTGTAAAACCCTAATATTCTACCATCATGTACTGCGCTAATGTGTGTGTACCTGCATATGAGCATACGATGACAAGGAGAAACACTTTTCCTGTCACCTCTCCTTATTTCAAAGATTAGGGCTGCTGGTGCATCTAGCTGTCCTCACCTGTAATAACTTCTGAAATCGTACACACAATCATAAAGGCTAATTCAGGCTCAGCATAACAATATAAACTTTGCACGAGCATGCACACATCTACTTAAGTGGCCAACTGCCAAATAAACATGGATCGTAAGCAGTGTACTGTGGGTGTGTGTGTGTGTGTGTGTGCCTCCGAGGAAATGGTCTCGCACACATATGCACCCCTGCAGTTCATAAGTATTTGTGCAGTTTGTGAGTCACTTAACGGTTACATGCGGCGCCAGTAAGGCACGGCAAAAGATCAGAGGCAGGAGAGGCAGAGGAGCTTCCCCTGCAGTGAGGCTGGAGGGAACAATGGGCTGCTGGATCAGAGAGCCTGACTGCCACTGGCTTCCCCCTCCAGCACCCAGGTAGGTTGGCCCATTCATAAATCACTTTTATTCCTCCAAGCGCTCAACAGCCTCACCTCTTCAAATGATGCACTGTGTAAAGGGATGAGGAGGGAGGGGCAGGATGGGGGGGACGAGGGGGGGGACTGACGAGAGATATAAAGTAAGCACGAGGAAGAGCCAGGCTGATGGAAGAGGAGCATGGAGATTTACTCAAAAAGCACAAACTGGACTCATTAGAAATAGCTCTAATCCCTCTATGATGTTGACTGGTGGGCAGGCACACAGAAAGGAGGAATTAAGACAAGCTGAAAGACCGACCGAGACTTCAACAGCAGCCTTGAAGCTAAAAAAAACTCAAAACAGCCTCATCACCACCTTAAGTTAACCAGAACAAAACTTTTCAATCTTAGAGGGGACCTGCGTCAAAACTCAAGGGGACGAGCACACCATCATTTGAAAGAATCCAAAATACATGTTTTATAGTTTAACTCTGAATCACAGTGGAAGCAGTCAGGCTTTCTGAAACTGATAAAAAAGACTATTTAATGTCAAAGTGAAAACAAATCTCTACAAATTTATCTTAATTAAGTACAAATATAAAAAACAAAATAATTGATCGCGTTCACCCCTGTGAGTCAATATTTAGTAGAGGCACCTCTGGCAGCAATTACAGCCTTGACTCTGTGTGTGAACACTGCCCAAGCTCTGTTATGTTGCACGAGAGCCGCGAAAAACAAGCCACTTTAAAGCCCCGCCACAAATTCTTGATCAGAAAGAAGCCTGCTGCAGAGAATCATCCTCACAGCATGATGCTGCCACCGCCACTCTTCACGGTGGGCACTGTGTGTTTCTGCCAGTGTGCAGTGTTTGACTTGCACCAAACACAGGCTTTGCTCATTGACTATCCAGCAGCGGGCCTTCTAGATAGATTTGTTTAACCTGACATTACTTGTCAAACACTGATTAAAAGTTTGGTGATCTCTATTTATTATCCAACATTTTATACAATACCTAAGAACACCAAGGGTGATTTAGAAAAGATCGATAAATATAACAAAAGGAAACAAATAGCTTCAAATATTAAAATGTCTACAAGAAACGTGTAACAGCTATAATTAATATCTCATTTTCTCCACCATAAATAAAGAAAAGTAATGCCTGCACACTTGCTCCAGGCCACACAAAAGTTTTATAAAGACAATATATGCGTATAATTACTCTCTTTCAACACATTTTTTCCACCCACAATGCATCTTCTGAACAATATAAAGCATCATTAAAACATGCAAATTGTTAATCTCACACCAATCTGTTTTATTATTATTTTTAATTTAAATGGAGATATGCCTTAAGCAGTACGTGTAGGGAGAACAACACGTCTCACCCCTTCATCCAGTGAAAGAAAGCACATCCATTAGTCGACCCTTTTCTTATTGATCGATTAACTGCTCAGCTAAACATTCAGCCCCGCGCTATTCATCATGGAGGGAAGATGTAAGCCGTGCTGCTGAGTTTCAGGGGCAGATGGGATGTCGGGATGTAATTGAGATTAAACTGGTGGGTTGGGTGGCTGAAACAGGCAGGGTGGAGACCCACTGAGGGGATACACAAAAACACACAAGGGCATCCTCGGCTGAGGTGGTTATAAACCCTAACCTGCTGAGTAGGGGATTAATGCACACCATCAAGTTCAAATGCACATGTAAAATTTACAAGTGCAAATGCACATGACAAATTTACAAGTAGTACACGTAAAGTTCCATTATGAGGAAATTATAGCGGGCTGGAACATTCAATTTTAAGTGGTGTGTAAATGTAGAGACTGCAGGGCAATAACAGGTGGACATTCCCAGTTGCCATTTATCTAGCTGCAATTGTGCATTTTGATTGGCCATGTAAGGTCAAGTTTTGAGCAGACACATTAGCTTGGAATCCATTTTGCCTCGCAAATGGTCAATTCTTGTAACAGCCGTAAAGATAATGTAATCGAAAAGCTATAAATTGCAGTGACAATACATTAATTAAATTGCACACTTAAATCTATGCAGAATTATCTCCACCATGAAAGAGGCCTGAGATATAACTGAAAGTGGGGGCAGAATGTCTGGGAGCTTGTTAAAAGGCTTATCAAATCAAGGGACAGAGAATTGCGTGACATTTTTCTGGCTCATGAAAATACACTTTGACAAATGTTCACGCTGTATTGAGGGTGTTTGCGAGTTTTCGCAATCTCATTCATTACAACTCAAATGCCACAGTCTGGTTTCCATATGATTGCCTTAAACAGCGAATTGGTGTGAGAAAACATTGGCTTACACCTCCTGGGGCGTTCTGCAGTTAAAATGCAGGTGGGGTAAGTAAGGAGACCTGTGCGCTGTCATTTAGGTAAAGAGGAGAGAAGACGAAAGAGTGAAAAAGATAGGAGGGCACAGAGGACATTGCTTCCGTACAGTATAGATGTGCCCCGTGATGAGACCAACTAATTAAACAGATTCTTCAGTGGCCGCGCCTCGGGAAAGCTTGAAAAAGACACTTGAAAATTAATGAGAGCTCAAAAAGGAGAGAAAGCAGCCCAAACTTTTCAGTGCCTCAGAGGTGAGGCTGCCAGTTGTCTCCCTGCATTGCCAACAGCAGTAAAAATAAATAAATAAATAAATGGGAAAACACAATAATATTTCCTGCTGTCTAACACCCTCCACGCTTCTTTGCGCTACACGTTCACCCTTTCCCTCTCCTCCATTTCTGGGATATGCAGTTATTCTAAGTATAGAGGTGAGCAGACGGAAGCTCTACCATAAGCAGCGTGTTCCAGCTCTATTTAAAAAGAAGAATGATAGAGACTGGGGGGGGGGTCAAAAGGACAGAGAGAGTGAGGGGGTGGTATCAGAGGAGGCGGTGGTGTTGGTGGTGAAGGATGTAAAGCAGGGGAGGGGGAGAAAGAATCAAGAATATACAAGTGGAAGCACGAGAGACCACTTTATTTGGAGCTACTAAAAATAGCGCAGCAAATGGTAGCAAGGGCTAGCTGGCCTAACGCTCCTCTCTCCTTCCAGGCCGGTGGAATCGATAGGCAGGGAGCCGTAGGGGAGGCTTCCCGGAGCCTGTGGCCAACAGTTGCTGAGGGGGGGGATATGGAAGAGGGAGAGAGAGAGAGAGAGGGGGGTGAGGCAAGGAGAGGAGCAGAGTGGAGTGGAGCGGAGCGGGAACTATTTTTTGCACTGCTTGACTAAATATGGTCAGGGAGGTGGTGAGACAAGACACAGGAGCAGCCCGGCAACAGGGGCCGAGGCATGCTTCAAATGCTTGGCTTCCCACAAAGTGCTAACCGTTCAGCTTAGCCCTCCGCACTGTGGGGTAGGAAGCCGTTGGCTGGCTGACCTCGTGTCCCTAATTTGCTGCCACTGTGTTCTTCCTGTGCTCTCTGCCCTCCACACTGCAGCAGCATCTCTACTTGATCTTTTCCTGGTAAAAAGGTGACCCTGGAGATGCACTATCAAGAATGCATGAGCTGCATATTGAAGATCTGCAGGCGCAAAAAAATGTAAACTCCAAAAATACCAAAAAGATATTGCAATATCCTCCGTCTCTAGTCCCTGACAATGGTAATCAAATTTGCATGGATCGCGAGGGACTATTAAAAGTACAGCTGTCTTCTACCGCAGAGGCACAGCCACCTCTTTTTTTAAATACCTCCATCACAATTCTGCTCTCAAACATTCAGTAAACTCCCTCTTCTAAGCTGCTGTATAAAGTTCCACTGAATAATAAAAGCGCATTTTAGGAGCAGAATAAAGCTCTGGGGCTATGTGTGTGTCGATGGAATAAGAAAAAAGGCAGGGTGGGAGGACGGTTGGTACACTTTCTGCCTCCTCCACCGACCAGGGCATCCTCCCAGCTCTCTCCCTCAGAATGCACATGATGGAGAGGAGAGTGCTGCAGATTTTTTTTCACCCCTCCTTCTCCCCCTCTTCTCTCTCTGCCTCCCCTTTTTTTCAAATGGCAGCTCTTCATGTCAGCTCTACGTCTTCCTCTTCTAAAGGTATGACTTGTGTTTGTATGGGAATGTGTGTGCATGTGTGTGTGTATGTGTATGTGTATGTGTGTGTGTGTGCGTGTGTGTGTGTATGCCCGCTTTCTCTCCTTTCCCCCTCCTCCCCTCCCTGACTCTGGCACTCAACCCGCCCGCCACCACCCCTCCTCCCCCCAATCATAGAAGCTGATTCAGCGAGTCAGGCGTGCACCCGGCACACACGATGGCTGCAGCAGCTGGAGCGCTCTCTAGGTCATTATGGCTCTCTTCACTACGGGAAGAGGAGGAGAGGAGGGGAAGAGAGGAGGAGCAGCTCAGATAAGAAACTGATCTGACAGGTAATATATGCTCTTCCTTCGCTTTCGGACGGAGTTTACCCCTGACAGGCCTTGACGTCTCCTGTCCTGTCTCTTCCCTCTCTCTTCTTCGGATGCGATCAGTTATTAACCGCATGGTTTGCCTGTGAGTCGCGTAGTCGAAAGGGGGAGTGGAATGCACTGTTCTGCAGCAGAAGCAGCACTGGGACAGAACTTAACCAGAGACCACCTTTGGGCTTTTTTTTTCCTCCTCTCTTGTTTCTCTTGTCTCAAAAGATGGAAAGAAATAAAGGCTTTATAAAAAGAAAAAAAAAGTATGAAGAGGAAGAGGATGCAGGAGGAGATGGAGCAGGGAAAAGGGAGGCTGGGGAGTTGCTATGGTCCACATGGATTTTAGCCCTGTTTTTTGCACTCTCCACTCTATCTCTCTCATCTTGTTCTTTCTCCCTCCCTCCCTCTCTTGTCTTGCACTCTCTCTCTCCCTCTCTCTCTTGTGTTCCTGGCACTGGCCGGACATGCTGCAGCAGCAGAGCTCTTTGGCTCATTAGGCTTCATGGTTGCAGCCCTGCCGCTATCTAATGACGGACTCGTTAACTCAGACCTGCACCGGTGTGGAGAGACATTCCCTTATGCACAATTTGCCCTCTGCGTCCGACACCTTCCAAGATGTTTTTGTCACCATGACTAAGGATACTATAATTACTTGGACTTTTAATGTTTTGTCTTTTTTTTTTTTTAATATATCTTTTTGGTTCTGTTTTTGGTGGTCTTACCAGACCACTTTTCAATGTAACTGAGGGGCGGGGGAGGTCACTGCCACTCTTAATTGATGGGAGGTAAGTTTGAGGACACGTCACACTTTTAAGTCCAAGGTTGGCTGATTGGGGCGGAAGGATGGAATGTGGCGACCAGAGGGATGACGAAGCATCAGAATAATGAACAGCGGGCAGGTCGGGAGTGCTGAACGGGGGGAAAAGCGGATTGACGGCACACAGCTGTGAGAAGTGTATTAACACAGATGTGGGGGGGAGGAAGGTGAGGATGGGCGGGAGGGGATATTGGGCAGCAATGGTTGGCTGAGTAGATGTGTGTCACCGGCTGAACCCACAGCACTTAGGGTAGTAACCCAGTTTCTTCTCTCTCTCTCTCTGTAACGGATTGCTATAGGCTAGGCAGGGCATGCAGGGCACACAGTACTGCAGTGCTATCGCCCAAACCAGAACAGACACAACAACCACCAGGCTAATTCGCTGGTTCACGTTCCAAACCTCCATCCCGCTGTGTGTAGGAAGGAATTTCACCCCCTCTCTCTCCTATTTGTTCACCCTCTCGGGTGGCTGTGACATTTCCTAAACAGGACGTCACACCTTTAGGACCAGGCTCATCCACCAACTGTCACCTCCAGTTCAACCTCCCCTCATTGCTATTCCAAACCCTTCCACTGCAAAAACATTGCACCAATTTTCCCATTTATTCACTTCTCTGCGCCCAAGTATACAAACTCAAACCTAAGCTAGACTTCCCTAATCCATATTTCGTTTTACACCCATTGCCTCAGCACCCAGCCTGCTGGCTAGCTAAGCGTAGTTGGAGGCAGTGTCGACTTGTGGAATGTGTTGGTCTGGGGCAAAGATTCATTAGAGACTTGCTGAACAATTCTCGCCACCATGCAAATGGTTATTGATCTGTTCCACCCCCTCTGCAATAGAACAGCAGGTTTCTCTGTAAACACAGACAGGTGAGGTTTGGTCACAGGAAAAAGGAAGTGAGAAAAGATGACCCTAAAAACAGGGATCTACGTGTGGGAAGAAAGAGAACAAGGTACAGAGAGAGAGAAAGGGGGGTGGTGGTGATGGTGGGGGTGGGTGGGGGTATAGCCAGGACCAATCCACAAGTGCTGAGTGGGCATTAGCGCCTTCATGTGACCTATGGCCTGCCTCTGCGCCTAAAGCCCAAATCCTGCTCACAATAGCTTCCTGTTCCACTTGGATCACCCTCGTTTTCAAACATCAGCAAGCGCTCCGGCTAGCCACTGGGGACGTTGCTGACACAAGAGGGACGGGGGACAGGCAAGCGAGGGCTACATATCGGTAAAAGTGAGAGGTAGGAAAGGACTAAGGATATAGAAGGGGGGTGAAATAGGAGAACGAGATGGCGGTGAGGGAGGCAGACTGAAAGAGAAGTGGGAGGAGAGAAGTGAAAATGTTTAGTATGTCAGCGGGGCCAATCAGCTTATAGGTGCACCCCTGCTCCCAGGACACACGGTCCACAGCAGATGATCATCATACAAGACAAGGTGCACACAGAGGCACCTTACTCTATGGACTTTTTATCAAGAAGAAAACTCATCCCATCTTTGCTGCCTTTTTTTCCCCAACCCCTCTATCCACCTCCTCAACATTTTTCCTGGAAAGAGAACAAGACCACCGTCTAACTGCAGTAAAAAAAAAAGGAAGCTGTTTTCCTCCCCCCTGATCCTCCTGGTTTCTCCCAGTTGTCTGGAGGACAGCGGGGGTCACCGGGACAGTCGACTATGGTATGGACTGCAAAACTTCTGTTATGTTCAGGGGCGGGGGGACTGGCTGTTCAGCCTTACATGGCAACCAAAGGAAAGCCTTGAGTGTTGAACTGAATTTACACTCAAAGTCACCTTACGGTGCAGACTACCATACTTGGGAGAGGGAACGGTGTGGAAAAATGTTCTGCTCATAACTTCCTGACCTTGGCGAAAGGTGAGAATATTTCATACCTAAGATTACCTCCTTGGTGTACATACTTCTTTATGTACCCATATGAACATATGATAGCTATGGAATGTAAAGAAGTATGTATTCTTGGTGAGGTGCAAGTCCTCGTTCTGGGAAAATGATGTTGGACAGCAGTGTCTGAGGATATGTGTGTGCTTTGCAGATTGTTAATATGACGGTGATCATGGTGTGTGAAAATAGCAGGCAAACTACAGAGAAAGAGAGAGAGAAAGGGAGAGGGAGAGAGAGGGAGGAAAAGAGAGAGTATGAATGTGAGTGGTAAGGCTCATACATTAGCTATACTGTCTCTGGGCAGTCTCACTGCAGCAATATTCGCTGTAGGGAACTTACTGCTTTCTAAAACTGGCTGACTTGGCCAATAAAAACCTCTCATCCAAGATATGCCAACAATTCATTGGACAATTACGTAAGTTAGCATAAAATGATAGCAATCATGTTTTGATCTGTCAGCAGAGCGAGTTTAGCGCACTACTTTAGCCACCTACACCAACTATGGGCAAACGGTCGCCTTGTGACATCGCCATATGAACAGGGCCTCCTTTCATTATTGGGTGATTTTACTGCATTACAGCCCTTGAAATTCAGCCAGCTGCAACTTAGAACCAACTTCAGCAAGCAGTGAGTGGTATGCTGGAGCTGCTCCTGACCATTAATACCATAATCTTTTCCAGTGCTCCCACATGGCTCAAGGGGGGGAAGGAAAGCAAGGTGAATTGGACCAAAACTCTGCCATTGTTGCTGGCTTTTTTTTAACATGCAACTGAAAGAGCAGGAAATAGTTGCTGAGGAGGCAAAATGAAGAGGGACTGAGGTTGCTGCTGCTGCTGCTGCCACAAGCTGGCTCTATCCTACTGCTGTATCATATGGCTTCCGTGTTAACAATCTTGTGTGTTTAACTATGACTGCCCTCCCTTTATGCCGCTGCCCTTATCCGCACCCCCACCCCACATCAACCCGGCTGCCCCGTGCTCCCCTCCCTTCCCCTGATTCCTGCTCTCATTGTTCACGTTTGCTATGCTTGCCAAATGCTTTGCTGGGCTGCATGGCAGTCAGATTAGACCATCAAAAAGTGACAATGCAGGATCAGAGTCAACTCTGGCCTGTCAGCTGATTCCAATTGTTGACTGCTTCAAACAAATAAAGGCAACAGAATATGGACAGAGGCACAGAGAGAGATGAAGCGAGGGGGGAGGTGGGGAGTAGTTTGCATGGCTAGCTATTCATATCTAGCACTTTCACCTATTCTGACCCCCTCTGTGGCCTGTGCTTGGATCATAGACAATCCCTGTCCCAGTTTTAGCTCAGGTTTACCTCTCTTTAAACCCCTTTAATGTAGGTACACTGCATACACTGTATTTTTCCCCTTAGCATTTTGGCTCTCGCTGAAAAAAGACACATTAAAGAAATAATTAAAATAAACATGGAGCAAATTAGAATATTATTACAAGCCAGTAAACCATCTCTGCATTATCATAACTATTTGATTTCTGATGAACAAATTATAAACTTCCAAACCTACACTGCTGACAGTAAATCTTGGATAAAACCGCAATACTAAAACGGATACAGTACCTGCATTATTAAATTGCTTCTTAATAAAATTAGATTTTTTTTCCCCCTTAATTACAATGCTGTTAGATGCGTCAGGCTGGGATGTATCAGTGCCTACAAAATTTCTCCCGCAGTGGAGCAATGACAAAGTGTACGTATGCCACTGTAGTACGACAGCTCTATTGTAATGAAATACAAGACACTTCATTCTGAACTGATTAATATGCTTGGTGTGGGACTGACTAACTCTATTCCCCTTCAATGAAAGAAATATTTAAGATGAGGTGACATGACAGTCTGATACCAACACTGACAATCTCCATTCTTTTTACCTGAGTCTATCGCCAATGGTTAAAACATACAAGGGTCATGTCATACACGAATAATACTTAGTACCCTATAAATTCCCTTTCCTTTATTCTCTCTGACGACTTAACGTATTGAAAATAAAACAAAAGTCCAACTCAAATTCTCTGAACAGAAAGAGCCACATTAGTCCAGATCCAAACAACAAAAATCTTTTTTTTTTTGGAGGAGAGTCACAATGGAAGCTGCATTTCTAGGCTCCAGTTTTCAGTTTTTGCCACTACTCAGAGCCATCTGCATGATATTCTGTCTAGCTCTCTCTTCTGTCAAGACATCAGAGGCGTGTAGGAGTGCATGGCTTGCACTGCATGTTTCTCCCAGGCCCTCAATAGAAACGACCTGCTGTCTGAGTGACAAACACAGCAGATGCTGACATTATCAAATGCTCAGTGCCTGTCGGCCCCCCTGCTTTTGCCCTGTTATGGCCCTTAGACGAGGTGAGCAGCCCGGCCACCTGACTCTGAGTGACTGAGTGTGTGTAAGTGAGCAAGCATGAATGTGCATGTGTATGTTACAAATAGACCTGCCTCTGGTGTGCCATATCAAGCTGGCCCTATATTGACCTCCATCCTGTCTACAAGCAGTGCCGTGTATCACTCAGCTGTCGTTGGCCACTCTGAGAACCTCATTCGTGCCTTGGCAGAAAAGTCAATAATTAGAACAGCTGACCTATGTTTCATATTCCCCTTACAAAATGGTGTCAAAGGAACATTTATTACAATTAATGACAATGAAAGCTGACAAAAAGGCCACATAAATGTCACTTAACTGTATCTTAATGCAAAGACTGAGTAAAATTATAGCAGCAGTGAGATTAAAACAAAGAAAAAAAATACAGCTACACTACGCATGGCTAAAATATGGGATATGTTTGATGTTGCTCTAATAGAAGGAGCGGTTAACTGAGCTTATGATTGACTACGACTACCACCAGCTTTAGGCAAACATATACAAAAATACAATCAAAGTTGTTCGTGTGTGCTACTGTGATCATTTTTGGTATAAGCACAAGGATCAGTTTTTTGCTGAAAATGTTACAATACTGTACTTCTGTAGAGCCCCGAAAGAGACATAAAATAATCTGCCCTCAGTCACTGTTCAAACAGTACCCTCTACACTACAAATCAGTCTCTAGGACTTAAATGACTGGTTTAAATTAATGTTGTGACTTGACACCCCAGAGTGGTGCTGTAGGAGCATGAGCGAGAGAGCTTGTGTATGTGGTTATGCCTCTGCATTTGTCTGTTGGCCGTCTCGGTGACCGCAGCGGCAGCGTGCTTGCAGCAGGTCCCATCTGTCAGAGCCTGTAATTGCTTCATGACTCCAGGACATTTGACTCAAGTGCACTGCCACAGATTATTATTATCCTTTTCTCAGGGAACAATTTTTCTCACTCTCTGGGAGGGGGCAAGCATAAAACTTAAAAAGATAGCGAGGAGGATAAATAGACTGCCTGGGAGGCAGCAAAGGAGAAAGTTAGGTAAGGTTGATCAACTGTACCTATGTGTTATTGGTGTGGTGGTAAATGGGGTGCAGTGTGCTAAATGTAATGTGTGTCACACAGAGTGGGTGAAGGTGAACAGGCAAGAGAAAAAGCAGGAGAGAGGAGGAGACAGCATTGTCCATTTCAACTAGTGGACATGGTGAGATGAGCCACATCTCAGGTTTTAATAAGGTGTTTAAATGCAACATGGCCTTTCTCTGCTTAATGTTTCTCTGGCTCTTTTTGGATAAAACCTGACTGCAGCAGAGCCTCCGAGACAGTTCACTTCACTTCACAGCAGTTTACATGTCCGTCTCTGAAACAGTGATTCCACAATGCTTTGCTAAAGCTGGTAAAATGGAACCAAATCACCTCTTGAATGGATTTGGTCCCCTTCAACCAGCTGTAGCTATGCTTTGATGACTACAGGAGCTCCTTTTGCTGTGATGCCTTCAACACAATCACTGTAATGGCAGCGGACCACCTCTTAATGATGACTGGCTTATGGCTTTCGTCCACCAACAACATCTGAAGAGTTCAGTAACTGTCATGTTCAATGCTACACCTGTCTCATTTTTGACTAATAAAGAAACCAATCCCAGCTTCAAAACTTTGGTATGGTCCACTTTCCTGACTGAGTGTTACCTCTCTGCCTCCAACGGGATTGATATTCTGAACACACTATCAATGGCTGTTTCAAAAATAGCAGGAGGGCGGACGTGCAGCGCGCGCTATTTCAGAAACACAGCACTCACATGTCTGTGTGAAAATGTACGGCTGTCTTGCTAAGACACCTCCTAAACTGACTGTCACTGGACGCTAACAGTCAATTACACTGTGGGTGGGATTAAGCGAAAGAAAAAAAAATAAAGGAGCTCAGCGGGGGCACAATAGCACTGTTAAAAGATCTAAAGAATGAGAGGGCAAGAAATTAAAAGGGGGCAATATATAGCAGTTTAGAGGCTGTACAACACACACAAACACACATACAAACTCTTTTTGGCTTCCTTCCCCTGTAGCCTCCTGCAGTGATGTTGGACAAGCTGGGGTAGATGAGAGCCAGATGCTCTAGAGAGGACAGGAGCTGAACGCACATATCACAGACCGCTCGCAAACAGTTACAGTCTCACACATTCACTTTCTGTTACTGCAGAACAGGCAGATCGAACCAAACTCCCTTCACACTGTGTCTCCTGACCACCCTCCTTTTCTATTCTCTCTATTTCCTTTGCCTTCCTAATTTGGTGCTTAACGCTATGTCAAACTGACCTTTTGTTAAACTCAGAAAATATACAACATAGCCGCAACAACAATCCTGAATTATCTGTTCTGAAATTGATCTAAAAGCTGTAATATATCTAATTTTTCTCATTACTCAAACTGATTTGAGTTGTGGGTATACAAATGATTTATTAAATTAATTGTAAATAGCACTGTATTCTCCATTTCTTTTGAATTTAAAGTGTTTTCCATTGGACCAATAACCATGAAATCTATTTGGGTAATGTAAGAGGCACTAGCTTACTCAATTAGGGTAGTCTGACTTGATTAGCCTAGTCTGAAATGAGCAAGAGAGAGGGCGAAACACCTAATTCAATCATTGGCAGCCATGAAGAACAACAGCAGCAAGCCCCTAGACATGCAAACATTTGACCCATTTCGCAGATTTGTCTCCGTGGGCCCACAACACTATTTTCTATCTAATTGTAATCTCTGTTACAATACCACCATTATGGTGCTGCCTATTAGTACTGACATTATATTGGGAATACAGTATTTTGGAGCTCAGTGTGAATGATTGCAAAGCCCTTGATTACCATATGGGGTTTGCCTGTATGTTGCCATATTAAAAGAAAGCTGAGCACTATATGAGAGAGAGAGGAGGGCAAATATTACAAGGAGGTGACACGTAAAAGGGTACAGACCGCCGCTGCAGGGCTTGTTTGGAGCCCGTTTATGAGTCATGGGCTATTAATCGTATTGTTTACAGTATTGTAGCAGCTACTGGCTTCTAGCAGCCCGAGGGAAAGACACAGAGACGAGCCAGGCTCCCCTTGCAGGCTCAGGCTGCGGTAAACACATGCAGGGAGAAAACACAACGTCGATGTCCGAGAAAACCCTTTTCTGGACACGTTACTACTGGTTAACAGCACTTTCGATTTAGTAGCAACTGTAAAACTTAACAACTAGGTCTAATTTATGAGGAAACGCCTTTACACTGTGTAGTGGTGTGCGTGTGAGTAATGAACGAGGTGAAATATAGTAAAACTCCCCGGTTCCTGCCGCACCCCTGTTGGTAGAGTTGATTTGTCTCTGTATTTGGGACTCCAAGTTGAAAGATTCATCTGTCACCCACAGGGTTCTTCCTATGTGTCTTCCTCAATCTTCTTTCCACCGCTGGAAGACCCACACACACTCTTAAAACATCCAGGCGCATAACACACACACACACCAGGGACTCTGACGCACTCTCTACTTGAGCCCAAAAGCTAGCATTTGATGTTGATGACTTACATCACTTACAAGGAAAAGCCTAACAGAACACAAAGTGGAAGCCAGTTTTTTTTCTCATTCAACATGAGCGGTATTGTAATTGTGCTGATGAGAAATTATAGATTAGACTTGTTTGAGCCACGTATGCCAGGACATTCTGTGCTAGTGCTCAATCTAAACATGAGGAGGGAGAGCGGACCTACTATCAGGAAGCAATAATAACATCAATCATTAACTAGAGGGGCTACACATCACATCCTTCATCCAAGGGGCTTCCAATCAACTTCCAACTCCGAGCACTTCTTCATGACAGTCGTCGAAGGCACTTTTTTGAAATATGATTCTATGGTAGGAATTCCTCTAAGCACTCAATCGAAACAACTGCCTCTCCACTAAAAACACACCAGACAAGGTACTTTCATTTCAACCTAGGGAGAGATTTTCGAGGGCTTTAGGACTTGTGGACTGTCTCCCCGATATTGCAGGAGCTCGAGCGTGAAATAAAAGTAAATGGGCAGACTGGAGAAGGCGACATATATCTTCGTTTCTCTGAAGGCAAGGGGACAGAGCGTGGACTGAAGCAAGCAACGCACACACAACACAACAGGAGCCCTGATATAGAAAATACTGTACTCCAGCACTTTTCGCCGCTAAATCAATGAGTCCTACAGTGGACCACCTTTCTGCTCTTTACATTCTGAACGCTGGTTTACATGTAAGCATGGCACACCCGTCACATTTTAATATTTATAATGCAAACAATTTTGTTTACACTCTGCCAGTCGGTGACCTTGCCTAAATAAGTTTACTGTTTTTCATGAAAATTTAAAAGCTGTGCAATAAAAGACAACACAGTAGCCTTGTAATATTTCTTCCCTCTTGGACTACAAAGTCTGCTGCTGACCATATGGAGCAATTTTGTGTGTTGTGTGTTTGATTTTTATATTTTCTGTCACTTATTGGGTATAATTTGCAAAAGATTTAAAACGTGGATTTATCAGATAGACCCTTATCTATATAATTACATTTAATTATAGACTTTCAGGGATCATCAACTCTGGAACGACCTGCTGAAGGGGATCGGGCAAGCTAGTTCTGCATCTTTCTAAATGAAAAAATAAATAAATAAAAAAGAAAAACACATAACTGTAGACTTACTTTAATTATTTAAACTCTTTTATGTCTTCCTGCACATTTGTTTCTGTTCATACATACATACGTCTTTATTTGTTAATTTTTATTTCCATATGGTTTGATATTGCCTTTGTATAAAGCAATGAAATTAAATTTTTGAAAAATCCTATTTAATTATTGGATAACAACTTAATTATTGTTATTATGACTATCATCCTGATCGTTTGCTTTTTAGTAAAAATGAATCCTTCACCCACAATCTGTTTGTTATTTAACTATTTGCCCACACATTTCAATTGACACAGCTAATATTAGCCTCGATGAGCAACAATTTCTATTTCTATGTAGTTATTCTTTATGTCAAAGTCAATCCTGAAATCAATTGGTGATTGTACAACACAGGAAACAGGCACAGGCTTTAGACAATCTATTCTGCAGTGTGCCAGAGGTGGAGGGCTGGGTCTGGCCAGGCTTGTGGCAGGTGGCAGGTGTTCCACAGCCCTCTGACCTCAATTCCATTTGTCCTCATGCCAAATGAATGAATGCCAGTGAAGGGGAATGACATTTAGCCTGGGATAACCACGCTTATGCGCAACCATACAAGTACACACCGAAAGCACTCGGCACGGGAGGCAGCTGTTAACTTCTCTAGAAATCACTTCAGTCTATAACACTGACCCTGTACCGTCAATGTCCATCAATTTAAGAGACCCCGGATGATCAACTTGATACAGACAGCCGTCTCACTGAGCCATCTTTAATACGCTCATGGTTGAGAGACAGGAATAAAGAAGCCAAGAGTGGAGCAGTAACCTCCTACAGCCAGAAATAGCTATGGCCAAGGACAAGGCGAACTGCTGCTGCTGCACAGGCCAGCCGCTTCAGGCCAGCCTCTGCTCACAACACACGGTGACGGACCAGCGTAACACTAAAAAGAAACAACAAATGAACTTCAAGGGCTATTAACTGCACTAATAAAAAAAAGGCAACGTAAGACAGATGCTTTCAAGGCCTCAAAGGTAGTCTAATGTCAATTTGAGACCATACCATCTGCTGGGGAGATGGATGAAGCCTATAGGCCCGCTTCAAACTTCAATCAATGTCAAACTAAATTGAGATCCCAAAGTAAATTTTATAGTAGGATAAAATGTGATCACTGTGGTACTGGAATTAAACTTCATTTAGGTTTCATGGTTTTAAACTAATTTTAAATTGAAGTGGAATCTGTGGAAGAATCCCAAATATCCACACACAGAGTGGCTGATTTACTTTAGATTTAGTACTGCTCTCAACTTTTGAAGAATTTTGAGGGGAAACATCCCATAAGACTGCAGCAGTGTATTACATAACATGTTTGGAGAGACACTGCAAAAAGATGATTAATCCGTGACTTTGATTTACACGTTTTGCATAATTTCCTTGGAACACATTCAACTATACGATAAATCATGACTGGAAATTGATATTTACAACAAATACAACAATTTGTGAAATAAATAAAGATTCTGAAGAGCCATGCTTTTATAGACTCCTGATGCCAGGACAGGAGGCTCTGCCAGTTAATCAAAGTTTATATTTGTTTATGTTTGTGACTGAACATAATCTGTCTCCTGGTTTAAACCTGTGGGTGATGAGTAGAGCGGTAAACGTTTGTGTATATGTACCAAACCGTCACGGTCTGGTGGTCACAATCCAGTGCACGCAGCCGCACGAAGAAAACACAGTATGTATATTGATGCACGCAATGCAGAACCAAAGTTCAAAAGTGCAAGTGCCGCCCAAAAACTTTTAGCCATACGCCGTTCGTAACATATGCTGACAGTAGCACAACAAGCGGATTGGCATGTGAATAAGTTACACCATGGCGAGCGCAAATTAAAAACCAGAGCTGCAGGTCTCCGTTCATCTACAACAACACTGGAGAAAGAGTTGTGTATAAGACATGGCATGTGGATGTAAACACATCAAACATGCTTACGCACATTTGATGTCATCTCCTAGAAGTGCCAGGATGATAAATGTTTGGGCACTTTGAATGTTTAAATATAGCCAAGGTAGAACTAACTGAAACACGGCTCCTAATGGACAGGTTTTATTTTTATTATTCTATGTATTCTATTTTTTTTTTCGGTTTCATAACATAAAAGATGCATATTGGTTTTATAGCCTATTGTGACCTGTTGTTGCCTTTTGAAAAAGTGTCAAGTGTTCGTACAGTGTAATACAAAAATATTAAATGTTCCTCATATTTTATAATGAAAATAGTTGTTAACAGAAAATATTTGGCAACCACAGTTGTCAGTGGGAAAAATATTACTCCATTACCAGCAGGAGCCTGTCTTTGACACTTGCACTAATGTCTGTTCAAAATAAATAAAAAGAAAAGTATCCTTGGGCATTGTTTTTTTCTGCTGCACCTAACTTGCACCAAACTGTGACCCCTAAACCAGCGTATGAACCGAACCATGACTTCTGTGTACTGTTACACCCCTTGTGATGAGCCCACATCTTTCATTCCAATGGAGGATGATTAAGTAACGGATTAGTAGTAACAGATTAGTGATTCTGCCACGGCCTCTGTCCTCTGGCTGCTACGAAGCAAAGCACGACGTCTAGTGGTTTTAGTTTTGATTAATAATTTCAAAGGGTTGATATGGCTTGATCATAATAGTGCTCTGAAATGCTCTTCCCCTGATTTAAAGCTGTTTAAGTTGAACTGAGATGAATATTCAGAACCAAATTCTGCATCAGCTGAGTTATTATTTAATACTCAAGTCTATCTAATCCAAATATGAGTACTGAGAATGTTTACAGTAGGACTGTCACACATACAATTTAACACAACTAATCAGGTGATAAGGGCTGAAACAATCTTTAGTAACTACCAATCTGATTTCTCAAGATATGACTTCCACAGTTTTTATTGCACTGTGTGAACCCTCTCTCACAGTGAAGGAGTTCAGTGCATAAATGCTGAATCATTCAAGAAGGAATCAGAATGCATCAAATGAATAATAATTTTTTTCCCACCTTCCTTATTAGCTATGAATTCAGTGTGTGGACAACACTTTTAAGGTAGGAGTGCAGGGTTTCAGCATGTCTGTAACTAATCTACTTAAAGACATTTATTGAGATCTGAAGGATACTGTTCCACAGATTCCACTCAAACATGCCCTGGTCCCTTGTACACATCAGATAGGTGTGACAACTAACAGCAGAGCAGAACAGTGTGTCATACCTGGGGTTTCCTCGCAGGGCAGCATGATGCAAGGCATTGAAGCCGTTATTGTTGGTGATGGTGACATCAGCACCGGCCTCCAGCAGCACTGACAGCATGTCATCTCTCTTCTTGCTGATGGCATCGTGCAGGGGTGTGTCCCCCTCTGAATCCTAAAAGGGAAACCTTGTGTTACTCGCTACTCTCGCACTAATCTGGGATTCAAACCCTGCCTGAAACGACCTCTCTACTCTCGACTGTGTCACAAAGCATTTCTCGATACGTAAATAAATCGTAGTGATAGATACCTGGAGGCTGGGGTGGCAGCCAAAGTCCAGCAGGGTTTTGACCACCTGCAGATGGCCTTTGTTGACAGCTATGTGTAATGGAGTCTGCCTTCGCTTGTTCCTGGCATTCAAGTCAGCACCGCCCCTCTGCAGCACCTCAATGACAGAGCCCTCATCACCAAAGGCTGCGTGGTGCACTGCCCGGTCTCCATCTTTGTCCTGAATATAATGACACACCCGCATAATGACTCAGTGTTATGTCTGTGAGTGCATTTTTTCCTACATAGTGAAATGCACTTATATGGGCTAAGCTGCCTTTGTGTTAAGTAAGAGTATGGGTGAGAGAGGAGAACTGTAGCAGTATTTAATTATACAAACCTCAGCTTCCAGGTCCACGTTATGTTTTAGCAGCAGCTTTAGGACATCCACGTGACCATTCTGACTGGCTGCCTGCATAGCAGTGTGTCCAGCACACTGTCCGTTCACCTGTCAACACATCAAGAGTGACAATATGGATGCATGTCAGTGTCACGTTTCATGTTTAGATGTACATCTACTGAATTAGCCGTTCACCTGAGGGGCTCAAAGATTGGTGAGGGTGTGTTTAAGTGTTTGTATGTGTGGGTGTGCATGCACGGCTGTGTGTGCATGTTTCATCACCAACTGCAGCACTGCAAAAACTCAGAGCATAAATATTAATGTGGACTCCTTTGGGAGTCTCGAGACGTCTCTTGTCCTGGCAGGCGGATCACTTGGCCAAGCTCAGTGTGCTCAGCTTTAAGCAAATAATTCCACTGAAAGGCAGTAGGGCATCTGGCCAGCCTTCACCGCTGACACACACACTCATTCACTCTCTCTTGCTCTCTGAGTGAGGACAGTATTGCAGACTTGACGTAACCAGCTCTCATAACCTTAACAGGGCGCAGGCTGCTGTCTTGTGGCAAACAGGTGTTTTCCTTGGCCTTTAGCCTGTGTCAGAACGCAATCTGCAACCACACTGGGTTTGTAGATCTCAGCCTGATTTTAAGAGTGAATCTGGTCTGTGCTGCAGTGCACACCAATGCTCCTTGGTGTCTCCTCTGGGCCCAGCCTTAATGCTTTTCAGATTGAGAGAGGTGCAGGAGTGGGAGGATCTCAGAGCCCTTTCCTAGGAGACTCTCAGCTTCCTCAATATACTGAGAGCAGAGCAGAGCACAGCCAGGGATATTTCAGCTCCAATTATCAATGCACTCAGATCTTTTGTAAAGATTCAGTGGCAAAATGAATTGGTGTTCATCAAAAACCCATCTAGGAATGCAGTAACTGCTCATATCAAGATGTTGTATGTTCAGCACTTACGTCCACATCAGGTCTCTTAAGGATGTCCTCCACCTTCGCCAGGTCTCCATTGGCTGCTGCCTTGACCAGCTCCTCATTGATGTCTCCAGACTCTTGTGTCTCGAATAGTTTCTTCAGCAACTGAGACAGACGCTCTGGACAAACAGGGGGATAACATCAGTAAGTGACTGCGTGTAGGTGTCAGAGAACAAAGAAAAGTGAGGACACAAAGCTAAGATGACACACTCTCTATGTCAGTAGTGCATGTTCATACACACCTCCAGAGGCGTTGCTGACAGCAGAGCCAGAGGGCGCAATCTTGGTGACAGCGGCAGGATTGTACGTCCAAGAAGTTCCACAAACCTCGACCTTCAGGTCACTGTCAGAATAGATCTGCTGCACACGGCCCACCTTGCCAAGGGTCTGTTGGTAAATGTTGCGACAAATTCATTAGTGTATGGAGGGCTGGTGTCTTTGGGCTACACTCTGTGTAACAGAGCCTGTAAGTGGCAGGAGAAAGATGGAGAGATTGTTAGAAAGAGCAAAAAAAAAAATGAGAGTGGAGGAAAGGATAAAGAGGAGAAAACACCAGCTCGACAAAGCAATTGTCCCACCCGCAGCAGAAACGGGGCCTGCTGCAAAATAAAAACAGACAGAAAAAACGAAATATTACAGATTTAAGCCGTGTTCTTGTTATTCAAGGACATTTACTTGTATGAGAAGGAAGACGAGAATAAAAGAAGAGACCCTTCTCCTGGCTAGACTATTCTTCATCTATACAAGCAATACAGGGAGGACACAGCAAAATGCTTTCCAATTTTGAATCATATCATCTCCATCTTGGCTATATGAGAAAGAGGCACTTTGAGTCTGTCGAGCCGGGTCTGGGGCTGTCCTGGAGGATGCCATCAATAACTGGGACTGCTGCAGTAGAAGCGGCAGCGGGCGACAAACAGCCGTGGTTAGTGATCAAAGCTACAACCCATCTCAGGGTTTTAAGGCTCATTAGCTGCTGAGGGGGGCCAGTTTGGCAGGGACAAGTGGCCATATTGGAGTAGACTGGCGTTACATAACCTAAGGCGTGCTGGGCACCAATGAACAAACTTCATAATAAGGGAAGAATAAAGTCGTGTCCAGACCAAACAAAGATAAATACAAAAAAATTGGCAGCAACACAGCCACGGGGTGATTTGAGGGGAGGAATCGTGTCTCTGCATGTTAGTAATCCTGCAACATTTCTTTCAAGAGGATGAGGGACTGGCACGGCTGAGTGTGAGGGGAACAGCAGAAAATTGCACACAGCTAGATGAATTGAGTCTAATTTATAGAAGGCTCTTGCATACAAATTGTGTACTTGTGATGAAGTCCAAGTCAAAATTCAGATATAAAAAACACACTCACAAATGTCTGGTGCCAATATCAACTGCAATGATTTTCTCACATTTTCTAGAACCAAAAATAACACCGGTGTTTCTTTGTCAGGTTTATATGAAATTATCTACTGAAGTGTGGTTTAGATTTGAAGACTGTTAGTCACTCACACAACTTTACAGCTACAGCACAGTGGATAGTTTCATTTGACAATGTGCTACCCAGATAAATGAAATAAATCTACACAGACACATTTCTCAAATTATTTTACATATGTGTTTTTTGGAATCAATCACGAGCAGTCCCCTTGTAAGAGTGGTTAAATTTGCACAAAGTGTGAACATCTTTCAAGACTCTTACAGGTAGCATCGCCTCAGCCCACTCTCCATGGCCTCTTTGTAGCAGCTTGATGCGGTCGATGTCATAGCAAATCTGGACCAGGTCTCCCACTAGGAACTGGGAACTGCCTCCCTCTGCACCGGCTGCTACTTCACCACTGCGTACTACGTTGGCCTTTGTCAGCACTGCTGGGTTGAATGTCCATCTGAGGATACAGAAATTAATGCATTCAAACAACCCAGACTGATTCAGCCACAAATCATAAAACATGATACTTGACCCAAGAATATATTCTGAGCCGCTGCATGGAACATTTGGGGATTTGCAAGCTACAATTAAGTAATAAAAAAATATTAAAAAAACATATTTGAATGATCAATGTCAGACAGTTATGAGGTAGCATTTTTATGTTACTATTGTGATACTAGAAGCAGACTGGAAATTAGCAGTTAAGGTGGAAATTAGGGTTGGGCCGGTGGGCGATGCCATCATGCACTGGCCCAGAATAGACAGATTTTTTGCTTTAACTTATGATTATAATGTAAATGTTGATTGCACAATGTGATTGCTAAACAAGTGTGACAACCATTGCCCAACCAAAACAGGAAGAGAATAGTGCTTTTGTTTTCCCTATTAGCCACTGGTAGCTATTTCAAGGTACCAAAGAGTATCAGTGTAAGTTCTTTAGAGTCACTATCCCCCAGTAGCAGAAATGGTGGATGGTGGACCAGTCGAAGTAACTGGGGAAACTGTGGTACTTGCTAGGCTTTGAGGAAAACGGATAGCAAGTCAGTTGTCTTTGCGACAGCGGCACTGACATTAATTCCACTTGAAAACACCAGAATGGAAAAAGTTGTCTGTTTCCACTTTAAGGTGCTAAGAAGACCCACTTTTTAAATCACACAGTATTTAACTACTAATTGACCACAAATTTTTTTGAGAGTCTCTTCTCTCAAGTGTTACACACCATAATTTCATCTTGCAGTGAAGATGCATATAAGTGTTTGGTGGCTTTTGACTGAGCTGAGGTGAAAGGGGTTATATAAAATTTAAATCATGGGAAGCGATGGTAATGAGACGCAGAGATTTCATTAGTTCCACTTATTGGCAGCCAATAAAAAAATCTGAGCCACTCTATCTTAAGACTCACCTGTTCCCACTGGGGTACTGGACGACTATATCGTGATCTTCATCGATGCCACATACTGTGCCGGTGGTGGTGAGCGTCTCAAACATGCCGTCAGTCCACCCACCGTGGCCATGTTGGAGGGACTGGACAATTTCTAGGTCTAAGTCAATATTGACAAGATCTCCAATCTGGAGACCACCAGGATTTCTGTTCCCATTCTGCTCACCTGGGAGATGAAGGTAAAGTGAAATACATTTATAACATTTATGCTTAAAGTGTTTCAAAAATGGCAATAGTTTTGCACTTTGCAAGTGTTACTGAAAAAAGTATAGACAGGAAAATACATTTTAGAGAAATTCTGATAAAGATGTGGAAAAAATAATACTACAAAACACAAGTGCTGCTACCTATGAATAATGACACTATCAAACCAAATGAGGGATTTCTGCTGCAGAGTTGAATCCAGAGAGGCTATTCATTCCTGGAATTCTTGGAATACTGTAGCCGCATGACCTGAGCCTGTTCTTGGCTTTGCAGCCAAGTGATTATGCAGTGCTGCCATCTAGTGGCCAAACACTATTAACTACAAGTAAAACTCCCCTAATGCCCTTGAATTCACTGCACCAGAACGACAGGTGAGAGAATTGGTGCAATAATGACGGTGGACACAGATTATGGGCTTACTTACCTAAAACCGGACAGTGGTCTCTGTAAAAAGACCCTCCTTTGGCATCCTGGACACATTTCAGATCCGACTGAGACAGAAAAGAGGAAAGGGGGTTAGATAATTACCCAGGGTAATTCCATTAGAGGAGGGGCATGGTGATCATGAATAATGAAACAAAGAATTTACACACTTCAAGCTGTAGTGCCAGTGTAGTCGCCTAGAATACTAACAAAATCAGTGCCCTAAGGGTAAGGCAGGACAATGAAACACTGTACTGCTACAAAGAGAAGGCTTCGTATCATTTGTGATGAGTCAGATGCGCAGCCACTGTGGCAGAGTTAGAGGGCAGAGATGAGCGTGAGGCAGAGCAAACATTCCTCTGAACTGATGGAACACTAAAGTCCTGAGTACAACAAGTCCCAACAAATTAATAACACATGTCTATCCTTCTGTATCCAGCCACTAAAGCACCTCTGATCTTATGATGCTTTGAGCACAAAGCAGACATTACTGAACAGGCAAAGGTGTTGGCCTTGCATGCTGCATTTGGAACGTTCCCTCACGTGCAGTAGCTTTGCAGGATTTGATCGCTGTCTTAATGAGAAACAAAGGCAAAATAAACCAGTCAAGATGGGGGGTCAAATCCATGATTTACTTAATCCAGAGGCAGATGCCATCTACTTTCCTATCAGCCTATTAAAATAACAAAGGACAAATCTGTTATACAAGCGAGAAACCCGATTGGCCTCTTTCGTAAAAAGGCAAGAGCAGTCTCCACCAATCAGAGCGATGCTTTTCATTTGAGACGCGTGTGTAGCTGCGCCTGTGACAACCCCTAGAGAATGCCCCCCTCCTCTAAAGTTGACCTCCATGTTCACTCTCTCCCCCTAAAAAGCAGAAAGAACAGCTTGCCTTTATCATGCAGATACCTTCCCCTTCCAGCTGCCTCTACAATGGTCCCTTACTCATGCTTGCTGCGTGGCTCTCACAAAGGCCTGGCAGCGAAAGAAAGAGCCTCAGCCCTGCGGTCAAACACAAAAGCCACCTGACAGCTGATCTTTTGTGAGACTCTGTGTGTGTGTGTGCGTGTGTGTGAGTGAGTGACTGAGCATGGGGGCCAGGATGGAAGTTTGCTCACCATTCCCTCAAAGCCAACTCTGTACAGGTTCTTGGCCCCATTGTCCCACAGTACGTAGGCAGCGCTGTGAGGGCTGGCCGCACTCCAGTCCTGGATCTCTGTCACCTGTGGAGGAAGAGGAAGGGATAGGATGAGAAAGACAGATAATGAGATATTGAAAGCAGATTCTTTTGGGGTTTAATCGTAATTTCATGAAAATTTTAGAGTGAAAAAGGTATCGACTGGCTGTTAATGAACATTAAGAGTTTGGCATACTGTATGTGAAAATATATTATTGACCAGAAGGGGATCGTTTTCATGGTGGGAGCTTTCAAGCAGGTAGTTTTCATCTTAAAACCTCATAATGATAGTGAATATGATACTTTATTGATCCCTGCAGGGAAATTATCTTTTCAAATTGAAGGTCAGAGTGAAGGTTGAACTACAGAACAGAAACCCTGGAGCCAAGTCGGTATTCTCTGCCTCACTCAAAGACAAGGAGATGTCTGTTAACACAGGTTAAACTTGGGTTGCTGTAGTTTAAGGGTCCAACTTCTTCTGGCTATAAACAGGCTACCACTTTGCACCCTCATGCTGAGAGGTTTGTGTACCACTGTTTTCCAATGTGGTGAAGGAGGAGAACAAAAGTCGTTGGCATGCTGATGTAGTAAATCTATACACAGTAGTGTCAGACGCTCTGTATGCTGCACCGTCACTGTGTTTTGACTTCAAGTTTTATTCCCTCACTACTGAGAAATATTAGGAGTGGGATTCATCAAGAACAAACTTGATTAGGTTTTGATTCTTGGGGTCGCAATTAGATTTGGTTTTAATTCTCCCTGCACTGCAATCATACAGTCAATGTTAAACCTTTTATTGTCTTATTTTTTTCTCCAGTTGGGAATAGTTGTGAAATCTCCAAGAATGTTTTAATTAAACTTTTGCAACCATAACTGAGACAAAACAAGACACAAGACAAAGGCGAGCCTAGCTGAGCCACGCCACAGACAGGACCTGCGGGAAACATTGCTTATCCAGAGAAGGTCATTTTGACACACTATTTTCTATCCAAAAATGGTGCCACATTCAGAGGACTCTTCTTCCCTATTGAAAGGCAATTAGATGCAGTTGTTATTCTGCTGATAAACAATTAATCAAAATCAGTGTCTGGGTATCCAAACACAACAAGCTGCTTTACTGTCATGCCAATTTAGTGGATAACTCCAAAACATTTAGGAATACACACACAGTCAGCCCATAATTTTGCCACAAAAATTCCAGGCTCCCATTTTTTTAACAGAACTTAGAAACACTGCTGTAGGAATGCTCTTCATACAAATCCTTAATACTTAAAATATATTTTAGAATATGCTTAATATGATTCAATAACAATTGCACCTTCTTCCTATAAACACACAAAAACAAAGCTTTCATATTTAGATAAGTAAACCACAAAAGCACACTCAGTGGAGTGCAGATTGCAGCCAGGCGGCTGTGCTCCGGCTGCAACTAAGTTGACAGAGCTGACCGTGGCCACTCTCAACAATGCATAGCACAGCTGCACCTGGTGGAAATGTCTTTAACATCTCCCTTACAGTAAAGATGGCAGCGAAGATAACAAAAATTGGGAATCGTCCATTTTCTGTCACGCCTAACTTTAGTGGATCATATCATATCAGGTATGAAATTAATCTGCAAAATCCAATCCAATTTAAATTGAGACCAAACCCTTATGGATGTCAGCTTTTCGAGCCACGATAAAGGCCAAAATTTGGCCTGCAACAGACTAGGAAAGGCTTGTTGCTTTTAGCATAGCCAACTGCTAGAAAAGCATTTTGCTCTACACTTTTGTTGATCACTTGCAGCCCCTACCAGCCAGTTAAGCGGACTAAGGAGCCAGCAGTCATTGACAGTATAATACAGTTAATAAAACAGGTTTTTTAACCAGTGGAAATCACTGCAAGCACAAGAGGTCCTTGAGCATAGTCATAAATCTACACACAAAATATTAGGCTGATTGGTCTAGTAGTACGCAAGATTAGCTGCAGCTAGACAGTTGAGCGGACAGACACACACACGCACATCCCTTCCTGGCTCCTGGAGAGGTAATAATAACAACACTAGCACAACTCCTTCATAGAGGAAACACTTAAGAAAAGGGCTAAACACCGCTTTTCTTACTTTCCTCAGTCTATTTGCGGTGGGCTGGACCATTAATAAATTAATATAGCTACAGCTCTAACCTTTGCTCCATTGAACCCCACAACTTGTGCATGCACATAAGGAAAATTAAGAATCAGTGAGAGCCAATGTGAGTCTATCTTTTGACTCTCTTAACCTGCTCGTCCAGCATAAAGAGTTAATAAAAACCACCAAAAGCATCCCAACAAACACATTCACCACTACTTTTTTTACACAGGGTTTTCTTGAGTTAGTGCTTGTAATACTAAATAATGACTAATGCTGTACCTGACTTGTGTAGTGAGAACCAGCTCACAGCTTTTGGATAAAAAAATTGCAGGGCACTGTAAGCCAAGGCAAATGATGTGTTACAGGCATAAATAAGCAATGAGCTATGAATGGGGAACCGCAAAATCAATTCAAATCTGGAAGATAGGGTTGGGATTTTCTCGAGACAATTCTCTCTCCATCACAAGCAGCGCAACGCTTTCATCACATTGAGAAAGTGTCAAGAGCAGAGCTGTATTGGAGTAAATTAATTCTTTAATTAAAAGCTGTGCCTTAAGTAAATACAGAAATCAAATCGTTAAATTATTTTCAGACCCCTTACAGAGGTAATTGATTAATGGGCCTCAGGAGGTAATATTCATGCTAAACTAACGGAACATCTAAGCTGCAGGACATGCAATAGCAGTTTTCTGGAGAGCATATTGCTTACAGCATCATAAAACAGTAATGAGATATGCCATTAAATAACACAGCAAAATGAAGTCTTAAATTGCCTGGAGGGACTCTTAAATTGAATACTCTGGGGTCTGGACCAGAGTCAAAATACAAGCACTTTACAGCACATTTACAGTATAAATCTAAATAGACTGTGCTAAACAAATGCAACCTCATCAGACATTGTATTACCTTCTAATGATGTATTTAAGCCTGGAATAACCTGCAGCTAAGAAGTCTGTTTATAGCCTCAGTTAAGATAAATTAGAATCTGTGGAATTAAACCAAGGAGTGAAGTTTTTTTAAGTGGCGCTACTAGTTCCTAGTTCTCATTTCTATACGAGTTTATTTTACATTTTGATAGTTTCCCAACACACTGTACACAAGTCAACCTCTTGCCAGCATGAGTTTAAAATGATCCAACACATCAGCCTATATTTTAAATTAAACCTTGATTAATTGGCTTTAGCTGTAAAGTTTAACAACTGGGCTAATTTATTATTCTTCACTCAAAGGTATACTATGCAGAAATTGTCAGTTACTGCTTTTAAACAGTATCACCAGCGAAAGTCAAACCCAAGATTCACTCTCATTTGCGTACTGTTTATAGTCTGGCATTTAGTCTTGCTGTGGTAGTCGGTCTTTCCAGTGTTACACAGTGTTCATACACCATTTATATCCCTTGCCCGCCACCCCCACCTTCCTCTTCTTTTTTTCTTTTTAAATCAATTAGTCGGGCGACGGAGGCTACAATTATACACTGAAAGTGTCTGCTCTGTACAGCAGCAGTGGAATCACAGCACAGGATAGAGGGAGTCAGATTTCACTTATAAAGACAGTTGCCTGACAAGATGATGGCGTACGATTTGGTGTCAAAGCAAATCATATAAACGCCTATTTTGGAACATTTTGGATTTAAACTAAATGCTAGTAGGGAACTTGATAAAAATAATAAAACAAAAGGAGTTGGTTGCAACGCTGAGAAGTTGGAAGTGTGCAAACTGTCGCCTGCTGCTCTTCATCTAACAACTCACTATGGCTGCTACCTCTTGTTCCATTACTCCTTGCAATCCTTCAGACAGATCTGCTGTGAACAAATGCTGAAAATGACCATTGTCTTGTTTTGTAGACGCAACACTAGTGCTAACCTGACTGACAAACACACTGCACTTCCTGTGATGACTTTATAATAAAATAAATAAATGCCTTTAATGTGAAGTTAAAGGAGAAGGAAATGTTTGGTATGTATTCATAGTGACTTAATACAATGCTGTACAGATATTGAGCGTCATCAACGAATATCTTTTCTTGTAAAATACCTGGTGTCATCGGTAACACAAGAGTCTTAATGAATTCATTGGTAAGTGGGAAAGTGTTCTCACTGCGGCACCCCTTCTCCCTATCTTTGTCCTGACTTCACCTGTGCAATGTGCCCAGGAAAATCCAGGCAGAAGGCTGAATCTCGACAGATTAATACACTGCCACACACCTCTAGTGGGACATAAGTGATGATTGAGAGGGATTATTTCTGTACAAGTCTTTATATTGTTTTTATAGGAAAATCCTGCACAATACAGTCTTTACGGAAAATCATCCTAAACATATTTACTTTTCACTGATATTTCCACTCCTGCTACATGTGGCTGATATCAATATATTATTGACAAAGTGATATGAGACAATACACTGATTTTAGTTATTGTTATAGCCCTTAAAGTAGATTGCAGATAAGTGATACATTTTTTATGACTGCTGCAGAACAATGATATACTTGTTTTACACTTTAGCTTGGACATAATGCTGCACACCCAGCTAGGCATCATACAACTTGAAGTTCTCCCTTGTCTGTAATACATCCATGCTACAAACATGTTGAGTCAGGCAGTGCCCTTCCTGTTTTGGTTGAGGCTCCTGCACAATTCAAATCAAACCATATCCTGGGATGCAAGTTTATTTTTTCCTCTCCACGATTGTTCAGGGCAAGGGATCCTTGTTTTTCTCTTATACGCAGCCCTTAAGGGTGGTCACGCTCCATTCAGACGCACACAAGTGGTGATGGTCGTGGTGGTGGTGGTGGTGGTGGTGGCCTCTGTCAGGCTCACCAAGCCGGCCCTACCTCCAGGGATTTATTATGCACTTAACCGTGCAGCTCTCAACTGAGAACAAAAGGCTGAGTTTGCTTGCATTTTTGGAACTGAATCATCAAGTCATGTTCACTCAGCAAAAACTGGAAAGATGTCTCTACAATCACAATTTATTGGAAGCAATTCTCTCCCATCAAGCACCTTCTATTTCTCCTTAATACAACTTGGTGCCTTGTCCACTGCAGAAAACATGAAGTGGCTGGAACACAAAGAAGCTCTCAGGTGATGTGGAAATATATTTATAAAAAGAGGAAAGTGGACAGAGTGGTAAGGAGCACATGCTTTTCACTTTATGAGAAACAGTAAAGCCAGAAACATTTTTAAGCACTGGCTCAAGTGGGTGCCTGACTGCCAGACTTATATGAGTCCACACCTTACTGGCCTTTGTACTCACTGATCTCAACTCTGTATGTCAAAACAGTTGGCTCAGGGAGCCAAAAAAGAGAGCAGAATACAGTCACAGGATTTACTTTTGTGGCTGGCCACCTACCTTTCCTCTCCTTCCGTTGCCTCCATCTTGGTCTTCCCACTGCCAGTCCACTCCTCTCACCACCCGGCCACCAGTGAAGATCCCTCTGGCTGTGATTTTCTTTGACTTGCGACGTGACTCCAAAAGCACTCTGTTAAAATAAAAACAGAGACAGTTATTTTTATCTGGGTTAAGCCTCCATCACTCATGTTGTGACACTGTCAGAGTATTTAACAGCAGGCGTTAACAGGGGCTCTGTTTACATGGATCAATTCACAGTTTTTTCAATGATTAACAAATATGCACTGCGGAGGGGATGCCAGGGCCTCCCTCCTGCTACCTTGTGTCCTCAACTGCCCTTCCCTGTGTGCCTACTACTCTGGAGATGTGGTGTAAATTACTCTCAGGAAATGGGACATGGCTACAGATGAAAAATCTTACTGTGAGCACTTGGCCTTAACAGCACCTAATCTCCTCTATCAACCATGCAGTCCCTAGCAATTTTCAACTGTCTCAATATTGAGCAACTAATGTTTGATGACAGCAAAACAAATCAAACTAGGAACATTTGTCAGAGTTGTAGGCAACAATCAACCCTTAACTTATCTTTTCTGTTCTTTGAAATCACAAAAACATCATTTTGCAGTAGCCAGAGCTTAGAGGTGAGTTTTCTAAAGTTTACAATGAATTGTGACTTTTTACTAGGGATGGGCACTTTAGGTATAATTTCCATATTTGAGTACTTAAATAAAATCATTATAGAGTACTCGAATGCACAAAAAACTAAAGTAATAGGAATGCAAATTGTCAAACAGCAGAAAACGGGGGCAATTTGAAAGCACCAATTAGCCTTAAAACATAAATCTAAAGTTAACATAAAACTAAAATCAGCAAACTGTCTGTCACTACTGTCACACAGGTTAGGTGCAGCACTGAAGGGCCATCTCCATAGTCTGGAACCACTCTCCTCCCGGTCAGTTCAACATCTGTCTTGATACCATTAACTAACACAGCAGCAGCAGCTAACATCCAAAACCAAGACGTTAAAAATTCCTAACAAACTCAGGGGCTCCTTTTTCACCAACATTTCCAGGAACTTTTATTTCCAGAAATGTATTTACCTGGGTTAAAGAATTCCTGGTAATCTGTGTGGGTTGTGTTTCCACTCCACCACAAAGTTCCCGAAAATGTATTGAAATCAACCGAGTCGCTGACTCGAAGCCCCGCTGAATTTCTTCCTCAGCAAACACGTTCAAAAGAGCCTGGACCTCATTGTCTGTCCACTTCTGGTAGCTTCTCTTCTTTTGCTCCATTTTCCAAATGATCAAAACATAAACAGAGTGAAGCTTGTAGAAATTAAATGAAGTTTGCAGCCACACTGGCATGGAAGTGCGGAATGCGGCAAACAAAACAAAAAGTCCTACCCCCCTACTATGTACTTTTTTCAGGGAAAGTTTGGGGTTGAGGGAAAGTTTTTTTTTCCCTGGGTAATTTCGGTGGAAATGCGCCAAGGTTTTTCAAAATCCCGGGTAGATGATAAAAGTTCCTGCAGTGGAAAACACCAAAACAGCTGGACTCTGTCATTTAACCTGTTAATAATCGTTAGGCAACATTAGCCGTGTGATGCTTACAGTTAGCCCTGTCACTGTGTGTGTGTGTTGGTGCAGGCAGACTCTCAGCAACTGTTCCCTGGTGCGGAGCTCACACTTCCGCAGCAGGATAGTTTCACTATGACCTGAGAGAGCGACAGCAGGGCAAGGAGGTGCTGAGCAAAGGAATAAACTGCACACAGCTCTACAATAAAACAAGATTTTACCCATTTTAAATAAAAAAAATAATTCTTATAAAAGTCATGTTCACATGTGGGAGGTTGGGTTGAGATTACAATACAGTGAATGGGTCTGATGTCCAAATAGAGTACTTGAGCACTCACGTCCATCCCTACTTTCTACTGCCTCTGGGAATGGTATGTAATTAAATTAGAGGAACACACTGTGTGTCACTGAGAAGCAGGTGTCATGCTGTAACATTACGAATAACAATCATTTTTATAATAGCACTGCATTCACACCTCACTGACAATTCCTTTCCTTTCCATCCATACCCGACCACAAATGCAAATGAAAAGCCAGTGGTTAAGTAGACAAACGCAATTTCTTGACACTCTGATATCACTGTAATGCTGTGAGCTGCCGTCTTAACTCCCACTTAGCTACAAGCCTAACCAATGAAAAGGTAATAGCAATTAATAGCTGAGCTCTAACCATCAAACAAGTGTGAGCCATGATGGTAAACACGACAGCTGGATAGTGTAGATCTAACCAATGCAAACAGCTTGTGGCCTCTAACCACTCCCTCTTCGGCAGTTAGTGACAGAATCTAATGTGGTGTAACAAAACACCCCACTACGCTGTCGGAGCAGTTTGAGCTGGGGAGACCTCCAGCACCCATTGTGCATTATGCAATGTCTGTCTCGGGGGAGATGCAGTCGTATTCAGTTGAAAAGGCTGCCAGCTGTTGGGCCATGTGTTCACTTACTAAACTATGGTGTTTTGCCGAAATAGGCCCGAAATGGATGAAGCATCATCACAATACTGACAGTCTCTGCAATAACGCAATCAAATGCAAGTTGTGGAATTTAGTGAGTGAGCATGCTCACTAACAGGTCCAAATAATGCATTTAGAGTCTTCAAATCAAATCAGTGGCTGGTTTAGATTTTTTCCTACAACACGTGAGCTACATTAATCTCTAAGTAGAGCATCTTTGAACGCACTGAATGAGACTGCAAACAAAAATCTGACTTGATCTTGTCTGTACATGAATTAATTGGTAACAATGTTTCCACTCTCCACACACCACACCACATTGTTTCCACTAAAAAACTTTCAGTATTTTTTTATCATGAGACCTGAGGGTAGATACACATCACTAACAACTAAACACACAGTACCACATTCAGGATTAATGGTATTGTGCACACATCTCTTGCCACTGGTCACGCCCTAGTTAAAAGTTTGCCAAAACTGTAAAAGCTTCTGTACAAACCTCCAAAATCCTAACTAAAAAACTAAACTAATTCTATTTTTAGGCAAACTTTTAGTTAGTCAGCTTCTGGTAATTCTAGCTAATCTTGCTGACAATGTCAACACTTCCTGACAAGGCATACAGTAAACCTACCACTGTCTTCACCGCAAATCACCTTCACACTAAAATGCATTTGTGTCAGACACATGCAGGAAGGGCTGAGTTCATATAAATGGCACTTTTATGCATCAACATTAAGACAAAGAGAAAACAATGGGGCCCCCACTGTGACTACTCTGTTTGAGTGACAGAATGACTGGTAAAAGGGCAAATAGTTAAAAATAAAGCAATATTAAGCACAAGGGATTGCTGTAGCACCCTGCTGCGACTGAATGAAGTGAAAACACTAGGCTGTACGTGTCTAGTGTTATTCGTCATACTATTATGATTTGTAACTTCTGAGACAGTTATTACACACATATAAGTCCTTTGTATTTAACACTAAGCTGTCTGTAGGGACAAGTTTTCATTATCTCTGTTTATCATATGCATTTACAATGTTTTCTGCAGGGTCAAATTTTGAATTTCTTAAATTAGAAAGTCAGCTGCAAAACACTTTCAATCAATCTGCTCTTTATGTTTCACAAGCATGCACCCTTTTGAAGACATAAACACGAAAACAAAACAACAAATCTGGGAAATCTGCTGAAATAAATTCCATAAATGGGAAGCGCTGCATTAATATAATTTTAAAAAGGTATGACTGGATCTTAAAATGAAGCTGAGTTGTTGCCTGGCAACTGAGGGCTGGGAGCATAGAGATAGATTCTGTCTGCCTGAGAGGCAGGGTGCACAAAAGACTTCTCAAATGTCACAAATGTCTTTCTCCTATCTGGGTGAATGATGTGCTTTAGTCTTGCTTCTTGTGTGTTTGTGTAGCCTGTCCTGATACCAGGTTCGGTGATGGAGAGGAGAGCATCGTGCAGCTCAGGCTCTAGCTGTTTGGCAACACCTAGCAGCTGCTTTACATCCTCCTGGATCCATCTTTTCATGCATGTTCAATTCTGTGTATCACTTTTTCTAATGGACTTTCTATGTTGTAATTTTATTGTGTTGATCTTTTCTGTACACATAACATCTATTTCATGTCTGTTCATCCTGGGAGATGGATCTTTCCTCAGTTACTCTTTTTTTTTTTTAATCCAAAGAAAGGATCAAAAGGGCAGGGGGTGTCATATGCTATACAGACTGTAAAGCCCCCTGAGGCAAATTTGTGATACTGGGCTACATAAATAAAACTGACTTGACTTGACATACACACACAAAGCCTAACTAATGGTATAGGCCAGCCTATCACAATAAAGCACAGAGATTACTTGGCTACCTTGTGTCCATTTTATCACTGGTGGGTCTCAAGTGAGACACAATACTGGCAAATATTAGCGAGTTAACTAACCTCTCGCTGCCTGGGGTGGTGATCCTGTAAAACCGGTGTCTCAGGTGATGCTTGTCTCCATGGTAACAGGTTGTGCAAAGGTCGTAATTGGTGCACTCAGCACATTTCCAGCGAATACCAATGATGGGCTGTTGACGGCAGGTGTCACACATGGTTCCATCATGCTTGATACCTGAGGGACGACAGTATTGGTCAACATTAATAAACCAATACATTAATTGTATTGTTTGATAGTATGTGAACATTACATCAACACTATAAATATGCAAAACAGAAGAACAAAACATGGTCTTTATGCAATCTAAACTCTATGCTCACATCTGAGCATAGAGTTTAGACACTTGTTAATGTGAGAAGAGCTGGATGAAGTTTGGCGTTAATGGCTCTAATCAGTCTCTTTTCAGTGCTGATACTTTAGAATCATGAAAAGCACTCCTGAAAAATCTCAACGGCTCCTCATCCCATGGCCACATCACCAGGTGGATATGTAAGGAACTAAATGGAGCCAGTCGATGGGCTACATGCTGAAAAGTGTAACCATGTTGTCATGTAATACTTTGACAAGTACAGAGAGATAAAGCTAAACAATGGTGAAGTGGTCCTTTGAGTACATCCTTTAAATAATGTTGAAAAATGATTTTTTTCTCTTATCTTTCAATGTGTAATTTGAAGTCACAGGCTATGTTGACATATACTTGGCTCTGAACTTGTATATCTTGTAAATCTCAAAGTGTTGTCTGTGATATAAATCTGTTCATACAGGATGCATTCAAATACTAATGTTGCTTGAATGCAAAACGGGGTAGTCTGTGCTCAACACACAGAATATACTAACAACATCTAAATTGCTGCTTTCAAGAATTTGAAACACTGAGTTTCATCAACAACCCGTTTTGAATGGCAGACACTTCGCGTCACTACTGAGTCTCAAAGTGCTGGTAAACAAAATCAACTGATGGAAAGTTACCTGTTGGGGCACTGTCTAATATCCGCACGTCGTATGCTCCAGAACAACGGTAATTAGCAGCCGTCCCATTATCCCAGACAACCACCACCTCCTCTGGACTTTCAAAACTCCTGACGGTGCCAACATGTCCCTCTCCACCATCCTGCTTCCCCCACTTCCAGTCAGGTCCGCGGACCACTCTCGCTCCAACTCCTTCCATCATCGCTCGGTTATTCCTGCCGGTAGTCATTTAAGAAAAACGACTAGCAACGCCGAAACAATTCAGTCAAGTTCGCAAGCTAGCAGCCTTTGCTAGCGAGCAGTCTGTGCGCTGGTGGACAATTTCCCAATGCAAGAACGAGCAAGTCCTAACAGGAAAGAGACTGGAACAATCCACAAAGCTAGCCTGCTAGCTAAGTAGCTAAGTTAGCTACCTAAGGAGGCTGTTAGACCCTCTTGCTGAAACTATTCCCACAAGCTAACGTTAACTGCAAGCCAGTGCTTTCTCAGAGTTGCCTCTGAGAATGAGAAACTAATTACCCTAAAAGCCTATTAAGTAGCCATATTGCTAGCTTAGCCAGATTTGAGTACCCAGCAAGCTGGCTGTCTCTCTCCTCCACTCCACACACAAGAATGCCACCTCTTCAACTTAGCAAGCTAGCGAGCCGAGTTGCTAGCTATCGCAATGCTAGCAAGATAAACCTCTCCTGGCTAGCAAGTCTCTTCCGTTGAGGTAAATGTAGTCCTTGTGGTGGCTGCTTATCCTGTTTGATGTTGTCTGTGGCGCTGATAATCCATCCAAGATGTTCCCTTTGTCAGCCAGAGATGGTTCCCTGGAGTCAACTCAGAATAAACGCGTCGCCATTATTGTCAATCATCGTTCAGACCTCAGACGAGCAACAACTAGCTACGGAGGTAAACGACAAAGCCCGAAGATGCGAGGCTTGGAAAACAAGCACGAGTCCGGCCCACGGCGCGCGTGCGCATCTGCAAAGTGTAAACCCATTTCCAGCTGTGTATGTGTGTGTGGAAGAAAAACACAATATCAGTATTTTAAATCATTTTAATGATGTAGATACACATAGATATTTTTTAAAATTCTGTATTAAATTGGTTCCTAATCAAAACAATAATCTAAAGTAGCCCACCTTTTATAAATGCCTTAATTTGCACAGTTAAACACACCAGTTAAATAAATACAATTAAACAATCGGATGTTTTAGTTTATTTTGTGGAACAGAAGTCCAATTTTCTACATTACTTAAATAGAAAATGTACATACAGGTGTGGGAACATACAGTATATAAACCAACATGGATTAACTAATTAAAGTAAATACTTTATACATAAGAATACATTTACTTATGCATATGAATGCATCCGCCCACTGGATATATTGTCTATACAGCTTATACTGCACATTGGATTTATAGTGGTATCATCACAGCTGTCTGAGCTGATGGAAGCAGACATTCATTCAGATACTCATCTTTAAATGAAATCCAGCCCACAGAGAAGAAACAGCAGCAGGTTGAGTGTGTCAAAGGCCACCAGCTGCTATTAGTAAATGGGATAGTTTTTTTCTCGTTTAAAGGCAATGTAATGAATTATACTTGCTATAGTTAATAACTGTTATCCATAAATTAACTGGCATAAGGAATGTTCTTTTTTTATTATTTACTAATTGATCATTATCAGCATCTTGCTAAGTTGAAGTCTGTGGTTTTTCAAGTGGCACATTAAGACAAATACAAATGTAGGATACAGATGCATTACTCAATGAAGACTATTAAGTCCATTAATACATACTTAAGGGATGCTGCAATACTTTATAGCCATTGACTCCAAAGTCAAGAAGATGAGATGAACAAGGCCACTTGTATTGATAGTAAATCGGGTTCACCCTCAAACTGATGAAGTCATGGGCGAAATGCATTGTTTGTAACATTTTAAATGAAGACTAAATTAAAAGAAGAAGCAACTCAGCCCTCTTGTGTGCAGTGTATCTGCTTATTTACTATCAGTTTGATGTTTCCTGCCATCACCTGCACCAAGTTATAAGCACTGACTCACTTGAACAAGGCCCCTTGTATGTTCATCTATAACCAGCTTTAACCTAAAATGTGCTACATTATACTGATCTTCTCCGTATAATTCAAATGTTAACTCCATTTAAATGTTAAGTGTGGGTTAGTTTATCAGTTTGTTCAACATGGGCCAACTGTTGAGCCACAGTTAGCTATGTATCTAATTTGCATCTGCAGTAATATCAGACTCGCCAGACAGCCTACTGCACATGCTTTAATCTGATAACGCTGAAAAGGTTAGGGTTGACTAGTTTTGAAATCAGACTACCTTAGAGTTGTATGGATATGTATTAGCATACACCAGGGGTGTCAAACATACGGCCTGGGGGCCAGAACCGACCCACCAAAGGGTCCAATGCGGCCTGCTGGAAAACCTTGCACACCTGATAGTGATGCACTTGTGGAGGCTAAGAGGTGCCAGGTTTCAGGAGCAAATTAAACATTGAGTAGGTTTCTTCTTGTGAAATTCTGCTTCAGAGGCCTTTTACAGTCCTTTTTTTTTTACTTTAGTTTGTTATGGTGATGTCAGGATACCTACACAGGAGTGGAAATGTACGGAAAATGCACATGTAATGACAGTGAGTAGTGGACTGACTGAATGTGGAAAAACTGAGAAATATTGTTGAAATTGTATTTATTCTTCTGAAGACATCACAGGTGGTTTGTCATCTGTTTTGTAAATGGATTTTTAAAATGTGCTTTCTTAACCAAAAATGGGAAAATTTGGAGGTGGTTGTTATATATAGGATATTATGCGATGGTTTTACTGGTCCGGCTCACCTGCAATCAAATTGGACTGTATGTGGCCTGTGAACTGAAATGAGTTTGACACCCCTGCCAAAAAAATATCCTGCTTTTTGTTTTTTACACTCTGTGCGTTGTGAAAGTATTAAGCAGAAATTCAATTGGTAAAAAGTTCCATATAAGCCCAATATGAACTAACACTTTTTTTTTTTTTTTTTTTTTAAAAAGGGGGTAAACAGATTTTAAATCAGGGGCCTTGTCTACAAGATGGAGCCCCATGATAAGGGAATAAGAGGCTACAGGTGTTGCCTTAAGGTTCCCATCATTTCAGTTTATAATGTGCTTTACTGGTGCATACAGTACTAACAAACTAATTTCCAGTTAATTAAATTATCACAGTATAATTGCCACACAGTGAACCTAGCGTTTGGCCCCCTGTGGGTCTGCAGCCCCTGGGGCAGTTGTCTGCCTCCCCTGGTTTTGAATTCAATTTTTCCAGTGGACTACCACAGTGATTATTTTCCAGGAGCTGGAGGTATTCAACGATGCTCATGCTGTCTTTGTAAATATCAATTTAATTGTCTTTTGGCTGAGTTACATCCCACTGAAGGGATGGCTTCCAGGCTCATGCTGCTGAAGCTGCAGCTCCGCACGGTGCACTTCACCCCTGCTGCCTGCAGGGGGCGACAGCCTGACTGCCTGACTGTGAGCGGCTCCATTGATAGCTGGTCAAAGAGCGCCACCGCTCGCTGACACACGCACATAAACAGTATATATCCCCACATCAGGTCCCCTTGACTGTCTCCTTCACAGTGGGCTCGCAGGCAGACACAGCTGACTTTCAACCGAGCTGGCCGCTGTCCTTGCAGTAACGAGAGGCAAACAGGGACCTTGCAATGATCTCGCTGGACTTCAATTTCAACATTTTGACACGGGACCTGTCGCATTATCTGGAAAATCAAGTGAAAGTTGGGCTGTTCGGGTCGGGAGTAGGACTGTCTCTGGTACTGGGCTTTAGCGCAGCGTACACCTGCTACTATTTGCTCTCAGTGGCGAAGGTAAGTAACGTTAACTTAGGGTTTATAACCTGCTTTTAAAGAGGCTATTGTTTGCCTCGTAGCCTTGTATGTTCACGTCAAACCGCTGTGTGTGCTTTTCAAGGTGGAGCATCATCCCCGCCAGCCGGGTGATGATACTCGACCGGTGCGTTTTACTGATGGAGGTTTCGATTAGGTTGCATCTGGGCTAACGTTACACGCCTGCACACATGTGGGGTGGCTATCAGGCAGATAACACACACGTTTTAATCGGAATATTTAACTAAAATGAATAATATATACACCCCTGTGTAGCACTTATGTAACTACATCAAATCCATCGGTAGACAGGTAGTTAAATGTCGGCGTTTACTAAGCTAAGCTAACATTAACGGTTACTGTCTACATGTTAGCTAGAGATGCCGGCTGAAGGGTCTCTGTAATGCATGGTGAGTTCAGGTGACATCCTTTGATTGCTGGCTTCATATAACAGTAAGTCACCCATTTAATACATTTATTATGCATGAGTCTAACAGTTTAATAATACAACAACAAAAATATAGTCCAAATACTAAATCAGTTTGAATCCAAATGCAATTAAATGAACTGGATTTGATGCTAAATGTCCATCAGCCCAACATCTTCTTCAGTGACTTTAAACAAAGGGGTGGCTAATAGCATGAATTATGCAACAAATCTATATTGTTAAATTTACAAAGCACCATGCCATAATACGCTGCTATGCCAGGCTAATGCATGCCTAAATGTTATTATCAGTTCATTGAAGTGTAATAGAGACCTTTAATGCAGGTTCATGCAGATGTAGTCACATCCTTCCTTTCTCTTACAGCTGGATGCAGACATTTTAATCATGTATCACAACTGAAATCATCTCACTTTGTGTGTTTTGAGATCTACACTGTAAAATCTGACAGGTTGATCTTACTTAAAAAAAACTGGTTGTCTTGAAAAAGGTGATTAAATGAAACTATTAGTCTGAAGTTATGTTTACTTTATTTCTTATTGTTTAAATTTAGTTTAAGTTACTTAACTCTGTGAAGCTGTTACAATGTAAAAATCACAAGTAAAATCTTTATAAGTGTTAGCAGCTTAAGTAAACCAAGTTAGTATGACTTAACTTGATCATGATAAAGAGGATTTTGCATGTGATGAAATTTTAAGTAAACTTAATTAGTTATAAAGTAAACATAGCTTAAGACTAATAGTTATATTTACTAACCTTTTTAAGGCAATTGACTTGTAAGACTCATAGTTATATGACTGATTGATTGATTGATTGATTTTTATTTATGTCATGCACACTTACATGTGCCCAGCCCCCATAGGTTTACAAGACACCGTTACAATGACGTTGCAGTAACAATCACAAGTACATGTTATTAAACTACTCAGCCCAGAAATAGAATACATTGGCAAAGAAATTCAGCCACAAAAAACGTTCCCCTTCTGAAACAAAACTCAAATTTATCATGATCATCCAACCAAGAGAAATCAGCATAGATAGAGGTCATCTCACTGAAAAGTACATTCCTTATGTCTTCATATACAGGACAATAAAACAAGAAGTGAACCTCATTCTCAACTTCACCTAAAATACACCAGTTATATTTACTAAGCTTTTTAAGGCAGTTGGTTTCCTGTTTTTTTTTTTTTTAAGGAAGATCAGCTTTCAGAGTTCAGAGACAATAATGCAACAAGTTACGCAATTTATGACTTTTTTTTTTTTTTTTTTTACAACATAATGTAACAAAACGTGACTTAAACTTATAATAAACAGTTTTATTGCAGTGATAGATCAGCTGTGTCATGTTAAATAATGTCACATAAAAACTCCAAAAGATGAAAAACAAGTAACTTTTTTTGAGCCAAACCTGTATTTTCACACTTCATTCACTTGTCTTTTGCAGAAGCCACAGCTCATCTCAGGGGGCAAGAAGTTCTACCACTTTCTGAGGGAGCAATGTCCGGTAGTGTCAGAGACCTACTACCCCACCTTTTGGTGCTGGGAAAGCCGCATCCAGACTCTGCTGAGACCCTTTGTCACAGCCAAACCTGGGGTCGTCTACAGAAAGTAAGTCCTTACTATGGCTGATAAACAATACAACACACAACTGGGATTTTTCCCCCTTGCAAGCAGACACACCACACCTGGTTAATATTTGCAGCTGAAGCCATAAAAACATTAAAGAAGTCATATCCATTAAGAGATAAGCCTGAGGCATGCAAACCAGCAAGTTCACCTTTGACATGTGTATTTATAAGTGCAGCTTCCTCGCTTTGGCATTCTTGAGGAATGAAATGCTGCTGCAGAGTTTTCCATGCCCACAGTGAACAGCTTTAATAAGAAACTTCAGAAACTAGATGGGTCACTGAAATAACTGCCGTTGCGTATTTCTTGATTTCTTGCTTACTGGTTTCACAACTGCAGATCCAAGTAACAAATCCGAGTCTTGTTCTTAGCCAGCACTCAAAGGCTCAGAGGAGAAAGAGATCTTTTGTGCCACGATGCTGGCTCAGGCCGCCCTGCCGCCCTGCCGCCCTGCTCCTTGATAATGTACATTCTGTCAAAGATTAATTGCCACTGCATTCCTTGCCCGCTGCGGACATAAAGGAGATTAAAATGAATTAAGAGAGACTTATTTTTCATTGTTACTATTTATTACTTCACGTTACATTCTCATGTAATTTGTTTCATGTATTCAAAACTTAATTTCCATGGCCATTGTTTTTGGCCAGATTTATGTGTGTGTATACGGTATAAATTGTACATGTATTGTGTGTAGTGATTGTGAGTTGTTTGTTGGCCAGGTTGGAGAAAAAACAATGAATATGTTTATATTTTTAACATAAAAGTTACACCTTAACATGAAAGTTTAAATTGATAATTTTAAAATCGGTGAAGATAGGTGCCGTTAAATCATCAATATTGGCCATAGCTGGAATAAATCTGTACTGGCTCTGTTAATTAGGGTTTTGTTGTGTTTCCTGTTCATACACCAGATCATGTTGACACATTTAATTATTATTATTGATGTTTTTACAGTAGTTTTTAATTCTGCTGTTGAATTATTAGTCTCATCATCTGTCTGTCCCAGTAACATTTACATAGCCTCTGCTTTTGATGGTCTCCTCAGTCAAGGAGAGAAATATTCCCACAATGCATAGGGACTGTATTCACCTTAGTCCAACTGTGTGTTATCAAACAACGTAAGACTGGTGGTCACATTCACTTAAGTTATTGTCACATTTCCTCTGGGGACAACAGGACGCCCCACCCCCATAATGAAATTACTCAAGGTTGCCCCAAGGACGGACACTGTGAAAACTGTCCTATTTGTCGTCGGCTGTCAGGGTGAAATTCCACTCATCTCATTGTCCCAGCGCAGGATTAGCACCAGGTCTCCTCCCACTCTGTGTGCTGGTCACTCTGGATTGGCCCTCGCTGACTTTAAAGTCTAGCTTCAGGTGCATATTTCATGGAGGTTCTGTAATTTCATGCTGATGTCTTTACCGCCGGCCGGCCAAGTTGGCTCCCCGGCTGCGGTGTGTGTGTGCAGTGCAGGGTTTAAAACGCACTAGCGCTGGGACTAAATGACCTCATCTGCCAGGCTAGGGTTGTATAGCCCAGAAATTGATTGACTATAACAACCCACTGGTGCAGTGCCCTCCTCCTTATCTTAACTTGCTGTGTGTTGCAAAGCACACTGACAAGATAATCACAGGGGAAATGAGGCAGCTGTAAGTGAGCGTTCTACTCACATTTCCAATTCCCCTTTGGGAGTGCCTGTGACGGATACAATGAAGTAGTCACTTTACCTGAAACTGAACAGAGTGTATTAATTGTGCAAAGAATTGAACTATAAAATTTTAGCAGTTTTTAATGGCCATTCAGTGAGCAGATCATATCAGTGTTGTCCTGTGTGTATGCTTGAGTGTTTGAATGAGACGTATAAATAGATACATAGAGATACAGACAGGGGATAATATTCAGAACGATCCTCGTTGCTGAGTTGCGTGTCTCGCTTGTCTCTGCAGTGAGCTTATTAAGGCAGCAGATGGAGGACAGATCTCTTTGGATTGGTTTGACAACGACGAGAGCCTCTCTCATCCCGACCCTGCCACCAGGCCCACAGTCCTCCTTCTTCCCGGTCTGACCGGCACCAGCCGAGAGTCCTACATCCTGCACATGGTCCAACAGAGCCGGGATCTGGGCTATAGGTGGGTGGTCTTGGCTGGACACCCTGGCCGAGGTCCAGCGCTGAGCACATATTCAGGGCACTAAATCACACAACTGACACTCTCTGCGCCTTATGCTCTGATTCGCCATTCATCTAGCATACAAATATTTTGTCCAATCAAAATCAGAACACCTCAGCAGTCATACTAATATTGATTAAAAGATAAAACCTGACACCCACTTATGTGATGATTTTGTAACTTTTATGTAATGGGTGCATGAGTGCCAGGGACTTGGGGTTATTTAAGGTGAAGTGCACAAATAAAATGGGCAGCTAAGCTCAGTGTCAAGAGCTGCTTTTTGTAAATAGCCAAACGTAGCACAAGCTCGAAGAGTTGCAGAGTGAGGCAGTTTTTCCCCCCTTTCTCCCTCTCCAATAGGCCCTTTCTCCGTGTCTCTGCACTCATTCTTTCACCCAGATTTGGGAAGGCATGGGAAGAGAGCCGGCAAACTCAGCATCTTCCACCCCTCACCCCTGTCTGTGTAGCTTAATGAATTACAGCTTATCCCGGTACAAGCTTTGCAGCTTAGCTCAGACCAGCTTCCGAGTCTGTGCTGCAGTGTGTGTTTAAGCAACCTCCCACACACACACGCACACGCACACACACACACATACGCACACACCTCCCTGTCCTCCTGCCCAACACCCCATCTAGCCCCACCCTGCTGCTGAGTTACGCCGACCAAAACAGCAGTTCTGACTCCAGATAATAGATGAGAGGAGGGATGCTGATGCCTTGGCTCTTCAGTACAAACAGAATGCTCTTCACACGGCCGTGTCTCTCTCTGCACATCTCATCATATTCCCCAGTTCTGTTTTTTTTAAAGTAAGGAACATTTGTTTAAAGGAATTTGGGCCATCGTGCTCCTTGAACATGGAGGGCGGTAACTTGTAGTGACAATGAAAAAACAAGCATAAGCTCACCAGAGCTTGTAAATGTTTCCTTTCTTGTACACATGCTTGTGATTAAAAAGTAAACCCCTAAATTTAGGGCTAAAATTAACAAATATTTTCATCATCGATTAACCTGTCAATTATTTTCTTTATCAGCATATATTCAAATTGCTTGTTTTGCCTGACCATGGGTCGGAAACCCAATTATATTAAGTTTACAATTATGTAAGAAAGTAAAGCAGAAATGACTCACATTTAATAAGCTGGTACCAGCAAGTAGTTGTTGGATTATTTTCTGTTGATTGACCATTATGGACTAATTGTTTCAGCTCTATCTGAGCTTGTTTTAGTTAGAGTCAATATTTAAAGTTGTTAAAGGAATCATTTAGGAGACTGTAATAATTTAATATCTGTTTTTGTGTATTTCAGATGTGTGGTGTTCAACAACAGAGGGGTTTCCGGTGAAACGCTGCTGGTAAGTATCTAACGTGTCATCATTTTTTTTACCACAGTCTCTATTAAAATAATGAACGTTTGTTGACTCCCATTTTGAAGCCTCAAGTTTGGCATTTTTACGAGAACTGACCATTTTTGGATGAAAGGGTGAAGCTAGCCCTAACGTCTTGTTTCTACTTACGTATGTGTATGGAGATGAGGCATTCATTCCATTCATTCCTATGGTATTGCGATGTGCCTGTGAAGCTCCTCCCCTCCATAATATTTCGGTCCGGAATTTGCCACAAGTACGTAAATCAAGTTGAACTTTTGGGGTGGATTTCTGAGAGACAGTTTGACAGTGTGCTAGCTTAGCTAACAGGTTGCTAAGAAGCTAACAGGCTATGTCCTTCAATTCAGTTGCCTGTGTTGATTGTCAAGTGATTTTTTTTTCTGATTAAAAAGACCTTGTTTATCAAGTTTTAACACATTGTGAATCTAAGTAATGTTATTCTGTTAAAATATGGTTATACATTATATAGTTAGATCATCAGTATGACTAGTTCAGCCGTTCATATGTCTTTTTAATTAAATATTTCACAAAACATGCCACGTATCTGGCAGGTCCTGTTTTTGTCCCAGTAATGTTCCAAATGCATTTTCCAAACTACTGGATGGCGAAAATTAGCCTCTCCCCCATGATTACAGGTAGTTTCTATCAGGTTTCTATCCACCCATAAAGAAATGTACTTCCTTGCGTTGGACACTAGAGGCATCATCTGTATACTTACTGATCTACGTATCCCAGTCACATACGTAAGTGGAAACAAGGTGTAATGATAACTGCTACCTTGGTTAGCTCAGCACTTTTACGGTCTATGGTTAAATGTGACAATGCTTATGCTAATACTAATTTCGCTACCAAAAAACAGCCTTAAAACCAATAACACAAAATGTAAGTACCAGAAAAATGATGTATGCTTAATGCAGGGGTGTCTCTAGGATGTGAGGACATTCAGGGCTTAGCCCAAACTTCTGTCAGATCTCCCCAAGCGTTTTTAAAAATAAATCTCTCTCTTTATTTTGATGCTTTTTATGCACTCTGGCACGGTATTATCTTTAAAAAAATCCCAGTGTGAATCAGTTTATTTTAATCGTGAATTAGAAACTGCTACCAAGCACCCAGATCTGGCCTGTGGGCCATAAGTTGAGGGTCTTTTAGTTCAACCAAACTCTAAACAAGACTTTTCAGGCAACCACAATGTTACAAGTACCTTTCATGAACTGGAAACATGCTGAAATAAGAACAGCTACAGCCGTGTCAAGACTCTGTGAATCTGGGGTTACGCCATGGTTACATTATCTAATTAACATCGTCGCTGTGGTAGCGACTTGTCAGTGGACAGCACCCAGTTAATTATGTGTAACTTTAAGCCTCAATAAAATGTAAACAGGTGAGTAATTTAAAAATTCACCTCTCGTGCAGTTGTCATGAATAAGGAAATTAGCTACAGAGACAAAATCGTTTTTTCTACTAGGCTGTGAACATGTTTATTTCTGCTGTAAAGTTTGGCATTTTAACATATATGAGGATTGACTCACTTTTAGAGCCAGCCCCAAGTGGCCATTCAAGGAACTGCAGTTTCTGGCCCTTCCCACATTGGCCTTTTTTTTTTAGCCCCCAAGGTTACTGCTTGTTTTCAGCCTATTATTCTTTGTTATTTCATTTCTTAATTTGTCTTGTCCATATTCAGAAAGACAGACATATATACAGGATAAAAGGATCAGAGCCAGTTGGTTTTTCCATTTGTCAGTATGACAGCTTCCCCGTGGAGTTGTCCTTTTCATTGCTTCAGCCAACACAGAGCATGTCTATTCCACACGTGTCACAGAGCCCACGGGGAGCCTAAGCGGATGCTGCACAGACAATGTTGTTGCACAGCGGGGATTAAGTTGCAGGCAGATACTGTATTTTAATGCCGATCCACAGAAATATGACCTCATCGAGCACGTGCTGTTCTGACACCTGGCTTAATCTGTCCTCTTACACCCGGGTATATTTAGCCAACAAATGGGCCCGAGCTCTGATAGCGCATAGCGTGCCTGCTGTGTTTTATGTCTCCCCTTCTCTGTCTGTACGTCTTTGGAACAGAGGCATGTTCTTTACGACTGTCTGTATCCTGACAGATCTAATCATACCACTTCACCACCATACAGAGATCTCATTCATAGCACAATTGGTGTTTCATTACAGGCAGGGATTGCCCACAATCAATCTAATGTTCCTCTTAGTGGATGCAAATCTGAATCAGTTGCTGATCTGTGACCTGCTGTTGTCTTTGTTGTTTTCTGTCTCAGCTGCAGAAAAAAGAGGGTAAAAGTGACACTAAAGCGAAGTGTCCAGTGTCAGTTTGATTTAAACCTGTATTCTAGGTCATATCTAGAATTTAGTTTGCTCAGCTGTCCACAGATTAAAAAAAAAAAGAAGTTTAAACTCAATAACCTTGGCACTGCACCAAGTGTTGGGGGTAAGGTGGGACTTTTCTCCCTCATTTCACTTGGGAATTGTGCTATATTCTATGCAAATGGTGTAGCATTTGTATGCTCCTGTGAGTGTTTTCTCTGTGTCCAGTTAGTGTGAATATCGTCCATTGTTTAAATAGGCCAGTGCTTTAGTTTAGAATGACCCGCTGTGTGAAAGATGCCCCCTGCCTCAAAGACTGTCCCGAGTGCTAGTGCCCTATTTCTAGAACTCGTAAAAAGCCTATTACATTACACTTTCCTGTGGAGTAGCTTTGCACTGCAGAACTTAAAATCTGCTCAAATATTTACCACAGCTATTGGTATTATATTTTTCTTTGAAATATCTTTACATAGTACAATTTAGTTTGTAAGTTTAGCTGTTCCACTGCGGAGTCCAAAAGTTGTGCAGGCCCAGTGGATGAACCGTAAGAGAGTAGAAAAACAGGAATTTACTTCGCCTGTGTTTCTGCTTGAATCTTAATGAGAGGTTCTTGGAGCGCTGAAGAGTCAACTGCAGCCTGAGAAATTGGACTTGTTAAATGGGCTCCTTTGAGTTGGAGCTGGTTTTGTTTTATAGTGTTAAGTAACCTGCTCTGCCTGACAAACTGTTTCAAATTGAAATGGATTTAACCCCCTCTCCCAAAAATCATAGAACAGTGTTCAGTGTTCATCTGTACCACAGCCTGGATAGATAATAATGATACTGTTATACTGTTGCCACATTAGAGAAAGATTTCACCCCTTTGTGCCAGGCAAAAATAACAATTCCATTTATATACAGTTGGTTACAGGCTTAAAAATAAATCCTCTGTCCACACCTTCACTGATTTATAATGAGTGTGGACTCACTTCTGCAGTGCAGTGGATGTCTGGAGTGATACCTCACACCTATGACAGTGTAAAACACAACTTGGAGAAAAACAAATCAGTCATAACAACAGAAATTACCAATTGCATGATTACTGTTTGCATTTTAAAGGCGGTATTGTGACTTGTAATGGCTGTTTCAGGCTTAGGGTGGCACCTAACAATTATTTTTGACGTCTTCAAACGTCTTGTTTTGTCCAACAGGCCCAAAGATATTCAGTTCCTTTGTAAAACTGATGACATGCCAGAGGATTGTTTCCATCCATCAACCTCATGGTTATGTGCCCAGTGCATTTTCTCTGCACCACACTGCTACATACGTCTGATAGGACTTGAACCCACAATCCCTTGTGTAGAAAGCCAATCCCTCACAGGGCTGGTACAGCTGCCGGGGAGCCAGTCTGCACCAGGCAGTGTTCAGTGTTAGAAACATTGACAATGTGATCCCTTCTACGTTTGGACAGAGATGGCAGCCTTTGTGCAAAGTAAATTCAGGGAATCATGAGAGATTCATGATGAAACAATATCTTGTTTTGTCTGAATAACAGTCCCAGACCCAAATTTATTCAGTTTATTAATGTAGAAGACTAAGAAAACACCAAGTACTCATAATTGAGAAGCTAGAATTAGTAAATATTTGGCAGTTTTTGTTAAAAAAAAGACTTCAATGATTCATCAGCTATCAAGATAGTTGCAGATTTATTCTCTGTACATTGACAAATCAATTTTTGTGTATTTATGAAGTAATAATTCCAGCTGTAGTTTGATTTGCCTTAAATGCTATATTGATTGACTTCTGTAAGAGCATCTTGCAATTCTGTACACCACCAGCACATAACAATAACTGATCTTCCCAAAGGATGGAAAATACCACGAGCAGGAAATGACACGTGTGCAGCATAACAATGATAGAGTCTATAGGTCTGCTTCCTTTGCTGCTGTCTGTCCCTGTAAATAACAAAGGTCCTGGTGTAACCAAGGGAGACTGTCTGGCACACATTAATCTGTAAGCTCTTTGTGTCTACGTGTGCATGTCTGTCTTTATCTACTGTATGTGTCATATCTGTATGTCTCACTCATGTCCACTGTCTGTTATGCTGTATTTGCCAAAGATTGTTTTTCACTGTTAGTTTTTTAATATTCACCCAATGGGGTCCAGAAGCATAAAGTTAAATGAAAATTCAGTGCAATATTTGCAACTATTAACATTTAACATAGACAGAGAAACAGAAAAAAATTGACTCTATTGTCTTACTGTCTCACCCAGACCCCGAGGACCTACTGTGCAGCCAACACAGAGGATCTGGAGACTGTTATTGAGCACATCCAAAGGACTAATGAAGCTGCTCCAATCATGGCTGCTGGAGTATCAATGGGCGGGTAATGAAGCCACTCACTAACAGCTGACTGGATATTCCAGTACTGGCGGCGATGCTGCTAACAAATCTCAGACTTAAAGCTACAGTTGGTATAAAAAAACCTTTTCTATATGCTGAAAATGTCACTATATCCTAACAGTAGTATACGGGACAGAAAATCTGTGACAAATCATGTTCCTCTGACTTCTCCTGGCACTTCTAATGGCATTTGCAAAAATGAATTCAAGTCAGAGGAACGCGCTATAGGAGCTCTATGAGGAGCCAGAGGAACATGTTTATTTTCACAGATTATCTGCCTCATGCACTACTGTCAGGATATAGCGACAATTTCAGCAAATATGTCAGAAAGTTATTTTTATGAAAGTTACCTACTGAACCTTTAAAGCTTTGCAAGACAACTACACGCATCAGTTGGTGACTCAGCAGCAACTTGCAACTAAAAGATATGAACTGCAATGCCCAGAAATCCCCTGATTTAACATAATCCAGCATTAGTAAGCTACTCACTACTCACATTTACTAATTCAGCTTGTTTGTGATTAGTTCATGCAAAATGACACCTGAAGGACAAGATAGGCAAAAGATGTCATTCTAGTGGGTCTACCTTTCTCTCTGTGCAGCAAACAGTTTGGGTTTTACTATAAATATGCTACTGTCACGATTCATATGGGTTTATAAAAGTGAAAATACCTGATATTAGAATTTCATATCAGTTTTTTTCATTATAATTTCGGGTATTGGCCTCAAAAATCCAGTATCGTTTAGGCTATATTCAGTGCTTTATCATGGTCCCAGTGGTTCAGTGCAGCATGCCAAAGAAGGTGTTTTTATACTGCACTGCATTAATCCCATGAAGTGAAGGATTGGTCAGAAATGGAACATGTTCCAATCCCTGTTTTCCCCCCATCTGTCCCTTCCTCTCGCCCTCCCTCCATACTCAGGATGATGCTGGCCAACTACTTGGGGCGCAAGGGCCGGGAGACCTGTCTGAGAGGGGTCGTCGTCTTCTCAGCAGGCTGGGATGTATTTGAGTGCACCGCTTCACTGGAAAAACCCCTGGACCGCTTCCTCTTCAACTCCTACCTCACCAGCTGCCTACAAGCCTCTGTGCACAGGTCAGCCGGGGTCAGAGCGGGATTAACGCAGTTGCTAACTCACTGCTAGTGCTGGAGGCTGAACATTTTGGGAGCTTGAACTGGCTTTTTATTTTTTATGTGTTTATCAAAGGTTTGCTTTTTACAGTTCCTGGCAAAACTGCTTGACTGCTGATGGATTTTGTATTGTTATCTGATGAACAAAGCATATTAAAAAAGACTGGTAACATGGGCATGATGTCAATGCAGAGCAATGCTTTTATAGTACTACTTTGAAAGCTGAGCTTCATTGTTGTTTCATTATGTTGTTACAACCTTGTCAGCACTTTTGAGGGACATATTGAGATGCAAATCATTCTACCTACAGTAGCCGGTGACACTTTTATTTTCAATCTCCCTCGCAGACACAGACCAGTGCTTGAAAAGTGTTACGACATCGATCATGTCATGAAGGTAGGGATTATTCTTAGCGACACTTAGCCATAAATGCTTATCTAATTAAACAAAATAGCCAAAATTTAATCAGTTAACTCGTTCCTTACAGGCAAAGACCATTCGTGAGTTTGACGAGAGGTTCACCTCCATAATGTTTGGTTATCCTACCAATGATGACTACTACCATGATGCCAGTCCTGTCCACAGGCTGAAATCTGTGCAGGTGCCAATGCTGTGTCTGAACGCTGCTGATGATGTCTTTTCCCCATCTCATGGTGAGTCCCAGCAACCTCAGCTTTTCTATGCAGTCTGACCTCACTGGCACTCCTAATATGGTGACATCAAGAATCTAATACAGCTGCCCCCTAAAAGTCGAAGATTCAAATCATAAGTTGGAGTTGACCGAGATTCTTCAAGTCGAGCAGTCATTTTTTTGGTTGCGTTTCTTTGTCAGTCAGTGTGCGGTGTACTTTGAGGAACATTTTGGTCCCCAGATTTGGCTGCAGAGTGAGCGCTCTTCGCTTTCACACTGCTCTCCAGTACATGCAGCTGCAGACTCAGACTCAGGGTGAGTCCGAGTGAGATGGAGGCAGCTGCCAGGAGGAAGAGAGGCTTTGTTCAGTCAGGCTAGGCTAGGAAACCTAATCTTCTTCCCTCTGCTCAGAGGTGGTGAATTCATAGCTCACAGCAACTTATATGATTCAGTCTCTGACTTTTGTTTAATATCAAGTGTTGTTGCACATTTCCAATCCGTTGTTAACATAGTTAGCACACAGTACCTCTGAGGGTTAACTTGACTTTTTTACGTGAACTTTACCGTCACCCTCAACATCCTGCCGAACTCTGTTCAAACTCTAAAGCTCTACATGGAAAAATAGGAACAAATAGTTGAATACTGGTAGTATTGAACAGCCAAATTGGCTTCCACTGACATACAGCCCTAGAGTCTAGTCCACGGAGAAGAAAATACGACCTGAATCCTTTTCTTCTTTTTTCAGCCATTCCAGTGGAGGCAGTGAAGCAGAACCCCAACCTGGCCCTGCTCATTACCTGTCACGGCGGCCATATTGGTTTCCTCGAGGGCCTATGGCCTCGACAGAGCACTTACATGGACCGAGTCTTCAAGCAGTTTGCTAAGGCGGTCATCGAAAAAGGCAGCGGACTCCAAGACCTCTCCTGATAAGAGAACTTAACAAAGTGTTCCTCTAGTTTTACTTCCTCTCTCTTGTATGCCTTTCTTCTTTCTTTCCTTCCTTCCTTTAATCTTTTCTTTCATTTTAACCGTCCATCTTTACTTATTGCATTCCATGTTTTATTCTTTCCATTTTTATTCAGTCCATCCTTGTTTTCCTTTCTTCTTTCCTTTCCTCATCCCTTTCATTGACCTTTTACCATCTTTCACCCTTGCCCTTCATCCCTCTGTTCTGCATTCCATCCATCGTTTATTCCTTCCCTCTATACCTAATCCCATCCTACCTATTTCCTTCCTTCCATTGACTTTCCTTTATCTTTGCCCTTCGTCCTTCCGTCCCATTCTTCCTGCCACAAGCAAAAAACAAAAAATGTTCTTTCTCATTTGAAGGGCACATCTTAATGAATGCAGCATTTGTGTTGCATTCAACATTCATTTATTAATTCCATGCAGTTACCAGGTCATTGTATGTAATCATGCTCTCAGTGGTATGCTTATTGGGAAAAAAAAAACAAAAAACAAGCATAGCTGTTCATGTCACTGTTGAAAAGCTGAATCTGTGCCCATCTTGTTTAGTTGCATTAGCTAGCTAAAGAATTCTGCGATTACCTTGTGCAATAATGTTCTTTTGAAGTTAACACAAGTACTGTACATGAAAACCCAATCATCTCTGTTCATGAACCTTTAGTATTTATAGCAGTAGGATTTTAGCCCTCAGGGATTTTCTTTATTTACTCATACTTCCTGTGTAAATTTGTTTTGTCAATCAGTCTCCTTTACTTTGTATTTTCCTTGTTTAAAGGTAGATGTTATTTAGCGGTTGACATACAGTTGTTGTTTTTTTCTTTTAAGTAATAGTTTTATATTTTGGCAAGTACGCTTATCTGCTTTCTTGTGGAGAGTTAGATGAGAAGATTGATACCACTTTAATGGCAGTTTGTTTAATATGAAGGTAAAGATAGCAGCTGATTAGCTTAGCTTAGCATAAAGACTAGAACCAGGTGAAAACAGCTAGCTTGGCTGTGTCTTAAGACAATCTTGGAACCCATGTGCTGGTGATGATTCAGCCCCTGGAGGCAAAAGCCAGTAGATATCTGGATAAATAATATAGCATTGGATATCCGTACCAAGACTTTGTCTTCGGCGTGCCAGTGATTGTTTAGTGTCCAGGTAGCAATGAAGAATGGAGTTAGAGTTGAGCGACGATCATTTTTAAAATGTATTTATCCATTTATTTTATTTATAAAGCGCATTTCAAAACGGAGTTACAAAGTGCTTTACAGATGAGACATGAAAACAACTTTAAAAAATAACTGATAAAACACTTAAGTATATGAAAACTGGGGAAATAAAAGACAGTTTAAATGAACTCATGTAAAACCAGGAAAGGCTCTCAGATGGAAGTGTGTCTTACGAACGGACTTAAAACAGATCACCGACTCGGCCAACCTGACTGTTCCAGAGCCTCGGGGCCCTGACAGCCAACGCTCTGTCCCCTACAACAGACAAAAGACCTCTGCCTTAGGACCTCAAAGTTTGTCCTGACGTGTACAGCACTAAGAGATCAGAAATATATATTTGATAGAGACCATGAAGAGCCTTAAAAGTAATCAGTAAAATCTTAAAATCTATTCTAAAACATACTGAGAGTCAGTGTAAAGAGGCTAAAACTGGAGTGATGTGATCACGTCTCTTTCTGGTTAATAGCCTGGCAGCTGAATTCTGTACAGTCTTGAGTCGATGAGTAGATTTTTGATTCAGGCAAGAAAAGAGGCTATTGCAGATGGAGGTGTGTAAAATTGTCTCAGATATGTGCATGTGAATGCAGATAGATTATTTGAAAAGGTAAATCCTTGTCAGTTGGTAGCCACTAGGTTTTGATGGATGGATGCATTTTGGCCAATACATTCCACCTCTTGCCCAACTTTTGTTCATCACATGCACTGTTTACCAAAACCAAACCAAAAGCCAAACGTCTTGTAAGTCTCGTAAACGTAATTGTTCAATAGTACCCTGATTACAAATGGAAACCAGAACACTTGCCTTCAGATTGCATTTGTATGCAGATATCTGTCTATAGAATGGCAGCATGGTGGTGCAGTGGTTAGCACTGTCACCTCACTGCAAGAAAGTTCTTAGTTTAAACTCGACCAACGGCTGGGGCCCTTCTGTATGGAGTTTGCATGTTCTCCCCGAGTCAACTGGGTTTTCTTCGGGTTCTCCAGCTCCCTCTCACGGTCCAAAAAAGTACAGTTTAAGTCAGTTGGAGACTGTTAGAGTGAATGGTTGTTGTCTCCATGTGTTAGCCCTGCGATAGTCTGGTCAGCCTGTTCAGGGTGTAACTCCGCCTTTCGCCGTTTGTCAGCAGGGGTAGGTTCCAGTCCACCTGCAAACCTGAATAGGATAAGCAGTAACAGACAATGACTGAATGAATAAATGATAGAGATTAGTTCAAGGGTAACAAAACCCACCTACAGGCACCTACCTTAGAACAAAGGTGTTTCCCTCAACTTCCAGTCTTCATGCTAAGATAGAGTCTCATTGTCAGTCTTCTCATCCAGCTCTCCGCAAGAAAGCAAATGAGCATGTTTTCCAAAATGTCAATCTTCTCCTTCCGTTAACCTTCTGCATGCACTTTTATGTTCACACATTCTACCTTTACGCACACCAAATAGTTCTACAAATGTATTATACGGAGAATAATTCATTAATGACAAGGAATGTGAAATTGCACTATTTTAGTTGATACTACCATGCCTCTAATTCCTTAACGCCAGGCACTTCATTTCATTCGATATATGAAAGTATATCCCAAAGGCCAGACAGAGCAGTATATGAATTCCATGAGGTTTTCTTTGTGAAAATGTGGGTGGTTAGTTCTGTAAGTAAGTCCGAGGGTGCTAGATACATGTGAATGAAGTAATGCACACAGGAAGACGGAGAGTGTACATATTTGGCTGTTTGAAGTGCTGGATGTTGCTTTATGCAAAGTACCGTTAATGAAACCTGGTTGTCAGTCGTTTCTGGATTTGTTTCGCCAACAATGATCAAGGGGCTGGCTACCGTGTATGAGTTGGCATCCATGAAACGATCAGATCCGACATGGCAGCCAGGCTTTCAGTAATGCACTGCACGAGGGATTTTTGACTTCCTGTTCCTGTGGAATTTTGGTGTCTGTTTGTTCTGCCAAGTTGTCCATTGAGTAGCATGTGTCTCATCAGCGTCATCATGTCCTGCACCTTAACATCACTTCTGTAGCACAAAGGACATGTTTGTTTTGTTTTTTTCATATAGATGCTGCATTTCATTTTGTACACTACATAAAAAAGATGAAAAAATGTGTGCAGCAATAAGATTTTAAATTAAAAAATGGTCTCTATAGTATAATTACCAGTATATGCACATTATCACCATGAGTGTAATATGCTGTATTTAATAAATTATTAAACAGTCTAGGTCCATTTGTCTGCTGCGTCTCCTCATTCTGCTTCTCATGCATTTTCTCAGCAGAGTTTATTGGACTGCTCGACTGACCATGTGCTGCAGGTTAGAATAACTGACCGGGTTTGCCTCCTGTCAGCAGTTCTTTCTTTCTTTCTTTCTTTCTGACTGTCTTTCTTTTTGTGTCTTGCTTTTTTCTTTCAGTCTTTCTCTCTTTCTTTCTGTCTTTTTTGTCCTTCCTTTGCGTCTTTGTCTTTTTTCTCTTTCTTCATCCTTTCTTTTTTCTGTGTATCTTTGTGTCTCTCTTCTGTCTTTTCCTCAGTTTTTCTCTCAGTTTTTCTTTCTATCTGTCTTTTACATTTCCATCTGTGTCTAAACACTGATATTATCTGGACTGAAGCTCATCAGTCACGTGAGGTGTCACACAGGACTGCTCCACCCCGGTCACAGACTCGTCCCCTGAAGCCGAGGCATTTGACAGTCTACCACTTGAGCTGGCTTACTGCATGACCAGCGTGTCACTGCGGGGTCACACTCCCTCCTTCTCCTTCTCACATCACAGTATAGAGTTTGTGCTCCCTGGAATTGACTCACTCCGCACTCACGGGCTTAGCTGCTGATAGGATATGCATAGCTGCAGTCGTGGATGTGATCCACCAAAGGCAAACTGTAATCCCCCGCCACTCCACTTACCTTCACCCCAACCCCCCAATAAGCCCACAGACAGATGAGCTTTGGTTTTAGCGAGATGGTTTATGGAAGCCTGAGAGTAATTAGAGTAGACTGCCAAGAGGGATGAGTGATTCACTGTTGGTTACCACTACGAAAATTGATATTATGTAGCAGGAATCCCTCTATTATAAATGTTGATATCTGCTCATGTGAGAATGTATGCTGCATAATGATATAGTTATAGATCAGCGAACAGTGTCCTGAGTGGTGCAGTGATACTTTTAATCACGTCAGTGTTTGAATGTAGTTTAGTCATAATTACTGCGATGCCTGAGGACTCGATAACTGAAAGAAATATGTCAGAATTACCAAGAGACATTTTCTTTTTTCTGTCAAAGGATTTGTTGTAATCTTAGCTGAAAGAACAAATCTAAAAACGAAATCGATCTATGACACTGTAAAGCACATTTCAGATTACAGCATCACTGAGAGAGGCCAAAGAAAGTCAATCTTTGCATATTTTATAGTTGTAGTCATAAACCAGTCAATTACCCTTTGGCCTCTGTTTAAGCATGGGAATCCTCCAGTTTGTCTCAAATGAATCACACTGGGACATCTACAATCTCTAGGGCTTTGCGCACAACATCTTTCTGCTTTCCTCCACAGAGCAATTATGAGGTGCAAGAATCAGCACGCCAGCAACTCTTTTCCTGCCCTCTCTTCCTTATCCTGTCCTGACTGCAGCTGGCTGAAAATAGCCCTGTGTTATATCACACAGGGGTTGTAGGTTGATGGAAAGTGTGCTCTAATATTACTGCGCAGGAGCTGAAATAGTACTGTCCCTGGACCAACAATGCCCCTGTGCCCTTACAGTGAAGCCAGAGAAGATCCTATAGCATCCATTAAGACGCCATCTCTGCTCTTGATGATGAGAGGGTCGTTGTGCAAAGTCACAGCGCTGCTAGAGGCGTTGAGGTGAGACAGATATCGGAAAAGGAGGTGACTGGGAACTAGCAACATTTACTTTTAAACAGCATTAAAAGATGTGGGATTGAACGGATGCAGAGGAGAGCGAGAGGATTATTAATCGCAGGCTGAGGACATGGCTGCACATGTGTCTCAGCAGCACTGCTTAAGATTTGTATTAATGCACTTGCAACACACTTTAAGATACTCAGAAAGTTCATGGGAAGCGCACCAAAGTAACAAATGGAAATCTGAGATTAAAGGGGCACCCCACCAATTTCACATGAGATTCTGTTTACTCAGCAGTTGTATAATGTCCTCTGTGGCTCTGAGAAGAGCTTTCCAAATGAAAATGATGTAATCAGGGTTATCTTGGTTTGGGCTTGAGACATAAACAGAGGAATTAAATATTAAAGAGACAGCCTGCATTTAAGTGGAGGTGCTGAGTTTGAAAAAAGTAGGCAAATGGGAGGTAGCAAGAAGTTTTTACAAAACAGAATCAAGTTTCATTATGGGAAATGTAAAGGATCTGGAAATTTTGAAGCTTGAGTTAAAGGCCTATTAGAGACTAAAAGTCAGGATATCTCTGTGTCTGCTGCTTCAGTTGAAACCATTTATTTATAAAGCAGCTGTACCCATTAGTTAGAGCATATCTATTGATTCAGAGTCTGATTCAGGCTGTCAGCACACAGCTCTCAACATACAGGTGGCTGTGCTAACTGCAGCTACTACAGTGCTAACTACATAAACAGCACCAGCAATGGCATCAGTGCTCACAGAGCTATCAAGCAGCACACACCTGGAACACTTATGTGCTTTGCTTTGTGCTTTTGTGTGTTTGTTTGTGGCTATGTGCTTTGTTCTATGTTGTGTTTTATTTTGTGCTTTTGTATAGTACGCTCTCAATGTTTTTGGTTATATGGTTATGTCATTGTTTCATCAATGGCGCTTATGTCTTGTTGTTTTTGCTTATGTGCCTTGCTATGTGCTTTTGACTATGGTTATATGCTTGCTCTGTGCTCATGTGCCCGTCTATGGACATGCCATCAACCTGCTTTTATCTGTGCTTTTGAATGTTATTTTAATGTCTTTTTCTTTTATACACATATACCATCAACCTGCCAGGGACTGCAGATGAAAATTAGCCTGTCACTTTCTAAATGAAATAAAATAAACATAAAGCTAATGGTGTTAACAGTCGCTTTGCAACGATGCTGTGGGTCAGGACCACATTATTAGTGGTCACCCCTATAAGCACAGTGTAAAGTGGCAGCAATTAGCTAACCAGTGGGACACACACACAGAGGAAGCGTGACTTCACTCTTCATTGAATAAAGGAAGAACAATTGGGCTATATGAAGTTGTCTTGTAGAAGCTGTTCCCTTGTGGAAGGGATCATTGTGCTCTCGATTCTTCTCTGTTTATTTATTTATTCATTTTCTTTCTGAAGTTACACTAAATACTGGTTATTAACTATAACTGACAGACCATCTATTTCTTCTGATCATTTGTGTTTTGTGAGTGGGGCAGGTAAAATAACATTGTTTTCTTCTCCCTGCTCCGTTTTGGTCATGGAAATATGTATTAGAATTGATTTGATTTGGACTTTGATTGCTTTGCATGGACGTGAACGGAACAAATAAAAATGTAAATGTAAAATGTAAATTCTCTGGTCAGGACACCATTACTCCACTATATCTTTATGCAGCAAATGGTTGTTTGCTGCAACATTAATGCTCTGATTGTTGTACACAGAACTTTTAAACCTCTCTGTACTAAATCCCTGGACTACCTTTTTAACCACCCAACAACCATGTTAGATGCTCTGGGGTGACGTGAGGTATGCCATATTCTTGTTGGAATTAAACTCAACTAAGCTTTCCCTTGAAAAATGCAATTGAAAAAGACATTGTGGAATAGGCCATCTAAAAAACTGTGATGTGAAGTATTTTGGAAACAAGAGGGATCAAAAATGGCAAAAAGGTTACTTGTTTTGAACAAAGATAAAAGGTATAACAACAAATGTGTGTAATGCTGATCCTCAAGGAAATGAGGAATGAGTAGTTAAGGGATTTCCAGAATAAGGTATGAATGATTCAGGAAAATTATTCAATAAAAATTGGCTAATCTTTAAGAGTTAAAGGTAATATTCTTGACTTGTTTGTCTTTTTTTTTTAATTTAAGTAGCTTTGAAATTGCCAAAAGAATCTTGCCCATTTTATCCAAGACAAATATTTGTATTTCCCTACAGGGACATTGAATTGTATCGTATCGTATCGTATCGTATCGTCTCATGTATATAGGGTGAAATATTTATTCCTATAAGAAGTGTTTTTCTACAGCTGCAGTCTTGAATCAATGGATTCTAAATGTCTTGTTGGTACGCATTTACCCACATTTTTTCTTAAATTTGAATACCTTTGGGGTGAATAACTGGAAATTGGATTGTATATTTCTGTTAAAATACCATGTGTTATACTGCATTTGTGCTACTGTCACAGGCAAAAACCATATAAATATTCAAGCCTAAAAGAATGTGAAAAACAATTTGAGCGATTTTAGAAGTCATTTTATTACATTCATAAATTTCCAACAACAATAGCATGGCTCTAATGTCATATGTTCACAGCCCGCAACCACAATGGTAAACATGAGGTAGATCACCCAGACACCAAGGCTACCACTGGGCTGCACATGATATCAAACACATTTCAGTGAAGATTGTGAGAGCAAGTTGCATATTAAGTGTTCAATTATTAAAAAGAAAGACACATTCTATGGACAGTTGGAGTTTAAGTTAAAGTTTTGATCACCAGTCTTACATTTGGACTAATTTTGGGGTTAATTTAACAGTGGGAAACATATATTTTTCTTTATTCTGCTGGCAACTTGTATAGTGCAAGTTCACATTTCCTTCCCCCAATGACATTCAGTAGATCTAAGAATCATTCGTTTGGGTCTTGTGCAAAGCCTTCATGGATGGTTTTGAAGAGGACACACTCCCTCGGTTTAAGCGAGCTTAGCATGCAATCAAATATTACACTTCAATATGATTATCAGTCCAAAAGGCTTGTCAAATAAATAAGAATCCCTCGTGGACCTGATTTTCATTTTCAATAAAAATCCAACACAAGAACAGGAAGGGATACAGACATATGGTTAAGGACACATCTAGGTAGATTCTTCTTGCCTTTGCAACATAACATAAAATGCAGAAAGACATTCAAGACCAAAATATGCTGGCAAAAGTTACACAAGACTAAAAAAAAACATCAGTAACCGTCAGCGGTTAAGGGGATGATACAATATATTAATAATGTAAACAAAGCTTTAAACAGTACAGTAGTCCGAAATCCAATAATTTCACTTTGCTTCACTCGGGCAAACATTCCTTCGCCTCACAGTTAAATGGTTTCTTCATTCTCATTGGTCCGAAAAAATTAGTGACTTGAGCAGTGACTGTGTGAAACGTCACTTAAGGCATATTCTTTGGACAACCCTGTGCAGAAACATATAAAAACATTCTACTTTCAAGTATATGAAATGATCTGGTCAGCTACTTTGGACACTGTGTAACCCTTTCATTGATGACCATTTGTTTTGGAGACAAAAGATGGCAGTTTGTGAGTTTAACATGTGGATGGTAGCCAAGACATCAATGTACAATCACCCTAAGAATATTGTAACAGGAGCTGAAATCCCAGGCACAGTCAGTAGCAGAATATTTGGCAGCGAAGAAGCTTTCGTAATATATTGCATTTACTGACATAACGTGATTATGCTTAAAATACACAGTATTTAAGTCAGTAAATGCCTAAATACAAAACATAATGTCATTTAGAGCACACCAGTAAACTGGTCGTACTTCCACGTTGCTCCGTCTGATTGGCGTTACACATTAACAGATGAGTTGTAAAAGTAAAACCCTGTGGACAGACAGACACGTGTGTTGTGGACAACAGACCTGCTTCATAGTTGTATATTCAAGCCATAGTGGAACATTAACAGCCTACATTCTTAAAGGACACAACTTGTACTTTTCTTTAGTTGCGAACAAAGTCTTTGGATAAATGAATGTGTAAGTCATTTAGAGACTAAAACCACACTCGTACAGCTCCCCGTCAGAAGGATTATCGATGCCACATACATAATTTTAGAGGCACAAGAGAAAAGGATTTGCAGTTTAAATGATTGATGATAGAAATCCAATACAGGCTAAACTCTATGTTAAAGGTATACAATGCAGGAATTGTCAGCTACTGTCTCTTCACTGCAGGCCGCTGTACTATTGTAGGAATGTTACATTATTTGTTATGGAAAAGCCAATACTTTAGCAAGCTAAGCTAAGTAAGCTGTCCAACAAAAACAGGCCAACCTGTCATCCCTAGTCTCCTCTTCAGTGCTCGCCAACTAAGGTAAAGGCCAGCCGCAGATTCACTCTTGTTTTGAAATGAGCTGTATCCTCTTGGTGTTTCACCTCTGTGTTTTTTCTGCAGTGTCCAGGATTTTTTTTAGCTTCCTCTTGGATGCATGCTGCTACTACCTGGTCACTATCTTTTTTATAAAGTTTTGATCTTACCTATGCACTGTATTTAGCTGAGGCCTACATACTCATAAATGTCTTGACCATGGCAAAATAACAACAAATAGATTCAGAGGGCAGAGTGTCGGCAGATAAATACACTGCCACACATTTCTAGTGGGTCGTAAGTGATGATTGAGAGGGTTTGTATGAGTCTATACATTGTTTTTTTTAAGGAAAATCCCGCATAGTATACCTTTAATATTTTTTTAAAGGGACAGTTCCCCCCCACATTAAAAATACATATTTTTCTTCTTTTGTAGAGCTATTTGTCAGTCTAGATAGTTTTGATGTGAGTTGCCAAGAGTTGGAGGAATCAACTGTAGAGATGTCTGCCTGCTCTTGAATATAATGGAACTACATGACACTCGGTTTGTGGTGCTCAAAGTGCCAAAAAAATACATCTGAAAAAGTTAAGATACTCAAGATAATCCACAGACCTTTCGACTGAACTGCATCCACCAACCGTATCACCATGCTGACATAAGCGTGCATCTGCTGATGCTGAGTTTTTCAAATGTATTTTTTTTGGTGCTTTGAGCACCACAAGCTGAGCACCATTTTGTTCCAATATATTGATATCTCCAACACTCACACCACTCACACCGAAACAATGAACACTGATGAATATCTACAGGTAAGAGGACAAATATGTGTTTTTGATTTTGGGGTGAACTGTCCCTTTAATGTAGTGAGCTAACATTTTATAGTCAGTGAGCTTGTGGAGTTTGAGAGGCAGAGCCGGTGAGCAGGAAAAGGCAAGGGGCAGCTGAGGATGTCTTTGGTGCGCAACACAAGTCGATGCAAAAAATACACTGCGAATTTAAAGCGACGTCCCTTGGATCTCCCTTTAAAACCCTGAGATAAACAAGCATGCCCAGCATGGGACATACTGTGGTCAATGTCCATGTACACATACAATCTTCAAATCGTCACATCGTTGATCAGAGAGCGTCCATTTTTGCAAACAAAACAAAGTTCAGTTTCAGCTGTGCTTTTTTTTCCACAGCAAAGAAGTCTTTTTCAGTAGAACACAAGCCCAGCTACAAGCAAGAGTTAAACACGCACTGACCCTCCTCAGAGCCAGGCATAGTGCACTGTGGCAGTACAGGTGAAAGGAGAAGCCATTTCAGGGGCCTTGTGTCCACTCGTGGGGCACTTTGGATCTTGTGCTCCAGCACATCCCCTCTGAGCTTCCATTGGAATGGCAAGAATTGTGATTGCTGGTTTGTTTGGAATCAAATTTATCCTCATTTCTGATTGTGTTTCTGCAGCAGAGCAGCGGGTCCAGCATGTTTCATGCTCAAACATGGCGGCCTGTCAGAAAGTAGAGGGGCCGGTCCTCACTGCAGTTGGCTGTCTGAAACTCATCACGCAGGCGGAACTGCCACTCGTCCTCCAGCTCCAGTCGGACGATGGTTTGACGCAGGGAACTTCTGTCCTGGCAGATCACGCAGAGAGTGGCGCCTGTGGACACAATAAAGGCAAAAAATAAATCAGAACTGGAGCCTAAAAGCCCTGCTAATATCCCTTAGAGGCTGTGCTGCTTATTAAATTAGGCTAATGATTTTTTTCTAAGTGGATGATCTATCAGGTAATATGCATTAAGTGTCCAGCATTAATTGTTCTGTGCTAAAGACAAAGGAACACACACAAAGGCATGCCCCAGTGGCAACACACAGCAGTGTCACATACTGTGTTTACCACTGTGGTAAGCAGATGTTCTAACAACTGTGACAACAGCAACAGAAGCAGGAATAACCTGCACTGATGATTCACCTTTGAGGAAACGGAATTTCTTGAGGAGCCCAGAGACGACAAAGGAATCACAGAGGTAAAGCAGCAGGCCGCTGAACAGCAGGCCCTGATGGTTCAGGTTGGTGGAGTGTGGACGAGAGTTGATGTAGCACACAGAAATCTGTGACAAAAGACACGAAAAGACAGACTAAGCAAACTGAAGGAAACATAAAATTAATGAAATTATCCTCATGAAACCTTAGTAATCCCTGACGTCTTTACAAGCAAAGTAAGCAACTGTGCATCGTGATTTATTTCCATTACAGGACAAAACACAAGAAATGTCTAGGCATGCAAATAATGAAGTTGTGCAGAGTGCGTCACCTCGAATGCACGAATATACAGTATAATATGCACTGTTAGCACTCAGTGTTTGCACACGTGCATGGATCCAGGTCACAATGTTCTCAGCAAAACAGATGGTGAAATTGTGCAACGTTTCTCTGTGGATTTGGAAAATTCTACAAACTTAAAGCTTACAAAACATTTGAAATGAACTCAGTCAGCAGGTTTTTCTTATTTTTGTCATAGTTAGAGGTTTCCCTGGAACAATAATACAGTATGTGCAAAGGTTTTCACAACAGTTAAGCCAGGAAGTCTTTAGTTGAAGGAATGATGCTAATAGTCTGCTCTGCTGCTTTCACATGCAGCCTCCTGGGAGCTCTTACCTCCGGGCTGATGTTAAGGTAGCTATCGATGGACAGAACTGGGTTTTTTCTGTTCTGAATGGCCAGCGGGAACAGTCTGTGGCTGCAGCTTTGCAGGAACTTTTCAAGCAGGAACTGGGCCGGGGCGTCCAGGAGGGTCTGCTCGCTGTCTGGGGCGCAGACATACTGTGACGGGCTGATTAGGGCGGGGTTTTCCATTTCCTGAAGAGAGAAGAAGGCAGCTTAATGTTGGATGGTGTTTCATACTAATAAATTCACTAGAAACCTAAATCCTTTTGTCCCTACTCTGCGTTCATTTTGTTCATATTTGTGCACGTTTTCTGATGGATAAGGACCAAACAGAGCAGTACCACAAGGGATTGTGGGGGCAGTGTAGTGTAGTTCAAGAGAGATACGACTGTAGGAGATGAAGAAGACATTTAGAATTGGCGTAACGATATTAATTGCTAATATGGTGAAAAGAAATCTCCGTCCACATGTCGCAATGTTTTTAATGGCCTACAAGGTTGCCTTCTTAAAAGTGTACATTATTACGACCTTCTTCACCTTTGCTTCCTTTGCTGCTGTGTGAAACTTTTGACTCTAGCCCTCTACCGCCATCTACTGGCTGTATCTATGCTATAATAAAGGACACATGGAAGTATGAGGGCAGTGACGTTTGCACCGTTTGAAATGGACAAATCTATTGTTGTATGTAAAGGGAGTAGAAATAAGCATTAAGGAGTCAGATGTGCAGTTTTTCCAGCAAGTACATTTTTGTTTTAATGGTTTTAAGCCTGTTTTTCGCTAGCGAAAATTAGCATTATGACAGTGGTTAGCATTGTCGCCTCACAGCAAGAGGGTTCCTGGTTTGAACCCAGGATGGGGGAGCACTTCTGTATGGAGTTTGCATGTTCTCCCCATGTCAGTGTGGGTTTTCTCCGGGTGCTCCAGTTTCCTCCCACAGTCCAAAAACATGCAGGTTAATTGGTGACTGAATGTGAGAGTGAATGTGAATGGTTGTCTGTCTCTATGTGTCAGCCCTGTGATAGTCTGGCGACCTGTCCAGGGTGTACCCCGCCTCTCACCCAGTGACAGCTAGGATAGGCTCCACCCCCTGCAACCCCCAACAAGATAAGCGGTTGCAGAAATTAATGAATGAATGAATTATGACAGTTAAACATAGACTGTAAGTGCATTGTGCTAACCAACCTAGCAGCTTTTGTTCATGTCAGCTCCACTCTCGTGTCCAAATATGGTCACCTCCATAATTCCAAGATGGCTACTGTTTTAAACCAATGGCTTTAAATCATGAGTCCACAAACCACTGCATCCATTATTTTATACAATCTGTAGTACACACACGACACCCACCATGAGTTTAGGTTTAACCAGGAAGTCTTTGTTTCCCCCAACTGGAATGTGCTTCTTCATGAGGCTGAAGTAATTGAAGCGACACAGCAGCAGCCCACTGCTGTTCACCCTTAGATTAAAGTCCACCTCCTCACTGCTGTACCTGCACACAGGACCAACACACCAGGAGATTAAGACGCTGCACAAGCCACCAAATGTGTGACTGATTGACAACCCTCTACTAACTTACCGATTGAGGTCATATTGAACATTCTGCGTCAGGTCCACATTGAGCATGACAAAGTCGTGGAGGTGACACCTGCTGAAGGGCTGACTGGGAGACTTGCGAGCCAGGCTGCTGCTCCACCTGCGTGTGCCGCACATTGCATACAGGCAGATCTTTGGAGTGGTTTCCATGTGCTGCAGCACTGTCTTCAGAGACACGTTGGTTCCTTCTGATGTCTCACTGAGAGGGAAAAAGGACGGGACACACATGAGAATGTTTCAACTTTGGCAAATCACGTACCTTTTCTGTGTTTTGTTCAACAAAGGTCTCTAAATATTATATATATTTTTAACGTTGGTAATAGGGGTAGCAAAAGCTAAGAGGTTGCTTTAATCACTGAGAATAATTATTACTCTCAAAACTCAGCAACTCTTCTCCGTGACAATTTTACAAATCAAAAACAGTTACTACCTGCTGTCTGCCGGGTGGTGGGTGTTCCAAAGCACGCAGGAGTCGTCCATCATAACAATGAAAGGCCATACATCCTGCCTCTTGACACCTTGCTCCTCCAGTCGGTTTCTCTCCAGCTCCAGGTTATGATATGACAGCTCTTTGATCATGAAGCGGGCTGCACCTGGCAAAGACAGGAGCACAGGTGTCAATTTTTACAGTTATACTTTCTCAAAACACCTACAGTTCCTTTGAACAAAAACACAGGAGGTAATAAACAGTGCAAATCAAATGTAAAGGCTGAGCATTACATTTGCGTGGTGTATGTGTATGTATTACAGTACAAATGTAAAAGTGAACTCTTAGAGTTCAGAAAATGCATGTTCAATATACAGCACTGAGTGTGTTGTGTTTAAACTGAACAGGAATGTTGGCAGGCAGCCACACTGACTCTCAGGTTCATGGGAAGACAAAGTAGGTGAAAGGGTGATCATCTGTTTTGGAGCAATTTAGCTTAGATACACCAATTTAACATGGATTATGCACCTGTTTGGCTTCCTTACAAATCAGACTCTAGTGCTGTAGATGTTCTCACACTCAAACTGGTTAAGACAACATTTAACCTGTTACCTACTGTAAACAAAGGTGACTATGACCAGGGTTGCTCACGTACGGTTATAAAGCAGTCATCATCAGCCGCAACCTGCGTCCGATTGTCAGACTCAGCATCAGAGAGATACATTGTGAGTTGATGTAGACTTAAAGGTACCCTGTGGAGTTTTTGACCACTAGTGGCGCTATGGTGGAATGTTTTTATGAGTGGGTTTGTATCGTGCATGCACACAAGGATGAATGTGTCTGTCTTAGAGTTATAATGATTATAACCTATATAAAACAATAATATAATAATGGCCTAAATGGTTGTTTGTAGTTAAATGAGATCATCTCCATTTGCTTAATAGATTTTTTAGGCCTTTTCTTTGCCTTTACTAGACAGTATTAGCTAAGGGTAAACAGAAAAGCAGGGGGAGACCGAAAAACAGAACAAGATACAGCTAAGAGCTGCGGGTCAGAATCCAACCTCGGCCTCTGCTAAGAACTCAGGCACACGCTTTACTAAGTGAGCTACAGGTTTGCCTTGAAATATCACATTTTTACGCATGTTAAGACATCGAAATTTAATTAAGCTGCTCACCAACTCCTGCGCTATTGAACATAGCCGGCAGGACAAGCAGGATGTGGTTGGGCCAGTATTTTCTGTAGTGGGGCATCTCGAATTGTTTGACAACCAGAATGTGCAGATGATTGGCGCCCTCCATGGCGTGGAAAATGTTAAGCAGGCCGTGCTCCTGGCGTCCTGTTGTCGGGGTGAAGATTGGACTCTTTAATAGATCCGAGTCCTGGGGACAGACATAGGGAGAAAAAGGTAGAGTAAAACAAAACAGTAAAGTTGTGTCCAAAAAATATTCATCACATTGGTTTGTTATGCTTCAGTTTTGAGTTTTGGCAGTGAGAGATGATCACCCCATCCTCTCCAGACACATACACACCAACACAGTCATAAACACTCCCATGTGTATATAGTAAACTAACCTTGGTGGAGACCAGAGGCAGGCACATGCTCTCTAAGTGGCTGCCCTGCTGACTGAAGACAAAGTGCTGCTCCTTGGCTTTGGGAATGACAAACTGGAGCTGGACCTCCTCCCCCAGCATGGACGAGCAGAAGGTGAAAGCGTGGAAGGTGCACTCCGATAGCTACAATACACACACGCACACACGCGTACATTATTTACACAGAGAGGTCAAAATTTTACACATGACTACATCATCAACATAAAAATGCTCTCAAGCTTTCAAATGTCAAAGTATTTTGACAGGTTAGGATATCTTTACATCTAACAGACAGCGCTGTTTGAAGTTAATCAAGCCCAAACAAGGCAGCAGATGAGTGTCTCAGATGTTTGATGTAAGCCTGTGCGCACTCACCTGTGAGGCAGGGCCTGCTTCACAGTAGTGATGACACTGTTCACAGTGATGAAAGGCATTGTGGGCGGCAAACCTGCTCAGACGTATGGACTTGGTCTCTCGTTTTGCTGGTGTTTGGCTCTCGCCTTCTTGCTTACAATCTGCAGAAATCAAACGTGTTCCAGCTTGTTAAAGTTTATATTTAAGTAGCATCAGTGCTGTATTTACAGTGGCAGATTAAAATACAGTGTGTTTGCATATTTCTGTTGACCTGTTAAGGACTTTGGCATCTTGTCATTGTAAACAGGGCTGGCGTTCCTGAACTTAGGATGCCGGGGGTTGGGGTCAAAGGGCAGCTTTCGAATTTCCTCAATGTCAGGCAACTGGGAATTCACAGGCATTGTAACCTCTGATGTTTCTGAAGATTAAAACATGAGAACATGTTAGACATTTAGTTTGTCATTACCATCTATGGTGTGTTTAAAACCATAGGAGGTCAGAATAAGTGAGTCAGTTAAATCCCAGTAATCCTCACCTTCTTCCTCCTCTTCTTCCTCATCATACACATCTACCTCCAACAGTCTGATGAGCATTCGGAACAGGATGCGAAGAAACTGCAGATAGGCCCCTGTCTTTCCCACCTAGTAAAGAAAAAAAAAAATCGTCATGATGTTTCAGTGACACTTAAATCCAGATGCATATTAGGACATATATGCACCTATAGGGGGAGTATTATTGTGTTTTGTTACCTGTGGGGGTCCACTGAGTAGCAGGCGTCGTGGATGTGGCACAGATGGAGCTTCATAATCTGCATGGTGCTGCCTGGCTATGGTCCACTGGCGGTAGTACAAGCTCTGCTCTGCCCCCTGCAGGTTGTGAGTGACAGGGGGCCTCAGCGGGCTGCTCCAGGCCACATCTGCATGAGGCAGGAGGGAGAAAGAGCTCAGCTGACTCCCCGACTCCCCCGCCAGCAGGTTGTATGCAGCCCGCGACATGATGACTGTCCGCGGTGACACCCGAGTGGGCTTAGTGTCTCGACCACACTGCGTGGACTGGCTGGGCCTCTGGGTGGAGGAGGAGGATGGGGAGGGGGAGGAAGAGGAAGAACTGGAGTAAAGTGAGGGAGGGGCCTTCGAGGCTTTGGAGGGGTTGGAGGGGAGCTGGCTTCCGACGGAATCGCACTCTTGCTTAAACCCTTGTGTTACTGTGCCTATGTCCGAGGTAAGGACACCTTCAGGCGGGCAGGTGGAGGTGGAGGGCTTCTGGGAAGAGTCGGCAATGTCAGATGAACTGACACCGTTCTCTGCCAGAGAGCCTGAGAGGAGACATGAGGAAAAAAAAAGATGAATATAAATAAAGCTAACTTTATATTACTTAAAGAAATACTTCACCCATTTAATGATCATTTGTGTATCAGTTACACACCCTGTGTTATGTTGAATTCATGAGGAAAACTTTGTTTTTCTCTCATGCCTCCAAGGTAAACAAAGAATCCAAAAATTCTTGACGACTAAAGTAAATGGGGTCCAGGTTTAACAACAGAAAAACTACATCAAAACATCTGTTTACAAACACTTACACAACTCCTGCAGTATAATCCGAGTCTCATTTAACCAGTCATGTGCTCAGTGTGTCCCAAACACATGCATTTTCCCTTAAACCTTACTATTTAAAACACTTTCATAGTAACAATCTCAGGTATGGATGAGTTTTGTAATGCGTTTTCTGCTCCTGCATTCCACTGAAATCCTGCCCAGCAGCTCGTTCATTGGCCAGAAAGCAACAGGCGTGACTGAGTGATGGCAGAACTCCTGGCCAATGAACGAGCTGGGAGGAGGGATTTCAGTAACCACTTTAACACTGCCTGTTTAAGGAGAGAATATCACATCATTATGCCACCTCACTGTGCTGTATATAAGGTATGATCGTGAAAAGATGGGACAGAGTTGTCTCGCCTCTGAGCCAGGAACAGAGGAACTAACAGCCCCGAAACAAGGTATGTGTAAAATGTAAAGCTTGAAAGACGTGACCATGGGCGGAACAGGCGTGATGTATTGAGTATGTATTATGTTGGCGGGAGATTTAAAAATCAGCTGCATTTAGCAGCTAACTCAAAGGAGAAGAATGGTGGCAGTAAATGTCCACAAATTGGGAAAACAGTGAGATTCGGCAGCTCCTTACCCTCCCAGCAGAGGACAAGATCAGCCACCGTATCTCAGAGAAGGTAAATGATTGTGATTGACCTGTTATGGCATTGCTATTGTTTATTAAACACTACCGATGCGTATGTTAGATATCACACTAGAGGCTGATGCTTTAGTGTTACATGTCATGCCTGTCATGCCTCTTTTGATTGAGGAATGCCAGGATGCAGCATATAATCACACACTGGAGTGAAATGATGCTGCCGTTATTTGTTTCTGTGCTAAAATGCAAAGGAGGCATAAAGAAGGGACTTTGTAGCAGCTCTACAGTGCAATCACTATGTAAAAAAGGGATGTTTTGACATAGTTTTGCTGTTGTTAAGTTGTTGTTAAAGACACCCCCCAATTCAACAAGAATTTTCTCCATGTTCATATTCTTTGTTTACCGTGGAGACATACAGGAAAAACTGTTTTCTTGACTAATTCAAAGTAACACAGGCTGAGTAACTGATATACAAATTGTAAGACTTAGTGTCTAAGGTCTAAGGTCAGGACTCACCAGAGGTTCTGGTTGCAGCGCTGCCGTTGCTCTGAGGCCTCTCCAGCTCATCTCCATCATTCAAGCTGGTGGTGGCTTTTTCTCCGTCTGATTCCCGAGGGGCCATGGCCTTCTTGGGCTCCTGGACCGACAGGCCATGGACACATAGGTGCAGGCAAGACCCACCTCCTGCTCCAGGGCTGTGCGAGTCAGGTAGCTGGAGTCTATCAGTCGCAGGTCGCTGTATTTCAGAGACCTAGTGGGGTAAAAATGTGATGAAGGCTGTTGCTGAGAAAAGGCCACATATTTGGATTTTTTTTATTCTATGGTCCCTCCCAAAGATCTTTAATTTTGAAAATGTATTTTATGCCAAACCGTATTTTATTTGCTTGTGCTACTGTGTGAATCTATTATGGTTTACTGATGCTGACACCACACAACCCAAGGCTGGCACACTGAGTGCAGGACGCAATGTAACTGAACCTCTTTTGTAGAGAAGACAACCCATTCTGTGTTGTAGATGTGTAAGATAACACTTGGAAGGTAAAAAGAAGTCAAGGCCACAGTACACAAAGAGGAGTTAACAATGAGCTAAAAGGAAATGTACTACACTTTCATGTACTACGCTTTCACTGTCTATCAGGTTTTATTATGAGTCACAAGGGGCACTGTGACGCATCAACTAACCTGGGGAAAGTTTCTCCAAGAGGGTCCTTTCCTGTAAGGATGACGATGCAAGGCAGCCCTTCCAGATCCTCATAAGTGTGCGGTACCCAGTCTTCATTCTCACAGCCTCTCCACGCCTACAGCAAAACACAATTATTACATAATGTTAACTGTTTACTAGACCACTCATGCATATTGGGCTGGAGTTAGATATCAAATAGGGTATCTGAGGATGAGGTTTTCTTTTCACTGGTTACAAATATCATGTTCAAATGTAATTAAACAAAATAAAAAAGCCTTTTTTTAAGCCAGCAGTGTAGACTGCAGTTTTCATAATATTTAAAATGAGTCACACTGTTCAACAGAGCTAAGAATAAAGCCTAAAACCACTCACTGGCTGTGTTTCAGTGAAGATATTTGGTGGTTTAAATGAGCTTTGAGATTAATCTCTATGTTGCAAGAAAAAAAAGTCTGAGAAAAAGAGATAAGTGAGTTCTAAGAAGTCAAATTCCTGATAATTACTTCAGACTTCTCTGTAAAACCCAATTTCATTCACATCCTCATATCTGTTTAAATATTGATGAACGTGTTGCTTGCCTGAATAAACCACAGTAACACTGTATAAATATTTAAAATGTATAATAGAAAAAATACAATAAAAAGACTGTGGTTTCATGTCTTCCTCACCCTGAGGCGGCTGGTGAAGTTTCTGGGCAGGTTGAGTTCGGAGGCGGGGCTTCCTAGCAGCACGGCGAAGCACAGCTGAAGCCCCAGTTTGTCCCTCACGTCCTCTAGTCGCTCGCGGGCCAGCATCGCCAGCTGCAGCGAGGGGACTCGAACCAGCAGCATGTGGCCCCGACCCTGGGAGCCCTCTCTGCTTGGGGCGTTGATGAGGTCCTCCACCATGGCCAGGGTCTCTGGGGTTATGTGGTCCCTCAGGGACGGGGAAGAGGTCAGGGCCATCATGGCCTCTGTGTACTGCTGAATCAGCAGGTAGCTGCGGATCACCATGCTGTGCAGGTGCGGATGTCTGGGACACAAATAGGGGAGTTTGTTAGTCTGAGCTTTATGTTATGATGTCTTTTATCAACACAGGCACCATTTTAACAGATCTGTGTTTCTCTACTTCCTCTCTGCCAATAAATACTCTCTTTACCAATGACAGAAAACACACATCTCTGAAATTAGATATTAGATGACATATATGTTGATGATATCTCAGTAATGACACCACACTGACCTTTCCAGCAGTGTGTGGACCATCTTCTCAAACGCATCGTCACAGCGCAGAATGGGGCTGGCCACACCCCACTGCAGGGAGCTGCTGTAGTCCCTCAGGCCAAAGTAGAGCAACTCATTAGGAGACTGCTCCCCCTGCTGGACGACAGTTATAGCACAGTAAGAACATGTCATACTCTCTTAAATGTCAATGCTATTAGTTTTTCCCTCCATTTACACAATCATTATCAGCACCAAATTCAGTGTTTAAAAGAGGAACAACTTTATTGAGTATACAATTAGTCTTGTTTCACTGCATGATGCTTGACCTGGAAGCTAAGTGAGTGCTTTCACCTTGTTATTATTTGACCTCTGAAACTAGCAGCTCCGTTTTTTTGGATTGTGACCCCTTAAAATGTGCCTACTTGCAACCCATCATCAACAGTGGATATGTCTATAGGTTATGAGCATGACAACAAAAATGTAATTATTTCAGTGACCTTCGTCTGTCTGTGTTTGTGGAGCATTTTTTTTTTTAAATCTGCCTGGCTGCCCTGTTAACTGGGAGGCACTGTTATAAATAATGTCATACTTTAATATAATGATGAGAAGAACTAGTACAGCTTGACCTTAGCATCCCTCCTCTGCTCTGAAACTCTGAGTCCTATTTTTATTTTTAAATAATGAAGAGTACAAGCTTAAATATCATTAGGACTGACCTCAACCCCTGTTATGAAGGAAGTATAAACAGAATTACAACCAAACACACACTGACCTGAAGGCAGAAAATAATCTATTTTTGAGGACTCAATAGCACCACACAGTTTTGGTATGACAGATGTATCAGGAGCAGAAATACGTCAAAATAACTGTGGCACCCCAGTAGCCTAATGGTTAAAGCAATTTTGGTCAAGGGCCTTTGTTGCATGGTATACCTTCTTTCTCACTCCCTTTGTTTCCTGTCTAACTCTACAATAGTCAAATTAAAGCAAACTTTACCCCCAGGAAAGGATATTTCATTTAATATCTCAAAAGTTATTAAGGTTTAGGTGACCTTTCCGGTTAGTGTAAGTGCACTTTAAGTCCACCAGATGGAGAAGCTAAACCACAATTGTTACAAAATGGCCTTTGCATGCTGCCATTATGTTGAAATTTAACAACATTTAAAAATTACATAGCTCAGATATGAAAATATTTCTGTATGACTTTCCCCGAACTATGCCTTTTTGCAAAAATGTAGTATTAGATGATCTTTTATAATGACTTTTCTTAAAACACCCTATGAACATTTGGGTTGTCAATACTCACCAGACTTTCGTTGGAGGGCCAGTGAACTTCATTGTGGATGCTGATGCGCGACTGCCGGGTCTGCAGTGTGTGCGGGAAACAGCTGACCTGCAGAACCAGGAGGTTCATGGCATCGAGGACTTCCTGACAGTTCACCACCCGGTCAGCCAAACCCTGTAGCTCGCCGTGGCACACAGAGCCCGACAGAGCACTGGAGAGGGAGTAGGGCAAAGTGTTCGAATGTGGACGGATATTCTAGTTTCATAACATTTCACATGGACAAAAATAACAGCTCGATTTAGGACATGGTTCACGGGGGCTTTTGCATTTGCTGCTCTAACTGCCCAGTGTGTTGTAGGTCGTTCCCAAGAAAAACCCTCTGGAACACAGGAAGTGATCTTTTTTAAGTTTCTGGTAATGACAACAGCAGATTGCTTTGAATAGGATCAAAGCGACTGGCTGCCAGGAACGTAAATTGTCACACCGCACTGACACAAAATCAACAAAATATCACCATTAAAAAACAAGTAAGTCTAAAAATACTTTTAAAATCAAAGTATCTGGCCTACATTTTACCACAGTCCAAGGTTACAGATACTCTGTGCTGTATTTGTTTTCATTTACTGGCAGCTGTTCTCCTCTCTCCGCTGTACTCAGTGTGTCACAAGGACATGGCTCCATTTGCAGCCATAACAACTCATCTTTTCCCACAGCTTTGGACTATCAACAGAGCAAAACAGTGTCAGTGGGATAGTCTTACCTTGTGAGGTCGACGTGTGAGTTGTCGTGGATGAGGACAAACAGGGTGTAGGGGTTCTGCTTGACTTTCCTCATGAAGGCCTCCATTTTGGTGTGAACGTCACCGTCCAGACGCACCACGTACTTGTCTGATTTCTGGCAGGCTGAGCAGGCGTCTTCGATTCCCAGGTCGACAAGTACTCCTGAACAAAACATAATAATGTCATTACTCAATGAAATAACATTGCTAGAACATGAATTACTTGTGCTAGGTTCCGAAAGTTTCTTTATTTATCTTTATCATGTTGATATTTACGCCACTGGACACAAACCTGATTGTCGGATACGCTGTGCCGTCTGGTGTACCAGGATGTGAGATGGAGGCACCAAAACAAGAAAGTCCACTTTACAAAAACGCCCCAAATCAAGATTCTGGGTTCCTGAGTCAGCGATGGAGCAGACTTGAGAGAGGAGGCTCCGAGCTACGCTCAGCTGGGTCGGATAGATCTGGAAGACCTTACTTAACAGCTCTGCTGCTGGAAAATAAAGAGGGAGAAAGCATAACTGTCAATTTAATGTGCAACAAATTAACAATCACCAAAAAGAGAGCATAGTGCTAAGTCATAGTAAGGATAAAATAAGATTAATAAAGATTAAAAGAGATAAAAAGAAAAAATAAGATAAGAATAAGTGACAATAATATAAAATAAGAAGGTGAGTGAGATGGAATTATATGAATAAAATATACAGAAAATATAAAACTGATACATAAATACTGATTGGGTGATGTAAATACAGTCTAAGTAGAAATAAAGAAAAAGAAAAGTAAATCTGCCCCTGCCAGGTGAGCCAAGCATTTCGATGATTACGATGGAGCGCACGCTAACCTCTGTCGGAGGGTGGTGACATGCTGGCAGCCTCCTGGGAGTGGATGTGGTCGGTGACATCGCCCTGAAAGGGCTGGATGACCTGGCCTTTCCGTCGGCGCTGGTATCGCACCAGCTGCTTGTCCAGATTGTCCCCTAAAATGAACCAGTTACCATGGTCACACAAAGACACAGAGCCAGGAATACAAGCTGCTATGACACAAATATTCGCTCTGATACACAGCACAGTCACTGCACAGCATGGACACAGAAATACAGGTATCATATGACTCATATTTAACTGAGACACCATTTCTATTTAAGTCCTTGATATTCGGACAACATTATGGTGTTGAACTTGTGTCTTGTGATTAACGTAGTTCATTATAGAGCATTAGGTTTAAGGGGACAGTTCACACCAAAATCAAAAATACATATACATAATATATAATACATTTTAGTCCATATAATAATGTGGGGTAACATTCAGTTGAAAACATAGTATGGACGCAGCTCTCACCTAATGATGTTGTTTTGAAGTGAGACGCCAACACGCTGACTTTCCCTGTGATGAGTTCGTAGCTGATCTCCTTCAGAAACTCATTTGTTGTCAGCATGCCTTCAGCTAAGGCCCGTGCTTGGTACTTTCCTGCATCACACAGCACATAAAGATCAGATTATTACAACTTTAACTTGCATATTGTGCACACGTTCATCAAAGTAATCAAGTAGCAACCAGGTTAAATGAGTCACTCACCCAAAACGAGCACGCAGAACTCGTTGCCACTCATTTTGGAGGCACATATAATGACTACATATGTGGGCAGGCACTTCTGGTGGTGAGGGCCCTCACTGAGAGAACGAAGTGACTCAGAGATGCCTTCTCCCAGAGAGTTATGCGTAACCACGACTTGGACGCTGCCCCCTGAGACGCTGGCTTCCAGCCGAGCCAACCAGGGCAGCTGAGAAGGGGAGATGGCGGGACCCCTGGGACAGCACAGCATGGCCTTTAAAACAATCTGCTCCAGCTCCTCCCTCAGAGGAATCTGCTCCGCGCCTGCGAGAAAAATTCAAATATGAAAAGACAAAACTGATATACAGCAGAAGCATGCATATAACAAAATTTAAACCAAAGTTAAATATTTGTTTTGCAGTGTTTCTGTTTAAACAAGACACCGGCACCTTGAGGTCATTGGCCCCCCCCGACAACCCTGTGTGTTTGATAGCAGCAAACATGCCAGTGACACTGAGGCTTCTTTGTGTGTTTGAGTTAGTGTTTGCTGCTTACCTAAACGTGCAAGATACTGTAAGGTGAGCAGAATCATTGTCTCCACACAGAGACGCTGGCTGCTGTCTAGGCCCAACGTCTCCAGGGTTTTCTCTGTCAGCTGGCTGCTCTTATAGCAGCTGACCAGCAGGGGGCTCACCACTATGTCCCCAACGTTCCCATAGAAATAAGGTAAAGTGCCATGCCCTGAAAGGACAGTTATCATTAGACAAAACTGCTCATCACTCTGCTTATTGGTAAAAATATTTAATATATTTAATTTACAGTGTTAAGAAAACAGCAGATGACTAAAATAAAGCTTATACCGATGAGGATGACAGGGCGAAATCCTGAGGAGTTAAGCAGGTTGTTGGGGACGATGACTGTCTCTCCAGCGGTGACGGGTTGAGGCTGAATGACTCCTGTTACCGGTGGCTGAGGAGGGGACACTCCTAATACAGAACCTGGATGGAAATAAAGGGAAAACATGTCCATACTATTACCTGGAAAACACTACAGTGATATTTGTAGCTGCCGTAGGATGGACAATTTAATCTGAAATGATGGTTGTAGTTGTACCCACGATAACGTGACATGGCAGAAATGTTCCTCAATCATGCAATTTTATTAACTACTTCTACAACAATCTCTCCAGCACTATCTCCATGGAGATAGTGGGTGAATCATCTGTAACAACCAGAGGACGTCAGAGATGTGGCATACTCATCCGCACCCCATAGGGCGGGGATGCTATAAACAACACATGCTCTTAAGGGCACGGAAAACACATGTCTGCGTACACACGCTTACACATGCACGTACGCACACACATCGAAATGAGCTAAAAGGAGGACACGTGGGTCGATTTACAACCCAATTCACACTGACTCATCACAGTACAGCATAAAAAGACATCCTGATTGGGTTCATGAACTGACCTGGGGAGCAGACTATCGGCCGGATGGCTGGCACGGGGACGGCTGTCGGTGGGACGGGTACCAACGAGCTGGGATGCCAGCTCCGGTGACGCTTCTTTGGAGGACCCGAGTTCATGGCAGTGGGTACTGAACATCCAAAGAGATGCAAAGAACAACATGAAAACAAAAATCGATAATGAATGTGACATAATGTGCTTCTAAAAATATGTGACTTTATTTTCTCTTCAATGAGAAAGACTTACCAGGGCTGTCTCCTAAGTCAGCAGTGCGATACCCCTGACCTTGAGGCCCTAAAGAGACCTGGGAGGGGTTCAGTAAAGGAGGACGACCATCCACAACTAGGCCATTTGTTGGCCCGTTTACCCTCAGAGCTGTGGGTACTAGAGACACACATACATGCACATAAATACACACATTAATACACTGGATATAGTTAAGACATTAAACCAAGAGTCTACAGCTCTGCTAGCAGCTACGTTAGGCTGCAGTGGGCAAAGCAGGGCTTTAAAGGGACAGTTCACCCCAAATCAAAAATACATATTTTGTTCCCTTACTTGTAGAGATATTTATCAATCTAGATTGTTTTGGTGCGGGTTGCCGAGTGTTGGAGATATCAGCTGTAGAGATGTCTGCCTTCTCTCCAGTATAATGGAACTATATGGCACTCAGCTTGTGGTGATCAAAGTGCTAAAAAAATACATTTGAAAAACTCAACAGTAATGTCTCTTTCCAGGAATCATGACCTGGTTACTCAAGATAATCCACAGACCTTGTTGTGAGCAGTTTCATGTAGGAACTATTTTCTATCTACTGAACTAAACCTGCCAGCCATATCCCTGCGCAGAGGGAAGCGTGCATCTACTGCTAGCTCACATAGCACCATTACAGCCATTTATGTTTCCATCTCACTCTGTCACGAGCATGAGCCTCATGTTCATGAGTAGATGCACACTTCCTCCTGCGCGGTGATATGGTTGGTGGGTGTAGCTCCCTAGAAAGAAAATAGTTCCTACATGAAACTGCTGACAACAAGGTCTGTGGATTATCTTGAGTAACTGGGTCATGATTTCTGGAAAGAGACATAGCTGTTGAGTTTTTTTAATGTATTTTTTTGATGCTTTTAGCTCCACAAGGCAAATGCCATCTAGCTCCATTAGAAGGCAGACATCTCTACGGTCGATATCTCCAACACTCGGTAGCTCGGTACACCAAAACAATTTAGATTAATAAATAGCACCAATAGGTAAGCGTGAAAATATGTGTCTTTGATTTTGGGATGAACTATCCCTTTAAACTAAATGTTAATGTCAGCAAGCTAACATGCACACAGTGACAATGCTAACACTCTGATGTTTACCATGGTCACTGTCTTAGTGTAGTGTAAGCATGCTAATATTTGCTAATTAGTACAAAACACAAAGTACATTTAAAAAGTAACTATATGTAATAAATAAAAAGTTTGGGCAAGTTCAAATTTTGAAAAAAAAAAAAAAAAAATCTTCATGGCAATTTATCCGACAGTTGTTGAGCTATACATTTAAAAATAGTTTGGCAGCTGTAACTATGTGCTGAGCAATACATAAAAATGAGTCAGCACTAACAGTGGCCTATTGATTTCCTATACATGAACGTCAATCGCCAATGACCGGATTGGACATTTTGCAATCTCATATTCACTGTGTTTGCAATACACTAAAACATTGATTGGTGTGTGTAGCCTTTGCCTGTCAATATCACAACCTTGTAAAGGAGCTAATGGATAGCAAAGTCTTAAAAAGTCATTACAGCATTCCTTCCTTTAGTATTGATTGGTGTGTAAACACAAGTACACACACGTGCGTCTGTTTGTGTGTGCATGTCACGTGTGTGCGTTTGTTTGTGTGTGTGTGTGTCTAAGCAGGCCGTAGCAGAGGTTAATCTTGGCTCCACGGTCAGCCAAGGCTCCATCTGCCTTATGCTGGACCACGTACTGTAGCTAAGCAACCCTTTTCAGCATAAATACAAGGCCATTTAAGTGTCACTCACATAAAGGCCAAGGCTTACCAGCAACGAAATCCCTGCAAATGCCACAGCCTGGATGCAACTAAGAATGTTATGTGATGTTTTTTTGTGTGTCTCTGGTATCGGCTACCTTGGAAAATTAATACTACAGCCAAAGTAAAGCATGACGCAGAGGGGAAATACACTGATTAAGTAACACGAAATTAGAGATGTACTGAAAAACAGCTTCACCTATTGGTAGAGTCTTGTTTCCAGGTGTGGATGACAGAGGTTTGAGGAAACTGCAGTCTCTGCCGAGATCCTGACTCCCGAAAAAGACAGAGGATACCTGCGTCGTTCTGGTGGGTGGAGAATCTGAGGGTATAAGATCATAAATTATCATTAAAATACATATAACACTCATTAGCTCCCTGCTGCCTGAACACCCACTGCCCCCCAGAGTGGGTTGCCTTCGGCCTTTTGCAACTAATCAAACGCTAACTCTTCTGTATCCCTATCCTGTGCATGATTAAAAACAAACCATAACTCCTTTTCATTAATTATTTCAGGATAAACAGGATGCAGATGGAGAGGTGCATGTTATGGTGTCCGACCTCTTGGCTCGCGAAATGTCGGCGACCTCTTTGGGAGCAGAACATACCTGAGTCAGGAGATTTCAGGCCAGGGTTACGCCAACAACGAGCCCCGTGGCTCAGCTGTCTGACACATTATTGTGTGAGATCTCTGCTGACAGGCAGCTTCCAGGTTCAGAACAAATCAATACCGTAAGCCTGGGAGCTTTATTTTCAATCAAAGAGGGAACAAGCACTCTTGTTGTGAGAGGTCAGAGAAGAAACATGTCCTCAAAGAGAGGAAGTCTTGCAGCCGTATCACATTTAGTGACTGGTTGACCTGAAGAAACGATTAATGAAACTGTGTTTTTAAAGAAATATGTACCTCAAACGTATTAAATTTCCTTTTTGGCCTAAAAATATTACAATATGACATATAAAAAACTGATATATATTTCACTTTCTATATTTTTATTTCTTATACAACATATCTCGTCTTGTATTTTAACTTTTTTTTTTAATATTTATCTGATTTTTTTTTTACATTTATTTGTATGTATTGTGTTATCTACTGCAGCATAAAGCACATTTTTTTCCTGGATACTTGATCTTCAATTTCTATTTCCTTATAATTTCTCTGTGTCTGTATCATATAAGAGCAACAATAACGTCTCCCAATTTTGCCCGGGATCAATAAACTATTCTGAATCTGGATCTGAATATCAGACACTGCAACAACCACTGCTAACAATAATAAAAATATACTGAAAAGGTTGTTTACTGTTTGTCAAATATGAACATGTCAAATACATCGAAGTATCACCGCAACAAAATGAGATGAAACACAGCTTACAAAACCTCCTCTTGGTCACAAACTCATTCATTAACAGCTGAGTGCAGTGTAGCAGTTCAAGCATCAGCTCACCTAATATAAATAATACATTTCAGGGCTTAGCCACCACCACTTGTCTCTATGGCAACAGCATAAACCTACAGACTCTTTAGTGAAATATATGTTTTGGATTGACATTTCAGGACAAATGGAGGCAATAAATTCAACATAACTTTAGTCAAATAACTGTTTAAATGTTCGATCTTGTACAGAAGTTCATGTGTGTCTGAAGTGTATCTCTAAATCTTGCACAATTGTCTAAGCTGCGTGCAGCCTCACCTGAGAGGGAGAAGGGAGAGGAGCTGTGTCCGCTGGCCCCTCCGTTTTCTTTGCTGCTGAGAGAGGAGGACGAGCTGGGTTTGGATGTGGATGCGCTGCTGGAGAACTGACGGGTTTTACAGTCTGAGAAGAAACAGACAGGAATGATAAACAAACTGTGACAATCATCAGAGAATACATCAGTGCATGTTAGGGTTTTTACCCTTCCAGCAGATGAGGGGTCCTTTGCACAGAGCACCCTGAGAATTCTTCACCAGGTAGTATTTTAAGTGCTTCTGCTTCTTGGGCTGGGTGGATAACTTCAGGTTGATGTGGTTGGAAAACTCAGTGAAGTATCTGAAACCCTTTTCCCCACAGCCCACACAGTTTCCTGAGAAACCTGGAAGTGAAGTCACAAAAATGAATTATTGTATCATTTTGCACACATTTATTTGCAAGTATGTACAGTCCAGTCTGGAGCACGACTCGCTCAGATTAATAACAGAGCGTATTCATTCTACCAGGAACGTAAAATGATTCTGATCTGTCTCCGTGACTCTGATCTCAGACCAGCAGCACAGACTGACCTAAAAGTGCATTTTTCCCATTCTCGTCAGGTAAAAAGCGTCGGTCCACGGCACACACCAGAATGTGCTCAGGGACGCTGGGGGACTTGGCGCCGACCAGCTCAAAGCCTGCTGGGACTTCGATAGGCTCGGTTGCTATGGAGACCAGGCGGAGGTCCTTGCCGGCCTGACAGAACCCTGAGGAGGAGGAAGAATGTTTCCAGTCAGACGACGAAGCAGATGTGACATTTAAAGAAAGAAAGAAGAACTTCAGTGTAGCTTGGACAGATTATATGCTTGTATTTAGTTTATATTTATCTTAGGCCTTTTTGGTGTTACCGTCCAGTGTGCAGCAGCCGTCGGGCACAGGGGCCTGTAGGTAGGGGAGTGGAGGGATGCTGCTGTCTGAGTCATCGTCGTCCTCCAGCTCCTCCAGATCATTGGAAGAGTGGCCGTTTGTCAGCTCATGGCCTGGCGGCTCCCCGCCGTGGAAGTTGGCTTTCGCCTTCATGTCTGATGAACATTTGAAATCTGGTTATTTTCACTTGAGCTGGATAAGAATTTACAGGTTCACAAATTCCTACAAAATGTAGTAAGTTTCCTGGATATAACTATGTAATTTAATACTAATTATTCAGGTTCAACAATACCACAAAGTCTGCCACGATGTGATTGATGATTCGATTTAATTAAGGGTTAAGGTTAGTTAAATAAATAATGGATTCATTTTATGTGGTTTTAAATTGAGGTATTTTTTGTAGGAAATTCTTCTTCCAAATAACATACTTCTTTTTTTTTTTCTTCTTATCCTTTATATTGTTTAGTCTACACAGATACATTCTTAAATAGAAACAGATCCCATTTAGTCCATCATAACATCTCCAAACTTTTGTTCAGCCACACCCACTGTATCTCCTATAGAGCCTTTGATCAATGAACACTGAAAATAAAACTCCAGTTGTATCAAGCAGAGGTAAACACTGGTCAGGTCTGAATTCCTAAACAAACTAACTAAACCACTTTATTTGTCTTCTAGGATGTCGAAATCCAGGGTAAATATAAAATAAGTGCGGCTTTCAAAAATTAAAACAAATAAATTGTCCTGGTTGTGGTTTACCTCATCATACGGTTTCTATTTTCTTTGCTCCTTTTACTTTGCAGCTTTTTGAAGTTGTTTCTGGGAATACCTCATGTAGGGAGGATTTTCAGTAGAAAATGTCTCACATAAAAAACTTTGAACAGAGCCTGCGGGAGTAGACGAGTCCAACTTCTACCTAGACAGCGTTATTATCTGTATCGTTGTCTGTTTGCTTTATAGGTTAACCCTTTTTTATGTCTTTTCAAACTGTCCTTCATTAATCTGTATCCTGTATGTAAGATTCTCAATCACCTGAATATTGTTTCTGATGAACACACCTTCCTACAAAATAATTAGGAAATACAGACCCATAAAATTAAGTGTTACTAATATGACCGCAGCTTTGACTCAGTATTTCAATATTAATAAGGTATCAGTACTTTGTGTGGAAAAATTGGCATGTCTTTTCAAATGTAAACCAGAGCTGCATAAAAAAAACAAATCACTATTAATGTAGACATGACAGCCGGACAGACCCGTGCCTCTCCTACCTTCCATGTTACCAGGATACGGCTCGGGCTCAAGGTAGAGCTGTGTGAAGATTGGCTGTGGATCCCCACTGCTGGAGCGCAGCGAAGCCTCGATAGAGTTGTGGAGAGCCTCTTCAAATCGAGCAGACTTCAGCTGCCCGGCGTAAGAATTCCCCATTATCTGTGAGAGCAAAGAGAAACATGAGCGGTGATGCACAGTCATGGCACTGTGATCTCTGTTTATTGATTTGTTCCTTACATAAGAATAGTGAGCGCTACAGATGGCCAACCAGCAGCAGGTGTCTCACACAAATGCATTCATGTTCTCAAATGAACGCAGCTGTATCTTCCTGAGGGTTACGGCGATGTACGTCAATTGGCTGGTTATTCAAAATTAGATTTAGACGTCACTTTGAGCTCACATTTGCTGTGAAAGCCCCAGCAGCCAACACTGCAACACTGTCGCAACATTGATATCGAGGTATTTGATTTCCACACACACACACACACACACACACACACACACACACACACACACACACACACACACACACACACACACAGTGTCTCTATGTCAGGCCAAACAAAATGGCCAAGGCCACTTTTTGGCTCTTTCTCCTTCTGTCTGCTATGTCACTCTGCCTGCTCTGCCCCCGTGCCCCCTCCACCCCAGTGTCCACTCTGGGACATCTGCCGGGGTCGGCTGCGTGGACCTGAGGTTGGCTGGCTCTCTGGTGGCAGCTGGCAGCTGGACAGAGGGCTAAGCATGCAGTCTCAAAGAAGAGAAAAAAGAGACAAAGAAGGGGGGAGAAAGAAAGAGAAGTAGAAAGCACTCCAAATGTGATGAAAGAGCAGCACTGACCAATGGCTCTGCTGCATCGTGGTGTCCGATCAACACACAATGGATCTTCCTGCTCAAACTCCCATTTTTCAGTTTGTCAAAACATTTAACTTGATTGGTTTTTAATACCATGCCAGTAATCAAGAGTGTTTAAGGGAAATAAAGGGAGTGTTGGCTGCTTTCCTGACATGGCCTGAAATACCCTCAATGTTTGTCCTTGGACTGTGTTTGACTGGTGTGTTGTGCTTCATCAACACTCGAGCAGCTGAGTGCAGACCCAGGTTGAAGATTTCAGCTGTTTGGGAACGGCTCAAACTCCTTATTCAGGTCTAAAAAAGATACTGTGCAGCTGCTGAAGCACTTTCATGACAAGTTTATCTGTTGTTTTGACGAGAGTCAGTTGAATAAGTGACACAAACTTGAGCTCGGAGTTGTGTGATGATTTAACAAACTTGGCCTTGGAGTTTTTTTTTCCAACCCAGCTTTAGCCTTGGATTGCAGATGTTTGTTTGCATGTGTTGCTATAGAGCAACATTTAAATACTGTATTCATTTTGTCTGTTACAAACACAAGCCTCTCGTCCATGAGTAGGTGCACACTTCCTTTTCCGCGGTGATATGCTTGGCGGGTGTAGGTTGATAGAAAGAAAATAGCTCCTGCATGAAACTGGGAGTTTTTATATGTATATTTTGGCACTTTGAAGTGCCTTCTAGTTCCATTATATTAAAGAGAAGGCAGACATCTTTACGACCGACATCTTCAACACTCGGCAACCCACACCAAAACAATCTAGACTGATAATAGCACTACAGATAAGAGGAAAAAAATGTATTTTTGAATTTGGGGTGAACAGACCCTTTAAGTACTTCTGGTCTTTAGGCCAAGGCATGATTCTTTTTTAAGAAAAAATCATGTATTAAATCTGTAAATTAGTTAATGAAAACTTAAATTAGGGCTGCAACCAACCACTCTTGATTTTTGAGTCATGATTATTGTGTAAATTAATCCATCAGTCACTTCTACTGTCAGAAAGCAGCGAATAACGTCCATCCAAGACCCCTATGTGAGGTCTTGTTTTCTTCCTTTCTAGCAATCGGATCAATGATTTGTGTGTTGTTCGTCTGCACCACACACTGAATATGTCAGTCAGTGAATCAATATCAACCTGATAGAGAGTGTCTTTTGGCTGAACCTTTTATTTTGTCAATACTGTGAAGGGTGGGGATGAAGTTGGAGCTGCCTTCTCCTCCCAGGTCTCATTTTGCCCATGCCTGGACAGGTTCCAGACCCCGTGTTTACCTAACAACCTTCCTGGGGAGGAATCTGACCAACCCAGACAAAAGACAGGATTAACAGTGCCTGACTGTGCTGTCAAAGAGATAAGCAGCTTAACAGAATGAAGCTACAGTATTTCTTGCTTAACTGATGGAGGAAGGTGGCTGCACAGAGACAAAGAAAAAAAAGAATGGAGAAATGAGTGCCTGAGGGCAGTTTCAAGCAGCCGCTGCCTCTTCGATTGTGAAGTCAAAGGAGACTCTGGAGGCCTCTTTGGCTGGCTGACCCTCAAGCCTCAGCGGACAGATTTGTCATTAACCTCGCGCAGGCCGGAGGTGAACATAGAGAATGACCTTTTATCACCTGAGCAACTTAAAACAAAGCGTGACTGTGGCAGAGGTCGCTTTACGGATGTTTCCGAGGTGTGACTCAGGTGGTTGCTAAGGTCAGTTGTAGTGGCAGCAGGGGGGGGATTTCAGGTGAGTCAGTGGCTGCAGTCTGCTTGATGGATGGTCAAACAAAATGAGTGGACTCTACTGGGGAGACGCAGGGTTAATGTCTGAAGACTAATGGCTTAAAAAGGGGGAGTTCATGTCACCCAGTGGTGACTTAAAACTGCCTCTCAGTCGGTCAGATGGTCAGTCAAGGCCATTCCCCGGCTCCTGGGTGGCATCAACAGATTGTGTGAATGTGACCCCAGGTCAGAGTAAGTATAATCTTCACTCAGTGGATTTGAGAGGACCAGAGGCAAAGCGAATATGAGAGCACAGGCAATATCCAACAGATGAGTGGTGAAATAAAAACAAGGTGACTTACGTTGTCGGATTGTTCCCAGGCGTGAAGGGACCTGTTTACCTCTGCTACATGCTGGAGCACTACCACTCTGCAGAAACTTTCAGCAAAGACCTTTCACTCAGTGCTTCAAGACCTGGGGGAGAGCAGACAGATGTCTTATTTCAAACTGTCAATGATACAAAGACAAATTTATATATCCTGAAAGATATACTGTAGCACAGTGGTTCTCAGCCTCTTGTGTCAAGGACCCCTAATTTGATATACATTAAGTCATGAACCCCAAATTGATTTTGCTTCAGGGACCTTCATTTGAAAAAAAAAAAAAAAAATTGGTTGTTAAATTTAATTAACACCAGAATTCTGTAGCTGTCAACTACAGTTGAAGATTTAAATATATGATGACAATAGTCACTCTTATGACTCACTGAATTAAATTGTGTGAATAAACTAAACCCCATTTCTCTGGGGAGCCCCTGGAATTCTCTCAGGACCCCTGGGGATCCTGGACCCCTGGTTGAGAGCCACTGCTGTAGCATACTGGGGTTAGGTTTTCTCTAAGAAGCCATTATTATACATCCTATGTTGTTGAACAACAACATTTATGGCTAAAATTACAGAATATGAAACATTCATCTTAACAAGTAATTCAGTGTCAGAGTCAGTGTTAATGTACCATTTTCACACAGTTTTGTTTTGTCTCCGTATTTCCGTATAATATATGTAATATGCCTCAAGTGTTCAACGCAAGGAAATGCATCTCTTTATGGATGGCTGACAATGACACTGTAGAAACAGTAGAAAAGTTGGAGAGTGGTTTTCGCTGTCCTGTGTTGTAGAATATGTGCATGGAGCAGCACAGAGACAAAAACAGACCAATATTGCATGATGATAAATAAGTGAGGGGGTCAGCCTGTCAGACGTGCAGCCAGTTTTGTGAAAAACATTGTTAGAGGTCGTAACGTTATAATTAGGACTGTCTCGGATGCTTTGAAGCTTCTACCGTTGCCATGGTAACGGGCATCCAAATCAGTATTAAAATGTTTCGGGGTTTGTTTGTTTTTATAATTATATTAACGTTACCCCAAAATTCCCAAATAACCAGTGAATCCATATCCATATCCATGTTGGATATCCAACATTATCCAACTCTGACAGGCTACAATTGATTTATTCATTCATTTGTCTATAGGCCTATTGTGAGCCAATTTAATTTTATGGGGTGTGGCCATTTTCTCTTCAATAAAAAGGAAAATTCCTGAAGTTTTTGTCTCTCATTAGACTCCTAATTACAATAATAGCAAAGTATATAAATAAATAAAATGGTACTTAAAACAGCCCTAATTATGATCCATAACGCATGCACTCTATGTTACACAGCTAGCATGCTACCACATTAGCTAGCGAACTTTTCACTTGTAAAAAATGTATAACTAGAGCTGTATTGTAACCCTTTCACACCAGAACTTGTGTTTGTATGCTGTTTTTTTTCCCTTCCCATTGCCGGTAGACTGGAGCCCACTACATAGCTCATGGCACATTTGACATCATGGACAGGTTAGTAAACAGTAAAGCAGCATGGAGGCCAATAAAAAATTTTACAATAGTTTGGCTACTTCTTTTTTTAATTTCTTAGTTTTTCAGTCTCTCTTTCAAACTCAATGCAGATTAATTTGGAACGTTGTTTGAGCGCTCCTCAGATGGACATGGACAGTATTTTGTGTCATTGTATCTTGCCGGTAAAGGGGCTAAAAAAGGCACATTCATCCGTGTTTTGTATTTCCATCACTTAATACCCGTGATTACGTAATTTGACCTGGGTTGCTGACTGTATCTTTTCCCATTACATACAAAAGTCAGATGTTAGCGGATGTTGGTGAGTTTTTTGAGCAATGGGGCTTTACATCTATCAGGCTAATTTGTTTTTACTCTAACTTCCTGTAACACAGTATATACTGTCTTTATGACATGTGCCTCAAAAGTTAAATCTCTTCAACATACTTCAGGCAATTCTGCGGCGGGGAAAAAAAGACAAAAGAACAGAATTTCGCAAACACATCAGAGATCACAGAGGTTCTCATAGAAATGAATGAACTTCTGAGGACTTCAGAAATGTGGTAACAAGGCATAAGACTTATTTATTCCTCAGAAATGGAGAAAGAATATAAGCCTAATAGTCAAATTCTACTTGCTCTCACTGCATTTTCACATAAGATAAAGAACTGTTAACTGAAACATGTCTGCTACAGAGAGTCAGGTCTTCATGGTCCAAAGAACATGACCATTCACAAAATGAATGGGTGCACTTAAAGCCACTCAAACATTAACAGCAGCTCAAACCATATGTACTCACTACTGCGAGGCTAAAAGCGCGTTATGTGACACTGCAGCCCTGGGGCTATTTTGATAAAACACAATTGGGTGTTTTAGTTTGTGGCCACACTCACTACACACACACTCAGTCTCCTCTGAATGGATCTGCCAGCTACTTTGACCCTTTGACAAAGTATTGTTTGTCACTCAGGGTCTGATATAACATAAGCAAAGTTCCCCTCAAAAGTCACAATCTACTGCATCATCACTTCTGACTGTGTCGTGCTGCTCTATAAGAGGGAGGTTGATCTGGGGTCCAAGTCCCTCAGAAGGCAAGTGTACATAAGCTGGTTCAACTTACATTTACTGACCACAGTGTAACCTATTTTGTGAATGATTAGCCAGCTTGATGTAGCTAATCAAGGCAAAGAGGTAAAAACGTCAATATTTTTGACAGAAACCTGTGCTCCTCTACTTCCTGGGCAACTGAATCGCTCACTGAAACTTTTGTTTAAGATCCACAAAAATCATGTCAGAAGTTAACGTAGCACTGATCATGTTAAATGTACTTTTTCGGCTGAAGTATCATGACACAAGTTCATGCTTTACCCTCCTCCTCCTAAAGGGCTCTCACAAAAATCTCTGCTAATTACCCCAGGAGCAAAGTCTTGAAATATTTTGATGCTTATCAAGTCGCGAAGGGGTAGAAGACACAGAAGGAGACGCAGATGGCTCCTGAGATGAAGATGAAGGAGCCGTAAATCTAGACATCAACATGAGCCCGGCCCGAGGTGCTTAATGAGGTCCTGTTTTTCCAGTAATGACATTTGAGGGAATGTATAGGCCGACACGCCGGCTTGGTTGAGAGCAAGGCTGGATTCAAAGCTTTGCTTAAACACACACACTCACACACACACACACACACACACATGACTAAACAAGCACTTGTAATGCAAGTGCAACTGCATGTGCACGCACACCCAGCATATGTACATCATGCTGCTGTGGCTGTGTGTAATGTACACAGTATAAAGTGTGTATAGAGAGGAGCAGCTTAGATTGTGATAATGCCACAGGGAAGAAAATCTAATTTGAGTATTTTTTAAGTAATCCATTACATTTGTTAAAGCACATTTTTGTACAAATGCAACCTTAGATTTGCATAAACAGCCATCTGTGTTATCTGTTGTGGTATTTTTTAAATCATAGGCATAGATTTTTGAGGGGACGCAGGGGACAAGTCACCCTCAATGCTTTATTTTGACAAAATTAATGTCATTTACTCTATTAATTGATACAGAAAAGGCACAAATTGGTGTATAAAAATTCCTCAGAGTGCAAAAACTTAAGTGTTTTACACCCCCTGTTTCACGTGAACCCCTCCAAACATTGAAACAAAAACTACACCCTTGTTTTTAAAGTGAAAACTGTTTTCAAAAATTATGTGAACCTAATGTGCATTTTTCTCAAAACTTCATTAGTTTATTTAAAATATATAAAAAGTGAATGTGGATGTTGCAGGTAAGAGGAGAAGGTTTAATCTGGACATTATTCAACAATCACATGTTGTAAATCAAACCTCATGACAGACATTCATCCTAAACATTTTTTCAGATGTTTAACTTTAACTGAGCAGATCTTACTTTAAACCTTTCCTTTCCTTTCTTCCTTCTTTTGTTTCTCCCTCAACTGCATAATTACATTACAGTGTTTACAAAAGAGAAGGAGAGGCAGGATTAAATTTACTTCCCCTCTTGACCTGGTTTCATCAGATTCTGACTCAGCAGATCCTGCAAGTCAAAGCCAACACATTTCCAAATGAATGTGAGGAAATCCTTCTCCTGTTTTTCCACATTCCATATAAATATTAGAGAAACAGAAGTAGGAAGACACTGTCCATACTGTTAAACTTGACATGTGACTATTGTTAAATAAGTGCTTTTTAAATAACATGTAAATCAAAATGAGGTAATCCAGGATTTAGTGGCTGCATTGAAAGTCGTGAAAATAACTGTAGATAAGATGTTAATGAAAATTTGATAAATATCTAAAGTGTTTTCACCTCATTGTTATACATTAATGTTTAAGGCTGAAATGCGGGAAAGAGCTTAGCACACTGTTAACATCAGAAAAGCTGTGGTGAAGAGACACTGCCCATCAGACATGAGAGAAAGGGGGATGGGGTAAGAAATGAAGAGGGGTTGAAAAAAAGACAAACATCTCTTCATGTTCTCTAAATTAGGTGCTAAAAGCCCATCTCATTAATGCTACATCAGAGCCTCACGTGACAAACAGCAAGCAGTAACGAAAAGAAAGCTCCTGTACCTTCCATGACTGCTCGACCAGCGGATAAACTCTTAAAATCCAAATTAAATGCAGTAAATCCCAAATGTAAAGGTAGCTTTTTCTCATATGTAGTCCATTTTAGGTAATAAATCCCCGTGGAAAGAATTTGTTGATATCCAGGCAGCATATGGAGTTTCACTCTTCTCTGGTATGTCTCAAGTCACCTTTGTCATGATACTCTATGGAGAGAAATGGGAATCCCACTCCTTGCCTCAGAGCAGCAGAAACCCTCCCTCTTTCTCTCTCCCTCACATGCAAACAAACACACACACACATACACACACACACAGACCCCTCCCCCTAAGTCCCCTATGCCCTCCTCTGTCCTGTGCCATTTGCCAAGGAGGGAGGGAATCCACCGGGGGCTCATTCATCATGGCCCTGCTGACCCCCTGTGGTGACAGATGCTCTTGGAGGCCTGCGGAGCTGTGGGGGGGAAACAAAGAAGAAGATCCAGCGTTTCCCCGCTGCCACACAGCCGCGGCGCCCTGCCACGCGTGACCCCCAGCACGCCAAGGCGCTGACACCGTGTCAGGTGGAAGTTTTCGTTTTCGGGGGAAAAAAAAAGGGGGGGTGGGGTGAATCTTTAAATCAAACTTTCGCTCTCACGCTCGGTTCAGTCTCTTGCTGACTTTTTTATTGGGGGCCAATTCAGCAGACAGGAGAATCCGTCCCCAGCAAAATGGGAACAAGAATGTCAGGTCAGCTTGAGCATTTTGTCTTGGTAGCCTTGCCCGAGATTGACCCCACACTGGGGTTTTACTCCCGCTATAAATACCAGGGGCTCATCTGGTCAAAATAAATAAACGGAAATGCACCGCAAATCAACAGGCTCTGGCAGATGTTAGGGATTCTGTATCATCACAGTCTGGTGATCAGGGCTAGTACCTTATCATGATAGTGCTAACAATAAGGGCGTAGGTTTTGTTTCAACACTGCTAAGATGAAGATGAAACTTGGGGTTTGAGCCTTGCTTTGCTGTTTCTGTATCAGTTTATGGTGGAAATGTCTTTAATTTTGTCAAAATATAAGTCCTCCACTACTTTCATTTTTTTACTGGGCGGGACAAATGCACATGTTCTAAATATTGAGGGGGACATGTCCTCTGCAGCACCCCGAAATCTACACCTATGGGCACCAGAGAGATCGAAATGTATGCAGCTGAAGTTAATGTCTTCAACTGAGCAAAATATCAAACTTACTTCAAATTATGAGACCAATTTAATCACTCTTCCCCTCAGTCCTCATAGTAAATGTTATATTTTGACACTATGTTCAGGATTTACAATCCAATTTTAATGAAAACATTTTAAATCTTCAATCTTTTTCTATTCAAGGTTGCTGAAATTCTTTAACAAACTTTACTTAATAATTTACCTTGGCCTCCTGACACATGTAAAGTTACAGCAGTGCGCCCCAACTCAAGTTAATTTTTACATTTTTTTTTATTTACATAGTGCCAAATCATACCAAAAGTTATCTCAGGACACTTTTAATAAAGAGTAGGTCTAGACCGTACTCGATTTATTAACGGAGACCCAACAACTGAAATGAATTCCCACCAAGAGCAAGCACCAGGTGTGACAGTGTGAAGGCAACTCTTCTTTTTAGGAAGCAAAAAAACCTTGAGTAGAACCAAGACTGTATGTGAGCAGCCATCTGCCTCTGCTGAAGACTCCTGTCCGTGTGTTTTCCTGCCGCCTAATGAATGCCAAGTAAAGTTAGCAAGAATTTGTCAGGTAAACAGTAGGTCTGAGTAAACTCTCATCTACTTGATGGCAGGGAAGATGCACTCCATGACACCATGACAAAGCATTTAAAGTCTCTCTTTAACACTAATATTTCCCTCAGATTAATCTGTTAGATTCATGAAGAGTTAAAATTGCTTTTATTAAGTCGAGTGAAGGACAAATGTGAATGCAACATTGTCTGCAAATTAGGTAAACTTTAACAGAAAGCACCCAGTTAAACACATATTAACAACAGCAATGGATGATTACAATAAACCCTGGTTACATTTTTGTTGTCATATATTCTCAACATCTCTCTCACTTGCCCAGGTGTCTCGCTTCACTGAGCTGTGTGACTGGTGTTCCAGTTCATTACCACAGACACACAGTCAACAGTTGTTTTAATCAAGTCGCGTGCAGCTCTTCTCACCTCCTCTCCAATGGTTATATTGGGGCGCAGTCAGTGCGACGGCTGCTGTAAACCACCTCGCGAGCCAATCAGGGCCTCCATTAGTCCTTACGGGGCTCTCATGCACTCATTTCTCTCAATCAGCCACATTTGTCTAAACATTGGGCTTGAGTTTGACTGTGAAATGTGTCCGGCTATTGCTGGTTTAGACCACACATGGGGACGTATCAGCGAGGAGTGCCTTGGACTGACATTTTTAAGTGAAGGAGATATTGTAAATTAACTGTAGTTATCAGGTGTTACAAAAGTGAAACCTCAACAATGATCCATTTGATAGCAGCGCAGCCACAAGTTCAACTGGGGGAAAAGAGCTGTCAGTGTGATTTATGTCTAAGCCCCTGACTTTGACGTGGCCTGTCTTAAATAGCCCATTTAGAATGGAGATAATGAGTAAACCCAGCATTTTCTTTGGCCTCAAAGACACCGTGCAAAAAAACAAAAGGGAGTGGATTGAAAGCTTGCCCGCCCCTGAGCCCATCCTTCATCGCTGCATTGAGCTCCTGCTAAAGTCCCTGACAAAGGGGAAGTATCCCTGCCACCACCACCTGAGGAAAGACAAGTCACATGATCAGCTGCGGGGGTTTTTGGGAGATCTGGGGCTCTGAAATATGGAGGGGGTTCTTCCTCTGGGAGGATTCCCAGAGGAGCGCTACAGCTTTGTGTTAGCTGACTCAGCAACTCAAGACGTACCAGTCTGACCTAGCTCTCCTACTGATTACATAACAGCAGGTTGAGGCTCTGATGGCGCTCTGTAGATGAGGTTCACCCGACAAATCGTGAGATGAGAGATGAGTATCAGGTGGGGAGGAAGTACAGTAACCAAGGTGCTAATTAGCACGTCTGACTCTTATAATAAGAAAACAATCCTGCAGCTCAACTGTCAAAAAACAAATCGTGAAAACAAAACTGCCAGCATGTGAAAATTCCCGCAACAGAATCCCCTTCTCTACGCGCTTCACCTGACGCCAAAGGTGCGAGGACTCGCACTGTTGTTTACTATCCGGGTGGCAGTCCGCGGCTCTAATTTCCTTATAAAAGCCCCACAACCTTCTTGGAAACCCCTCCCCCCCGCTCCACGGGACTGCCTGCTGGGCCCTGAAGTGCAAATCAGTGCTAGTGAGGATAGCAGATGAGCTAAGGTCATTCATGGCTTTCCAGTGGGCCACACAAACAAAGGCAAACATTCCAGCTGAATGCCATTGCTGAAGTCGGCAGCAACAGAGAGAAAGAGAGGGAGAAGGAGACAGAGCAGGGCTCAGTGGAGATAATAGCCCGAGGGTGTATTTGTGCATGCACGTGCATGTGTGCATGTGTGTGTGTGTGTGTGTGTGTTCTAGGGGATTATCTGTGGAACTATAAAGTGGGGTGAACCAGGGTTTAAGGCCTGGTGTGACCAGAGGGAACGGGGGCAGGGTACAGGGCCTGAGGAGGGGTGGACAAAAGGAGCATTTGGGCAGATGAAGAAGTCATCATCATTAAGCCACTGGAAGTTTACTGTCCAGTTATAAAACTCATTTCAAAATTAGGGGCTAGGGGGTGCGTGTGAAAGGGCAGCAGTGCTATGGTTGGCCTGCGAGGGGCTGGAGGGCAGTGTAGTGACTCGCTGAGGGACTGTAGTGCTAATTCATTAGCGGACAAGCGGCCTTTGTGTTAACACTAGTTGATTGGAGTGGTGACCTTGCCACACACTCTGGCCCAGCGGATGAGTTTAAGGGCAAGGCATTTAACCTTAAACTAAATCCGAGCCACGGACAAAGGCCAGAATCATTTGATGGCACGGGTCCATCAAACAGATAACTGACGCAGCACAAACGTAAACAAACCTTGTTATAAGTAACCAACTCATGGATAACACTGCAAACGCTACTAGTTTACAGTAAGACTACAGTAAATAATGTAACTGATATTCCACCATTACAACTTGTCAAACAAGTAGGGCTGTTTAACAGGTCGAACAAGTAGGGCTGCTTGATGTGCAAAATATTGGGATTATTTTGACAGATACTGTGATTGTAATATGAGTCCTGAGAATGGTTATTTTTGCATTTCTTTATCTCAAAAAAAAAAAAAAAAAAAGAAAAATGATGACGTGACTTTTGCAAGCGTGATCCCTTACTTCTGGAGTATGATTTGTGGGCGGGGCATCTTTGCAGCACCACAATGTGTCACCTTTAATGGTATGTTGTGACACATTTTCACTTAATCAAAAGAAAAACTGCAGCTACTGAGATTTGAATATTGCATTTGGCCATATTGTGATTCCAATAATATTTCTATTAATTGTGCAGCGCTACCAATACCTGTCAATCATCTCATTGTATATTAGTTCATAAAATATATAATTTAAATTAACCTTTAAGTGTTGTTAAGTGTTTGAATCATGAAGACAACCTAAAAAAAACCCAGAAACTTCATTTTACACTCTAAAATAGGGCTGCCACTAATGATAATATTCCTTTTTTTTTTATTACATTCTCGATACAAAAGTTAATTATACCATCTACAAAATGCCACAGAGTAGTGAAAATTGTAGGGGTGTAGGGGGGAATCACCAGGGGCTCCACCATATAGTATTATCATGATACTGAAGTCATGATGCAATATTGTAGATAGATAGATAGGACATCTTATAAAAACAGTACTGTTCCCTGATAGTCATTCTGTGTTCATTGCCTGTATGGCAGAGGAAATAAAGGGCCTCTTATATATGTTCAACCTATATAACATCTGTTTTATCCAATAAAATACAGCTGTCCATCTCACTTCAGTAATTTTTATTCCAGCAAAAACTATGTAGTTGACTAAAAAGGCAATTGATATTATTATTGTAGTGGGTTACCAAAAGTGTATTTCATCATATTGCAATACAAATATGTTTTATTTAAGATATTTTTATATGTTAAAAAAAGCTATACTTCAATCAATACAATCTATCCATGCAAAATATCCTGCTGTATTGATTTTTTTCCCTCTCCCCTAGAGCAGTGAGTGAGTATTTTGTTTTCCAGAGCCTGAGAAAATGTCTACAAATTGCTTTTTTATGTCCAACCAACTCTCTAAAATCTAGCTCAGTAGACGAACATATAGTATATGACAAAGAAGAGCAGTGACTATTCATATTTGAGAAGCTGGACCCAGAGAATTTTTGGCCTTTTTGCTTAAACAATTAATTAATTTACAAAAATAATTGAAAAATTTCTTTGGTCAACTGATTAACTAATCATTAATTGTTTCAGCTCAACTCAATCGAATGCCTTCCCAAAAGTTTTGGACACAGCTGACCAACACTAGTTAAAATGTTTTTTATTTTTTATTTTTTATGACAGTAATTTCCAGCATTGAAAGAGTTAATACAATCTTTTTTTTTTTTAGATTTAATTGTTTGCTAGGGAAAAATAATTAAAAAATGTAATCTAAACTGACGGGTTTTCTTTGAGCATCGCTCCCATAAATATCAAAACCCATATTTTTACTTTTTACACATGTTGAAGAATGTAAGAAAAAAAAAATCAAATTCCAACAAGTCTAACAAAAAAGCATCAGCTCTTTGATAATGTGACCAGTGAGCAGAAAGGTCAGGTCTCACAGCCGTTATCTCCGATAGAATAAGTGAATGAAAGTGAAGGACGAGTGACGGTTTACAACGCTGCTCATGACTGTGTAATAAAATGGAAGGCCTGTCAGTGAACCCAATCTGCATTTTACAACGCTGCCGGGTTGAACGTCAGTTCACCTAAGTCGGAACAACAGGGAGAGACACAGGACCCTAATGCATTTATGGACTTATTCAGCGAAGCCATATTGAATAAGACAACAATGAGTTCTATTTCATACTGTAAAGCTGTCAGCAGCAGCGGTCAAACGGCGGTCAATGGTAAAGGGCACGAGGAGGGAAAGAGAAAAGAACTTAAAAACGAGAGCAGATGCTGGATTTTAACTGCTCGAAATACATTCTCTAAAGATTTACATTTTTATCCTCAGACTGGAAAAATCATCCCCAAACCTCATATGTCCTAAAATGATTTATTAAACTTTTTATATATGATCTCACATAAAGTATTTTATCCTACTCTGAGATAGAAATGGATCCCCTACCATCACCACAGCTTCTTCTAACATCTGGTCCACACCTAATGGCTCATCCCAGAGTAGATCTTTGATGATGGTTGACCAGGCCTTGTCCTGGCCATAAACTGTTGTTTAGACAGCCCTGTTTGTTATGGGGTGTAAAAGGAGAGCCATGGATCACGTTGAGAGGACCAACACTATCAAAACATTGGCTCTTATCAGATGACAGAACTAGCAAAGGGGTCAGGTTCTGTTTCCAGGAACTGACTGCAGCCTGCCTCCACATCACGTCAGTCACACTGAACTGCTGAGGTCATGATGATAATGGGGGATTTCAGAGATGATTGTGTCTAGTAACCTTTTCAAAAACTGTATTGTTTGACTTTTTTCAAACCAATACGACGCCTCAGTTTTGGTATGAATACCAAAACATTATGTGTTACTAATAATCTTAACTCAAGATCCACTTATTGAGTTTTTCTGAGCTTTCAGCCACATTTTGCTCTCTTCACTCTATTTTATTTGTCATAGTAGAAGGTATTTCATGATTGTAATCCTGGTGATAGGGGTGGGCGATATGGCCCTAAAATAATATCACAATATTTCAGGGTATTTTTGCGATAATGATATTCTCGACGGTATGACAAATTGGTAAAAGAGTATTTTGTTTTTCATTTAAAAAACAGAACTGCAACAAATAAAGTGATATAGTGTTACAGTTTGCTTTCAAATATCCAGTGAAAACTAAACAAAAATGATTTGTGAACAACAGTAATTCAGAGTGAGATTCAGATTCTGTATACAATATTAATCTACAACAAAATAAAATTTACCAAAAATTACACATTTTAACAGCTCCCAAATACGAAAAAAATGTACCCTGAATTTTTCATATGATATTAACAATTAAAGCGGTATTATTTTGAACGAGATGATATGGCACACCCTTACCTGGTAATTTCTAAATTTTCTTCCAATTCCAATCTCAAATTTTTCTTAAAAAAAAAAACAATTTAATTTAGTCGTTTTTTTTTTTTTTTTTTTAAGAAAAGCTCCATTTAAACCCAACCAACACTTAATAATAATTAATACTGATTAGGACCATATATATATATATTATAGATTTTGGTACCTGATGCTTTTCATACTTAGTGCTACAAACCCAGTTTTATTTGTACTCTAAAATCAGCCTATTCTGGAGCTTAAACAGTTAATCTAGTAATTGATTAAAGGAAATTAAGTGACAACCATTTTGATAATAGTTTGTTTTAGCTTTTCTAATGTACGGATTTGCTGCTTTTCTCTCCTCTGTGATAATAAGCTTCAGGAAACTTCCACTATCTCCTTACATTTTTACAGATAATTAGTTCATTAACTGAAAAATAGCTGACAGATTAATCAGAGATGAAAACAGCCATTGTTTGCACCCTGCTCTACTCATTAGAAAAGTACAAGATACTTTAGGATAAAGACGTCAGTTGTTTTCGTTTAAGGATCTTCACTTAACATTTTTGATACTTTAAAGGTTATTTTCATGAAAGGCACAGACACAAAAGACAGCCGATCCACTCAAATTTCTTCCCTGAACACTTAACACAACAGACACACTGACTGAATTTAGCCACGCCGGAGCACTGAGCACTCATGGAGAGGACATAAGAAAGAGGTCTGTTGTGTTTATCAGGCGTCCAGAGAGAGACCCACCTCTCACAATAAGACCTCTCCTTTCTTTTCCTTCCTGGCAAAAAAGAGTCTCAGCCACCTTGAATCCATTTGAGTGACACCGCGACAAAGAGGCTTCTCAATGTCCCGACGAAAACGCCCCCTCCCCTTTCCCTCAAAACTTCCTTACCGGGCGATCAGCTGTATCCATCACGTCGCTCTTCCTGACCCCAGGCAGCACTGCTGCATCAGCAGCACCCCACCCCCGTCAACCCCCTCACTCTCTTACCACATCTTCTCCATTACCCCCCACCCTCCGGATTAATAAGCACCAGGTTGCCCTCGGTGACAGGACCCACACTTAAATCCCATCAGTCCTCCTTACTGCAGCAAAAGCCACCACATCAGCAGGGCTCTCTCTTTTTTTTGTCTTAACGGGACAATGGAAGCAGAGCCAGCCTTTGTCGAGGGCTTGACCCCCCACACAAACTGTGCTGATGAGAAAAAGTGACAGTAAACCTATTCAGGCCTGGTGCACTTCATCTTGCACTGATCCCTCTGATGAGATGAAATACTTAACCAACTGGCAGATGTGACATGTAAGACAGGGCTCCTTGGATAATGTGCTGTACCAGGCGGACATAACAATTAACACCACACTCAGGTGCAGAGTGAGAGACATGTTGAATAAAAGAAGAGACAATATTATGACTTTAAATGAGTTCCCTCTTTTTTAGCAGCTGTGGTTCTTAAAACAGCCAGGAAGTTAAATGATAAGTGGGCCATTTGAAAAAGCACATTTCAAAATGTTCCTACTTATCAGTCTTGCTCTAGAGCATTGGGTATTTTTCTTCTTTAAAGTAATATCTTTCATGCCTGAGCACAGAGCAACTTCATCCACACAAGATATTTTCCTAACCCTGATTTCAAAGGGGAAGCATTCTCCGATTGATCTGGGCTGTGAGTAATAACCTTTCTTTTATCAGTGCAGTACAGCAAGACAGTTAACACACCCGACACTCTTCAGCTTAAAGGAACAGTTCACCCCAAAATGCCAGCCTTCTTTTCTAATATAATGGAGGTAGATGGCACTCGCCTTGCGGTGCTCAAAGCACCAAAAAAATACATTTGAAAACCTCAACAGTAACGTCTCTTTCCAGAAATCATGACCTGATTATTCAAGATAATCCACACACCTTCTCAAGAGCAGTTTCATGTGGGAACTATCTTCTTTCATCTAAACTACACCCGCCAACCGTATCACTGCGCAGAAGGAAGTGTGCATCAACTCATGGATGAGAGGCTCATGACAGTGTGAGATGTTAACATTAATGTCGTCCTCCTCAGCTGAGCTATTACATTAGCTAGCTCCTTGGTGCTACATGAGCTAGCAGTAGATGCACGCTTCCTTCTTGTGTTAAAACGAGAAAATAGGAGCTTGATCAGAGGGTTCAGCTCCAAAGCTGGAGTGTGTGTGAGTGTGTCTAAGTGTACTGTTCTTTATTTTATGTGTTTACATAAAATTCTTAGTTTGGACTGCCAAAGCGGAGCCAGTGCTGTAGGCAAAAGTCCGTGACTGAGTAAATGCCATCACTTCCTGTTTCAAATTAAAAGCCCTCTGGTGTTTCATACATGGTCCAGCTTTACTAGGTTTTGACCTGGTCAGAGACACAGAACTTTGAGGCTTCTATGTCCTAGCCAACATTTGTATGTGGGTCCCATGTGGGATTGTCTGGGGGTTCCATATTGGCCCCTTTCCAATATGCTCACATGGGTGGGTTATCCAAGTGGGCCCCAGATGAGATGCCCATTTTAGACCCATATCCACTTGCTACCCAGGTAACACTAACATAACCCATATGGGGCTAACTTGGGTAAACCCACCCATGTGGGCAATAGACATAGGGCTAATATGGGACCCATGGACAATCCAACTGGGAGCCCATTTTTCAGCCCGTTTACTACCCACATGGGACCCGCATACAGATGGTGGCTGGGGTGTCTTAAAAAAGGTGGTTGCTAACAAGTGGCTAAATGAGACTACAGAATGTCATCATACGCCGAATACGCCTTTATGGTCTTGTTATGTTTGTGACGTTAGGTTATGTTGCATTAGTGTAGTTTGTTTATAGCCTAACGTTAGCTTTTTACTTCTGGCAATTGCATATAGGCTTCAGTAATCATGAAAGTGGTGTTCATTTGTGGAGATTATCTTGCTGAACAAAATGTGTCAGCATCATGAACATTTGTTTGCAACAGACCTTGTTTACGGCAATAATCCAAAATCCAATGGAAAAATGCCATATTTTATGACGAGGGAACCTGTGCAATGCTAACTTCGATGTCGGCCTACAGACACTCTATTGACAGGTAAGAAACTGGTTTCACTGAATTAGGTAGATGAAAAATGCTAATCTGTGTTTTAATGCTATTGATTTTATCAGCAGGTCAATGCACTGATCCACAGAGAAAATCACTGAAGGATTCTGCATTTCCAATACTTTTCTAGGTACTGTTTGCCTTTTTTTTCTGGTTGGGGTTTGAGTTGCAAATGTGCACACAGAGAGAATGAAAAGAGAGGGACAGAGAGAGAGAATGACCTCCACAGAGGAACACTCCGTCCTCCCAACACAGCGCTGGGTCTTGGTCACCGTAGCCTTGGACGATCTGTGACAGCCTATGTAAAAGCCCTCTGTTGCTGCAGACAGCCATCTCCCCCACAAACCCTGGCAGCATCAACACACGCTGACCTTGTGTTTCAATATGAAGAGGGAGGGAGACGGAAACAGAGTGAATGTCCTGTGATGGTGTTTGTGCATTTGTGTGTGTTTGTGGGCAGGGAGATTTTGAGTCAATATAGGGAAAAGGCAATGATGCTGCTGCGGTGATGAAGGAAATCTACAAGCCTGAGTGTTTCTAGGTGCTAGCTGTTAGCGCACGTCCTGCCCTTTCACAACAACAACATCAAGATACACAACACTGCAGGATGATTCATATTCTACTTCAACTTTTTTTTTCAGCTAACCACGTGTATCAGATAGACCTGCAATAAAATCTTACATTTATTGGCCTTATCACCAATAAGAAGTTTTACGGGGCTGAAATGAGAATGCAGACAGGAGTGCAAACTAATTTATCATTGCTACTATTTGACAAGTCTAAAATTTACTAAGGTGACGTTAGAATTTGCACATATAAGCAGTTGCGGGAGAGAAAGGCAAAGGTATTACACAATATACATAGGGTAAATATTTGGTTATTTTTCCCATGTTTCCTATCTCAGTGTACCCAAGGTTGTCTCATTCATATTATTTTTGGCAGGCTTTCTAGAAATGTGAGGTGCTGCAGCTGGCCTGGATTAAAAGCACAATGAGAGTATGATAGTAAATGCACAGCATGATCACTGATGTGTCTAAACTGCCATGTTAATCAACAGACAGAAACCTGATACGGTGATGAATTAAACATTGTATACCTTTGCAAAAACAATCCTGACACTTGTAGCCGAGGCCCAAACAATTAAACCTAACCTGAAAAACATTAACTCCATCAGACTGCTGCGCTATGATTTAACCTGCAGCAAAGCACACACTGTACTCTTTAAAAGAACATGTAAGCTATGAGAAGTCATTTCTGGCTGCAGGTTCTGTTCCACTGGGGTTGGCATCTGTGCGCTGGAGGGGTTGGGGGGAGGTCAGGTACACCCTGTGAGAACGAACTGTTCTTTTCCTCCAGTACCGTGCCAGAAGAGATTGTCAGTTGGATGCTTTCCAGGTTTCAATGGCAAGAATAAAGATATATTATTACAGAGAGCTCTCCACTGAGCTGCGTGCACACTTTGCTCTCCGTGAGCTTACACTGATGTAACAGAGCCCACAGAAATCCAAGACATCGATCTAAAAATAATAATAAAAAAGAGGAGGAACACTGTAGACACGAGATAAACACTTCATGACACGATCCTGCTGTGATGCGATGCAAGATGAAAGGACTCGGGTGTCGGGGGGCATTCACGTCATTTGTTTATTAGGGCTGCAAATGCAAGAATTCAACTCAAGGAACAAAAGACTGACATTCCTCCTTCACCTTGACATGCCATCACTCCCCTGCAAATACACCCACACACAAACGCCCCCGCTTAATGGCGACCCTTTGACTTTGCTGCGGACACGCTTCCCGACGAACGACTTGGGGGCAGATAAGTTCCATCCATTTCTGTCAGGGAGCTATTTCAACTTTGATCTGGGCCTGGGAGTACAGAGAAACACAGCTTTGGAGCTTTAAACTGTCTACGACTATTTTAGCAGAGTAGTTGTATGAATAGCAGTAAGTGTTGTTGTGCTGTAGAGACAGAGGGCGTAGATGAACTGGGGAATGAGTTCAGTGAGACAGTTGGTTAGTTAATCAGAAGATACGGCAGTGGCAGATAAGGCACTGCCATGCATGTCAGAATCAGAGATAACTAACAGGACAACAGGAAGTCAGATCTACTAGGGTTGTGTTCTACTTATGTGTAAATGCGCACACACGCACGCACACACACACACACACGCCTCTCTTGCGACAAAGAGCAGGATGTTCAGGCCAGTCCTCTTGGCTGTACTCCTACATACTGCATGTCCTGACTCTCAGTTCCTTTCACCCATCATTGAAAGCTTCAATCTTAGGCTGCGAGGAAGAAGGCCATTTTCTTGTCTTAGAGGAATTTCATCCTCACAACCTTTCCCTTTCCCCTTCACTCCTAAACAGGCCATAAACACAGAGGTGTGAAGTAGACTCACAACTAACAGCACAAATTCATGGTCAGACAATTAGGGATGAGATGTTTGTTCTAGGTTTAACTTACAGGTTAATGTATTACTACAGCATCTTTAAATAGTATGTCACAGTAATGTGCCTCCACTGAGCTGTTAAGATGATGAGAGTGCGTCAAACACCAACATCTGAGCTAATATAACAAGAGCGAGAAGCAATGAGACTTCATGTTAAATGTGTAGTAGCCTCCGAAATTAATTCAAGGTAAAATTAAATTAATTGAGTTAAACTAAACCTCATGTTTAAAGATTGTTCTTTGAAATGTACTGTACAAGTGTATTGCTCAAATGCACTTCACCCCAGATTCCTTATCAACCATCAGTCAATACTACATGCTAATTAGTATGCACCACGACATTTGAAATAACTACAGCCACAAAGTCAAAACAAAGAGGAGGCAAAATGCCTTAAGAAATTTTTCAGCCCCAACTTACCATTTGTACATCAATTACTCAGCCTGAATTACGTTGAATTTGGGATAAAACTTTATTTTTCTCCGATGCCTCCGCAGTGACGAAGAATCCAAAAACACAGAAAATTCTTCAAAACATAGTCAAAACATAGTCTTATTTATCCTCAGTCTTATTTATGCTCAGTACCATCCAAACACGTGCAATGTTACAATTTAAAACCCTTCCGCATAAATATTACAGGCATGCTACTTGTCCGTGTTTATGGGGAAGTGTTCCAAATATTACGGTTTTCGTAAAAATGATTATGTTTGGGAAGTACTAAGCATATGGCTGGATAAATGAGACTCGAATTATACTGCATTAGTTGCGTGACAGTGTGTAACATTTGTTTTAGTTTGTTTTGATATAATTTTGCTGTTATTAAACGTGGACCCCTAAGACATCAATTTGTCAAGAATTTTCTCAGTTTTTGGATTCTTCGTTCACAGTGGAGGCATGGGAGAAAAACAACGTTTTCTTCACAAATTCAACATAACATGGGGTACGTAATTGATATACAAATGGTCATTTGAGGGGTGAAGTATTCCTTTAATATTTTTTGCAAGATGTTCCTTGAGTTATAGCACCAATATCTACATTTGAATTTTTCTTTTCCTGCTGTGACAAGCTGCTTCATTTACTTTACACCCTGGATTGTGGATCAATAATGCTACAACTAACTCTATTATTTAGTCTATAACATATCAAAATTGGGGGATAAAACATGTGCATCACAGTATTCCAGATCTATGGCATTTGACCACAGCTACAAAGCTAGCTTTAAAGCGAGTGAATTAACAAATAAATACAAAATAATTGTTCTGCTTCCTGCAGGTGAAACTAAGATATAACAGCTGATGGTGGAGGGCTTGAGAAGGAAGCCCCTCCCCCACCAGAGGGATCAATGCACATAAATGGAAGAGGTCACAGACCTTTGACATCTCCTTTCAGCCGGGGGAGGGGCACAGGCCTTTGTGAGATTGGCTTTAATGATCCAATTGTCGACTGTGTCATGCACCTTCATACAGTACATACAGTTTGTGTCACATTGTGCTGCGCTCTGCGCACACTCCACCCAAGCTATGTCTCCATTTACTGAACAGTCCAGCCACAAGTGTGAGGAATTTGAATCAAAAATGTTGCCGTGTGTATCAGCTGCTGTCTGCATCCAGCTGCCTTGTTTCGCTCCTCATCACCCCCACATCTGTTTTAACCTCTTCTCCCATCTCTTCCCCTCCTCAGCCTCCTCTGCAGACCTTATCTGTGCTTTCCCTCCCTCCTCTTTCATGCTGAATTTTTTAAGAACGATCCGATCACTAAAATAAAGCCAAGGCAGGAGAAAATGACCGCTTTCTAAGATATTTTGATGAAGACGAAGCCAAACATTACGTAAATCTAATATCCTGGTTTTGTTTGAATGAACGGTTCAATATACACTCTCAACTGCAGACTATTCCCATTACTGCCTTTGAGTAAACATTAACCACATGTAGATCTGACTCCCTGCTACAGAAAGAAAAACATATAACCCCGATACTCCCATAACAGCCTGTGAATATTTGTTTCTCTATTATGAAAAAGCAAACAGCGGTGAACACAGTGTTCCTGACATTCTTGACCCTCAATAAAAAAGGACAGGTTAAAAGTTTACTGGCATCCATGCGGAACACATTTGGCTCTGCAGATCAGCACGGAGATGCTCTTTTATTTCTGATGCTCCCAGAAACAACCATAAAACACTGAGCCGATTTCAGTGCTCTCTATGACCTCACTGTAGTGATTAGCTAATTCTAATCTATTCTATACAGATTCTGATCAGCCTGCATAGCTTGACAGAATGATTGTGGTTTATATGTTCGACACTGTTACTACTAAAGCTTAATCATAGGATTTAATTGAGTTCTTTGTATATTGGATCTCTATTACTGTTTTACAATGAATGTCACAAAGTAGATTAACTCAATAGTCCATAAGTGCAGATAATACATTAAGATACATCAACAATACATCGATATTATGATATGAGATGAGATATTGTGTTAGATTTTGGATATCACAATATCCTGAGTATTGTTTTCCTGGTTTTAAAGGCTGTGTTACAGTAATATGATGTAATTTTATGACCTTGCCAGGCTGTTCTCACCTTTCTATTTTTTACATTTACCCACTTAGTCATTATATCCATTTTATTGATGATTATTTATCAAAAAATCTAACTGTGTAAATAATTTGCAAAAGCACTAATTGTCAACCCTACAGTATTGTCGCATATGGATATCGGCGTGTTTAGTCAAAACTATTGTGACATTTGATTTTCTCAACATTGCCCAGCCCTACTTATACTATACTTTAGTATTTCCATGTGATGACACTTTCTGCGTCCACGCCACTTAATTTATTTGACAGCTAAAATACTTTACACACAAAATATATGATCTATATGACAAAGATTATACACAACACTATATAAAACAGTTAGAATTAACTTCACCCCCAACAGATACAACATTAAAGATATTTATGCAACCATAAAAATAGTAAAATAACACGATGAATATAACAGGGCTAGACAATATATTGATATTATATTAGTACAAGACTAGATATCTTCTCTGATTTTGGATATTATTAAATCTAAGTGTTGTCTTTTCCTGGTTTTAAAAGCTGTTTTACAGTAAAATGATGTAATTTTCAGAACTTACCAGGCTTGTTATGTTTTGTTATTTGCTTTTACCTACTTTGTCGTTACATCCTCATTACTGATGATTATTTATCAAAAATCTCACTGTGTAAATGTTTTGTGAAAGCATTGATAGTCAACCCTATTTGCAATATCAATATCAAGATATTTGGTGGTTTGATTTTTACTGTATCGCCCGGCCCTAATAATAATAATATAGCACTCAAATAGCTCCGTTTTTACACAATGCATACTTTTACTTTGATATTTTAAGCACACTTTTCTTATAATACTTGTAAGTAGGATTTTGAAAACAGGACTTGATGTATTTTTAAACTGTACAGCAACTTTTTATAAGATCTGAACCAGATCTACCACCACTGGTATTTGATCACAATCACAGAGTGTGTTTTATGACTGAATCATCTCTCCATGTCAACAGAAGCGTGTGGCACAAGGACTATTTTTTTTTTTTCAAAAATGGTCCTGACTTCTGCCTCAGCAGTTTGATAAATGACCAGTATTTTAAGGACCACCTGTTTTCTGGGTCCCGTCACACTGCGCTCAAATAAGTGGGAAACAATAGCACTGATCTCTGTAGTCCGGATTTAGGCCCTTGTACCATCTGTACTCAGGATCAGAGAAGCCCACAGTCACTCAGGAGTCCTCTGAAAGGATCAAGAGAAGCATCTGCCTGAATTGCTGACCAGTCCCAGTGGTGTTTTTGTGATCTAAACTAGTACGGCGAATGATCTGTGAGGGTGTTTCATGTGAAAGATTTTGCTTCATTGATTAATATTTGAGATGATATGTCTCTGAGGCCACAGCAGAAACTGAAACCTCTTTGTTACTGACTGGATTGGTAATCAATCGCTATGTATGCCTTTTTGTTATGACACCAAATGAAAATCCCGGTGATCTATCACACGTAGTTTGTCATAACAGAGAGTGATAATTAGAGAGCATGTGAAGGAAAATGCTGGGTTTCAAATGAGCATGCATCTTCTTATTTCCCTCCGGAAAATAAACAGAAACGCTGAGGGCCAACTGAGCAGACACAAGGCGCAAACAGCGAAAGAGGAGTCCTGATAGTGGGGGAATAATGAGGGAAACTATATCAGTCTGTTACCCTGGTGACAATTGCCTTACGTCCAAATGGATGAGAAATCGTCATCTATCCCTAACTTGGTTGAGCTTTTTTTTCAAGAAAGAAATGGCATGTTGTATTTTTGGAAAAATCTCTCTGCCTCACAGCAGGTCTTCAGTGCAATACAACAACTGTGAATGAGACTGTGGCAAAAAAATAAAGGGAACCATTGATATAACAAGATAAAATAATGACAAAACAGCATGCTAAAAGGATGAATTAGGATTTTAAGAGGGCATCTTTTGGGAGTGAACAGGGATGAGCCATAACTACATCATTTTTAGTTTAATTTATCTCATTTTGGTTGATTATATTTGCTAAAGAAAACCTGCATGTGCTTATTTCTCATCAGTGACATGAAGTTAAAGTTAAACTATACCCAGCTCATTTGCCATATTCTCAGAGCCAATTTCTTACCCAAGTTTGAAAAAATAAAAGCTTAAAGATGCCACAATCGCCCACCGCCAAACCTCAACAGCTCAAGGCCTTCACAAAGCAACATGGGAAGGAGATGTCTCCTTCAAGGCTAAAGAGAGAAACCTGTCCGAGCGCAGGAGTGGCGTCACAGGGGCCTTACTTATCTCCTCCCAGATTAACTCCCAATTGTTCCTCGGGAACAAAGGCAGCCAGGGAGGAAACCAGCCCCCCGAGGGCCAGATGGTCAGCGTTCAGAGCCCCCTGACCCCTCCAGCCCTTGCCCTCTCCGGCAGGGCTGCGCGTGCTCTAGGTTGAGACAGGCCACCCAGCGAATTCTCAATCCACACCCCTGGTACAGAGCATGGACTCACATGACACTGTATGACATGTCCGATGTAAACTGTGTCGCTCTTTAGTAGAATTTCAGAGGATGAAGTTGCAGAGGACAACCATGAGTGTCAGATATCACAAAAATGCAGTGTAAATGACAACAATTTGGCTTTTAGATAGATTTCTTGTCATGGATACAGCTATTTTTTAACTCAAAATTCTGAATTTCTGTGCACCCAGAATAAAAAAATGTCCAATATTAAGATATTACAACAACATATGTTGCTGTATTATGAGCGAGCTTGCCGCATCTGCTAGAAATAAACTGTCCTGCTGCACTCTATCATATCTTCTAACATGCATGTAATTGTCATTAGCTCTGATGACATTTTAAAGGTAAAAAGGGGGAAGTGGAGAAGGGAGGAATGCAACCTTTGGGACAATAAACATGAGGAATGGCAGATTACATGAAGTCAAGACAGACTGGTTTGCCAGTAATTACAATGACAAACCACCAAATTCATCCCTTGGTCCTGTCCATCTGATATGACCTTATCTAAGCTGCTGAAGCCTGTTTCAACACCGAGCCTTAGGCAACTTTAACAGTATTTAACAAACATGCAAATTAGTGGACTGGTTCCAGATATACTTGACATGGCTGGTAACAAGTGACAGTGGCACTTTCAAAGATGACATGGAATAATAAAATCTGCATTTTGATGCAGCACTAAAACCCTTCGGATGTCCAGATAAATTGTTTGACTGCTGATCTAAAATGAACTGGGATTATTTACTGCTACAGATTTAATAAAAGGTTCCACATTGATACTCTTGTTACACTGCAAGAGACCTTAATTACTAAATAGTATACATACTAATTAGGCTATTAGATGTAGGTCGGTTGCACATACATTTGGACCCTGACAGCCACGATATTAGGCAAGGCTTGTCATTTGTGCAGAGAAAGTAATGAACAAGATGTTTTTTAAATGATAGCCTACTGATGCAGTATTTCAGAGCATGCACACACTCACTGAGAGACATTGCTTATCATTAGATTAGTTGCCTCTCGTTATACTTTAACTTCTCCTCCCTATAAAACATCAATAGTTTCTTCAGCAGAAGCTTTAACACCATTATTCATTCACTAATGAAACAAACTTAAAGCATCTGTTTGAGCCCCGCTGACGGACCCCGACACCAGCAGGCTGCAGCGCGACCCTCCTCCAGTAAGTGTTCCCAGCCTGATCGTGTCCATGATCGCCAACATGCTTCACCATGACATGTGTTTTATAAGCAAGTGTGGAGGTGCAGAAATAAAAGCAGCACGGAGCAAGCCTACCTTTATCCACACGGAAACACGTTACACGGCCATGTCCACGTAGAGTCGGGTCTGTGGGTTATATCTGCGTCCACACTGCTGCTGCTGCTGCTGCTCTGCCACAGCTGATCTGAGCTCCGCGAGGGAGCCGCCAAGTGACGTCAGGGAATTACTGTACGTGGCCTGATCCACCGTTTGGTTCAGTTCAGAGGAAGAAAAGTTAAGTTCAGGTTGTTGCTCCGATTAGTGGATGTAAACACAAAGGAATACACAACACTAAATGTTACAAACTTAACCAGTTACCTAACTGGCTAATTAACAGGCAAACCAACCAAAATTAAGCGTAACTGTGACGTAATATGAGGAAGAGAGCACAGAGTCACTGGTTACAGCCTACTACGCTGTGTATAGCACACATACTACATACTATTCTATGGACAGACAGTAAAACTCACTAAAATTAGGAGAGGAATTGAACAAATAAACTAAAGAAATAAATCAAACTTGCAAACAAAGTAAAAATAATGTATGAAGTTTTCATTTACTGAGATCTGAACTTTTGTTTGGTGTACATTTTTAATTTGTCCTAGCTATTTGGGATCACTAGGACCTATAAGTATAAAAAAACTAAACATTCTCAATGATAATAAAGTCCCAATGTCCTCAAACGGAACAACAATTAAGTCCCAATGTCCTCAAATGAGACGACAATAAAGTCCCAAAGTCTTCAGACGAAAAGATAATAATTTCTCAATGCCCTCAAACAAGAAGATAGTGAAGTCCCAGTGTTCTCAAATAAGACTATGTCCTAATGTCCTCAAATGAGACAACAATAAAGTACAAATGTCCTCAAATGACACAATAATAAAGTTCAAATGTCCTCAAACCAGTCCACATCCCAATGTCCTCAAATAGGACAACAATAAAATCCCAAAGTCCTCAAACAAGACTACATCTTAATGTGTTTAAACGAGACAATAGTGAAGTCCCAATGTCTTCAAATGAGACTTTGTTCCAATGTCCTCAAACAAGACAACAATTAAGTCCCAATGTCCTCAAATGAGACTATTTCTCAATGTCCTCAAACGAGACAACAATCAAGTCCAAATGTCCTCAAATAAGACTACGTCCCAATGTCCTGAAACGAGACAATAGTAAAGTCCCAATGTACTCTAACGAGACTACATCCAAATGTTGTCAAACGGGACATCAGTTGAGTCCAAATGTCCTAAAATGAGACGATAGTAAAGTCCCAATGTCCTCAAACGCGACAATAATAAAGTCCCAGTGTTCTCCAACTTGACAATAATTAAGCCCCAATAGCTTCAAATGAGACAATGATAATGTCCCAATATCCTCAAACAAGATGACAATAAAGTCCCAATGTCCTCAAAAGAGTACTTTCTAATTAACAGTGCCCACAGAGCTTGTTTTTGTTGCTAAAATTGGTCACACATGTTGCCATATCAAACCACGAACATTACTGGTCATGAATAAACTAGTTTCAACCATAAAATGTGATCAGATTTTGTAACTCGCTTTTGTGTCGGGATCAGAAATGGCTGCCATCTTGTTTTTACTATCATTAGATGGCACAAAAATATGTCCACGATCAAGGAAAACGGGTCTAAGTTAAGTAGAATGAAGTGTAAGGTCAGGTAAACCCAGAATGTGAGGGTCTCAGGAGGATATAGATGGGCATACCTACCTACACACACACACACACACACACACACACACACCTGTACCTTCATATACCTACCTACCTACATACCTACATACATTCAAGGCGGGGGAATAATGTATACAGTGTAGTATCCCGTTATTTTGTGTGGCAATATTGCATCAACATACATATGTCAGATGTCAGTATCTTATTATTTAAAATATATATGTTGCAAATACAAAGTAAACTTGTGGTAGCTTACTAGAATAATAAAATCAACTGCTCTTTCATTCCAATAGATACATGTTCCTGCAATTAAAATGATAAATGTGAGATGATCAGACTAAAACTCTGTGTTATTACACAAAAGCAGAAGTTTTTCCTTAATTTGAGGTTGAAAAGGGGGACTAAAATGCAATATATCGCAATATATCATAGGATATGTTACCAAAATACTCAGCATATTGCAAATATTTAAAATAGCAATAATATTTTATCATGATAATATGGTATTGGAGGGTGATTCTGATGATTCCCACCCCTAACAAACATAATACATGCATATTACCTGCATAAATAAACACACAAGATTCTTATTCTTCTTATTAGCCAACCTGTAAGATGCATTTTATTGTTTAAACTGCAGCTATAGGTATACACCCATATGAAGTTTCTAATTACACTACTCATTAAATAACCTGAAGTATTTTTAAAGTCTATAAGATTACAATATCTCCCTCTACTGGCAGAAATACAAAACTGCTGCATTGAGTTCAGCTGCATATTACATAGGTTGCACACGAAACATCTTTACAATAAAGACAATTGATGCTTATATAACTGATATTAATAAAAAAGTATAATTTTCCAAATAGCGTGTAACAGCAGGTGTCAACATGTCAACATCATTGGCCTCATTTTTCTGAACGCAGGTAAATTCACGTCATAAAAGTTGTACAACACCGCCCTCTGTTGGGTGACGTGCAGCATAGACTCAGAGACTCGGAGAGGATCGCTGCTGATAAAGAAAAAAAGAAAGTGTCAACAAACACGTGTAAAAAAAAATCACTACAGTTGTTTATTTCATATTGTTATTAAAGAGTTGCATTAAAAGTAGGAACAAAAAAGTGCAGCTTTTGCAAATAATAAACAGGAAAGAGAAATAAGCCACACATGAGACCAGCTGACATTCACCATTCTCAGGGGAGCATCAGGTCCTAGAAGCATTTCCTGTTCCTTATTTGTTCATTCAGAGAACTAACTGCGACAGTCATTAGACCCACGGACTAAACACTTACTTGGAAATGATATTTGCATATTACCCTGGATTAGAATATAATCTACTTTTTTTTCTAGCGCCAAAATGAGAACTGAAAACTACAAACTGAGAGTTCCAGTGAGATAAATCTCTGTGATCTGAGGATTAACCTTTTAAATCACTGCAGTATAAACTAGAAAAGATAATAAGCCTGTGGTGAGTGACCCTTAAAAATAAATATTGCAGGGGCTTAGTTGAGTTATGGTGACCTCACTGGAGCTGATAGCCTGTTCCTAAACCTCATGTAGTCACTAATGGCCTTGACATTTTATCTGTGTCTCACAACCAGACCAAGAGCACAGGTACTCCACATGAATCACATTCATTACTCAGTAAATAGAATAGAATAAAATAGAATATATGTGATCAATGAGTGTGATTAAACTGGGCCTCCTAAAATGTCCATCGTGTTTTTCCCTGCAAGGAGGACTACAAAAAAAAAAAAAAACCCAAACACCATATGTGCAATGTTTCTACTAGTTGTTTTAATTAGTAAATTTGTTTTTTTTATTGGTTTTAGTTAGGATGAAGATGATTATTGTTGGCCTCCCCCAACCCTCAGGGCTGGGCCCCAAAAATACATTTCCCTTTTTACTCCCATGCAGTTGGCCCTGTGCATGAATATGATCTGTAAGCATTTGAAACAAATGAGCATAGTTTTGGTCTCTGACTGAATAGAATAGAATAGAATAAAGAAGAAGAAGAAAAGAAATGGCTGAGCCTCTGAAAAGGTCCACTGTGTGTTTTTCCCTGCAACGATTGCATTAAAAACACACAAACAACCCAAACTATATATGGTTATCATTATGAAACAGGCTATATTTTCCTAAAGCAACATTTAATGTTTAGATTTGTTCTCTTAATAAGCAATGGTAAATATTTTGGTTCAAAGTCTTGATTTATATTGTTTATATTTAGGCTGATTATTGTTAGCCTCCATGAGCGCCCCCTGGTGTCTGGGCCCCAAAAAGCATTCTCTTTTTTACCCCCTTATGGCCGGCCCTGCACATTATGGTCTATAAGCATGAGGATAATTTCAGTCACTGAATAGAGAAGAATAGAACACAATGCAATACAATACAAGGAATCAGGCCTGCCCACAAACATGGCTGAGCCTCTTTAAAGGCCCAGTGTTTTTTTCCCTGCGAGTGTTGCATACAAAAAAATGCTTAAAGTCAAATATGGTTTTTATTGCTTATATTTAGGCCCCCTAAGCGTCTGGGCACTCCAAAAAGCTTTAGCCTTTTTACTCCCTTATGGCGGCCCTGTACATGATTATGATTCATAAGCATTGGTAACCCATGTGGATAATTTCGGCAACGGAAATAATAGTATAGACTAGAATTAAAGATTTAAACTTTGGGAAACTCTTACTATAAATATTATTTATGTTGTTCTTCTCCCTCTGACGGTAGCTTGTCAATGAGTTGCTCACATTGAGGAACAGCAACATGTTGCCATCATCATCCTGTGAACTCTTTGCTTTGAATGCGCCTCGGCAGGGCGCATGCGCAGTACTTGACATTTTGAAGTTGCTTCTCCGGGGTGTTTGAACAGGAAGGCGGACATGTTGGTCGGACTGTGGGAGAAAATCGGGCATCGTCTGCTGTTTTTTTTCCGAAAACTAATACACATCTAAACCCGGTTTATGAGCCTTCGATCATCTGAGAGATAAAGCAGCGAGGACGGGAAACAGTCGACAGTCAATGACAGTGCACGGGATGCAGCGGAAGGACTGCCGTTAAACGTTGTAACGACTCCGTGTTTAAACTGGTCGAAATTTGGAAGAAGCAGAAGTTTTTTTTCCCACCACTTCTACTTTTGAGCTGTCAGAATCTATTGTCGTTTTCTGCAAGGGCCGGGCACAGATATGGGAACGGGCCCGGACTAACCTGGCCACAAACTGTGCTTTTCAAACAGACGTTACATTTAACTTTTAATTGCCTTTTGTTTGGATGCAACATTTTAAGCCCTTATCCTCAGTGGCATCCTGCGGAGGCTGACTAATCTGTCGCCGCATTTATCTTTTGCCACTGAAGTTGTTTGCCTCTCATACTGGGAAAACATCTTTCGACTCTGAAAATGTGGCTTTTGTACATTCAACGCAACCTTAAACGTTTCATCGTCTGTGAGAGCTCGAAGAGAACGATGTATTTTCTTTGAAGTGCGGTGTAAAGTTCACACGAAGAAAGGAACATTTGGCTAGCTAGCTACCGCTGGCTGCTAAAGCTAGCTAGCCAGCCTTCTGCCTCGCCAGTGAGCTGTTTTTGTTCACAACCCAACATCGGGACTGAGTTTAACAGCAAAAATGTCTGCTGGGGAAAGTATGGCGGCTCGGTTTGAAAAAATCGATGCCATGTTGAAGGACCCAAAGTCAGAAGTAAACACGGATTGTCTTCTGGTAAGTTTGTAGCTTGCTAGCTGGCTAGGCAGCTAGCGAGTCAACCATTCGGGGTCAGTCTACTCCTTGGAGCAGAAATTCTTTCCGAGACCAACAAGTCGTCTCAATTGTCACTGAAGGAATGTGCTGATATTGACGCCGACAGGCCAGCTTACCTCACGCACCAATTCATCTTCAAACACCTGTTTGTAATCGTATATATATTAAGGATTTGCGAAAAGAAAACAACCAGCACTATGAAGCTCTGGTGTCCTGCAATCATAATCTCGCAGCCAGAAACAATGGATCTCTATTTTTTAGTGGTAATATTGATGTTTAACAGCGACCTACTGTAAAGTAGCTTCAATAACTTATTAAAAAGCAATGGTAACTGAACTAGACTGACAGATGGCAACCGTGTGTCTGCTCTCTACAACACAAACAGACTTTGTCAGAATATATTTGCTTAGGCAAGGTAAAAGAAAACATCTTACTAGATCCGATCACCTGTATTGGTTTTCTTGCCACCAGCTATAATGCTTTGTGATGTCACTGGTGTGCTTTTTTTTTTTTTTTTTTTTTTTTTTTTAAAAGATCACAAGGAAATCGCTGGTTAGGTGTGCTGTTTTGTCTAGATTTAGTTATCTAAGCTCCATTTGAAGGGATAGTGTTGCCTGCAAGCCTGTTGTAACCTGCAGGCCTCCAGCTGCATCACTACACCTGCTGGCTGGAGTTCGCCCAGGCTGCTTCCTGTCTATTGGTGACGATTCATGAAGTGAGTCTGCTGTCTGAGGAAAGAAGGCGGCTGCTGCCACGTGCTAAACCCTAAAGCAACACCTTCATAGGTTTTTTATTACATGCGGCAATCCCAGGAACTGACTCACCATGGAGTGGATGCCAACGGGATGTTGTTGTGTCAAGTGTTTGTTGCTATCAGAATCCCTTCAGCATGGATGACAGTGGCACTGAGTGTTTTCACAAGGTTTTGGCTCTTAGTGACTCATGGGAGTAGTTGCCCTCAGATGTTTAGTGTGATGAAACTAAGATTCATGTGATTGGATTGAACTTTTTGGCCTGGATTTCCAGGGATTTGCCTTGTCTTGGCGCCAAGTTTTGTATTTACAGATATGACTGAGTTTTTACTTAGGGTACACAGCTTGTATCTGATACTTGTACCTCTGAGTGCGTGTACAGTAGTTTCATTGTAATTCAGTCAGGTAGTAGTTTCACCTTAACTCATTCAAGTAGTAGTTTCGTTGTAACTCATTCAGGGGTTGTTCACATCAGGTTACATTGTTTGATTAATGACTCCTGTATCTTGGTTGTATGATATGGGACGTGTTAGCACACAGACTGACTTACTAAGCAAAGGAACATCAGGGAAGCAGTCTGTTTTGGGAAAGGGGCTTGTCCTAAAACCCCACCCACACACCCAACTTGAAGTGTTTGTGTATAGGCTGCTGTAGATAGCTGCCGTTTGAAAAGAAAACTTGCTTAGTCTCGTTGACCTCCCATCCTGTTGCAGAAAGAGGCAATTAAACTCACCTAAAAGTGCACACGCTCTGCATTTTTAATGGCAAAAAGCTGTGGGGACTGTTCCTGCTGGCAGCCGCACACACAAGGGTGTTGTTCCTCTTTTTTCCCCTTTCTGCAATCTTGCCTGATCAATGAATGGAGGCCTTTTGCTGAGGCTCCCTCTGCCACCATGCAACTCCACCCACAGCTTAATAAAATTCCATGCTAATCAAATAACCTCTTGTCTTTGACTGGCCCGGAGTTCCCTGTGTGTCCCAAAGCCATTCTGCACGTCTGGAGAGAGTTGAGACCAAGCAGGCAGCTCTGAGGTAGCTGGGTGTGGGCTCTTCTCTCTACCCATAAACCAAAATTATGTGGACTGAAGACTCATGTTTCTGAAGGCCGTGAATCAGGACATTTAACTCATAAAGCAGCCAACATGCTCGGCTATGAGTAATAGGTTCCATCAGAATGCACAATGCAAGCCTTTTACTGGCCATGTTTCTGTACCTGAGTCTTGAGCTGGCATTACTTTCCATTTGAAGTATAGCGCTGTTGGACTTATACTTTTTTCCCATAGAAACCTGGCCTGTGTTGTGTGATGGTGACATTTGGCCTGCACCTTACCACTCAGCTCTGGGCTGGCCTATTGAGCACAGTATTCCAACCCTGTCGCTGTTATCTTCACCCCCTAAATAAATCCTGCTTGGAGAGGAGAACGCCTTATCTGGATGGGCTGCCCCCTCCCTAATCATTGTGCTCTAGGCAGGCCTCTAACAGCCAATCTGAACAGACAGAATTCTTGACATTGTGAGGGGAAAGCTCACTGACATAAAGGATCTGAGCATTGTCAATGTGTGTTCTTCTGTTGGCAACAGTGTTTGCATCAAATCACTTTATCACAACATATGTCTGGATTGAACATGCTCACCTCAGTTGGAGGCTCTGAAAAGTTAGCATAGAGGAAATGGTACGTTTGTAAATTTATTTAAAAAAATGCTAAATAGAAATTGCTAGCTGCTTTCTGACTTAAGTGGTAGAGTCTGTAATTATTTGGTAAATTAGCCTGGTTGAGTTGATATGTTGAAACTTGTTTTACAAGGGCTTTGCCTCTATTTGAGATATATAAAGGCCTTCTGTCTTTGTTCTTACTTTGACACTTGGGGTGCGTTGGCCTCGCTGTGTTTTGATCCCTCTTTCATCTGCTATTTGGACTCTAAATCTGTAATAAGAGTAATTACAGGAAACCACAAGTCTAGTAAACCAGGATTGTGGACAGTGATTGACTGTGTGAACGCTGTACATGTTAGGGTGGATGCTGTTATATTTAAGTGATCTAGAATATCAGTCGAATATGCTGAAATGGCTGAATCAACAATGCTGTAAGTAGTACAGTTCATGTGGTAGTTTGCTGTGATACAAAAGGGCAAAATGAATTGTACAGACCAAGAAATGCTTTAGTAAATACATGACACAGGCTAACTAAGGGGTTAAAATCATATTTGCAGGTTAATGCCTGCCAGTATTTGCCACTCAAATTAGATTTCATCTCACAACAATATCTGTGTTGACTAACTGAAGGAGGTGCTCATTACTGCTAACCCCGCTCTTAATGGTGCTGTGTGGCAAAGAAGCTATGGAATAAAATTGCTAGTGTGAAACGTTATACTTGCTTATGTTACATTTTTTGCTCTTTCACCTCCAATTACAGTCCCATTGCCCCAGTCAGAATGTGGCATGTTTTCCATCTCAAGCAAAACTCAGCCCAGTTCTCAGAGTTTAGCCACTCAAAGGAAACTGTCTCATAGCAAAGTCGGGGTCTGGCTGTGAAGAACTTTTGTACAGGCAGAGGTGTGACAATTTTCACAACTGCCTGAATGATATGTCGAACCTTTTTACTGTAGTGCTTCCTAATTGCCTTGCGTCGTCAATCTGCTGTGGCTTAACTTGAGTAACAGCCAGAGTACAGTCAGTCCTTGTCTTGCCCATGGAGAGTGCCTGCCCTTGTTCTAGTGACCTTTGCCTTTAATGGACAAACCTTACTTTACCTGCAAGGTGTTGTCAGCGCTGATAATGCAGCTACAGTATAATCTGTTTAGGTTGATTTACAGTGCAGGCGGCCATTGTTTTCAGGTTATGAAAGAGCAGTTTAGTCACCTGCTTCTGCTTTGTTTTGTTGTTTCTCCACATATTCACTCAAAACAAAGAGTGTGCAGAATAACAACCTTTAATGCCAAATGAAGGTTTTGCATATTTCATTACACACATACACAGACCAGTTTCTAATAATTGAGGCAAATATGTAATAATATTATGATATCCAAGCCCAGCCTTGTTATTGTCAAATGGTACTGCAGCTGCCAGGAAACACTGATTTGTAAACTCATACTGGAGTCTTGGATGTTGCAGCATACTTAAATACACCACCATTTTTTTTTTTTTTGCAAAATGGTCCCTGATCCCAATAAGGGTATATGCTACAGTAACAATGATAAAGAGTAAAAGTGGTGGATTACCTACTTCAAGCATGCTATGATTTTCATAGCTAAAATATAGAAAACTACTAGTTTGGTCCTTGTAATGATAAATTGCATGTCTTTGAGTTGAAAAACATGTATTTGTGGTAATGGTTATTGTCAGCATCTGATCCATCCCTATTGTCAGAATGGTTCAGAGCTGTCAGTTGTAAACTGCTCTCCTCAGCTATTCAGCTATGGGAACAACAATTGGCTGAGCTATTTGTAGCTCTGCATTCCCTCAACTGACTGATTATGTGCAGGAATGCATACTAAAATGATCCAGTCTTTTAATAATGGAACGCTCTCTCCTTTGATTCACCCATTGAACTTTAAAGCCTCCTGCTTTTCTTTTATCTTATTTCTGAAGGGCTAGAGTCGTGGGTAGTTTGTCCAACTTACAAATATCCCCTGTAAAGATGTAAAGATGGTCGACGTGAGCCGAGTTGATGTTTAATAAGATGGTTATTTGCCGGGGCGAGGTCAGAAATCCTGGGCAGAGCAGGCAGGACAGCAGAGTTTTTGCTTGAGAATCCAGAGCCCAGTCAGTGGAAACACGTGAGTGCTCTACACTGTTGGAATAAGTCAATTATATTTTGACATGAGAGCATTTGTGACAGTGATTCTCGCTCACTGGGACCTCATAAGGAAATGGAATGCCCCTGTTTTGCCACCCCTGGGTTCACTGTCACTGCCATTTATCCAGTAGACTTGTTAGATATGCAGTCTTTCTAGGTAAGTGGGATTTTCTGTCAGTAGATATCAAGCACAAAAGGAGTTAGGATCAAGAACTTAGTTAAAAAAACATATCACAGAGAGCAAATCTCTCAGGGCTACCAAATTGCTATATCCCAAAGCATATGGATATGTATTTGCTTATATTTCCATTTCTATGTGAGTGCCTGTACCTGGACGTTAGCAGTGAGGAAGCATTGTGGTATTTCATGGTTTGAATGGCGTCATTGGTTTCTATGATCACATTTGTGTTTACACGGGCACAGCCTGCGATGGAACTGCCTTTATTTGCATGGCAAACTGAACTGGCTGTCTGCACAATTGCTCACATGTGGAAAGCATATTGTCTTAAAAAGGTGGCAGAAAAGGAAGTGAGAAGTAGGGCTCGACTTAGGCCAGTCCACATGCCTTGTGCTGGCATGCAGAAAGGGATGATGTGGCTGAGTCTCCCATGGAAATTTTAACTCAGACTTTAATGTCTGGAAAAGAGCTTGTGTGTTGTGTGTGGATTTCTCTCCCCTAAAGCTTAAAGAAATAATTGCCATATGTAATGTCAACCACTGGCTTGTGCGTTTTGTATAACTATACATTTTTTTTTCTACATAATTACCACATTTTATTATTAGGGTGATGAGATGGTTTTTCATATTATTATTTAGTAATCCCAGGGATGTGTCGCCCTCTGGCTGAAGCAGCATCAGCAGAAATAGGATAACATCGAGTCTTGCGAGCCTGGTTTGGTTTCCCACCGATTTTTCCCAAGACTGCCACAAAGTAAAACATAGCCTGTGGACCGCTACCACCCAATGCTTGTTGTACTTGAGTGACTTTTATGCATGGTTTTACTGTGTTCATAATAGTGTAGATCAGTGTGTTTTAAAATAGGGATACTCGTACCCCTAGGGTAGGGCTGGGCAGTACAGAGAAACTGAAATATCAATGTATTTTTGAACCAGTGCCTCAATATTGACATTGTAATATTGCAAGGTTGACTATTGCTGCTTTAAAAAACACTTGCACATTGAGATTTTTAGAAATCAGTAATGTGGATATAATGACCAAAGCCACTTTGACACGCACTGCAAACCTGGAAGCATGTAGACATGATCCAGAGGTATGTGAGCACGCAAATGTCTGAAGCAGTTGGATTGGACATTAAACTGACTTTACCCTGCCAGCTCTCAAGTACAAAAACCATGTAATGTCCGCTTGAGCCCATATGTGAACAGAGCTGGCAATTGTCCGGAAGATTGACAGCGAGCAAGTGGGTGTGTTGATGACGTTCTTATCATAAGGCTGGCATAAAACTGGAGGAAAATAAACATCTGAGGGCGAAGAAGAAAGGTCATTTATAAGACAACAGCAATGAATATGTCTAACTGGAGAGATGACGAGATTCAGGAACTTCTGTAGGTAGGCTGAAGCCAAAATCGCCACATAACTTAAAGGAACAGCAAGACTGTTGTTCCTGACCAAATTACTAATTTGCTTTGTTATAGCAGTGTAATCCATGTCATGTCCTGCCTCCTGCACACTCTACTCAGGCATCACCCTTCGCCTAAAACAAATGGAGTGTTGTCAGTAGGTGAGAATGCCTCTGATACAGACAGTCTCAGGTACGTAGGAGTACTGTAGGAGAAACATGAGATTGTATAAATAAGTTAATTTAAAAAATATCAGTCATGCACTATTCCTAAAATAATGTTGTCACTAAATTGCAAGTGGTACTTATCAAGATGAGGCTGTGTAGTGCAACAACAATGCTGTCTTAGTGTTCCCGCATAGTGAGAAGCACTGGGGTAGATTGTTAGATATTTTGTATGTTCTATTTTAACCGTAAATATTCTCACATGCTCTTGCCTGGTTGATTCAAGGCTGTCCCCGAAGTCTCAGAGGCTGAAAGCTAGATCCACATACATTTAATATTTAGACCCCTGGTGTATTGCTATTTATCTGCACTAGTGTAGCATTTTCTTTTCCATTTTGTGCTGCACATTTTTATCATTGATGCCTTTTTTCCCCCTCTTCTGTTTGACTGGAAAGCAGACAAGCTCCTTAGGCCTTGGAAATTTCAGAGTTGCAAGAAGTGCAGTAGAAGTGCTTATCTAGGAACAGTTTCACCTCTGGAAATTACTCTGAATTACTAGCTAAGAAAGAGCTTTGTCAGAGATCCCTGGACCATCAGTCTCATATTAGTTAGCGTAGCCTGGAGCTGATTTTGGGATGAGGCATGTGTGCGCTACTGGCTGCTCTATCTGGACCTGCGGCAGAGTGGTTTAAAGCCAGATAGTGACAGATGATTTTTGGTCACTGACCCTCAACCTTGATGACCATAACAGTCGGCAATAGCTACTTAGGTTTCATACTTGTACATCGAACCTGATGCCTTTTTCTGTGTGTCTAGCATTTTTAGGCAAAAATGCAGTTTTCTTTCTATGTGGTTCCAGTGCTGCTGCTTTTTATGGGCAGGTAAATATACAGATACACTGATGTATGATGCATTTAGGTACACCTCTTAGAGTTGGACAATATGGCTACACCGTGAGACAATACAAGTTTGTCTACAGGTAGAGATTTTGGTATACCGTTTGTACCGTTATTGCTATCACTTTAATACCCATGTATGACCATTATAGGTATTGCAAATCAGTGAGCAGGAATAACAGTGTAGCAAAAAATGATTTCTCCAGTATTTGATATGGTGGAATAGCCAAAACAGGCACTTAATTCATACATAGTTTACTGAAAAATTGTTATAATCGCTATATATTAATAAGACAGCTGACACTGCAGCAGAAATGCAAATACTGAGATTTAAACCTGAATCAGTGCAATACACTCTTACTGCTGCAGATTGCTGATTTGATGTTGTACAGTTTGTTCCTTAAATTTGACTTGTTCTGTTCAGCAGTTAAATCCTTGATTCTGTTTTCATGCTGCAGTGTTTCACTGTCCAAACCTGGCTCTTTTGTCACACTGCTGTTTCAGTGGAAGACTCGTAGCGCGGCTGTCTTCCGATTTTTCTTTGTTTTTTCCTTCATTTGTTCTACTATAGGACTAGCCAGCCCCACATGCACCAGCCCTCCACTCCCCTCCTCCTTTCCGTCATAGCGTTAGGCACTAGCGCTGATTGAAAATAAGGCTCACTATGTGACTCTGTGCTTGGGATGGATTTTTTTTTTCCTCCCTTCCTTCACTTTTTGTTGAGAACTTGTTTGGCCACATACCTAAAATAGCTCTCTGACGTGTACAGTCCTGTTAAGGAATGTTACTGTGGCTGTCCAGAGTTCTCTGCGGCAGGAAGTTATGCAAACGTGCATTGCTGAGCACAGAGCCTTGTGATTAGGGTCCTGAAGGACTCAGTTCTTCAGCTTTTTTTTTTTTCCAGCCCAAGCTGGCTGGATACTGTATGGCCAACAAGGCCCCTTTTTTCTCCCAGCCTATGGTCTGTCTTGTGTAAATTTTCCTTCCTGAAAGTTGACTTTAATTTTGTCTTTTGAGGAGATGACGGCTCTCAGCTCAGCCATGTGCGTTGATCACAACCTACCCTGTCATTAATTTCCCACATTCTGTCTACGTTGCTTTTGTTCTTCCCACCCGCCATTCTTCACCTCCCATTTCTTCTTTTCCCCTCCCATCTTGCTTTTTTCCCTGCTTCCACCCATCCCGCAGGGCTGGAGGGGTGGGGGGGTGGGGGGGGGGGTGGCCCTGACCTCCAGAAGCGGCAGAGTTACTTAAGAGGATTCCTCGCCTTGTCTGAGCTGCTGATTCACCATGTGTCATCATTGTTTTGCTCAGATGCAAAAAGGAATCCTCTGAATATTTAACAGAACATCATTCACAATACAGGAATGACAAGATTCTTGCGATAATAGCGACTTCAGAGACTAATGTCGCTCATGTCAGCAAGTGAAAAAATGTTCTTAATTAAATATTTTACAGGCAGATAAGCACCATTATCTCTCTCTTACATTTATCTCTTAACTTTGAAGAACTGTAGGCTAAGTGACCCGTGGCAGAGAGTCAGGAGTTGCTCAGTTTCAACATCTGGTTCACACCCGCTAGAGGGAATGCATAACAGTATGTTGTGTTCAAATGCTTGTGTGCCTGACTTCTTTCAGCCATCCTGGATTATGGAAGATTAGATTAAATCCAGCTAGTAGCATTTATGCTCCTGCCTAGCCAGAGACAATCGAGCCTGTAATGTATGTTTGTAGCTCTTGGAATTCCACTGCTGTAGCTGTAACATCATAATTTGAAATAGGTATTTATGCATGTTCCTTTTTAATTTTATTCATCGACACCATCATTCATCACTCGTGTTTACAGCTAACAGGGACGATGCTGTTCAAGTTGTCATGAGAGGGGTTCTAAGGAGAGTCAGTGGATGTTGCAGCACTGTTTACTTCACTGTACACTTATTAACCACCATGTTGCTCTAGTCATCAGACATATTTCATAACTTCAGTTACTTGTATATGAATCTTTGTGACTAGGGTGAGAAGTTCTGCTTTTCGTCATCCATCCTAAATCTACCTTTTTTTTTTTTTTTACAACAGCCATCTTTTATGTTAAAGATGCTCTAAATGACATTCTGAACAATAATATAGCACAAAACAATTATTTGTTCTGTAAAGATGTCCTGAGCAGAGAATGAAGTCACTCACAAAGTTCCCACTTTGTATGTTGATATCTTGGCCTCTCCGTTCTTTGTTGTGGTTCCCAGTCCAGCTGCACATGCATGGTAGTCTGTGTGTGAACCCCACTGGCATTATTATTTTTCCCAAGCATGTTCCATTAAGTCTGAAACACTCTTAGGAAAAAAAGGTGTGCATCCAGCCGCTAACTAATCGCTGCCTTACGGCTAATAATGCTGTCCCGACTCATGGTGGTGGGATGGCAAGTATATGTAATGGCACTGATGCTAAAGGTTAACACTGTCAGCTCTGTCGGCACTGTTGTTGTTGTTGTTGTTAGCACTGTTCATTAGCTGCCGGCCCACCTCCATGTAGAGAGCGGTGTGCAGACAATCCAGGCCCAGACTCTGAATCATAGATGTGCTGTGAGGGTCGTATACAGCTCCTTTAAGCTGTCGAACTGTGAAACTTTTTTTCACAGTGTCCATGTTTTCTTGCTTCAAGGTTTTCCGCAGTATGGCTCATAAATGTGTTTCTGGTCTGCAGCTGAGTCAAGCTCCCAGACATAATAACCTTTCTCAGAATGCATATGCTCTCCTGTGCAGATGTACACTTCCAGCTGTCTGAATATCAGTATTATAACACTGACAACAGTAAAACCAGACGTGTTTCCTTAGATTTTTGGCAGCTTGATTTGTTATAGTAAGTGATGCTGCAGCTTCTTATAGAAACAATGAGTGCTTGAGATTTCAGTTCAGCCTATTATTTGTTTGAAATATTTGTTCCTAATAATTCCTCACATATATTTACAGATGCATGGCATGCATTTTAAAGATTTTCTGCCAGCATTACAACAATTATTTTGTGAATTTAAATTGCCCTCAGGCCCATGGCAGGCAACATGCAAGATAAAATACGGATATTTGTAGTAAGCTAAAACTCTCCTAGTTATTATTAATGTAATCCAGTCTGGAAGCTCTCCGCTAGCTTTTTGCAGAACTCTGTTTAAAGCTGTTCTTCAGAGGCCAACTGCCTGACAGGACGCTGTATTTGCTTTTAACGTGTTGTGTGTGTGATGTTGCTGCAGTGGTAGACACTGCAGCTTTGTTTGCCTGCATGTTAACCCTTTCTCCTCTCTCCTCAGGATGGCTTGGACGCACTGGTGTATGACCTTGACTTCCCTGCCCTGAGGAAAAACAAGAGCATTGACAACTTTTTGAGTAGATGTAAGTGGCTCACATAATGCTTTTCCTCCTGTGTCTTCCTTTAACGATGATCAGTCCATGTCTTCCACTTGAACCATTTGTGTTTGCAGACCCTGTTACATACGGGTTTAAGCCCGGGCTCAGAAAAGGAGGCTGTTTTTGGGTCACCGCCTCTATGTAGGCTTGGACACAATAGGTGTCTGCTGCTTAGTGTCCCCAACAAAGAGGCTTTCATAAATGGCTGGTGACCCACATGATGCCGATGGTGATGGCTTCTCTTTTTTTCGCAGTGCCCTCAGACTGGGGAACCCCATAACTAAACTACCAATCACAGGCAGACAGTGAGACTAAACCTGTCTGTCCTTGATAGATCTAGTATTACTACCCAATTCTAAGCATTTACATTTGGAGGGAATGGCTGCCATCATGTTCAAGTGTTTATCTCAGAGCTTGTTCTAAAGCCAGCAATGTCTGAGGTGGGGGCAGAGCATCAGTTTTATATTGTGTGGATGTGTCTTTAATTTCCTGAACTACATATATACAAACATATATAATTTACCAGAACACCCACAACCAAACTAAACAACAAATGTGTACTCCTACTGCCTCTGTTATAAGGGAGCACATTCGCCTTCTCTTTGTGGCATGTTTTTTAGCCTTTACTTTTAATTTTCCTCTGTTTGTCAAGAATACTTTTTCATTAAATAAACTTTCCACTGGAATCTATTGAGATTCATGTGCAGCACTGATCGGGTAGTGACAGCTTTCATGGGGAAATTATTGTAGCAGCGTTGACACTGTGACAAATCTGTGCACCTCCACAGCAGCATGTGCACAGATTTTGCATGTGGGCCTGCTGTCATTAGGCTTGCAACAGCAATCCATTATACTGATGCTTTTCCAATAATCAGGTATAAAAGCTGTTAAACTGTAATGACTTTAGTTAAGGTGGTAATGAAATTAGTGTAGAGGAGGAAATGCAAATGATTTGGGACTTTCTATCAGCTTGAGGAAAACAAAAATTCACTGTTTCATATCTGATGATCAGCCCAGCCCAGTGTAAACCCCAGGGCTAAAACTGCCATTAGACATCTCCTCAGTTACTCTTGATACAGCACTTTTGTGTGTAGCAGCCAAGTGTTGGAAATGCATTGATGGATGTAGACTAATGGACTAGCTGTCTTGTGAGACAGCTATTCCTCAGTACCATGCATCGCCTAAAGGGCTCTTTACTCTGAATTCTCTCCACCATGCATTGTGCTGTGCACCCCGATCACATCAGCTGATTGCTCTGCTGTATGTATGCTGCCTGGGACCTACTGGAAATAATCCGCCTCCACCCCCACACACAGTGTATCTCTGTAACAGCAACATAAAATCCTATTTGTACCATTTCTAAACATGGTTTAAGTCTTTTTGGTCCTCTGGGATTTTTCGTGATCACAGTGGAAATGACTCACTCTTAAATGTTCTTATTCTAATAACTCAGGCCTTGCTTTTTATTTTTAGATCTATTGAACTTGCATGCCCCCACATCCCCCTTTTCCATGACTTCCAGTGCCAGTTGTGACCCATGTGAATTGAAAATTATCCCCCCTAGTTCAGCTATGACCAAATTTGGCTGAACAGTGAATATTATCTCCCCAAAGGGAGCTAGCATTGTTACATCAGGGAGAGGCCAGCTCTCAGTAAGCAACAAACTTTCCCTGAACAGCCGCTCTCAGCTGTGCAGAGGCGCTGTGAGCTGTTTCTGATCTGTTTGCCAACAGGCTTGATGTTAGTACAAAAGTCAAGCTCTGCTATATGTGGACATTACGTGACACCTAAATGATGCTGGCTAATAAAAACAGGGTAGCACTGAGCTGATCTTCATACAAAAAGCATCCACTGAAAACTTTATTTTAGTCTCTCAGGCATCTTATACTGTATCGACTTGAAGAATAAGACTTCTCTTAAAGGTCAATGCAACAACTTAAGCTTCTATACTTTCTATTTTCTATTAACATTCGTCTTTACTTTTTTTTTCCAGATAAGGAAACCATTAGTAAAATTCGTGATCTACGCATGAAAGCAGATGACTATGAGGTGGTTAAAGTTATTGGGAGGGGAGCATTTGGAGAAGTACAATTGGTAAGAATGCCATTTTGTGTGTGTTTGTATATTTTTTAATAAAGCTGTCTATAAACCTTTAAGAAAGTTGCAGAAATATAACTACTATAGTCCATATTTTGTTTTTATTAGTTCAAAAATGATATAATATTCAAAACCTTTCACCTTTTCCAGGTCAGACACAAAGCCACATCTAAGGTATACGCCATGAAGCTGCTCAGCAAATTTGAAATGATCAAGAGGTCGGACTCTGCTTTCTTTTGGGAGGAGAGGGACATCATGGCTTTTGCCAACAGCTCGTGGGTGGTGCAGGTATGATGATCTTAAACCTATGTAACCTAGCGTTTAGGGCACTCATACAGAAACCCAAGCCTTTTGTGTGAGTCTGAAAATAATAAGTAAAGGATTTGTTTATTTTTTAATATATTGTTTTAAGTAATTATTTCTTCTCTTTTCTATTCTGCAGCTCTTTTTTGCTTTCCAAGATGACCGCTACCTCTACATGGTGATGGAGTACATGCCGGGTGGCGACTTGGTTAACTTGATGAGCAACTATGACGTCCCAGAGAAGTGGGCCCGCTTTTACACGGCTGAAGTTGTGCTTGCTTTGGACGGAATCCACTCAATGGGCTTCATTCACAGGTAAAAGCAAAACCTCTCCCTGTTCCCAGTCTCCTTTGTGTTTGTTGGTTTGGTTTTCAAGTTGGCTGAAGTCAAACACTTTGATGTGAGTCATTTCTGATGGAAAATGCTCCAGTGTTTCTTACATCCGTGAGGTCCCTATAGTTTCGTAATCTGTTGGGAATTGCCAGTGACACCTTGTTGAAAGTGAATGTGTAAAATCACTTATCTTTTATGGTTCTTGACAACTGTGAGTTATGCAGAGGGATCTAGGAGGTGTGGTGGCAAACTATGATCTAAGGGGGCTTTGTAATAGGCAGGAAGTCTAGGGTCAGAGGAACCCTTTTAGCGTAAATGCTACTTACTTGCTAGTGTCCTAACTATAGGTGCCACGCTGCATTACTGCTTGTTTTCAAAAGCAATACTTTCCCAACATTACAGCATCATATATAATGTGTTTTTATCCCCCAGTTTAATGTCTATAATTTCCACCTGTATCTCAAACCTGTAAAAGACTGAACAGTGAATTGTAACTGCTCGCATTGTTGTCTCGTTCTTGTTAGCATTGATTTATATGAGACTTAAATTGTCTATTAGTGTTGCCTCTGTTTGGTTCAGTTCAGCTCCATGATGCTGCCTGTACATCTGTAATATATTCTGGTGTAGTAGGAGAATCAGTCTCTGTGCTGGACAGTGCCACATTTATATGATATCATTTCTATACACACCAGCTGTGTTTTTTTTCCTTTTATTAAATGGCTGCTGATATACTCTATACACTAAGCTCTGTGTACAGCTGCGATGGTGGGAAATTCACACCGTGACATTTGTATTAAATAGCCCTCTCGCTGTTTCCCATTAGCTTGCTGGAAGTAGTAGCGCAAGGAAATTTTTAGAAAACATAAATTCTGCTCTCTCAGTTCCCAGCCTCCTTCATACCTCATTACATCTCACCTAGCACTGCAGAACACTGCGGCACCCTCACACACTTCTAATTTGGAGAGCTTTTTTTCCAAGTGGCACCCTTAAGCAGCTCTAACCTTAACTGTACACACAAACACAGGCAAAGTCCTCTAGTTTTCTTGTTATATGCTTGATGTATTGTTTGTGCTTCGTATACGTGTCTGATATCACCGTATTTTTGCCTCCTCAGGGACGTGAAGCCTGATAACATGTTGCTAGACAAAGCAGGCCACTTAAAACTGGCAGACTTTGGGACCTGCATGAAAATGAACAAGGTATCACATTTATTTTCTGTCACAATAATGAATGTAATCACACCACAGACATTATTAATATTTTAAGTATGAGATTTTTTGTGGTTTTATTGATTATTGAGGTACATGCAAAACATTGTAATACAGTTCTTTGGAAAAGTATTGAAATTGTAATGATTTTTAAAAATATTTTTCCTCCTTAGGATGGTATGGTACGATGCGACACTGCAGTGGGAACTCCAGACTACATTTCGCCTGAGGTACTGAAATCCCAAGGAGGAGATGGCTATTATGGCAGAGAGTGTGACTGGTGGTCAGTGGGAGTGTTCCTGTACGAAATGCTAGTTGGTGAGTTTTTGATTAAGTGTTTCCTGTTCAGGTTACTGTTAATTAAATTATACCTGTCTCTTATTAACAGTGTGAAGTTTATGTCCCGTAACAACAAAAAACCTGCATTATTTCTGCCTTTCTCTCCACTATAAAACAGTAAAATGAGACTCTGAAGTTTTCCTGTATATATATTTTTCATGTTCAGTGTGTATGTCCCTGTTTGCACCTGGTATTATCATGCATCTTGGGTGATTCAGTTGTAAGTGGACAGGTCTAAGTCTGTGTGTTAACACATTAGAAAGTGTCTCGAGTGACCACTTGTGATCGTATGTCACTTCCCCGCGTCATATGCAAATGAACGCCTGCATCATTCATGTTTGCTAAGGCCAGATGCATTGTTGTTTTTGACCGGCGGGAGGCAGCAATGCATTTGCTGTGCCTAGTGTCCTGGAAATTAAAAGAAGAAGAAGTGTACTTCCTGTGAAGAAGAAGTTTGCAAAGACCTTGGTGCATGGCATAGGCATATTCTTTGGCATGTCCAAGGCTAAGCACTACTTCGTCTTTTATTGTTGAGCCTTTTTCTTGTTGTATCGCACTTAAAAATGACGCTGTTTGCATGCAAATGTGTGCGTACTTCCACCTACACAGAGGACATTAGCTGTGAAGGCATTCCTTCATTGTGGCCCAAGACACATGAGTGTACACACTGCTGAAAGAATGTGGCCATATGCAGCCCAGACCTCCTCCAGATGTGATCTGAGCGATCAGATCTTAAGATGCATTGAGGATGCATTCACACCTGTACTTACAGCTAACCACTTGTGATCCAGACAACTAGGATGCACGTTAATACCAGGCGTAAACAGGACCTGTATGTGATGCAGTTTGTTCTTACTGTTGACATATCAGTAACCCATGGCTCTTGTTTGTCTTCTTTTGTGTACAGGCGACACTCCTTTCTATGCAGACTCCCTGGTGGGGACCTACAGCAAAATTATGAACCACAAAAATGCCCTGACCTTCCCTGACGACAGCGATATCTCCAATGATGCCAAGAATCTCATCTGTGCTTTCCTGACTGACAGGTTAGATAGTGGCATACTAAGCACTGGATTCTGAAGTGGGTCCTTATCATAACACCCCTTCCTTGTTTAGGCATTGATTGTTTTCCAGCTTAGAGGGCCCTCAGTGGAAAGAATCTTGGTTGACATGTAATAACATAGAAGATGTGTGTCTTTGAATGGAGATATTGAAGGACTGCTTCTGCTGGTGTTATGAAAATGTACACAGAACTATTGAAATGATCAAGAATCAAGCTAAGCATGTCCTCTCTGACCCCCCCACAGAGAAGTTCGACTTGGCCGTAATGGTGTAGATGAGATCAAGAGGCATCCTTTCTTCAAGAATGACCAGTGGACATGGGAGAATATCAGAGAGAGTAAGAACATCTTCCCTGTTACTGGTTATACTTTCACACCTCCCATTGCATTTGGCAGTCTGCTCACTATTACTGCAATGATGTAGCCAACGATCATGTTTTCCATTTGACCTACTACAGACAGTTGCAGGAAATTCTTGTAGACGAGCCATTCATTCAGTATCCTTTCCAAGACTAAACGTGATTCCTGTTCAGGGGAATAATTGGCAGCACATCGTTTTTGAGGCCAACGGCGGGGAAGCAGTCCATGGCAAATGTTAATGCGCCGGGATTGACACTGGAGCAGAGAGAGATTAGAAATGTAGGGCTAAATCCAGGAGCTATAGTCAGTTCTTTAGTGGCTTTATATTTAATACTTTACTAGGCTGAAGTCAGCACTTTGGTGTTGGCCACCCCTGTCGTTCCACTGGCTGACCAGCTCTGCTAGCTGGCTGCGTTCCCTTGTTTTAAAGAGGGTTTCAATAGAGATCTGTGATCCAGAAAAATGCTGCAGAGGAAAGTGAAACACTTGTTTCTGTGTCTCTTATCTGCCTGGAAGGTCATAGACTTCAAAATACAATCATGACAGATACAAAAAGAAAAGATTAAGTCAAAATAATAGAGGCAGAAGATGAAAAATATGTTTTTAAAGCTGAATATGAGCATATAGATTAAAGATATACTTTTATTAATTATCAATAATTAAATCTTGGGCTTGTTTTGCTGCTGTTTTACTGACATGTACCAAACTTTAACTACATTACAGAACATTATGAACTTAGGCCTCACTTCCACTGCGTGGTTCGGCTCAACTCAGCTCACTTTTGGTACTGGGTCCTTTTCTATTTTCTTCTCCCACTGCGGATAGTACCCCCTCAGTGTAGGTGTAATTTTCAGCAGGTCGCTATTGCAATGCAGTATGAAACTGCTGGGGCATCATTTTTATTGTGACACTTGCTGAATCCTCTCATTGGCAGTCAAACAGAGAAACGTTTACACTTCATCAACTGTGTGGCATAGTTTTTTTACAGGCTGACATTTTTTAAAACCTGGCAGGACGTTTAGTGTTGTGCAAGTGATGATACTCTGTGATCAGTCAATGATCTGCAGTGTTTTAACTCCACCTTTTAGTATCAGCTCAGGTTGCTTGAAACTACGACCAAGGTGGTAACAAAAAAAGTATCAGGTACTACCAACAACTTTAGCTAATAGAGCCGCGCCATACCGTGCAGTGGATGCAACATTATATTGATGTTTTCTCTAGTGTTTGTCCCCGTATTCAAAGACTTGCCAATTATGTTGGGAGTGTCCTCGTAACTGGACTGTGCCTTTAACAAACACTGACTTATTGTCCATAATGACCTGTGGTGGCCTTGTTTATCTTGTATCATCGTTAATCTTCCATCTTTTCATGCCCTGTGTAGCGGCTGCCCCAGTAGTGCCTGAACTGAGCAGTGACGTCGACACCAGTAACTTTGATGACATCGAGGAGGATCGGGGAGAGGAGGAGACCTTCCCCATACCAAAGGCCTTTGTGGGCAATCAGCTTCCCTTCGTAGGGTTTACTTACTACAGCAGTCAGCAGTAAGTCTGCCGAATGATTACTTTGACTCTAAATTGTTCACATAATTGCATGCAAATAAAAGCGCTGGATGACGTGGTGAATTGTTCAGTCAATATTTCATGTCTTGAAGTGACTCGTGACTTTAACAGCAGTCCGTAGAGTGCACCGTTTTCATGGTAGAATCAGTTTGTCATAGTAGACATAGTTTGAATACCTTATTTCTGAGCAGATATTACAGATATATATCAGCTCCTGCTTACCTATAAATGCTCCTGTAATTTAATACATTGTTAAATATAGTTATTTCTTTCACTGTTGACTTTTATGATCATGTATCAATAACAAAACCATTTTTGTTTCCAGCCTTTTGCGCAGCTCCAGTGCCAGCACAAAGTCCAGTGACAAACGTAGCAGCTCCACAAAGGAAGACAAGAGTCATGTGAGTAGACAGCTGCTTTTTTTTTTTTTTTTTTGTAGTTTGAGATGTAGAAACAGCCAATATTCCATCTCCTCTTGCGACTTCAAATTCTCTTAATGCAGATCAAAAGTTATTCATTGTGTGTTTTAGTTGGAGAACCTGCAGAAAAGGATCTACCAGCTGGAGGAGCAGCTCCACAGTGAGATGCAGCTGAAGGATGAGTTGGAGCAGAAATGCAGGTACGGAGCAGAGCTTTCAGACACAGTGCCGGTGTGTTAATCTTAAAAAGAGTAAACCAGACTTTTGTACACAGCAATGTTCATCAGTTTTTCAGTTCAGAGACATTCAATGAAGTAAAGTAATCTTCTCAAAATCTGTTCCCCGCAGGACATCAAACACCAAGATTGACAAGATCATGAAAGAACTGGATGAAGAGGTTAAATGCTTTTTCTTTTTTTATCTTTTAACATTCTTTTTATGGACAAATAATGAAATAGTGACGCTATAAAATGATTGGCATCTACAGCTTTTGTTTTATAATACATTCAAACAGTGTGATGCTAGAATCAAATGATGAACTTAAATTACAGTATAAAATCAGAGGTTAGATTAAGCGTTGGTTCCTTCCTGCCACATCACAGCTGCTCTGTTCCTTGCCACAGGCAAACCTGAGGAAGAGTGCAGAGGCCAGCATGTCTCTGCTGGAGAAGGACAAGATCATGCTGCAGCACAGATTCACTGAGTACCAAAGAAAAGCTGACCAGGAGGCAGAGAAGAGACGCAATTTGGAGAATGAGGGTAAAGATAATGAGGTGCTGCTGACGTATGATTCAGACACTGTGCAATTAAAGTGTAATTGCAGAGTGAAGCGCGGAAGCAGTCAGTATTTGAACATAGTTTTGTTGCATGTTAATGCCCCATCCTCTCCGTATCATTTGATCTGGTCATGACATAGGCCCCAGATGGATTAGCTGGTATCCTGGTGTGACCTTCATCCTGCTCTCTGCTACTACAGATCTAGTTAACTGTTAAAGCAGGCACATCTCTGTCTGACTTTCACATTGATTTTCAAGCAATAAGCTGTTAGACTTGATATGCTGTGCATGTAATGTAACTTGATTTTTTTTCCCTGGAAATTGGGGACTGTCTTTGGGGTTGAGCTTAAATGAACCCTGTCTAATTTATTTTTCATCTGTTTTTTTCCTAGTGTCGACTTTAAAAGAGCAGCTTGAAGATATGAGGAAGATCAGCCAGAACTCTCAGGCCTCAAATGACAAGATTGTCCAGCTGCAGAATCAGGTATACAATAGACTCATACACACAGACACACTCAGGTCAGTCTGGACGAGAGGAGGACAAAGCATTACACTCAATTTTCCCCTCTGGTCCTCTCTGTTTCGACTGACAGATGGAAGAGGCTAACGACCTTCTGCGTGCGGAGTCGGACACAGCGGCGAGGCTGAGGAAGAGCCACACAGAAATGGCCAAGTCAATGAGCCAATTGGAGAGCTTGAATCGCGAGCTACAGGAGAGGAGCCGTGCAGCGGACGGAGAGAAGGCCCAGCTGGAGAAGGAACTCCTGCTACTTCAGAGCAACCTGGAATCAGAGAGGAGGAACTACAGCCTGGGCTCTGAGGAGATCAGGGAGCTGCAAGGTGACCCACTGACACACAAAAGAGGACACTGATAAACGCAAATCCAACACCAGAGTGTCCGCAGGTCTTTAAAAAGTCTTTTAGGCCCAGAAACACCAAACCAACATCAAAGAAAAAGAGGCGATGATAGTTGGCTACTGCGTCACTACACGTCTCCTGTATCTCAGCCAAAAAATTGCCTTGAACACACTTCAAAGACGACAGCCGATGGTCAGCTAGCACGTACATTCTTCGCCTGCATGAGAGGAAATAAGTCTTCATACCAGCAGGCGGCTGTAGTCTGTATTGGTCATTTAAAAGGGGAAACCGGAAGACCGGCAGGACGCATTCAAGACGCTAGTTAGCCAGTTAGCACACAACACAACCTGATGTTCAAAGAACAAAGGATGTGTACTGTGTGCTAGAAAACAATAACACAAACAATTATGAACCGTTTCTGCTAAAGAGCTCAATGACTAAAAAAAGAATCTTATCTAATATGATAATTTTGATGTCACTCCCTCTTGACTTTAACATGCTTAATCGGCCAAAACAGAGCCGAAACTGGCCGACTAGTGCCATGGTGCAGGACACATAGCAGAAACTAGGGTGACAGATGCTCACCGACAGTAAAGGTGGTTAAAAATTATATTCATTTATTATCTAAGGTCTTTAAAAGCATTCAGTTTAAGTATCTGATACCCATAGACACCTTGCAACTCCAAATCACAGTGTGCAGTGTTTGTGTTTGTTGAATCTGACCTGATGACGGTTACTTTAAAGGGACGTATATAGTATTGATCTTTGAAAAAGAGGAAGCAAGACATTTAAATACATATTAAACCATCTCAGTGTGGTTTCTCATACTTCTGTAAGAATCTCATTGAGACATTTGAGACAGCTGCAGAATCCCACGCATTAAAAGCCATCCCTCACTCTCACACTGAGGCAGGACACGCTCAAGCACTGACAACGCCCACAGCAGTCAAATCATTCTCTGATTTATCTGTCAGCTTCTTATCTTTTGATGGAAACAAGCCTCTGAGAGTCATAACATTACTGGGGAAGGAGGAAAATTTAAGTCATTTTATGAAAGTCAAAACCGTTTGTCAAGCAAACATCGGGTGTTTTTGTGGTGAAACTTCTAGACATTGAAATTTCTGAAGTATGTGAAAGTCATTTTATTGTTTGTAGGCAAAAAGGGCTGTAGATTAGTTATTACAACATGCTGCCACTGTGTGTTCTTTGCCCCCTGGCTGCGTATGTAATCTTGATTATCCACAAGTTTTGCACACAGCAGTGTTCATAAGACCTTTATGGAAAAGACAGACAACACTATGGAAACACCAGCTTCATAATTTAAGCACTATAAAAGTAAAGTGTTTGTCTTTATCTTCTGTTCTCAGCGAGGATGGCAGGGATGCAAGAGGACAACAAAAACCTGAAGCACAGTCTCTCCAAAGTGGAAGGAGAGCGCAAACAGGCCCAGGAGAAGAGCAATAACCTGGAGAAGGTATACACACAAAGTACTAGTTGTATTTGTGCATGTGCGAAAGTGCTGCCACTCTGAATTTTAGGAATTTCTGTTTTTTTTTTTTTTATTGTCAAATTAAATAATAGTGTGTTCAGCTTGCCTTCATGTTGTATACCTGGTCGCCCTCCCCCACAGGAAAAGAACAACCTGGAGATCGACCTGAACTATAAACTGAAGACCTTGCAGCAGCGTCTGGAGCAGGAGCAGACAGAGCACAGGGTGACGCGGGCACAGCTCACTGACAAATATGAGTCTATTGAAGAAGCCAAATCAGCTGCCATGAATGGTATGCCAGTCCTGTGTCAGAGCATGCCCTGCCCCACTTTTTTTTTTTTTCCTTTTTGCATTTTCTGTTTGGTTCCCTTTTTTTTCTTGAATCCTTCTTGAACTTCCCTCTCTCTTAATTTTTATTGCCTCTCCACCTGTATTTTAATCTTTCCGACCTCATCTTCCTCTTCCTGTTTCATCTTTGTCTACCATCTGATCAGACTCACCTGCAGGCGATGTTTGGGTGGGAGGAATTCAGGGAGTGTAAGCCAGTCAGCGTGTCAGGGCAGCGCCTCATTGCATATTAAAGTCTGGCTCTAAAGCAGTTTTTTTTTGTAATAGAATGATGATTTGTCCAGGTGATTTCTTGCCTTTCAAGTTGTTCATGCTAAAAAAGGCTATTTTTTTCCATGACCTAGTTTACTTTCTAATAATAATTAAGGCTCATCATAGTGCATATTAATGGATTTAGGCTAAAGGTCTTTTTTTCCATCTGGATGTTATGCCACGATGCATTCACACATTGTGTTTCTAGCTCCAAAAACACACTATTTGCAGTAATTTACAGAAAACTACAGGCACAAATACAGCTCAGAGAATGTCCTGTGAAATAAAAATGATGAAAAAAATAGTGAAAAAATGTGCATTGGCTTCTGATAGTCTGATTTTTTATTAATCCAGTCACATTTGTTCTACTGACATTGGGCAAATTGATTGTTCACTGTGAATTCAGGGTTACTGTGATGATGGAACTGGCTATTTTTCTGTCACTGTCCCACTCCAGCTGTTCAGCAGAAGATGTCCGAGGAGACTGGAGCGAGGATGCGAGCGGAGAGCCGGGTAGTGGAGGTTGAAAAGCAGTGCTCAATGTTAGAGTTCGACCTCAAGCAGTCTGTGCAGAAGATGGAGCAGCTGATGAAGCAAAAAGAAAGGCTGGAAGATGAGGTTAGTAATCCCTCTTACTTTTGCACTGCCTTTAATATTCAGCTGTTTCAAATAAATGTCTTTTTTTTTTTTTTTTTTAAAGCACTTGTGCAGCCATATCTTACCTCACTTATGTCGTCCCTTCCCCAGGTGAAGAATCTAAGGATACAGGGAGAACAGGAGTCAAGCAAGCGTGTCCAGACTCAGAGCGACCTGAAGAGCCGCACGCAGGAGGTTGACCGTCTCAGGTGTTCAGAGAAGCAGCTCAAACAGGAGATCAACACAGCACTAGAGAGTAAACGCTCGCTGGAGTTCCAGCTGGCACAGCTGACCAAGTGAGTAGCCTTCCTGTACTACAATTAGAAAACTATCCTGATTGTAAAATTGATGACTCCTTTTTGTTATGACATGTAGCAGATGTTGTCCAGCCACTTATCACATTACAGTCTTGCAAGGATGTACAGCACTGTCTGGAGCTGATAAGAGTTGTGGTAGAATGAACAAAAAGGAGCTGATCAGTGGGTACAGCTGCAGAGAAACAGGTCCTCTCTGCTGTCTGAATGTCTAACTATAATCTTCTTAGTTTTAAAATGCATTCATATAAAGTTTTTGCCTGGACTGTAACAGCGGTGCTCGCCCTATAAATGTGAAAACTCTGACTGAGTGAATGCCATAAAGCCCCCTAGTGTTTCATACATGGTCCAGCTGTATACTAGGTTTTGACCTGCTCCTTGGGGGCGATAGTATCGGCTGATTAATCAGCTATTGGCTTTCCTGCTCCAAACTATTATTATTATATTGGCCTTTAAAAATCTTTTGGTCAACCACTAGATGAAACACTTGCACTATGTTTGGTTGGAAAATAGGAAAATTTGCTGTTATTTCCGCCATTGTGCCAGTTAATATTACTCTGAAATTAACTGGCAGCAGCTCCAGCCAGAAACTCTAATTTTCTGTTATTGCTGCACCGGCCAGTAATGCTCTTTGGAAGTCAAGGCGCAAATTGCCCTACAATTGCCTGCTATTTTCAATAAGTGCTATTATTCCAGCTTAGAGGCTGACTATGCCAAAGCTGTTCTGCAACAGTGTTTACATCAAAGGATTAGAGTTTAGAGTCCAGCTCCATCCACTCCATTGCTAATCCTCTGGCTAGTGCTGCAGCCAGTGTTGCCGGTTGTGCTGCTAGTTACATTTTACTACAGGGGCGGGCTGAGAGGCTGGCTCTGCTTGCCGGGCTGAGGAGTGTTGTTTGGGAAGTGTGAAAAGATAGCTAGACACATAGAATTAATGAAGATAAAGTACTTAATGTTTGGTTGATGTGTCAACAGACAATATAGAGGCAACGAGGGACAGATGAGGGAACTTCAGGACCAGCTTGAGGCCGAACAGTATTTTTCTGTAAGTATAAATCTCAGTTACTCAGTGTCTCTGTCCTCTTTATTAATGTGAAAGCCACAGGCTAAACCATCTGTCTGTCCTCCCTCAGACGCTTTACAAAACTCAGGTCAAGGAACTAAAAGAGGAGCTTGAAGAAAGGAACCGGCAGGTACAAGAGGCTCATAAAAAGGTGCAGGAGTTAAGCAGTGAAAGGTAAGAGACTCAGTTGTGTTCACAGAAGGCCTCAAGGCCATCACTTTATTGATGTAACCACCAAAATACAAGCTGATGGTCTTATGTCATGTTATTTTGAGTTTTATTGTGTCTTGTGATGGCAAACAGCAAACTTATCAAATGTGTTTTATCCTGGACAAAGGGACTCCCTGTCTGCCCAGCTGGATCTGACCGTGACCAAGGCCGAGTCAGAGCAGCTTGCCCGGGCACTGCAGGAGGAGCAGTACTTTGAGCTCAGCCAGGAGAACAAGAAGGCGGCGAGTAGACATAAACAGGAGATTGGGGAAAAGGACTCTACTATTGCACGGGTAAGCAAATTCAACACTGTTATATTATTTTCCGCCACTATGTACATTTAGTGAAATGCAGCTTGAGTCACTGTCTCAACTTTGAGTGGGGAAAAAAAGTGATAATATTGAACATTCTTTGCAGCTTGAGGAATCCAATAAAACTCTGACCAAAGATGTGGAGAACCTCAGCAAAGAGAAGGCTGAGTTAAATGAGAAACTCGGTACTCTGGATGAAGGTACTGTCCCTTTGTTGACCTCCATGTTTCTTTGCTGCATTATAATTATGTTGTTGTACAAGCTGACTCTCTACTCTGCTGTTCTTGACAGAGTATGCAGCTCAGAAGGAAGAGATTGTAAACACAATCAAGGCCACCTATGAAAAGGTCCTCAACACAGAGCGCACACTGAAGACTCAGGTAAAGATGCACAGTTTTAGTCAGGAGGTAATTGCAAACACTAGTAATGCAAGTGGAGAACGGTGGCTGATGCTTTCCAACTGTTTTCCTACATAAACTCATCAGGCGGTGAACAAGCTGGCCGAAATCATGAACCGCAAGGACATGAAGCTTGACCAGAAGAAGAAGGGCAGCACTGCCGACCTGCGGAAGAAGGAGAAGGAGAACCGCAAGCTTCAGCTGGAACTTAACCAGGAGAAGGAGAAGTTTAACCACATGGCCATCAAGTATCAGAAGGAGTTGAGCGAGATGCAGGCGGTAAGTTGAAGAGTAGTCAGAACACTACAGCCCTGTGAAATCAACAGTTTCCCTTGTTTTTAACCCCAAATCGTGGCTTTTCTACAAACAGCAACTGGCAGAGGAATGCACATATCGCACCGAGCTTCAAATGCAGCTGGACAGCAAGGAGAGCGACATCGAGCAGCTTCGGGAGAAACTGAACGATCTCCAGCAGCGCATGGATAACTCTAGTGTCACCAGCTTGCAGACAGATGAGACTGACAGCAACATTGCAGGTAGGGTCCCCACAGGGCCTAATGAGACACTGCTGTTTCTACCTTTATTATCGATAAGTAACTTATGTCTTAAATGCAGAGTTCCTCTGAGACCATTACGTGAAAAGAGTTTGGGAAATCAAATTTAAGGGAATTTAAATTCTATGCAACTTGGAATTGCATAGAAACACAAAGTGTTTTGTTTAACACAATGAAAAATGTGTTTAATATGGTTTTCTTTGTGGATGTAAAAAGTAACCCACCAACTCTGTGAGCCATCCACCTTGCGGCCTTTAGAAAGAAAGCAACGGGGCCCTGTTGTTTTTGAGTACCAACTTATGATAAACATGTTGTAGTTCAAGTTTGAGTTCAAATGGTTATGTTTGTATTAAGTGAGCTCAAGTTTAGGCATGTTTACATTATATTATTAACAAAAGGTTGTACTCCATTCTAGGGCAATAGCAGAAAAATCAAATATCACAGTATTTTTGACCGAATACCTTGACATCGATGTTTTAACAATATCGTTAAGCCCAGTTCAGACCAATGATTTGCAACAAGACTAAACCATTTTAGAACGTTGCAGAGAAAAGTTACAGCGGTGTGAACTGGCTGGTCTGAGCTCGACTCAAGCCAGCTGATGGTGTCACCTGCAACTCTGCTGGTCAAATTGCTGGCGGCCTGTAGTGAAGTCCGATGGTTAAGTCAAAATGACTGCAGACGGCTTGCTGCTGCAGGTGCTCTGTCCCTGCCGGTGTGGGACGGTGGGTCGCTTGTGCTACGTGCCGTATGTGCTTATGCTCCCTCACACACACATACTCATTGACTGATTAATTGCCGCTGCTTACTTATATTATTGTGGTGTATTTATTATGAATACAGTCCATCTGATGCTCGTTTTGATTGTATTTGCTGTTTCATCACTACGACAAATGGAACTGTAGCCTGTATCTCATTATCACTATACTCATTTATATTTTAAGAAGCTACGAAATATATTCAGTCACAAAATAAGCCTGAAAAGCTGGAAATCAGAACGGAAGTCCAGAGAGTTGTTGCATAGAGATGATACACCGTCTCATCTAGTTGCATTGGTGTGAACCGGCAGGTTGCAGAATGGCGCATTGCAAGTAGTTTTATGTTTTCAGCTCGTCCCTTCGTGAATCTTTAGTCTGAACTGGGCTACGGTTGACTCTTGGTGCCTTTACAAAATATTAACACAATAAGATTTATGATAAATAATCATCAATAATGTGGATATAATGACTAAATGAGTAAAGGCAGATAATAGAACAGCTAGAAATGTCTGGTAAGCTTAGAAAATTACATCGCTTGACTGTAGTGCAGCCTTTAAAGCCTGGAAAAAACAACAGTTACACTATAATGATATCTAGAACCTAAGACGATATCTAGTCTCTTATAACTTTTTGTCCAGCTCTACTTTATGTTTAAGGGGGATGTTTCCTTTTTGTTACTTTTGACATCTGTACGTTCTTTCAGGTGAAATCTTTCTTGTCAAAATCGGTTTCTCAGTTTTTTCATTTTTTGTGTGTAGTGTTTAATCTATGCTTTCAAGTAATGACTCAATGTAAGCAACCTTTTGTATATTTAAGATACAGCAGCAGGTGTTTGTTAAGCACTGCTCAACAGGTGCCTGTGGTTAGCGTGAAACTGACGCAGTCTCTCAATTTAGGTTTTTAAGTCACACTGCCATACAATGATTAACATCTGTTCAGAGTTCATAATAGCACCGTCTTCTAACACATTTCATTATTTACAAATGTGCCTGATTCTAGATGTTTTCATATATGCTGGTGTCTGTGGTTAAATCATTCTCTCTTTATTTCCCTCATGTCCAGTCGGTTCTCCTTGCTCTTCTTATCTTTGTAACGTCTATTCCTTTCCCTCTGTGAGTAACTGTGTGGACGAGCCCTTCTTGCCTGGCCTGTGCTGCAGCTGTTGTGTGTCTTCTTGCCCCTGATTTTTTTTTTTCTTAAATATTCTTTTCCCCCGGGGGTCAGAAAGCCATCTCTGTTAATGGAATTCAACAAGACTTTTGAAAGAAGTGGAGTGGAGAGTAAAATATCAGTCCAAATTAAAAGACTATCTTGAATGGGATGTTAAGCAAAGATGCTGGCGGTGACTTTGCTTAATGTCACAAGGTCAGCACCAACGGTGAGGTAACCACATCAGACCAGAGGTTATCATCATAATAGACTACGCCCTGTGTGGGGTTTACCGCCTCACTTTCAGCACCTTTCAAAACGTGTCTTGAAACTGAAAAGGCTGTTTTTAATTCATGGCACTGTGTGCTTCAGACACTCTTATTGTTATTTTGTCGGCATGTTCACCTAGAGGTACTGCTCGTTTGGACACGAAGACTTCCACACGATGTAGACAAGCCCCCCTTAGTTCACTGTTCCCATTTAACTTGTGTTGTTTCTGCAGCATGCTATTGAAATTATAATTTTACCACCAAATGTTAAATATAACTGCAGTGAACATGGTTGTTTCTGTGAAAGGAGTGAGTGATCGAGCTAATTGAGGAAAAAATACTAATTCCTGCTGCAAAATTCTTATGAAAGAGCTTTTAACATAATTTGAAATGATAAAATTTTACATGTTCGGCTAACGTTGTGAAAAGGACTTACCCTCCTGCATGGGGAGTGTGTAGTAGCAGCATGGGACACCTAAACTCACCTCTAATCACCTACTCCTGTGCAGTTACCTTAACGCTGGCAGAACTCCGTCAGGGGTTCACTTGGTGCTTTGAAACAATTATGACCTTTGTCACTTAACTTTTATTTTTTTCCCCCAGTTGATTTGGGATTTAAACACTGCATGACCTGTTTCCCACAGTGCTTTTAACTCACTGCATAGATTTCTAACTTTTGTTTCCTCTCGGCTGCTTTTCAGAATCCAGATTGGAGGGTTGGTTGTCCATTCCTAACCGTGCTAATATCAAGCGATACGGATGGAAGAAGCAGGTATGCTGTGTTTTATTTGGTGCTTCCTCTGCGCACCTGCATTGTGTTGAAGTCTGTTATGGTTCGTTGAGAATGCTGTAAACCCCTTGGGGGCAATATCCGTCTTCCTCTCATTGTCCATTTTTGTACTTGCAGTATGTGGTGGTGAGCAGCAAGAAGATTCTGTTCTACAATGATGAGCAGGATAAGGAACAGTCCAACCCCTCAATGGTACTAGATATCGAGTAAGTATTTTTTATTCCTGTCTTTGCTCCTTTTGGACGACCGCAGTGTTTACTTAGCAGTGTCTACTGCAATAAAAGTGGTGTTCTAATTGCTAATTTTGTGCCTTCTTGTGCAGCAAACTGTTTCACGTGAGACCAGTCACACAGGGAGACGTGTACCGAGCTGAGACAGAAGAGATTCCAAGAATATTCCAGGTTGGAGGCTTCTGCCTGTGCTGCAGATCTCTCTAGATATTCATATTTGCATTCTGCCTATATGTCTGATGTCAAAATGTCAAGTCATTCTGTGGAGCTCTGCCCAGCCTCAGAAATGCTTATTTTAGTGCAGATTATTTTTGACAGAGGCCCTCTCCCTCTCTCTGTCTGTCTGTCTGTATACAGATTCTGTATGCCAATGAGGGAGAGTGCAGGAAAGAGGCGGACATGGAAACAGTCCCTCAGGGGGACAAGACCAACTGTCTCCCACACAAAGGCCACGAGTTCATCCCCACGCTATATCACTTCCCTTCCAACTGTGAGGCCTGCGCCAAGCCTCTGTGGCACGTCTTCAAGCCGCCTCCGGCCCTGGAGTGTCGCCGCTGCCACGTCAAGTGCCACAAGGACCACCTCGACAAAAAGGAGGACGTTATTGCTCCTTGCAAAGGTAAAGTCCTGTCCCTGGCCGTCTAAGCTGTTATGATGAACAAACATTTATATTTTTCAAGAAGGCGAGTGGTCATTAACTGAAAATATTTTATGGTACTTTACAGAAATTATCTTGTAAGCATTGGTGATAGTCACAATGACTCTTGAGGAGTTTGAGTTAAAAAACGGCACATGGGCTACCTGCAGCTTTTGTAGCTTAAAGGTTATGTTGACATTCTGTGTTAAGCGGGATTTATACTTCTGCGTCAAATCTACGCCGTAACCTGACGTGCACCTCCCCAGAAATGTAACTACATGTCGCTGCGACGCAGACCTCCTGTCTATTTTTGTAAGCCGAAACTATTTCCTTCAGTGGAAATTACACTTTTATTTACTTTAAAATTTCACAGATAAAAAACAAATTGTCAAGACAAAATTACCTTCACAAAAGTAGCATTTTAAGTCTTGTGTGTGATTTATCCTGGTTCCATATGAGCAGAGGAAATCTCCACTAGTCACCAGGCTAATTTATACAATGTAAAATCCCACTGGCTTGTGCTAATAACATTAGCATGTTGTATTTGTTTAGGAAACTTGTTTAGTATGAGACAGTTGTTTTGTCATTGAACCTTGTGAGTTGTAGTAGAGCAGAATTTTGTAACGTTACCTTTGTTAAATGTTGCTGTTGTCCCTGGCTTCATTTGAGTGGAGGAAAAGCCAATAGTCTCTAGGCTAAATTATACAATGTAAAATGCCATAGGCTTATGCTAATAATATTAGCATGTTGTATTTGTGGGAAAATATGTCCAGCTTGTCTGTGAATGCTGCGAGTTATAGTGAAGCTAATTTGAGTACTTGTGTTCGAAACTGTTGCTTTTAATCCATGTTTAATGTGTGCTTTGGGTGTGTTTTGAATCAGTTAAACTTTATAGCACTTTACAGAAACCCTGCTGCTGACTAGTGTTTTGGAGGTATAACTGCAGAGTGACACAGACACACCACCGCACAAGTATAAATACTCACAACGATGTAGGCCACATGCGTTGGCTACGGCTTAGGGTCTGCATAGAGCTGACACACAAGTATAAATCTCGCTTTACTCACAAAACCACATTGTGGGTATTCTTGAGGCCTAACAGACATGTTGAGTGCATTTCCTTCCTCATAAAACATTGCCTTTTTAAGGTTTCATTTTGCTGCTACTTAATGTTCTTAATGGCACATTAAACTCTTTATTTGGTTTTGAGTAGATGTATATTTAGCGAGTTCATACAGTAAATACAGTCACACACTTGACTATCTTTTATAGCGAACTGATTGTCTTTGGGACTGTTGGTTGGGCAAAACAGGCTCTTTTGGTATGTCAGTGGTCAAGCTCGATATGCAGGGTATTTTGAGCTCATATTTGTCAGAGCTGATTCTTGATCTGCATCATCTTATCTCCTCCCCTACAGTAAACTACGATGTGACCTCTGCCCGCGACATGCTCCTGCTGGCCCTGACCCAGGATGAGCAGAAGAAATGGATCGGCCACCTCGGAAAGAAGATTCCCAAGACCCCACCATCCACATTTTCAAGAGCCTCACCTCGTTCTATGTCCACTCGCTCTGGACCAAACCAGTCCTTCCGCAAGAACCCTAAAAGCAATACAGGAAAGCTGAGGTAACTTGACAATTTGTGACTGTCGTCTAGGCTTTTATAATGTAATTGCACGGCGTACAATAAGGCACTGTGCTATTGTTTTAGGCAGTGAGAGAGGGTGTGCTGCAGTCAGAAGTCTTATTATATCCCATCTGGTGGGCTGAGATGTGGTCAAGTCAGTCGCGTGACCTGCTGTTTGTCTCCTGTGTTGTAGCAGAGCGCAGTCCAGCCTTCAAGCAGCAGACACAACATCCAGCACTTGTTGACAGGAACTTCTTCAGAACAGAAAGTGTTGATGTTTTTTTTTCTAGACTTTTCTCTACAGCTTTAAACTTGCCTATTTATTAATTTTGTTACTGGGTGTTTCTAACACGAGACACTTCCTGGTTGGTTGGTTGCTTGGTTGACTCATGGGCTCTTTTCAGACACTTGGGATTTTTCTAATTGGCACTAATGTGTTCGGTTCAGTAACTAACTTATAGACTTAATATGCAACTCTTTGTTAGAGTGGTCCACATAAAAGATTTTTTACATCACCTGTCAAACATGATGCGAAGGAATTAACGGTGCTGCGGCGTCTGTACACCAGCTTCTCTGTCATATGTTGACCTAGAATGGGTTACTAACCAAGGTAACGACTTTGCATCTCTCTTTTACTGGACATCTGTCTCTGTTTTTTTTGTTTCAGCTAACCATCTGAACGGTTTGGATTTTTTCTGGACTCTAAACTTTCCCTCCTTCCTCATCCTCAAAAACGGAGAAACCTGTATTACATAGAAAAGTCATTAAAAAAGAAAGAATATATCAATAAATATCCAGCGCTGGAAAATTGCAACACATGTCAGACTAAGGCATCACGGACATTACGAGGCCTGATAACCCCCCCTATCTGCCACCTTTTCTTCATTCAAGAGATAACCCTCATTCAACTCATCAAACTTGCAGCTCTCCATTTCTACCAGAAGATGGCACACTCGTCTTGAACTAAAGATGGACTGTGGAGCGACAGGGGGACTTATGTCATGGAGACATTCTGTTTCATATTATATGACAGTTATGATGGAAATGGGACGGTAAAAAGGGGGTTTTGCTGGGACTCCTGCAAGTATGTGTTCAGTTTAAAGGTACTGTCATACAGGGATTGCAGATCTGCAGTGTGTGGTTGTTTCTCAGGGGTGGAAAATGAATATCTATTTTGTAATTTTTTCCCCCACCTGACAGACACTCAAGCTAAATGCAAGCATACTTCTGTTTTCAGCTAAAAAAAAAACTAAAAAAAAAAAAAGACTGATGCCTTCATCTAATATCTCTGGCCTTTTTGCCTTTATTCTTATCACTCTGCAAGTCACTTATCAGGTTTGGGACAGAGTATTGGGACATAAGTATTAGATGTTTTTTGAGTATTGAGTGAGGAGCATGCAAGATCATCATTTAAATCTATGCATTATTTTTATTATTATAATTATTTTTATTGCTCCAAGCCATAAGGAATATTCCATTGTAATGGCATATAGGAGTCCTAAAACTTAATTGATTTTTTTCTGTTTATTTGGTACATTGTCTCTGTAATATTTTTTTTTCTTGTATTGTTTATTTTTTTTTTTTGTAATGTATTGCCTTACATTGATTCATAGATACATGGTTCAAAAGGAAAACATTAAGTTAACAAATGTAAAACTGCACTGTTTGAATTGTAAATTATTTGTAGAAGACTAAACAGGTGTAGCATTTGGCCCACCTAGTGCCTTAACGTTTGGATATTGATTTTACTGCCATATCTGTTTGTTTTTTTTTTCCTCCAAAACAAGACAAACTCTTAACTCTTCCATCATTTATTTTTTAAGAAATCGCCACACATTTTGTGGTTTTATTGGAACTTCTTTTCTCTGGTTTGAGTATATAAAATATATATATTAGATTACCTCTTTATGGACGCATTGCAATAGAGTTAGCGTGTCAAAACAAAAAGTCCCTAGACTCGGTTCATATCATAAGACAAATTTTTGGGATGGTGTACCTAAAGCGAGCCCACCTGTGTCAATGATTGTCCGTGTTAACAATTGCAAGTTGTTTCTCTAACATGGTAATGTCCCGTTAATGCAAACCCCCCCACAGTGTATATAATGAGAGAGACATAAGGATTATGGAATACCTCCGCAATCTTTTTATTTGTAACATTTTGTTCAGTTAAAAAAAGCACTGGAACTATGATCTACTCTTGTCTTGGAAAATTTGCATGGTTAATTGCATTGGAGTCCGCACTGATGGATATGTCAATAAACATATCTTTATCATTAATTGTATACTAGTTTTTGCTACAGATATCCATCTTGGGTTTCATATTTTATTAGCCGCTTACAACAGGGTGTCTGCAAGTCCTTAAAAAGTCTTAAAATTCAATGTTACAACAATAAGGCCTCAAAGGTCATTAAGTAGTCTTAAATCTGAATTTGTGAGGTCTTAAACTACTACAAACATTTTATCTAATTTATCTTTTTTTGTGAAAATGTGTGCAGCCTTATTTTATGTAAAAGTCAACATTTCTAATGTTACAAACCTTTAAAATATATATATAATATTGTCATTTTACCTCATACTTCTACTTACCTGTTGACAAAATGTAGACTGACTTAACTCACTCTAAAAGCCACATTCCTACGTAACACTTAGCTCTGCACAAGACCATGTATATACTACTTAACTGCAATGTTTACCTGCGATGCTTGAATAAGTGAAACATGATTTGTCCAAAAATCTGTCCTAAATTTGGTTAAAATGTGCCTTGAACGGGTCTTTACATTTAACTGATACCTGTAGACACCCTGTACAGGGTTCATCTCAAATCTAGATCACCAACCAGGCATACTGTGCATTAACTGGTTTGTTTTAATTTCAGAATTTGTTTATGAATATGTGGTGTTGAAGCACACCACCCACAGACTTGTTAAGGGACCTAAAGTGGGCTGCATTTTATTTCCTAATCTTGAAGCCATGTCTGAAGGTTGCATGTATCCAACATTTAAAATCTGGTTGTGAAACCATTATCTCAGTTGTGTGCTCACATATTACAGAAATAGTGCTTAGTCAGATTACTTCACAGCTAGATAATATCTTGGAAAAAGTGTACACACTACCCACTGAATATGGGCCCTATCCAGCAGGTTGATCCATCCATGGTGCAGGGATACACAGTTTGAGATGGGGAACATCATCCTAGGAGTTTTGTGGACTGCGCAAACCTCAGTAACAACAACCCTGACTCTCACAAATACTGTAATTAATGTGCCTGGATGATCTGGGTGTGTGTAGTCTGGGTGCAGTGCGCGGATCTCATGCGGCAGGATGGCTAGCAGATGTCAGCACGCATCGATAAGTTCCCAGCGTGTTGTTGCAGCGTCATTCTGTTTGAATGAAGTTCAGGCTGAGAACTAGCCAACTCTTCATTCGCGCCCCGGTGGATTGAAACAGGAAAAAACAAAGAGTTGAGGAAGTAAAAGGTTGCCAAACATGCCGGTCTTTACAGGTATGGTGTTACTTTAATACAACATTTTTATCGTAATTGAAAAAGACAGTTAAAACATAACGTCTTACACGTGTTGTAATGCAGTAACGTAAATTACATTTAGCATGCTAACTTAGCTAGCAATAGCATGGTATGCAGTTAGCATGCTAACGGTAGCAGGAAGCCTGTCAACAATATGTCGAGACACAAAAACATACAGCAGAGTTACACTACTGTTACTGGGTCCCTGTTTGTCAATATAGTTTACAGAATGTGTTTAGTGAAGCTTACTACGCTAACTGGCATCTGACACAAACCAAAAAGCAGCTATGGGTGCTAAGTGCCAGCTAACGCTAACATAGCTAGGTTAGCCAGGTAACAGTTAAGTAAGGTGGTTTAACTCGTAATTTAAAGCCATTGTTATTCAATACAACTCAACCACTTTAGTTGAATTCTTGTCAGTATAAGCCACATGTATGTCTAATTTTTCTGTCAGTGTTTAATTTACAGAAACACGCCTTTTTAAGCAGAGGTAGCATTGCTAATCAAGCTAGCCATATCGTGAGTGTACACTTTGTAAGCCTTTACTGCAGTTGCGGCTTCTTGGAAACCAACAAAGCTTCTAGAACAATGGTTTGCCGTTTTAACATGATAGCGGTGTTATATGGTTTCCTGAAAACGCCAGTCAGTCGTTTCAGTTCGTCAGATTGATAGCCAAACAGCTGTAATGTATGCTTTCACTTTGTGTTTCTAGCTCAGTTGTCACTCAGGCTGTACCGTTAAGGTTAGCTCTGATTCCACGGAGCACTTCACTGTAGCTAGCAAGATGCTGTGTCATACATGGCAGCAGTTTGACAAAGTTATTGTGTTTGCCAGCACTCACGCTGAGAGGCTAACGTGTAGGTGTGTTTTATTCTGTTTTCTTTCAGTAAATGTGAAATGGGGCAAAGAGAAGTTTGATGCAGTAGAGCTGAACACTGAGGAACCACCCATGGTTTTCAAGGCTCAGCTCTTTGCACTGACAGGAGTTCAGCCAGACAGACAGAAGGTCATGGTGAAAGGAGGGACTCTCAAGGTACTGATATGAACAGTAGCCAAGCATCTGGTCCTGGGGTGCATGTGGAAAAAATACTGTTGTGCAGCAGGTTTTCTTTTGTCAGAGGATGAGGCAGTATTCTGTATTTCTCTTGTTGTCAACAAATCCCAGGAAAAGGCCAAAATTAAATTAACAGATTCTCCTAATAAGTATTAAAACACACTAATGAGCCACAGGATTGTATGCAGCAACTTGTTCCTGTAATTATTAACAAGAGCACCAAATGTCTGTTAACCCACAACTGAAAATAGTTCCCGGCAAATGCTCTGTTTACTCGTGTTTGTTAAGAACTACAATGCCCAGCTGTTATAGGAGTTTGCTGAGCTTTTTGTTTTATAATTTTATTTTAAATTAAACTATGTGACAAATGGGTGTGGGACTGAGTGCCACAGCCTGGGTAGACATTTACAGTGAAGCTGCGTCCATGTGTTCTGAAATAAAGACAGTCCATTTCTCCCATTTTCTGAGGAATATTGCTCCTCTAGACCTCAGAGTCCATTATAAAGATCTCCTTTATTATGTCCAGCCATTGTTTAAGGCTTGGAGGCTCAGATTTTTACCAGTTCTTTGTAATTGCTTTCTTTCTGGCAGTAAACAGTATTTTATACAGATGCCAATCTTTTTTATTAATCACTTCTTCCGTTATTGCACCGAAATACAGGACCTTGACATCAATAGGTGTTTCATATCCTAAAATATTTTATATAATTGAACATATTTTTCTCCTGGTTATGTTCTTTTTAACGCAATTTTTTTTGACAATAAGTGAATTACAGCAGCCCTATCCTTTTTATGATTTTTAGGAACCTATCTAATGTCTTATCTTTTTTCTAGGATGATGAATGGGGCGACATTAAACTGAAAAATGTGAGTATTTAACATATGTTTTGAAGCATTTAACAAGCATTTTGTTTGTTCAATTCAAAGAGCAATACAACCAAATGCATTTTAACAAATGAAGTAAGTGTATTTCTGTGTATTTGTGTTCCTTTTGTAGGGAATGACTCTGCTGATGATGGGCTCAGCAGAAGCCCTGCCTGAGGAGCCTGCTGTCCGGCCCATGTTTGTGGAGGACATGACTGAGGAGCAGCTGGCCTCAGCGGTGAGTAAGCTTGAAAATTACCACTGCGCCTAAAACAAATATGGTGATTGCTGTTTTCTGCACAGACTTGGCCAGTTAAACATGTTTTCCTCGATGTGATGTTTACCAAGTGGAGAACATAATAAACTAAATGTACAGTATATTCTCCTCTCGGGAGACTGGCTCCTTAAAGTAAGAAGCTTCATCAGGTCAGCATTTGTGTTGATTTGAAAGAAATGTGCTTAATAAATTAAGCTGCAGTCAGCAAAGTGTTTTGTTATTGTCAATGCATTTATTGCACTTAAAAATAATACAATCACTTTTACTGAGGAGGAATTGTGCTGTGGACACTAAATGAATCTCAACTACAAACTGCTGTGTCACTTGATACTGTGCTGCTGTTTGGTCTGCAGTCTCATCTCAGTTAAGAGGGGAAAGAAAGTAGCTGATGTGATTTTCTGGGATGATGCCAGCTCTTCTTTTAAATTCACACAAATGTCATTATTTCACGTGTCCTTGTAGCAGCACTTATACTACTCAGTAGCACTAATGGAAACTCCAAGATGCTGTAATTAAGTTAGTAAATTAAAGATATATTATGAAGGCTTTTCCTAAAAAACAAAACAGTTCCTCTCAGACATCACTTAAGACCCATAAGAAGTATGAAGTGGTGTATTTTTCTGCAGAGACTCTGCATGTATTTTCATATTGTCTTTGTTCGGGATGTTAGTGGGCGTGTACCCCCACAGAGTGTGTGTGACGTTATATAAAAAGGAAGCGACCAGGTGCTAGACTGTAAGCAGCAGGCATCCAAGAGTCACAGCGATGAAAAATGCAAATATAGCAAGGCGAAATGTCAAACAAGAATGAATCTGGGGTTGGCTTTTACTTCAACTCTCGCTGGCGAATGTGTTAACAAATGGTAACTGGCAACCCTGTATAGTATACCTTTTTAAAGATGAATTAAAAAAAAAAAAAAAGCACTAACATTTTACATTAAAAGATAAAATGTAGGGGAAAAAAAATCATGTTTTGCATACAGTTTCTACACAGCTGTGGTTAGGCACTAACATCCACTAATATTTAAACTATATTTTACATATCCCTCTCTTTCTTATTGTCAGATGGAGCTGCCTTGTGGGCTGACAAACTTGGGCAACACCTGTTACATGAATGCCACAGTGCAGTGTCTGCGCTCTGTGCCAGAGCTCAAAACTGCACTCAGAAGGTGGGTTTTCTGCTGTTACTGGGTCTCAGAATAAATTCAGAAGGTTACGATACTGAATATAAAGAGACATGGTTTTTAAGTGGTCTACATTACACCATGCTTTATTTGAAATCAGAATTTTGTGTTTCATTTAGTGTTTTTTTTCTTTCCGTGGTGAGTGCTGAAATCATGTCTCTCCCTGTAGGTATTCAGGTGCTCTGCGATCTTCAGGCGCAAATGCACCATCACAGTACATCACAGCAGGTACGAGGCGTAGTGAATTCTTAATTCTGTGAAATCATGTGCATGTATCAGTTTCTTCAACTTACTAATGCATATAAATGAACATGTATTATCTAACATCCTCAGCCCTTCGTGACTTGTATGAGACCATGGACAAGACCTCATCCAGCCTGCCACCCATTATTCTGCTGCAGTTTCTTCACATGGCCTTTCCACAGTTTGCTGAGAAGGGGGACCAGGGACAGTACCTCCAGCAGGTGAGGAACTCTAATCACAGTTACTGTCACAGAAATTCATACAGCAATGCTGCTTGTCTTGTTCCTACATTCTTATAATAAACTCTGAATGAAAATATCAGGACATGGTCTCAGTGCTTGCTAATTGTTTTCTCTCTCAGGATGCCAACGAGTGCTGGCTGCAGATGATGAGAGTGCTTCAGCAAAAGTTGGAGCCACTAGAGCCTGAGACTCCCATGGAGGTAAAATCTGTTTTTATTCATCTTGTGGTTTATGATATCAGGAAGGATGACTTGTAAGGGATTTATTGACAAATAATCTGCTTGATTTTTGTCTTCCTATCTTTAGAGCGATTCTGAGGGTGGAGCTGCCCCTGCCACTACAAAGAAGAACTTAATCGATCAGTATTTCGGTGTAGAATTCGAAACTTCGTATCCTTGCAGGGTGCCTTTTGCTGATTGCATTTTCTACATGTTATTACTTAGTTCAGTGTGGTATCACACTAATCATTTTGGTCGTAAAGAGTGGTGTCTCGTGTCAAAGTCGTGTTGAAGTGAGACCCAGAGAAGGCCTCCCAGCTGTGACTTCACTGGTCTTTTTCTTAACTGTCCCGTTCAGTATGAAATGCACAGAGTCTGAGGAGGAGGAGCCAATCAAGGGCAAAGAAAGCCAGCTCCAGCTCAGCTGCTTCATCAACCAAGAAGTCAAATACCTTGCAACAGGACTAAGGCTGGTATGTATCAGACTCTAAAAAATGGAGCTGAATACGTTTTAAATGTGTTGGAACAGGAGCGGTGTTTTCATTGTGTCTATCAAGACAGCACCTTGGGTATCTTGATTATTTTAAACTATCCTTGGATATTTGTCGAGTGAAAGAAAGTTTGTCTCCAGGGTAACGAGGATTAAATCATGTTTCTGGCTCTTCTCTCTCTGCAGAGACTGCAGGAAGAAATCACAAAAATGTCTCCAACCTTGGAAAGAAATGCCCTGTATATAAAATCCGTAAGTTTTTTAATTTGTCTGTTATTTCTCTCGGGCTTTTGAAAGAAGTAGCCTTGTCCAATGTTGTATTTACCAACTTGAGTGTGAAATTAATTTACCATCTGAATTTTCTCTCCTCCCAGTCAAAACTCAGCCGTCTCCCTGCCTACTTGACTGTTCAAATGGTCCGATTTTTCTACAAAGAGAAGGAGTCTGTTAACGCAAAAGTCCTTAAGGTTTGTCATGACTCACCATATTCTATATTATATGACAGGGGTCACTGTAATTGGTCCAAAGTCTAACATGCTGTCTGTTTTCAAAGGATGTCAAGTTCCCGCTCATGCTGGATGTCTATGAGCTGTGCACCGCGGAGCTCCAGGAGAAAATGCTGCCCATCAGGTCAAAGTTCAAGGAGGTCGAGGACAAGAAGCTAGAGAAGCAGCAGAAAAAGGTGATTCTGAGGGTCTTGCTCCCTCTCATGCTTAGTTCTTTAGCAGAAGAACTCACCATATCATACAATTAAAGTAATTAGCAGTTCTGTACAGTGTCTCACAATTTTCTCTTTCCCTTTTTTTGCATTAGTTGATGAAGAAGCCAGATGCGAAAGCAAAGGAAGCGAAATATGACCCTTTCTCATTCACTGATGGTATGTTGGGACGTGACACTGACACCCTCTGTACAATATTTAAAGGGAGAATCCACACTAAAATACTGTCAAGATACTGTAAATACATCTGACCATTTTTCATGTAATCTATTTTTCGCAAAACATTTGGGGTAATATAGACAGTATAAGGATATATGAGAAAAAGTATGCCTTTATCAGTGGCATAAAGAAATCTGTAGGATGCTGAAGAATTGATTAAAAATTTAATCAATATGGGCTCATCCATTCTAAAAATACACCTCATAGGATTAAAAGCAAAAGCAGAAAGTGTGGTCAGCTGTCTGAAACATCAAATAAAGAGTACTGCAGGGATGACTTTTTTGTAGACCAGCCCTAGTGGTTAACATCGCCTCAGTGCCCTTGAAAACAAAGGCAGTGGGATTTTTCCATTGGATTTTGGATTATTGAAAAAATTAAGTTCTTTGGCACACAAAAGTTTTGACACTTGCATGTTTTGTTAAGTATGATAATCTTCACAAATAACAGCTTTTATGCTTTCTGAAGTGTAAATGCAATCACCAGAAGTAAAAAGCTAATGTTAGATGATAAACAAACTATACCACAGTCACATGACTTCATTGTCACCACCACTATGCCTGTTGTTTGTCATGACGACGTTAATGTCCCCAACAACTTCTGTAGTATCATTTCGTCACGTGTTAGCAACCCCGTTTTTAATAAAAGCTTTACGTTTCTGGGGAATTTACCTACAGATTTTACTATGTTAAACAAAATGTCAGAATCTCTCAGGCTTGTGTTAACCACAGACATTAATTTCAGGCATCTAACCAAGAACTCATTACAAACAACACATTGAACTCCAGAAGAGGGTACAAAATTGGGCGGCAGTAGCTCAGTTCACGGGCACTTGGGTTCAAGTCCCCATCTGGACCAAATATGGAGCATGGACTTGTAGCTAGAGAGGTGGCAGCTTGCCTTCTGGGCGCTGACGAGGTGCCCTTGAGCAAGGCATCAAACCCCTAAGTGTCCAGAGTTCTTCTTCCTCTGCTGCTTCTTCTCCTTCTCCATCTTTTTCTTCTTCCTCCTCCACTCTGTTGGTGTCTCACAAATGACAACAATGGCTTGCATTTAGATTTTACTTTTTTCTACAAATTTCTAACATTGAACAATATTGTTCAAAACGCAGATAGCTATTTTCTCCTGCTGTGCTAACACTATTGCGTGTTGCACTTACAAAAGATTGAAATTAAATGTCAATTTTTTAAAGGTTTTCAATCAGAATTTTATTCACCCACTATTCTGAGCACCACACTGGGGTATCTAGCAGTGTAGTGGCATTAGGGGGTATATTTTCTTTTCTTTTTTTGTCAGTTATTAACCAAAGTTGAAGATATTATAAAATGCTGTTTCTCCCGCAGACCTCGGTTCCAACAACAGTGGCTACTATGACCTGCAGGCTGTGCTGACACACCAAGGCCGCTCTAGCTCATCAGGTCACTATGTGGGATGGGTCAAGAGGAAAGAAGGTAAGCACAGTTGTTTCATACCGCGGCACATCCCGCACGTACGTCTCATAACTTAGATCAGTCACAAATCATAAAGGCGTACAGGAACCTTATCCCAAGCACACACAGATGTTCAGGACCTTAATGTTTCCTGTGGTCTCTGCCTCCGTCAGATGAGTGGGTCAAGTTTGACGATGACAAAGTGAGTCTGGTGTCTCCAGAGGATATCCTGCGACTGTCTGGTGGCGGGGACTGGCATATAGCATACGTTCTACTGTACGGCCCCCGGCGGCTGGAAATACTTGAAGAGGAACAGTAGCTGTGGAAGATTTCCTAGAAGACAAAGACAACATCCAACACACGTACAAAATGCCATTTCCAAGCACTGTCTGCATAGATGTGCAATAAAACTGGTGTCTTTAAAGATTTGATGACCTTAATTTTTTTTTGTTTTGTTTTTGTAACCAACACGGATGCTTGTAAAACAAATTCTGTCAAACGGTGTTAAATATTCAACTAAAGTGGGCTTTGAAAATGGAGATAAGACGGGAGGCAATCTCTGGACTGGATCCTCGAAAGAGGGTTTTACGTCTAGCTCTGCAGTTTCATTAAATGTTTTATACACATTGTATATTTTTTAAAACCTTTGATAAGGTGCTCATATCATAAAAGCAAAATATTTCTCTTTAGTCATTTAATCAACTTGTACAAAAACGCCTAGCCGAGCTGTTGCCCTTGACATCCTGGCTTGTATCTTCTCAGATGTATTATGGAGATTTTCACCTAACACTGTAAAGACTTGCTCTTGTTCACCTGTTGGCCCTCTGGGAAACTCGGGTTCAATCTCAGGTCTTTTCTTAAGTGCTTGGCTCGCATCATCTCCTGGAATTGTTCTCAAATGTATTGACAGATGAGGTTCTTTCTGCCAAATCTTCACTAATGCTTTTTTGGGGGAAGTGTGCGGGGAACTGGTTTAGAACAGGTTGACCTTGTGATGAACTGTGTGCGGTTAAAGACTTGAGATTCAACCATGATGATTTTACTTGACAAGCCTTGGACGTTTGTTCTCTGCTGACACTGATTTCAGTCTTTGACATCTCCACCCTTAAGATGCTATGCTTCACTTTGTTTCTCCTCGCAGGTCTCCTAAACACCCTGCCACAATGTGTAAGACCTAACCATCAACAATCTGTAATAAGTTATTGACTGATTGCTTTTCATAGGTGGTGAAAATAAACTGTTATACCAAACTGTGAGTGTCTTCAATGTGAGTGTGGGATCATAATGAGTGATCACAAATGTTTTATTAGAAAAAAAAACATTTATTAAATTTTTTACAGTGAAAAACTTGTTTCAACCTAAACTACATACAAAAGTGTTAATCTTCCATTGTTTTTGGTATGAAAAGGAACGCTGCAACAATAATGGAGGTACTGATTATGTACTAAACAAACGCTCTACCTTAAGCCTCACTGAGGTTGTCTGCGATCTGGGAGAATCCTGCAGCGTTAAGCGCCGTGACCAGGCTCTCCACAGTAGCTTGTGTGCCCTCTCTGTCCTGCCAGGCTACGAGCAGCAGTTTGGCCTGCATGTCGACGTCTTCGCTGTCTGTTTCGATCTCACGCAACTCCGCTGCCTTCATCTCTAGATGGGACGCTAACGTCTTCCACTGTGCTCCCAGTTTGGCTGCGATGTCATCCATCTGCTGGTTTGTCACCATCTTGCTTTGTATGCTCGGACCTGGAACAAAGACAATAGGGAGGGTAAAAATAGACCTGATCTCAGAAGGGTGGAAAATAGATGCAAGGAGGATGAGGTAATGTAATCATCGAAACACAGACTCAAAATAATACGAAGGTCAAGCTGGAGAAAGGATAAACAAAAGGTCAGTTAGATTTCATCTGAATTTGATCACTGAGTTGAAGTTGCATGTTAGGATGTAAATAAATGCTCCATGCGTTCATGAATAAGAACTTGAATTTAAAGAAACGGTGTGTAAGATTCAGGGGGCTTGAGTGGTGTCTAGCAGTGGGGACTGCAGATCGCAACCAGCTCAAACTTCTCCCAGTGAGAATTCCCTCAATGTCCACTGTTCAGGAAGTTATTACCAGGAGCTGAATTATCTGCAGAGGTCTCTTCATCTCCAAAACAAACGGACCAGAGGATTTAAACAACTAAAGACACTGAATAAAGCAGTTTAACATTACAAATAAGTGTTTCTCTGTCACTGTTTGGCATGTGGGAGACAGACCACTAGCCCAGCACCTGCTAATGTGTGCACACTTTTTTTTGTTAACTTAAGATCCATCCGTTCAAGAGGTTTTTACTGGGAGCCGAATAACCCAGAGGGCCCTTCACCCCTCTCCTTAATGAATCAATCTTTATGTTAAAGATAGACGGATATGAAAGAAGGGAAAACAGTTGACATTGATGGGCTATATGGGGGATATAACCCAAAACAAAAAGGTACTGTGTTGAGTAAGTGACTGATTCAGACTCACTGTCATTACTGTCTTTGAGCAGATTGTCTCCGTTATCATCGTCATCCTCTTCTCCTGTCTTGATCTCTTCAGAGGGAATATCCTTCTGCATGTTTGCAATGAAAATCACAGTATCAGTGTTTGTCAACAGTTTTTCTGGCCATCGTGGAGTCTTTTTTTTAAATGATGACGAACATTATTTTTGAAAGTAAGAAAAAAAAAACCTCACCGGCAGCTCTTTGGCCAGTTTGCTGACCATGCTGTCCAGGTAGTCTGCCAGGCTCTTGAACTTCTGGTTGGTAGGCTGAAAGAAGTGTGGACTTCTCCTGGACAGCAGCCTCAGCGCGCGCCAGCCGTAGTTTGGGTTCCGCACAACCCTGGTTTACAGGAAGAAACAGAAGAGTCACACAAACACATACTGAGAGGAAAACTGGGAACGAGGCCAGTAATGCTCCTTTGGGAGGAGAAGCTCTTTCACACCTTTTGAAAAAGGATTTTGTTCTTATAGACTGTCTTTCAAAAGTTCTGGGTGCAGGCAGACCTCTTTATGACTTTGGGTGCAAACCTATCACCTAATACAGTGGTTCCCAACCTTTTTCTTGAGGGACCCAGTAGTGTAATATTTCCACAGTAGCAGGAACAGGTATCTGAGGTGTTAATGTTACCAGGGTAATGCACAGAGAAAGTGATGTCTGTGATGGACACAAAAACAAGAGTGCTGTTCTCAGAAAGAGAGCTCTATTTCACTATGAATTAATGATTGGTTAAGTTTCACTTTCACTGTGCTTGGTGATCTGCTGCTCTCCCAACAGTGTATATATTCCAACAGTGGTTCTAATGAATCATCCAGCTCCGAAAACCGAAAATCAGCATGTGGCTGCAAATGCTGTTATTGAGCCGTGCTGCCACAGATGAGTGAATGTGTGGGAAACCCTGACATGTCACAGTGCTAACTTACTTGTACTCTTCCTCCACCATGTTAGCAGGGTCAGCCTGTTCAATGGCCTCTGCAAAGAATTCGTCCAGTGATGGCATGAACTCCCTGAATGAAAAACACAAGATATAAAAAAACAAACCAAATAAAAACATATACCATTAACTGTTGCATACAAAAAGGCAGATGTGACTGTTTTCGGAACCACTGACCTGCTGTCTGATTTGCAGGCCTCCATGTTGTCAGGGTTCAGGTTCCACAGCCGGGTCAACTCATCACTAAGAAAACATACAAGAGTGTTAAATAGGGAAGTTAAATTCACAGCTAATTGTTCTTTACACTGTTGCTTCAGGTATAATCTAAAATTTATTTTTAAAGAGACATGTTTTTATTTGTCTCCACATATTGCAGAAAAACACATGACCTACACTAAGTATTTTTGAAGCAATATTACACAAGAGGGTGTGTTTCAAGCACCTCAGTTCAGCCGCATCACTGTCGTGCTAATAATGACAGTAAAGCTCACCCTCCTAAATTTGCAAATATACAACAGTTACCAGCAAAACCAAAGATGTATGTTTTCATATTGTGGGGCAGTTTGCTCTAAAAATAAAACACTTTTTACTAGGCTTATCACCGTTTCCATGGAAATACATGGAGTCTGACTAATAACTGACAAACATCTATCCATGTCAGTAAACTCCTATATAATGAAACCTAGTTTATAGTCAGATTTCCTGCTTTGGATTTAACTGCTGTATAACTACTATAATGGTTCAAACCTGAGATTTAATAAAAAAAAAAAACATATCTATATCCCTCATCTCTGCACTACTCTGCTCGCCCACCCCTGTATTACATCACATACTTTCCCATGAAAATCTTGCGGTCCGGCCCTTTTCCAAGAAAGTCTTCTGGAGCTTGTCTTTTTCTGGTGGGTCTTTTGGGTTTGTCATCTACTGTCCTGTTAAAGAAGGAAGACAAGTGGAACCAACTGTCATTTCAGCATGCAAGTCCAAGATCACACATCAATCGCACTCTGTTGTTGTATAATGGATTCATCAATGTATAAATGAATAAAAAAAAAAAAATAACTATCTGCCATGATTATGGTTTAAGACTAAGCTGCTGTACCTTTCTTTCACAAAGCTCGGGCATCCCTCATTTTTCCAGCCATTCCAGTTCTCCTCTGTGTTGAGGATATGCTGTCAGAGATGAAACATTTTAGTGTCACTAGTGTATAGAGAACTTGATCGAATGTAAGTACAGACACACCTCATTTAATATTTAATTACAGTATTCCTAAAGCATGGCTTACCTCAACCATGTTGGCAAACTTGTCTCCATCAGGAGGGATCTCTCTCAGCAGCTACAAGAGAACAGTCAAAGGTTCACTTTCTTTTCTCTCTTGACGCCATGCCAATTCAAAGGAAAAGTATCTAAATGGCAGCTAACTCAGAACCTCAGATTGCTGAGCATCATCTCACATCAAAACTGTGTAAACATTTAATTAGAGCGTATGTCAGCGTGATTTAGGACTGACCTGATAAACCAGTTTAGTTGTCTCTTCGATCCACGTCGTCTGGTCATCATTCAGGACACAGCTGGAGCTGTGCAAGGACAAAGGCGTCACAAAAAATTACCTACTAGCAACTGATGACAGTTTTTTGTCACACAAATGAAAGTTTGTTTATTGCTCTGCATGTTCAGAGCAGAGACATGCTTCACCTTTTGAACTTGACCTGACCCTTCAGGTACTGGAAGAGGATGAGGTACTGCAGCAGAATGTGCCGCCTGAAGTTGCTGTCGCTGAGCTGCAGGTCCATCAGCTGGAGATAAAGAGCAAAAAATTACAAGTAAGGTAATGTGCAAACCATGTTTGCATAAATACAAATAAAATCAAAGTCTTCATTCTACAGAAATAAGGCATCTTAAGTATATTAAAAAATACATTTGAAAACTCAACAGCAATGTCTCTTCCCAGATATCATTACCCCAAATACTCAAGATAATCCACAGACCTTTTTGTGAGCAATGTAATGTAGGAACTGTTTTCTTTCAACAGAACTACACCTGCCAACTGTATCACTGTGCAGAAAGGAACCATGCATCTACTAGCGGACAAGAGATACAAACATGAATAGTGGCATTGTTGGCTAAGCTGTAGCATTAGCTAGCTCAGTGGTGATAGGTGAGCAAGCAGTCTCAGTTAGCTATAAACTACTTTCCACAAGCTGGCAGTGTCGCACTTGAGCGCACTGATGCGGTTGGTGGGTATAGTTCAGTAGAAAGAAAATAGTTCCTACATAAAACTGCTCACAACAAGGTCTGTGGACAGACAATTGTGTGAACTGCCAATTATTCTAGCGATCAAAAGAGTTTTCTCACCTTCTCACTTGTTAGAAACTTGGCAAAGTAAACATGTTCTCCTCCAGATGCTCTCAGCTCCTCCAGCTTTCTCTTAGAGGCCTGCATGTCATCCAACTTGTAGCTCTTGAACACCGCCAACGTCTCATCTGAGAACTGAACAGCACAAAAAGAAATTCACACCAGCAGTGAGTCATTGTTTTAAGCATCTACTATGGTTAGTAATGTAATCTGACAAAATGGAGAAAATTTTCTCTACTTCTGTGGTCAGGTGCATTACCTTAAGAAATGTCATCCAGGAGAATTTATCGTAACACTGCACAGGGTTCCTGAAGTAGTCCTGCAGTGTCCAGAACTTTCTGTACAAGTTGTAGTCAATTGGAATGGAACTGAAAGTAAAATTTGACTCAGTTAACACAGTAAAAGGCAAAAGTGTGATTAAGACTTTGTATGACTGTGTATTTTAGAGGACGTCCTTCACTTACCATGGTGCAGGAGCATCGTCCTCTCCCATTTCTCCTTCCTCGACCTCCATACCATCTTCCTTTTCTTCTGTGTGCTACACACATGGAACCATGAAATATGATTAAATTTTTTTTTAGATTCAATTACAAATGGTCAGAGTTATTTCCAGGTGTCAACACTTTACCTTCTGGCCGAGCGTGCTCTCTTGTTCATTTTTGTTGAACACTGTTATATTGTCAAGATTAAACTGGCTCTGCAGATTGAGACCTGGAATCAACACAAATGGCAGCACATAAAAAAAGTGCACCCGGCCAAGGTCGGAAGATGATGGCCAAACATTTTTAACAATCACATGTAACATCCATGAGGAGTTTATGATGTCACATTTATTCAAAGACAACAGACACAAATGCTGTGTTTACCTGATTTTTCAGACAGAGGGAAGAGACGTGCCAGGAAAAGCTGGATTCGACCACAGAAAACAGTATTCTGCGATTTGGACAGCCTCCTTAAAAGATCTACACAGATTGAGAGGTGTGTTACAAACAGCTATCCATTAAAAAAAAAAAAACATTATTGTTCAACAACAAGAAGAAAAAACTATCCTTACCATTACACATCCTCAACAAGTAGTTCTTCCCAGCAGTGTAAAAAGAGTTCTGGGAAATGGGAGAGTACAGACACAGTGATTATATGATCTATATTATGCTGGGGAAATCCTACAAATGTCTTTACTGACAGGCGGCAGATTATTTACCGATTTCCAGGTGGAGACATTCTCCTCGACAAAGGAGAATATTCTGTCACACTGGTCGAGAGGAAGACAGTCCAGTACATCTCCCAGTAGGAGGAAAGGAGTTGTAGCAGAACAGATACCTACACGAAGAGGATGAAACAAAACAGCACAAGCTTGATCACAAGTCATAAACTTTGTGAGAGATAAGAGAGCTTGCTGCAAAGCCTTAAAGTAGATTGTTGTATAGTTTGTGTGCAGTCAGAGCACAGGCTGTGCTGATGCATATTTGATTTGATTGAATTTTGCTTTATTATCAGGGACAAATCTGGGTCAGTGTTTGAACCAGGTACACTGAGGCTACTTAGATGCCATACTCTGATTTAATATTTTGACAGACCAAGAAACAAAAGACTCAACCTAAATCTTCTTAGTCAAGCCTGTGGGGCTATAAATCTTATGTGTGATAGCAAAAGCAGATATTCTTCACATAAAATATGAGAGATACTAAACATTATATTACATTCTTTTAGTATACGCAGCTTAAAATCATAACTCAAGCGTCTGACCCACAATCTTTGAACAAATATTTAGCAGTCTAGCTTTAAGCTGAACAGAGAGGCAGCTGTACCATGCACTGATTCCATACTTCATAACACTCTTATTATAGATTGGAAAAATAATAACGTGTCTGTTTCCTCCCCAGTCTCCTAAGAAAGCAAATGTGTTGTTGTACCTTGCTATGATGACACAGCCTCAATATTTATGACATCAATGTAGGCATTTTTGCCAATAGTAGCAGATGTCAGATAAAAAGCCTTACTGATAAATGTAAGGAGGATAAAATTTGAGTTCAACCCAATGTCACATGTTCGAATACAGACAGCACTGCAAAGACCTGGATATGGCACAAAGGAGCTCTCTGGTGACAAATATATTATGGACAGAGGTAGACAAGTGTAAAAACAGGGCAGCAGCGTTGGGTAATAGACACTTTGTGGGTACTTCAAGAACAAATCTACTGTGAAAATGTGGATTTATAAGGACATAGGACTATAAGTCACTATCATTAGATGGAACCAGTAAGGCCTGAACAAGGAGAACTATATCTTAGTCCTTCAAATATGAGCAGCTCTTAATGTTTCAATTCAGATTTGTTTAAAGCACATTTTTAAGATTATTCTGGGGCGTTTATGCCTTTATAGGACAGGAAAGGTTAAGCATCAAAGGAGGTGAAAGAGGGGATGACATGCAGCAAATGACCATGAACTGGACTCTAACTAACAACCGCTACAGCAAAGACATTGTCTTTATACATGGGGCACCTGCTCTACCCACTGAGCTCCTGGGCACCCCGGTTTTTTTTATATCATTTAGGAAGATGCTTGGTATATGGTGTCTTTCTTTAAAAGTCAGCTGCTTGCAGTCAAGTATTATCAGGGCAATACAACACATACGTGCCATGTAACCCCATGTGGGCTGGGCAATGTAAATGGCATGACACAAACACAAATATTCCCTAAGTCAAAGTCAAACAGTATGAAGACTGACTTACCTTCTGTGACTGCATCAATACTCAGGTAGATGAGAGACAAGTATTCATCACAGCTGGCCTTCTGTTCAACCTGCAGACAAAACACAACAATGTCAGGTTTTCATACACAGCCTGGTTCATTTAATGAGGCTCAATTTATTAATCTAACGGCGAAGACAATGGCTGTGTTACTTACAATCTGATCACCAAGAACACCCCTCAGAGCCTGGTCAAGTGTGGTCTTCTTTTCTGTCTCACTGTAACACATGAGGAAGTTCAGTCAAGACACATTTCATGATTTGCTGAACTAAAGTTTGCACGTTGATGTTTAATTATAACTTGTACAAAGGCTAATTTAACGTTACTTACTTTCCAGGGAACTGGTTGAACGTGTTAATCAAAGGTTTGATGGTTTTACCATGAAGAGCATGTCTGGCGGATGCCTGTAGGTGTGTGAGAGGGAGGAAGGAGACATTTTTTGAGAATAATAAGCATCGTTAGATAGCATTTTGTTAGCTTAGCTAAGTTAGCATTAGCTACCTGCTATGAGAACAAGAATAAGCATTAAGCTGCAGTAATGCGCCTGCTGTATGGCTATAATAAGAGTGACGGTAAATAGTATATAATGACACATGTTTTAGGAAAGAAAGTAAATTCTGCGAATTCTCACCGTAAATTTGTCTTTAGCTTCGACAAAATTAAATAAGGACGGCGACATCTTTACGCTCTCGCAACCGGAAGTGCCGCTAAACGTCTTCCGGTTTCCTCGGCAGTGTGGAGGGGTGCATTCAGGAGCTCTCTGCTCCGGAATATAACAGTTTATCACACTTAATATCATATCGCAACAATAATATATATTGAAATAGTGTGATGTAATTTATGTAATGTTTAAGTATTATAATACTGACTCATGTTATACTGCTAATATTTAATTTCTCTGGGCACGTGCATTAATCAGCTCAGTAACTAAATTATTATTATTATTATCATTATGAGGGGAAACGAATTCTTCCATCATAAATAAAGCTAATTTGTTGAGGAAATAAAATTAAACACAGTCCCAGCACCAAATAGCTTGCAGCCTGTTAAAACAAACAATCAAACAAACAAACAAAAAAGAAAAACTGAGAAAACTTCACAAATACACAGTGTCGAGGAGTAAAAGTAATTAAATTATAATATAAATGTATTTGGATGTAGCTACAGTTACTGAGAAAAAATGTCATTACATTACAGTTCCTAATCATACAATTGCTAATCAAAATGTAGGTGATTACAAAGAGGTTACATCCAACCATATTATTTTCGGTTTTGAAGTATAATATAACATTCACTCTGTTGTATCCCCTTGCCTCCAGGAATTATTTTATTTTATTTATTTATTTATTTGACTTCATTCATTTACTTACTTTTTTTTTTGGCAAAGTCTATCTCCATACATTTTTCATCTTTGTAGCCCAATTAAAAACATTTGTTAGAAAATTAATCCAAAGGAATCAAATGTAATCAGTTACATTACTCTAAAAAAGTAATTTGTTGCATTACTTAGGCTATTACAACTTTTACAGGGTAACTAGAAATCTGTAACCTGTTACATTTCAAAAGTAACCTTTTCCACACCACAAATACACCAAATGAAAATATTAAATAAAACACTTCAAAAACATTTTTTTTCTTCCAAAATCAAAAATGTTAAAATTATCATATCTACTTAAACATGGCTGTCTGTTGGTGAAATGTGGGGTTAATTTGGCTCTGTCTGAAAGGTCTGCATGAAATGGAAGAGGACAGAGTTTTTGGAAAGTTAAGATCCATTCTCACATTAAGATCTTAGTCCAACTTGAATTTGTAAGTTGTTGCATGACTGCATGACTATCAGTGTTCAGACCTTAACTAGACCCAGTTTAGACCAGAGGGCGGCAGTGTTGTACACTATTTTTGACCAGAAGCTTAAGCTGTCAGATCACGCAGTGCCGTTTACACACATGAAATACTGAGAGGCGGCTGTGTGTGTGTGTGTTCATGTGTGTGCGCCTGTGTCAGTGGTGGTGTAGGATTTATTCAGATCCTTTACTTAAGTAAAAGTACTAAGACCACACTGTAAAAAGTCATCCACTGAGAATGTCACATAAAAGTATGTAAGTATAATCAGGAAAATGTATTTAAAGCATTAAAAGTACTCAACACAGGAACATGTCCTATGTGACTGTTATATTACTGTATATTATATCAGTAGAATAGTATCACTCATGCATTCATGTAAGAGCAGGATTATACATTTGAAATGTTTTTACATTTTTGCATGAAAAATGACTCTAAAAATGTCAGAATAAAAATAACCTGTCAATTTACAAATCAGCCAGTTGTCTCGGCTCTGCTTGCACATTTTCATATGTTTTATGTGCAAAAATCTAAATTTGTAAACTATTTAAAGCTGCCAATTCATTGTAATGGAGCAAAAAGTACAATATACCATGTGAGCGTCTGTGTGTGTATGTGTGGACGTTCTGTACCCACAGCAGGATAGACCTGAAATCCACCCTTTCCTGATGATAATCCCTGTAGTATTTTACATAACATGGACATGCCGCCACTGACATAACATTTCTGTCTATTTAATTGTGTTCACTTCTTAGATTTTTTTCTTTCAAAACTTGACTGAAATGAAAAGGCTCATTGTTTTAGTTATTAACTGGTGGCTGGAGGATGTTACATTGTATGTGTCCTTAAAGGTTAAGCTTCTGTTGTGAGGGACCCGGCTAAAGTCATGTCATGGGCATACAGTTTAAATTAAAATTACTGAGCTGCAGGGCCTGTTCGTTTCTAATAGGATTTACTGTTCAATGTCAAACAGCACATTAGGAACAGCAAAGCATTACAATGTGACGGCAATCCTCCATTTTTTAAATAAATCAATTTAAAGTGTGTTCACATAAATATTTGATTTAATAATATTTTGGAGGTTTGGTTGAACATGTCTGGGTTTTTAAGACTTAAAATCAGACGTTATTAATCAAGTTCACGTGTACAAGAATTTTGTTTGATGTATTTACAGACGTTATTGATGTTAACAAACCTGTTTGTGCTTCAAAACTCCTGTTAATCAGTTTAAGAGTGACAGTAGTTTTCAATCCCGTGTTTTAAATGTTGTTAATGGGGTGATCCTTTGGTTTATATGAATCCCGGACTCTGTCTTCAACTTTGACAGAATGAATGTGAACACCTTGCCCTGTTTTGGTTGTGTTTACCAAGCAGTTTCGCGGGTCAGGACCTCTGAAGTAGCTTGCAATAGTGGGACCATTCACCTTCTGCACCCTCTGACAAGTGTTTACAGCCCTGCCGTTACGAAGGCTGTTAACTGAACCTAAAGGTGCTGAGCTGATGTTTGGAGAAAAACACGTACGCTGTGAAAATGTAGGTCACTAGTGTCATCTAAAAAGCTGAGGGATCTTTTTTATTGCATCAGTGTGGTCAAATTGGTCGTAAAAAGGGGAAGTGAGAACTGTTGTACCTTGTAATTTTGATTGGCACCATGTTTCTCTTACGCAGAGCTGTGCACGCAGTCCTCCAAATATCTGACGTTGCCCCACCTCCCATGACCCCCCTTTCTGACACGAGGTTTTTTGAAACTTTGCCAAAAACTGATGAAAAGCAGAGAGGGAGTGAGCGTGGCAAGTAGTTTACAGATAAGAGCCCGGCATCAGTCAGTACGTTGAGACAGGGTGAAGAGGGCTGAAGGGGGGGTGGTTAAGCTTAAATATGCTGGAGATGTTACACTATATGATCTGCTGGATAGTAAGGAAGCTGGTGTATGTCACTTTGAGTGCAGGTGTTCACCTGTATTTTCCTTTTTTTTGACAACATTTCCCATAAAGAGACCAAAACCAACAATGTGTTAAGTTTGTCTCTCAATTCTGTCTGTCTTCTGTACCCTGTCCATAGGACTCAGTCCTTCTTGTTGCTTTTAAGGACTTAAATAGACTTAGACTTAAAATCTTAAATAGGGGAGACCTCTCTAACTGCATTACAGAATTAATTAATTCATGTCCAATACAATGACTTCCATTGTCACTGTTAGGTTGTAACAATAAGAATGTAGATTTAAAAATTACATGTAAAAAAACAAAAGGGCGCCATGGTGGTGCACAAGGCCCTTCCGTGCTGAGTTAGCAAATGCATTGTTTTCCACTGGGTACTCTGGCTTCCTCCCACAGTCCAAAGACATGCAGGTTAATCAGTGTCTCTAAATTGCCTGTAGGTGTGAATGTGAGCATGAATGGTTGTCTGTCTCTATGTGTCAGCCCTGTGGTAGTCTGGCAACCTGTCCAGGGTGTACCCAGCCGGGACAGGCTCCAGCACCCCAACAGGATAAGCGGTTACATAAAATGAATGATTGAATGTAAAAAACTGATACTACTAAGGTCTAACTTGCTAACCTGTATCTGTCGTATGCTTAGTACCTCATGTAGAATGAGTCCAAAATATAAGTCTGCTGCTTCAGTGAAGTAACCACTCAATACATCCTCTTCCTGCGCACTGAAGACTTTGTGATTGCTGTGATATCCCACACAGTGCAGCCGTGTTGATCTTCTTTATCTGAGGTTTTGTAATTTCCTGCAGCACCTGCTCAGTGTCACATAGCAGATAGAGAACTCTTTGGGGACAGACCTTACTGTCTTTATCTGCCTCACCTCATCTGATGCAGACTTCACTGTAGCACACCCCTGTCAGTTCTCTCACCAACACTCCCAGCATGCTGAAAAGAGGAGTAACATAAGTATATAAAATGTGCTTAGTTGTCATTCGGGTCAATTGTAACACTTTTTTAAAGATGTTAAAATCATCCCCATCCCTGCTGACCTTTGCTTAGCTAGCTGTAGTAGCATGGCAGTTTGAAATAAGCTGCAGTGACATAATTCTAACTTCAACAGAATAGACTGTATTTCAAACCCGGAAATCAGTATTTGGGCTGTAAAATCTGCACATGTCATCACACAGCTATGAGATTTCACATGCAAGGTCAGGAGGGAAGTGGTCACACTACTGTATTAAATGACTCGGAGGTCATCCCTGCTTGGTGGAAGTGGCGATTTTACAAACATACCCGCTCTACGCTATGTGGGTTTGTTTTTAAAGAAGGCTTAGTAATTTTCCCAAACAGCTGGGCACTGTAGCCTCAGCAAATATTACTCAAACAGGAGATAACAGTGCATTTTTTCAGGACTACTTTCTGTTGTGGATTAATGAACATTTGTCGAGCTAGTTGGTATTTACTGCAGCAGGACAGTGTGTGGCTCAAAGCTTTATCCGCTGTTGCTATTAATTCAAAAAGTGAAAGTGAAGGACACATGTTTTCTGTCACAGAAGCTGTTGAGAATATTCAAGGCGTGTGTTAGATAGGCCATATTGTTGGGCTGAATATTCTACTGTTAACTTGTCACTCCTACATCAGTTTAAATCAGGTTAAGCCTTCATTCCCGAATGTTTATTTTGTCTAGATAAATATAATGAGAGGACCACTGAACACTCTCCCATGCCAAGTCGTGGAATAATCAAGCACAACATGAGAGCCAAATAATTTGATGAAGGACAGTCTCAGACAAAATGACTGAGGGGCAACAAAAAGAGCATTGTCCATGTTGTTGAGGACAAACTTCAAAACAAGAGGCTAAACACAATGCCCTGACCTCCGAGGTTAAGCACACAAAGAAAGGGGATTTTAGATTGGCCGCCGTCACATGACCAGCCTCTGAAATTCCACCATAAAAAATCATGTGAAGAGCTGTCATGTCATATAAGTGAGATAAAGCCATCAGCACAGCTATCCTTCATTGATAAAATTAAAAGCACTGCGCACTTTAGTAGGTTTATGAGGAGCCCAGCTGACAGAGTTGTGGTAACATTCACCAGAGCAGAGAAATATTCCTCCTTGAAGGGAGGAAAGCCATAAAGAATGATGTATATACTGAATGCAGATCTTTATTCTGGTTGTTCCAGCTGTTGCAATTAAATATAATAAAATATGCTGATTTATGTCGGCTGTGCAGGAACTTAAGCCTCCTCGCCTTGCATCTGTTTCGTTTATGCTTAATGTTGTGAGTGATTTTCCAACGTGGATTTCCTGACTAGCTGTGTGGCAACAAGTGGAACTTGGACCTGACAATATAACAAAATGTACACCTTTACTCCCTCACAGGGCATTGTAAAATTATTTGGGACACAGACATTTGTTAATGATCATCTCACACAGAGCAGAATAGTTTGGAATGCTCAACAAGGGGATGTGCATCCAACCACAGCAGTTATCCTGCTCTCTGATTGGTGCTTAACTAACAATCACTTACGTCTATTTAAATGACCTTGTCTGGATTGCCCTCAGACTGCAGGGCCTCTGTTAGGAAATGTTCGGTTGCGGAGTTTGAAGTCACTCGACAGTTATTCAATGATTAGCCCAGGGTGTGGGGACCATTAGATACTCATAAGCCATAAAACGGGATGTGAGAGGAGCCGTGTGCGTAGATGGAGAAAGGACATTCTTGTGTCACAGCCAAACAGGAAATCTCTGCGATGGCCACATCTTGTCTAATCATGCTTCTTCGTATGATGAATCCTAAGTGCTTTTATGTGCAATTACCTGATCCACATCCTTGTGTTGTTTCACCACACCAAGTCTTGGGACTGTCGCCAAACACCTTGAATGGAATAATACAGTATGTGATACATTATAACGAAACTGATGTCAAGGTCATGCAAATCTAAATATACGTTGCTTTATTGTGGTGTAACTCCATACTGTAAATAAGGATATGCTGACCTTACTTTGAACTTTGCAGATTGGAAAATTGTTTGAGATGAAAACACTGAAACTGGTTAAAAAAAAGAATCTTTATTAGAATACATCCATAAAAACAGCTACAAAAACACACAAAAAAGACATTCAACTTACAACATTCAGAGCATTAATATAACAGCAAACAACTATTTGCTAAGTAAAGGTAAAGTGGAGAAATGGCATCCTGAGCAGAGAATGCAGTCACACTCCCTCTCAGCGTGTTGTAACCGAGCTTCATGTTATTTCTTGTAGTAGACAGTCTGGTCAACACATTCTTACTCTGACCTCATCACATATCGACGTTTGGTCATGGACCTTCCACGTCCAGATATGACATGAAAAGTACCCTGGGTGTGTTGGTTGTTGACGTTCTGGGACACCGTGTCAAGTTATGCTTGTTAGATACATTGTCTTCTTTCAAAATACACTTCTATTTCCACAGGAAATTTACCGTTTACACACGGTCTCTTTCAAAATAAATGCACTACATTAGTACAACGCAAATTAACGTTTTTTTTTCCTCCAAAAACTAACGCACGTGGTTGGGTTTAGGCAACAAAAATAGGTTTAAGGAGAAAGAACAGGGTTTGGCTTTAGAATTTTACAGGACGAGAACACCGCTCTCCCAGGTGAAAGTCAATGTTTGTTGGACCCGCCCACACTACTTGGACTTCACCACCTTAACTTTTGTCGGCGACCGGCCGCGTACCATGCCGATGTTAAAGGATGCCTTTTTTGTGTCTGACACCGCAAGTCACTGCCCAAATGCTGGATTTCGCTGACTTCGGAGTGAGACTGGGTTAGTCTGGCTGCGCATGCATGTTAGTGCAAGTTAGTCCCACTTTGTGTGTCCCACAGGCCAGGTAATAGATGCTGCTTTGCAATGCGCTCATACAGCGGTGGGACCTACTGGTGATAATGCTGTTTTGACCTCGACAGCGGAAATGTGTTGTTAGGGAAGCATATCACCCACCCTCTTGTCCCCTGTGGCCCATGTTAACATTGTTAGCTTTGTCGGCACTGTTACTGTTGTTAGCACTTCTGACATTGTTAGCACCGTTAGCTGCTTGCCGCAGACTCAGCCACATCCATGTTGAGAGCTGTGTGTGGACAATCCTGGTTTAGACTCTAAATAAAGTTACCACACACACTCTAAATGCCACATACAGCTCCTTTAAAGCACATCTGTGAATCATGTGTTGTTTGTGCCGACAGAGAAAAGCTTAAATGTTGCACGTCTTTCAGTGTTTTTGCCTCTGACTTGTGAGCTGCTGTTGCTTTCTCCACTTATTCCAACTACATTGTTTTCATCTTTTGGACCATTAAGCAAGAGGTTCCTGCACATACTAAAGTTTTGTGCTCATGGATACAGAAGGAAATCAAAGATAAGGGCTGCTGCTGTGCTGCCACCCACTGCCCCAGCCAGTACACCTGGAATGAAAGTGGAGATCGGCTACATTTGTCTCTGACAAAATAAAATGGGATTTTAAAGGAAAAGCTTCAGAGAGTTCGCTGATATTACCCAGCGCTTCTCCATTTCACTATTTATCAGAGCTGGTCCAAAGGAGTGAGCAGGACTGATTACACATCCAGTGAAACTGATCTGTAAATTATTCACCAAATTGTATTCATGGATTGAAATAATTCATGTCAGTAGTTTGGAGATATGTAGGCAGCTTATGCATGTGCAAACTGTGCAGGGCATTCTTGCAAAGACAAGGTGACCTTACACTGCAATAAAATACAGTAAATCTGTCGACATGCAGAATATGTTGATATTTTTAGATGTGCTGATTGTTTAAAACAAACTTTTTTTTTTCAAGACTTAAGCTCTTCTAAAGCTGGTCATCATTACAGCTTTATTGTGACCGCTGGTCCTCTGTGTAATGCAGTTTTCCTGTGTTAAGTAACGCGAGTCTTTTCATAGCCACATTATATATGTTAGTTTTGGCACCAGCGATGCAGGCAGGCCTGATACTGCCAGGAAAATACACTTACACAGATGTATTTACTCACCTTAACATGACACTTGAGTAGTGGTCGTTGCAATTGTGATTTAATGCACATGCTTCCTGATCTGCTGGCACACACTGCTGCATTATGTAATAAGGCATGGAAGGACAAGTCTTGACTCATGATGACTCCTGTCAAACACTGTATAGAAAACTGTATTGGCAGAGGAACAGCGGCCTCGAGCAGACCCTCACCAACACTGACAGAACAGGATATTCACTTCAAATGACCTCTAAAGGTATCAAGCATCGACACCTCTGACAGTCTAATGAAAATCAGTTCAATAAAAATGATTCAGCTTCTATTTCATCCAGCCTCTTTTATTCAAATAAGACCCTGTCTATCACTAGGGTACTCATTTTAGCTGAAGTATTAACCTTCTCCATTAAGAGTCTCCTCTACCACACACATTTGTCTCCTGAAATGATTTCAGTCCACTGTTGGTCAAATTGCTGTAAAATGCAACCACAGATTTTGGCAGAATTATATGCTTCAAAGTGCCCAAGCCCCACTGACAGCCTAATAGCCAGCGGAGCAGAACCTTTAACATCACTCTGTCGCTTATCAGTCACTGTGCTATCACTCAGAGAGCCAGCTTAAGGGTGACAAGGAGCTACAAGATGACGGCTTGTCCTACAGTTGCTTTATTTAACTGCAAAGGACAATCAGACTTTAGAATTACAATGAAAGCAGTGGTTTAAATTTAAATTACACAAAGCCTTTTTTTAAACAACTACCCTGTAAAATAAAAGGAGAATGACCCCTTACTTTAATACAGAGGGATCCATTTTGTGCCCATCCATTCACCCTAGCTCTAGCTGCAACTGTCCCAGAATCTGAGGGCAATGATCTGACAGCTGATCAGTAGGACCAAATTGATTGCAGGGTTCAAGTGCAATCCACTGATATGCCCCAAGCATAGAGCCAGTAATAAAGGTCAATGACACCTTCAGCTTCTGAGCAACCTTCACCCCATTCTCATCTTCTCTGATGATAGCAGATATACTAATGAATATGAACAGTAACAAACAAATTTTGCTGCCACAGCCTCAAAAAATAACCAGTTCTTAATCTACAGCAGCTGTGCTTTAAATGTGTTTGGGGTGTTGAGGAACAGTTCACACCAAGGTCAAAATACATCATTTTCCTCTTGCCTGTAGAGCTATTTATCAATCTAGATTGTTTTGGTGTAAGTTGCAGAGTGTTGGGAGTTTGGCCATAGAGATGTCTGCCTTCTCTTGAATATAATGGAACCAGATGGCAGTCAGCTTGTGGTGCTTAAAGTGTCAAAAAAACCTACTTGTTTTCCCATTTAGGAACTATTTTCTACCAAACTACACCTGCCAACCGCATCACAGCATAGAAGTGTGCATCTGCAGCTTGCTAACCCCAGCATCACTGAGCTAGCTAATGTTTCAGCTTTGCCAACAATGTCATTAATGTTTACATCTTGCGCTGTCAGTAGCACAAGCTTCATATCAGTGATTAGATGCACGCTTCCTTCTGCACTGTGATTCGGTTGCTGGGTGTAGTTTGGAAGAAAGAAAACTGATCCCATATGAAACTGTTTAAAACAAGCCTGTGGATTATCTTGAGTAACCGGGCCATGATCTATGGAAAGAGACATTGCTGTTGAGTTTTTCAGATGTATTTTTTGGCACTCACAAGCTGAGTGCCATCAAGTTCTATTATATTGAAGAGACGGCAGACAGCTCACACACTCAGCAACTCACACCAAAACAATCTAGATTGATAGCACCACTACAGATGAGAGGAAGAACATGTATTTGGTTTTAGGCTGAACTGTCCCTTTAAACCAACAAATAGTGCCTCAGTATTTATAGTGAAGAGGTTTGTGTGTGCAGAGGGGAGGAGAAAACAGATGAAGGAGGAACACAAGATTTCCGGTCATACATTTGAGCCCTGGAGTTGAAACAGCATTTTATTTGTTACAAATAAGCAGGACAGCATATAGTAGTAATTTCTCCTCAAGATTTGCTCCCACTCTCAAACATCCTCCAGAAGGGGCTCATGAATTAAATCTTCCTGTGCCGAGCCACAGCAGAACAGGACTTTTGTTTTTTCACTCAGGGGCTCATCTGTGGGTGCCAGCAGAAAATTATACAGAAGAGCTGCCGCCACACCGGCACTCAGTGGTCCTGCCCAGTACACCTGAAAAACAAAAAAGCAACACAGTCACGTCCTGATTTCAATGGGAATGACTCATGAGTCAGACACTTGCAAAATATCTGATTTACAGCTCCCCAGTACATACCCAATGATCATCAAAAGACTTCTGTATAATTGCAGGCCCCAAGGATCGAGCTGGGTTAATACCGCATCCTGTGAAGCTGATCTGTAAACCATATCAGAGGAAAACACCACTTGCCTCCCTGGCTGTACATCAGCAGATTACACGCAAGCTTGATTTACAGCCAGTTCATCCTATGCCAATCCATTGTATCAGGCCACAGCGAGGATGGAGAAACCATCTACCAAATTAATGAGCGTGGAAATGTTTTGATACACTCACCCCCGCGAGGTGTCCCAGCGCTACAGACAGTCCGATCGCCAGAGGTGCAGATCCTCTGACGTCCCGTCTTTTGTCGGTGACTGCAAGCACACACAGGACCAACTGGAGGGTGAGCAGGAATTCTACACCAAAACCTTGACCAGGGCTGATTTCATTTAGCTGCATTAGAGGAGAAAACACTTCAGTTTGCACTCTTCAGCTGTTGTTAATTATGATTAGGGGATTCTTTTGCCTCCACTTCTGCAACTGTAGCATCATTAAAAAGCCCTTAGAAACTTAAAATGGAGCTAAGCATGCTGCTAAAAAAAAAAGCAGCTGGACCATGCTTTAGTTGTGCAGCTGATTCAGTCCATAAATTACAGCAGAGGATGACAAGCTTTCATCCTATAAACACTCCCCGTGAGTGAAGGCTTGTCTTTGTTGCATGACAGGTACAAACCAGGAGTGATGATTAAAATTTTGACATTTAAATTAAACAACTTATCACCCGCAGTTTGCAAATGTGGAAGTCTTAGAGATCGGAGCATAAAAACTTAAGACAATGAGCGTCTGGCTGTCACAAGAAAACTAGATCAGGCTGGAGGCAATTCCCCAAATGCCACTCAAGCTGAGTAGTACATGTCATTCATCAAGGGGAGCATTACTCAGGAAAATTGCAAACACGTGGATTCCAGCTCACCTTGTTAACACCAAGTGAATCTGTGGTTTCTGGCCTGATACCATACACAATACCACTGGCAGCCACTGCTCCCACAATCTGAGCTGTCATGTAGAAAAAGGCTCTGAGCACACTCATCTTGCAGCTGACCAGGAGGCCCAGGGTGATGGCGGGGTTCAGGTGGGCACCGCTAATGTGACCTAAGCACTGGGCTAATGTGGCAACGGCCAAGCCAAAGGCAAATGCCACTTTTATCTCCTGGTCAGGGTAGGAGTTATTTTTGTCCCCTATTGCAGCTGAGAGGCCGATGAAGATGAAGATGATCATTCCCAGAAACTCGGCCAGGACCGCCATCCAAAATGCCCAGGTTTTAATTTCTGACATGGCTACTCAGGTAACATCCACTTCATGCTAACAAACAAATTTTGGCCAGTGTTTCAGTAGACTGTGGCACAGGCAGAGATTTGGTTCCACCAGCAACATCATGAGTGAGGTAACCAGCATTCATCAAGTGTGTGGGTTTAAAAAATCAGGGCTGATTAGGAGCAGCTGAGAGATGTGCGTTTCAACCAGTGAGAATGACCTCCAGCGTCTCCTGTGCTGTGCAGTACTTTTCCAGTTTAACAGAAGACGGTGCTACTTTTACTGTTATTCACAACTCATTAAAGACAGCGCCAGACCAATACTTTGTGTGAGAGGAAGTGTTAACTTGATTATATCATATTATCTAAATGCTGTGTTGGGATAAAGAGGAAAAGAACATGTTTTTTGGTGCATTATAGTACAAAATAACACATGCAACAATGAATGGCTTGCATGAATAATTCAATTCATGCTTGAGCCAATTGTAAATTTGCATTTTTATTATTATTGCTGTAACATAAAATGTTAAACAGGCTATCCTTACACATGATCCAGGAACTTAAAAGGCATCTTAATGTTATGGAAGACATTTTCCCTGCACATGAGATATTGCATGTGTGAGGGATGTTTCTCAGATGCGTGAAGGACACTCACTTACCGTTACTTCTTGTCTTTGTAAATGGTTTCCCTATCTTTCTATCTACTTATTCTATTCTGAGCATGTGTCATGCAGGGCCGCCTGCATTGAAGTTAACATCAGTCATGTGCCGCTGTGAAGGAAATGGGACCTTTTGAATTCACAACAAGGAAACCAGCCTCCCACTCTGCCTTTCTGTGTGAACGGAGTGACAGGTCACAGGGTCACGCTGCTTCTTGTCTTTTTGTCAGTAAAAAAAGAAAGAGAAGCCTGTCAAAGCATCACCTTTGACTTGGGCAACAATGCTCCACCCGAAAAGTAGAGCACATCCCCATTTTTCCTTCATAAAAGCTCTACTTTTTAACATTTAAAACCAGCCCACAGATACGTGTTGCAGGTATTTTTATAGCATTTGCAGCCAAGATACCTAAGATGAGAGATAATAACATAATTGGGAGGATGAGGGATTTATTGCTTCAGAGGAGCATGATAGAAGAGGTGTATCATTGTGGACTGCACATAATAAAGTATATGTGACAGGAGAGTGGAGAGATAATCATGGAGAACTGACGGGAAGGACGGAGGTTATGCTTTTGACCTGCCAACTCTCCTGCCGCCCATTTAATGTGCTGAAATCATCTTTTTTATTTCCTTTTGGTATATCCTGTATATCTGCTACTGTACCACTCAACATTTTATAGGCCACACTTCCAGCCCTGGATCCACCTGTAGGCTCAGAGTCTGCAGGGGGGAAGTTGTCATCATCTCTTCCACTCCCTGCTGTGCCAGATTTTTAGGTTTAAATGCCAAACATTAACTCTGTACGTACTCTCCATGCACATGATAATATATTCTATGTGAGCTGTCTGATTGAACCTGAGCTTAAAACTATAATTATCACATCAGCCACCAAATCAATACACAGCAGGATTTGCTCATCTCACAGCAGTGGTGACAGCAGGCTCCAGAGCACATTATTTTTGTTATGCAATAGGGAATAATACATGCTTTTGACCAGTTTCAATAGTCCTGACTGCACTCAAAGATATTTTTGTTGTCACGTGGCTTTTAGGTGTGAATTCATAATAGAAAATCTATTTTTTTTTTGTTGAAAATATGTTGGAAAAGTGCTTAAAATAAAACTGCATAAATTAGAAATATCATAAAAATTGCTAAATTTATCAAGTGGACGCAATTTATTTCTTACCAGAGAGAAGGATGGCTTTCAACTGACTGTTTTTATCTAGTTGAGGACGGTTTTAGAGCCCACGCAGACCTGTTTTGATCCTGTGCCAGTGGGAACACCTCATCACGTGTGCCCTCCGTTCACCCATGATGTTCACACCCCTGGCTTTTAGATGTAAATAAGACACAAATATGAACCCATCCCCCTTGAATCCAGTCTTCCAGAGGCATAAATATCACCAAGATGCAGGTATTCTGAAGAACCCCTCCAGAGAGGGCATTTCATTGTTGCCTGTCAGGAGAGTTGGATCTCATCCTAACTCACAGATTATAGAATGAACACGGAGAATTTAATCATGCAGACATGGAAGCAAGTCAAGTATATAATCAATATGTATGCTGGTCTGTTAAGCAGAGTAAAACAGTGCTTACAGCTTCAAAGGTTTTCCCCTCCCAGCTGCTTGACATAAGGGAAAACATAAAATTAAGATCATGGTAATTACACAGCATGTATGACCAGGAAAAAAGTGTACTTAGGATGATGATAAATTTGTTTCTAGTGTTAAAGGAGTCCAGTTTGAATGTATCTGTTTATCTCCAGCAGTTTATCCAGAGTCAGGACTGAAGCTTGAGTTGAGATCCCAGTCCCAGGTGCAATTGTTCATCTGGTCTGATGAGAAAAAAGGACGCCTGAGCCTTGTAGGTTTTCCTTAAATAAGGATTTTAATCACATCTTATTTCCCTGTCACATATCCTCCTCTCCTAGTAATGTCATCTGATTTATTTTTCATGCCAAGGTGGCCTTTTGCATGTGGATGCAACCAGAATCAACCCTATTCTTGACAAAAAAAAAGGAGGCTTTGGCTTTATGCCTGAAAACATACGTCCATTTTCTCCAAAGGCTCTCTGGCCTTAATGTCATGGATGGACAATTATTATAACAACACTCTAACATGGAGTTTTACAACGCTGCAAAGTAACCATGAAAGCAACACTTCTATCTTTGCCCTGGTGATCGTAAGGTAAACAGTAGAAATACAAATTAATCCATGCCTGCATGTATTTGATTGGCCACCTCAACGCCTTCAGTCCAAACTGAGCCAGGTCCAATTTTTTTTAGAGGAAGAGTGACTCAGAAACCTCCTGTATGTGCTTTTTCTTGGCTGCTGGGCAGAAGCTCTCACCAACCTGGCAACCTGCCATCGGATCTGTTGAAAATACAAGTGAGAGAAGCTATCCATCAATCAGCAACAACAGCTGGGCGGTGCAAAGAAAACACAATAAAATTGGAGGGGTAGCTGATTACCCACGGCCAAAATGTGGGCTATTATTCCTCACTAACGAATGATTCATACTGTAACGGTGTCATAGAGAGGACCCTGTTTTCTGTCTCTTCTCAACTTTAATGAGGAGAATTCTTATTTACAGTTTATGCGGATTAGGCCGGATTAGTTATCTGGCCATTTAAATGACAGGTGTACTCAGAGATAAAAAAACAGCTGAAGGAGCTATAGAGACTTGTTTACACTCACACTGAGTAAATCAACCTTTAACACCAGTTAATGTTAATCACTCAGATTAAGCTCTTGTCTAATCTTTGCATGTGTAATTAAAGACGTGTCAATCAGTCTGGGTGTGATAGCACGTTCCCAACTTATGTATTCATTTTTTTAGTGGGTTGACCTTTTGTTTGTTTTGTGATTTCTTCAGCTTGACACACTTTACATTTGACAGTGAGGAAATCTGCCCTCTCACGTTGTTCTCTCCTGCACAGCTTCAGGTCGCCTGTCCAGTGGTTTTCTTTGGTTTGGTTTTCTTCTTTGTTAATGCATCATTTGATCAGCATGTAGCTCTCATAGCATCCACAACACATGACACTTTACTGGTTACAACCTGGCTTCTTATTTTGTTGAATTGCACTGAGAGATAGAAAAGCTTAAACATGTTGGCTAATGAATAAGAAATTAGATAACTGGCTTTAGTTCTTCAGGAACGGAGACCTCTGTACACTCATCTCTTATCAGGTAAATCCAAGACTGGATTATCAGCTGAGCAAACCTCAGGGGCCTCAGACCTCTAGAGCAGGGGTCATCAACTACATAAGTCCAAGGGCAGAAAGACACTGTCATTCAAAAAAATAAAAAATAAAAATAATAAAAATGAAATAAAATGAATAAAATGAAATAAAATAAAATAAAGTGAAAAAATAAAATAAAATAAAAAAATACAGAATAAAAATAGATAAATAAATAAAATAAAATAAAATGAAATAAAATAAAAAAATAAATAAATAAATAAGACAAAGCAAAGCAAAAAAAGAAAACAAATAAAACAAAATATAAAATGACCTTTAAATCCATCCTCTCCACTGAGTTAAGAGAGGAACGACAGAGAGAGGGGAAGAGAAGGGTGAAGGTGCACTATTGCACATAGCGTTTGAGTGAGTTAGGCTATTAATAACTCACTCAGAGCGCTGCTTTGTCACTTAATATTTCATCACTATTAGGCTTTCATAATATGTTGACAGTTGGATTTATAACATCTTTAATCCCTGCGGGTGGAGCGCACATAAATGGGGCTGGTAAATAATTCCTGATATAATTATTTCCATCTTGTTTGTTTCGGAGATTGCTTCAATATAGGATGAAAAAAAATGCTAGATATCATAAATACCAGATACCGAATACTACATTTTTTCCTTCCTTATATATTTTTCTAATTCATTTATATTCTGCTGGGAAGTTTTGGCGGGCTGTATGTGGCCTGCAGGCCACCAGTTGATGATCACTGCTCCAGGGGGTTCAAAAACTCCACAGGAAGAGGTCCAACAGCTAATTTTCACTCTGGGGCCCCCAAAATGGTTAATATAGCCATGGATGAATTTGATACATCTACATAATTTTTAACTTTATTTTTTATTTTTGAAATGCAGTATTAACATATCCTTTGTCAGTACAGATCAATATATATTCAGTGATAGAGAGAGAGAAAACATACAAAATAAAAAAGTAAATACACAAATAAAAAGAAAAATTTAAATAAAAAAAAGACCTACACCCACATATAAAAAAAGGGTGGTTGTAAAAAAGAATCTTGTATCATAAATAAAGGTTCTCACCCTCATACTCATTCATATTGACTAATTCTATTGATTCAACTATAACAACTACTATGCAACCAGAGAGGTACAGATAAAGACTAAAATGAAATAAAACATAGCAAATAAAATGCTTGCAGCAGTTTGGCTTTACAAGCTGCACATTTCAAGGTAATATAAGAGAACACAGTGGAGGAACAGTTAAGGATGTTCCTCCAAGTGATCATCTTAACAAAGTCAGGTCTCAGAGGTTTAACATATTGCACCCATTTTCCCGAGAGTTGTATAAAAATGTCCGTCTTTAGGTGTACAGAGAAAGTGATCTTTTCCATCATGTAACTCTCCATTGTCACATCTATACAGTCATTTGTTGTAGGACCAATGTGCATCATCTATTTTCTGGTCAGAGCCTTTTCCCTGCTGCCAGCTCTATACTCATCAAGTATTTGCCAATACCTTTTACTTCAGGGGTGGGTAAAGCCTGAATATATAACTTTGAAATCTAATGGTATAGGCATATTGAAGATGGATTGTATTGTGTATTTCTTTCCAATAAGTCTGTATTTTTTGGCATTCCCAAAACACACGGTAGTGGTTAGCAGTTTGACAGCCATGGTTCCTTTGTCAAAGTGTGCTGTCATAAGAGGAGTGAAAAATCAAACTACATTTTTCCAGCAAAATTCTTTCCATGCATGAGATTTAGTGCTTTTCCCTTGCCATTCTTCTTTTTGAAGTTTTTAAATATGCTTCCTTTTCTGTGTACAGTCATAAAGGTTTGTATGCCTGATTGGTCAAAGCTGATTGCATAGAAGGAACAATGTAATGTACAACATTTATTCATATTTGCTATCGACATAATGAGGAAGGACATGAATTAGCAGCTGTTAACAACGAGTGTTTTATTTACTTAAAAAAGTGAGAGACATTTCAAGAGGGTACACAAAATACATTATCCGTATGAAATAAAAAGTGATACAGGCACATAGAGTATACAAAAACATGGCTCATCATAGAATACTGATATGGGAAAACATTTCAGCACACTGCTCTGTCAAGATTCAACTCACACACTGACTTGTATGCTTGAGCGGCTTGTGTGTGGGGGTCAAACAAAGGAGTGAATTAGAAAGAGATGCTAAGTGACCCGTTACCACAATCCTCATTGGCATTTTAAAAAAATAGCACAAAAACTCTGACATCCTACACTAAATTCAAAAGATTGTTTTTTTACAGGAGCATATACAATGAAACTAAGTGGTCGTGATTGTTTGGGACTATTTTGACGTCATCTCCACAGTCGTAGTGTCGTTGCCTCCGTTAACTTCGTAGTCACCCACTGGGCCGCTGACCAGGACCTTCATGCGCTCGGGGAAGTCATCAAATTTGGGAGACAGCAGGAAGTCGTATATGAGGGCTGCTGCTACACCACCGCACATCGGCCCCACCCAGTACACCTGCAATGAATAACTCTGATCAATCTCTGCGTCGACATTGGTCAACACCTGTTGCTTTTATCTCAGACAGATATTACACAGTGATCCCAGTCCAGTTCAAAAGGTTTACTTTTGTCGATATCACAGCCATGCTAATTGTAAAACAATAGAAATGCTATAACTGATTAACTGGTGAAGGAGGATTCACTGGTAATGGAGTCATCTGTCTGCTGTGGAGTTATTGGATTATTTAAGCTTGACATGTAATATGTATGCAGAGAAATGTGAAGCACGCGCTTCTGTCTCTAACTTACCCAGTGGTTCGTGAAGTCGTTCAGGATCAAAGCTGGACCAAAGGAGCGAGCGGGATTGATGCCGCAGCCTGTGTAGCTGATCTGTAATCAACAATAAGAGACAGCATGAGAGGATATCTTCAGCTACATGGCCTGGTGGTATAATCAGGGGTGAGGGGGATTAGCAATAAAAATGCATGAAATTCTTTCACTCCAAAAGCTCTGTCATATCTGCTGCATGTTTACATTGCTCAAATGCACTGTGCCTGATCCTAATATAAACATTATACAGCTCTGGAGATGGTTGTAAGGTGCAACTTACAGCTGCCAAGTGTCCCAGGCAGACTGAGAGGCCAATGGCCAAGGGTGCTGAACCGGTGACATCACGCCGCCTTTTATCAGTGACTGCAATGACACACAGCACCAGCTGGAAGGTTGCCAGGAGCTCTATGCCCACGCCTTGGCTGGGGGAGACCTTGTTGAGCTGTGAGAATAAGAGAGGAATCCAAAACAACAGTTTGTCAGTCTGTGTCAGTTAGATGGAGAGCTTCCCGTCACGACCACTTCCCATTTAGCAGCCGCTGGCATCACCCTGCAAGTCTGACAGCAATTTGGCAGAGGCTCCAAAGTGCCACATTGCTTATTCATTTTTCATCTGTGGAAAACCTAATTGTTGTTATGAAGCGTAATTTAGCTGTGGTGCACCTCGCATGTGGGGGGCAGTGTGGTTTCTCCACAGTGAGCAGATATCATGCCTTGACACTCACAAGCTTTTGGATAAGAAGCCAGCTGTTGTTACACATTACAGATTAAGGGTTAAAGAGGTGTCTAGCATTTCTGCTTGTAAACATGCAAAACTTCAGATCTACCCAAACAGCAACAGCTGAGGAGAAATGTCAAAGAGTTGACATTGCATTTTTTCATTTTCAGATTCTGTCAGCTGTTGCAGTGAAGTGTGCTTTAATTATGTGTCATCACTTTTCAATAATAAGCAATGACAGGATGTCCAAAGAACAACACAAACAGTGCCAAATTAAGTGCTTACATCCTCACAAAGTTTCAGTTTTCACTGGAAGGTCAACTTTAAACTACAAAGGCACTTTAAACGCATGCATGATCTTGCAGTGCATCACATTTCTTAGTAATTTGGGATGTTTTACAGCTCCCAGTTTTAAATCCCACTTATCACATGTTCTGTCAACAGCAGTTATATGAAATGTACTTACAGAGTTGAGCCCCAGTGTAATATTGTCATGTGGACGTGTTCCATACACAATGCCACTGGCCAGGGCTGAACCCAGCATCTGTGCCACAGTGTACATGACTGCCTTGAACACGCTGATCTGGCAGCTGGCAAGCATCCCAAGGGTGACCGCAGGATTCAGGTGGGCACCACTGATGTGGCCTAAACTCTGGGCCAGCGTGGCGATGGCCAGTCCAAAGGTCAGCGATACCTTCACCTCCTGGTCTGGGTGAGTGTTGTGTGTGTTCCCAATAGCTGCGGAGATGCTGAGGAAAATGAAAAGGGTCATGCCAACCAGTTCGGCCAGAACGGCCCTCCAGAAATCCTTGCTCTTGAACTCTCTCATGGTGGCAGGAGTGCGGCTGTCCGGCTGTGGGTTCGAGCTCTGGAGAGTGTGTGTACTCACAAACAACAGCAGCAGGCTGCATATATAAGGCCTGGGCTGATAATAGTCAGGGGGCGGGCTTTAAAAAAACTGAAAGAGAGGGCCACACTGAATTAATGAGAAATCCAAAAGACTGGTCTCTCACTTCCCTCCCTCTGCACCCTCACCGTCCCTCCTCCTCTCCTTGTCCTCCTGCCCCTCTCCCAGTACCTCCCTGTGCACCACTTTCTGGTCTTTGGACTTTTGTGAGTAATTGAACTGGTTCCTCAAATAGCTGTATCCAAAGGCAAAGTTTCCACACATTCATGCATTTAAATTTTACTACAGAGCCTCTGATTGAGGCATTGTAATTGAAAAAACATATTTTTGCTTTAAATACAGATCATTTATAAGCACTTTAACTTTAATTTGTCCCATTTATTTTTGTGCTTCAGTTGTAGAAGGTTTGCATAAGTGTGTCTTGTGCTTCTGTGGACTTAATCACATCATGGGTCACTGACAGCATATAAGGGAGAGCCAGAGAGTAGCCAGACAACTCCCAAATAGTCATTTCAGGTCTCACCCTCTCCTCCACAGACAAGGTTTTCAAACTTTTACAAGACCACCCAAAATACTCTCACATACCAGCTCCAAGACACACTTCTGAGACAAAGAGAGAGAACCAAAATAAAAGCTGAAAGAGTAAAAAATATAATGTATTTAATGCCAATATTACAAACAAATAAAAACAAGCCTGTTTTCTTTCTTTTTTTTTTCTAGCTTAAATTGGAATAATTTTAAAAGGACAGGAGACAGATTTTGGTAACTAAAAAAAAAAAACATGTAGCAGTAGATTACAAAAAACATGTTTATTTTCTTTAGTAGAGAGATAATTTAGTTTTTGAATTGATACACATTTCTCACAGCTGGCGCAACAATAACTCATTATCTGAATGGATGTTTGCTAAATAATTATTGGGTGTTTTGTGGAGGAAAAAGGTTGGAGCAGGGTGAAACATCAACTTTGAGAAAATGAGCTGCCTGTTGCACCTGGGCCCCAACACGAGGGGGTGTGTCAACAAACAGCAGCCAGGCCACTGCAAAATATGTCATGGAATTTACTTTGCTGCTACTGTGGATGTTTGCAAGTCTCTGTGTCATATGGTTTAACAAGATGTTACTATTATTTTTAATTTCTGATCATATTAAGTGTCTGATTCAATTCAAATTAGAAAAAAATAACTGTTTTACGGCAACACATAATTTCCACTGATGTAATGCAGCGACAACAACATGAAGGTAACTCAGCCCGAAGCGTTTACAGTACCTGTTTAGTATATTCATGTAGTCGTGACTAATTCTGTCATTGCAGGACAGGATGTATTTTTAAGTAACATCAAAGGCAGATGAGGGAAAGTTTCTGTCCTTAAACACATGTATGACCTTTTAATTATTAACTGTACCAGCTTGTACTCTTAAGAGCACAGAGGGCTCATATTTGGCACATTCCTGAAGGTTGAGAGTGACGGGGACAGTGACACTATTGCTTAAGCCAACGTTATATCTCACAGTTCCATGGAACATGCCCCTAAACCACAATGACTAATGCCATTTAGCTCAGTACTGTGTCGTGTTGAGATTAAGGCGTTAGGTTCGTAAAAAGCAAAGGGTTGTATGCATGAAAGTACCTGTTTTGACTTACACATTTTATCACATCAAATTTTTAACCGGGACACACCTACAACTCTTTTTTTTTTTTTTTTAAATGTTCCTGTAGGGCGCTTTGCTGCCCAGGAAAAGGATGTAGATAAGGGCCATTTTTCAATAAGGAATGATGACATATCCTCTTTAGTTCAGCACATAACACATATGTAAGATATACCGCAGCACAGTCAGTTATTAGCAGGCACACTTAAGTGTCTTGGTTTCATGAAAGAAGCCTTTACAGCTCATTTAGGGGCCACGTTACATTTCAGGGTGAAAGAAAAATGTGTTCTCAGCAAAGTCAAGAGTAGCTATAGCGTTCACACAAATGTGAACAAGTACAAAAATACAAAACCTTAAAATACTGAGGAGTTCAAATATTAAAAAGCAGTAATTAAAATGTACAATTAAATTATACTTAAAGGTCCAGTGTGTAGGATTTAGAGGGATATTGGCAGAAATTGAATTTATATTCTATATTTTTATTTATATTCTCCTAAAAGTATGAATCATTGTGTTTTTGTTTTCTTCGAATGAGCCATTTGTATCTATATTAGAAGAAGGCCCTCATCTACGGAAAACACCATGTTGTACTGCCATGTTTCTACAGCAGCCCAGAACGGACAAACACTAGCTCAAGGCCTTTTGTGTTTTTGCATCTACCACCATATTTAGAAGCCCCTCTGCAACAAGAGCATAGGAAAAATGTTGATTTCTTAGCATGAAACTACTTAACTCTGTGTCTTAAGTGGCTTTAATCATCGGGTATGTTTATTTTATAGAGTCAGACACCTCTGTGGATAATTTGGCTCCCATAAGAAGCCTCCTGAAAGTCTGAATCTTAAGTTATCAGAGGAAAAAGGTGAGCACACCTTAGACTTTGAGATACTATCAACATGGCTACATCTCTACAGTGCTAACACTAGCATGCTAATGATAGCACTGAGCCAACAAAGCCTGACGAACAGCAGATGAGTCTATCGATGATTAGACGGTGCATGTGATTACTGTGAGAACGGGTGGAGCTAATAGTCTGAGTGAACCTGTTACACAATTTTCTGGAGTTCCACAGTGACCCGAGTTTTACCTGATTTTTTGATAGTAAGTTAATGTCCGGAAGGATGTGTGGTAGCTGACAGGAAGCATTTTATTACTGCGACAAAATAGAAGACGGAAAATGGAATTTTATTTTTGGCATCACTTAAACTTTCCTCCACTGTAAGCCAAGACATTATGCAAAAATGCAGTAAATAACAAACAAACAAAATGAGAAAAAAACCCAAATAAATAAATAAAAAAAACAATTATGAGTCCATATTATTGTTTGATCTTACCGGAGCATGTCTAGAATTAAATGAGTGTAAGAAATTAGATTGAGGTATATAAAGTCTACAATAATTTCAACCCTATTTTGACACAAATTTCTGAGGACTGAGGACCAGCTGCCTCTTATCTGTTACTTGCAGCGACACTCAAACTGGAGACACGGACATCCATCTTACAGTGAAATCCTGACCTGCTGAGGTCGATGTGGTTGGACAGAGGAACATTTCTCAGATCAGCTCTCAAGATAAAATTTGTTTTGTGCACATTTCGTTCCAGGTCCTTTCCTGCATACTTGATGCAGTTAAGTGCTACACGTGCTCATGACTCCTTCACTGGACCTAGTGCGCAGGAGCAAAATGTTCCAGGACAGGTGTAGCCTGAGGACCAGGTCGAGAACTACAGTGTTATGATGGAAAAACTGAATAAACTGTGTGTATTCTGGATTTGTGAACATTTGCAGCACAGTCAAAATAAAGTGGGATTTAAAGTCATAAGATAAACTGTCAATCAAAGCAACTCCTCTCAGTCCCTTTAAAAGCAATGTGCTCCAGTGTGCTGCTCATGTGACCTGACAGCAGCAGAGAGAGGGTTTATGGGTAATGACTTACTAACGTTTAAAAGAGCAAACTTGATGACTGATAAAACAGCTAATAAATGATTTATTAATGGGCATACTTCACATTTCATTGGTCACATCTGATAAGTCTTTTACATGTAACCCTGCTTCAGTTGAATTTTCTGATATGAGTTTATAAAGAATGAAATGAATTTTGAGCAGATTTGAAAAGCAAGCTATCTAAAAGTAATCAGGGAAATGTTGACAATACTCAGCATCTGAAGTCATAGCAACAATGTCAGAGAATGAGAATCTGGTTGAAGATGGAGAATGTTAATAGGACATCAGGTGTGTGCTTACAGAATGTACTGTGTAACTTACAGCTCTGCAGTTATGCACACTATAATATATTCTGGGAATGAATGGGGTGGACACATCTGTGAAAGCACTATGTAGGTTTCTGCAGCTTTGTCATTGGCCAGGTTATGGAAACATAATTTTAATTTCAAGCAGCTAAATCCTGTGGTAACCAAGACAATCTCTCTGGATATATTGAACACATGAAAATAAGTACCAAAAACTGCAGTTTCATGAAGCTGGCTCCATCAGAGTGAATCCACATTGACACCCATGTTAAAATCAAGCCCCCAGGAACAGCACTGGGTTTTGAGGCTAAAGGTGTGGATCCGTCACATGATGCTTTGGGGCCCAAAAAACCTTTTTCCCATTGACTTATATTGTGAAAAATAAATCTGTAAATCAGTGGATACATTTTTCTGAGCATCACAATCCTTGCGAAATCACTAGTTTAACTATTGGGATTTGATCCATTCGGTCTTGAGCTGCACAGCGAAATTAATTTATCCCTATTCAGTTAGTGGAGGGCTTAACCTGAAGTTAGCTGCTTGGCCGCTGTTAGTCTCTAGTGCTCTTGCTCTATGGGACCCACAATGGGAAAGATTCAGGCAATTTTATACCGTGGAAATCAAGCCTTTTGGTTAAAATGCCAACTGCACAAGAAGTAAATTTTTATATTCCCCACCCAAGGCTTTAAGTTATGTATAATTAAGGGCAGGGTCACTTGCGTGACAGACCGTCTGTGAGACGTTGTCACAGCCTGTGAGTCAGGTCCACCCCTCACTCCTCCACAGCTCCACCCTCTTGTCCAAATCTTGTCACTTCTGGCTCTAAAAAACTCAGATGGTGACAGCTGAAATGTTAAACTTGAGGCTTTAAAATGGCCGTCCACAAACCAGTGGGTAACATTGCTGTAGCTATGCACATTATTTATATATGGTTCATGTAAAAGTGGGAGTTAGATCGATCTGAAAAAATAAAAATGCCATATTAATTGCATTCTAGCCCTGTACCCATTATATTCAACATTATTTCAATCATAAACGTGAATTCAATTTCTATCATTCCAATACTTATTTTATCATTACATTATCAAAACACAGAAATACTATATAAAGAACAACAGTTTGACTCAATAGAAACATTCACATAAACATTACAAACGTTACTATTGTATTTTTTATGCTTATTGTCTCATGTTTGTGGTGCAGGAGAGGAACATCAACAACCATCAGGTGTGGCCTGAAGTGCCACATTACACACCAAAACTCAGATACGATAAGTGTTTCCACAAATATTTCACAGTTTACTGCACGATAGATAATCTCTGCATGTTATCAGCTTAAGCCTTTTCTCTGCTGATATTTTCTCTGAACCATCCCTTCACTGGAGCCTGTGGAGAGACGTCACTTGTGAGGTGCTCAGCCTGCGAGTGGAGGAATGTGGAGAATGCTTAAAAACACACAGAGTATAAACACACAGAGAAGCCCTGTGTGAGTAATTTATGTAAGAGTTTAAATAAATGCTCTGAAAAAAGAAAACCTTTTAAATTTCCAGCTAATGGAACCATAACAACAGCAGAAAGCAAATGTCAAGGGAAGGTCAAGGTCACGTTAGCCTGATTATCACATGACTTGGTTTGGTATTTAGGTTCAAAGGTGACGCATACTATGCACAGAGGTTGCTGCTATTAAGCCACAAAAATCCAACCGTGCACGCAGATTGTACATACAGCCATAAATAATCGTGCAAAAGGCAACAAAAGTCTGTACATTGATTATAAAGTTGTAAAGAACAGCAAATTGAAACTCTCTCTGACTTCTGGGAAACTCATCGGTTTTCATTTTCAGGAAAGTGAGGTGTATTCAAGTGGAACTGCTTCTTATTCAAAATGGAAATGGTTGTATAGAAATGGTGCTGTATTCCAGGACATTGCTGTTTGCTTCAATGCTGCGAAATTTTTAATCTGCTGCCGGCTGATAGCAGCTGAAATGTAGTGCTGGGATGAGGAGGAGTGAAGAGTTATGCAAGAGTGCACCAGTTAATTTAAATAGCTTACTTATCTATTAATACAATATCACTATTCATGCAATGAAAGAAAAGAAAGTAAAACACATGGAAATGTGTTAAAGAAAATATGTAAAAACACTATCTAAAAGAGCTGTGGTGATAGTTTCTGTAGATGACATAGATGGCTGATTAGGCACTCCATTTTTTTTAAGTTAAAAAAAGAAAAAAGAAAATCAAACATAAGGGAAGAATGATCCAAAGATCTAATGCTAATGGTCAGATTGTGGGATAGGGTCTCTAGTATTGGAAATGCAGTTCCACTTAATGTGTTCATCAGTGAGTGATGGGTATGGTGGAGCGGAGTGCATGAGGGTAAGAGAAAATGAAAAGGCAAAAGCTATCCGGGGCACAATACAAAATAAATAAATAAAATAAAATCAAATAATAATAAAAAAAAACTAAATAAAATTTAAAAAAACTAAATAAAATAAAATAAAATAAAACAAAAATAAATAAATTAAATAAAATAAAATTTAAAAAAAGAAAAGAAAACTAAATAACATAAAATAATATAAAATGAAACAAAATAAAACAAAAATAAATAAAATAGAATAAAACAAAATAAAATAAGATGAACTAAAATAAAATGAAATAAATAATATAAAAAAGAAGACATAATTTGCTCTTATTGTTTGTCATCTAAGTTAGTTAGCTAAGTTGTTTGTTTATATGTTGATGTCTCATTAGCTCTGTAATTTTTCTGAGGGGTACTGCAGAAGACAGATGAAAACAGGTATATCATCTCCTCGGTCGTGACTAAAAGCCGTACATGATGAATGAATAGTAGTTTAGTAAAAGCCATTCCAAATATTGGATCTGCTTCAAGCCATTTTTCATGGCTGTAATTGTCAGACCACAATGAATAACAAAACAAATTTAGTTGGAGCTTGACAGGAAAGAGTCATCATGTTTTGGCCCACTTTATCACTTTGAGACATCAAACTCTCTTTCCTGCCTCACCGTTTCTCCCAAAGCAATTCAAAGTGGTACAATGTGCTTAAAAACAGAAAGATGAAATCAAATCATGCCCTGAGTGTTTGTCGGGAAAACTGCGGGTTGAACAAACAGGCCGACGGGTTAAAGGTGGTGCATGGACAACGCGGAAAATCCAGTGACCCGCGAAACCTCCTGTGACAGTTAGGAACTCATTTTACTAATTGCTCAAACTTATCTAATTACGGTTTGGTCACAAGGTATTTTGTGTCCAAAGGAAAAATCGTCACAGCAAAACAAAAACACTTCTTTGCTTGCATCATTTCCTCTGACAGAAAAACAAAAGATTAAACATTTTGTGAAGGCAACAACAGAAACAAAAAGGAGAAATCACTTGATGGCAAGGTTGATAAATTTGTTCCTGAACAGAGAGGTCATTCTTCATGATGACCTCACACTGACATGGAGAGGAATTTAGCTACACGTGGACTGAGACAAAAGAGCAAAATGAAATGACTGGCCAGGGCTCTTATTCCTCACCATGTGTGTGACTGTCATGACGTGAAAACATTGCAGATACACACTCTCACACCCCCGCACACACTCTGAAATCATCACCGGTGAACAGCCTCTTAGCAAATCACAATCATGAGACTGCAGCAGGTTCGGGTCAGTGCGCTGCTGAGCTGCAGACGGGACGGTCGGTTATGTAACCAACATTAAGCATCTCAAAATAAAGAGGCCCAAATTAGCCTCTCATTGTTGTTTCTATTTAAATATCCCGATCAGAAAAGGATACATAAACTCCTGCAGATTCTCAGGCAAGCTGCATTAACAGGCTATTTTTAAGATTGTTTACTTCATGATTGATCACTTTTTCTCAACACTGCCAACATGGTGAAAGAGCCCTACGTCCAGATATTGTTAGAAAAGACAGGTGAGTTATGACATCCCAAATTCCATGCTGCCTCTGCGTCACTTTATTTGTTTATAAAATATCTAAGGTGTAATGTTTGGTGTGGTTGCTCAGGAGAGGAAGCATTAGCAGGTCTAATGTCGCTTTAATGGTTTTTGGCTTATCTGACTTCCACAGTGGGAATGCAATTAGCGAGTTATAAGGTGAAACTGTTTATTTTTGCAACAACCATCATAGGATATCCTCTTATTCAGCACGTGTCTCGTGATAGAGGAACAGTAGTACATTTTTCATGCCCCTCCTCGCCATTGATCAGCGATTCTGGCAGGACGTCAGCTTGTGAATGCCTCGAGGCGAACTGTGCAGATCTGCTGTTTGTTCATGAAATTGATTTTGGTGTAACAGCTGTGTGAATAAATCAACATAATAAGCTCATGCTAACACCTGGGGTTGTGTTTCTACTTTATCTCAGTGAAGAAAAGGAGTTTAAACATCTTCAGTGCCACAAATAACTTCACTAACACCCTCAGAATGTTTTACAATATGGCTGCGAGAGCATCAAAGAGTCTTATCTGTGTTGAGTTCATATAACTTTACACATTAACCGATAAGTCTTTGAAGGGGTTTTGTGCACGTAGATGAAATGCAGCTTCCTCTGATCTTAAAATGAGCCAGCTGTGGTGAATTTTTAAGATTATTTCAACTCTTTTTGTTCCGTTACAAGTTTCTTTGATATAAAGTGCATCCAACCAGCTTCTGCAATTTGGTCCTGGGCTGATGCTTACATATGTCTGAGAGTTATATTTCTACTCTATTCTCTGAAGACCAGCAGACTCACAAACACACAGGGGGCCTTTTATTAGAAGGATCAGTTCCCCTCAATTGTTGCGTGTGGCTCTTTGCCTATTTATTACCATTGTAAAGGCCCTCGCCTGTGTCCCCCACCTCAACAGAACCTATACAAAAACATTTCTGAAAGGCTTAGTCGGGGGTCCCTGCCGCCATGACAACAGCTCCAACATTATAGACTTCTTCCCGCTTCGGAGACCATATCATGTTTTACGCATCTCTGTGGTGAGATCACCAAGGAGACCTTTATGACTAAACACATTGGGGTTTTGGCACAGAGGAGCAGCTCTGTGGATTGTTGCTGAACATTGATCGCTATGAACAGGAAAACTGTGATGTGAGACTGATCGCTAGATCAGAAATCTGACATCATTAAAGCTTTAATTGATGAACTGAGTGTACAAATGTCACAATATTTGCCATTATGGATGAAATACAAGATTATTTTACAATGGCTTCACACGTTGTAGAATAACAATGTCCTGTAAAGTGGAGCCATCTCCTGATAAAACCTTTTTTTTTTCCTCTCAGATAACACGAGACTTTATTAGGACTTTATGGCGAGCTGCCATCCTGGGTGCTTTCGGATAACATTAACTTCTCTGGCATGAAAACAAGTTTATAAAATAATAAAATTGAGTGTGCCAACTGATAAGGATGGACTTCGTACTGTCGGCGAGCTCATCTCTGGCTCTAATCCAAAAGGGATAATGATACGGTATTAACACCACACTCCCCCATGAGGCCAATTTGATTTGATGTGTTTATTTACATTCCCTGTAACAGCTGGAACAGTGCTCAGCGAGAAGAGAAATTGTTTTCATTGATTTATATGGAAGCGTATATCCGTCCAAACATCTCTCCGGTCCAAAGATTACAAATACACACTACATGTACGTGTTTCATTTAAATCAATAATAATAACATTTTTTGACCATTTGTGGGCAGTGAAACAAGCTGTCACACTCATATTTTGTTAAAGTGAATGCCTTGGCATACTAATGCAAACCACCAGGTTGAGCAGGCCTGCATGTACACAGTAGAAGTGTTAACACAGACTGCACAGCTGGAAGCAACCATTTTCCTGTGATTTAAGGGGAGACCAGAGTGGTTATATTACTTCTTCTGTTTTTACAGTGGTTCCCATAACTTAGTGCTCTCCACTCCAGCATTTGTCCATTGTTACTATTGAAGCCAGCATGATTTGAACAGGGGGACAGACCCCCCTCTAATGTCTAACATGGGTTATGATTCAGTGATTCAGTGTGATTCATTCCCCTCAGTTCAGATTTGAGAGTATATTTACTCAAAGAGGATTTATGCTTTGTCTCATAGTGGCGCTTCACATTGCCACTTTTAATAATCTCCACAGTCTTGAAACATATGATGAGACATTCTGGTTTTGAGCTGCCTATCAGAAGAATGAACATGTAAGAGTCTGTCCATTAGAAGCTCTGTTTTCAACGTCTACTTTTCTCTGTTTAAAACACACCATGTGAAAAATACTTTCCTCTGAATCTCTTGTTTCTCTGACCGTTGTCTTTCTTCTCTCTTGTGTGACATCTGGGTCTGGACCTGGGGGATGGAGAGGGATGGCAGGTTAGCAAGGGGGACGCATTTAGGTAATCTGCTAACAAGAAGGATGGCATCCCTGACTTGTCTCCCCTTAAATCGCCATTGAATGCAACATCGGCGTTCGTTTTGATTTGTGTGTCTTTCCACCAGGTGATTGTGGGTCAAGTGTTCACTCTTCTTTTAGCTGTTTTGGTCTCCACAAAACTGCATCACTATGTCCACTAGATAGTTGCTGGAAATAAGGCTGATGAGGGCTGTGGGACGGAACCAAAATAATCAAGTTGCGGGCTGTAAAATCAAAACAATGAGCTGAAAGATGTTAAAACGGGAAGGAAAACAAGGGAAGCAAAGTTGATAGTTGTCCGTAGGTTCGTCACTATGAGTGTCACATTACACATAGTCATTTGATCCGATATGAACATCCTGAAAATACTTATAGGATTTTTTTTGGGGGGGGGGGCTATATAGAGTTGTTGTGTAGAAGCTGTTCCCTTGTTGAAGGGGACATTGTGTATGGCTTCTGATTCTTCTGTTTGTATTGGAGGTATTGGTTATTAACTGTAACTGAGGGGCAGGTAAAATAACATTGCTTTCTTCCCTCTGTTCCTTTTCGGTCATGAAATGTGTATCAGATTCTTTTTGATTGTGACTTCGATTGCTGTGTATGGACATGAGCTGAACAAACATTGCTAAAAAAAAAAAAAAGAAAAAGAAAAAATGGTGGTGTGCATTCTGTGGACAAAAATATATCTCTTTCCTAAAACAAACAATATTTCATCAGATGCTAAGCTGCTTTCATGGCAGATAAACTCCGGTGAGGTTTGCTTGTAATGCAACAGCAGTATCAGGGCGATGTTTCTTCTCCAAACAGAGCAGCACTACCAGTTATTTATGACGAGCTGTATATACATACATAAATTGTGGAAAGACCCTCTACATACACCATTGTAAATCTTAGTGGTGATATATAATATATCATTACAACATTCATTCATTCAAACCATCTCAGCAGCTCTAAAGTGCTCAAGATAAGAAACAGGAGTAAGCAGTGGTACCACTGTCTCGGCTGAGTTATTTCATACTGTTCAGGCAGAACTAATCAAATAATTATCTTTTACAAATCAGCTCGGATTTTACAAGCGTACCCACTGAGATATAAATATCCGTAACAATTTAATATCCAGGCTGGGTGCTTCCTAATAAAACTAAAGAGAAATAGCAATCTGAGGAAAATGCGAAACGATCTAATCAAAGCGAACACATCGTGAGTGTCATCTGAGGTAAAATTTCATGGTTCTAAAAAAAGCACCGTCTCAGTGACATATCAGTGATCACAAGCACTGATGTCTTCTTCAGCAGAGTCTGCAAAAACTTCTCTTGTCAGCTGAACACATCTAGATAAACATTTCACTGAATGCCTATCAATTAACACCGTTATGCTAAACAAAGCAGCCAGTGATGTTGAAACAGAGGCACATTGCATACTAAAAACATCATCAGTATTATTCACTTTATCTCTTTTGGCAAGGCTGAAAGAGCGAGAGTGTTCTTACATGAGGGTGGATACTTGCTGTCATGGGCGGCTGACCCTCTGGACTTTGTGGTGGAGACTCCCTTCTTACTAAACCTCTTGCTACAACGCTTTACTTAAATGAAGTATCACTACACTCATTTCATATTTTGTGTCTCTAACGACTACAGGCTTAAACATAAAAAGAGCTACAACTTATTCGATGATCACCACCACTGACGATGAAGACAAATGTAATCCCCTGTCTGAATAGAGGGGGGTCATTCAGTGCGACATTACTGTATATACAGTACATCTGTTCAGTGCAGAGTGTGTAGATGCACAAGAGAGTTGGTGTGGGCGTGTGTATGGGTGTGTAAGGCCATCTGTTTTCATACTGAAGGGAAACAATGAAGCCAAATTAGACTGTGTCCTAAGAGACAAGCAATTGGAAGCCAGAAATGATGACAACAAAACGGACTTCCTTATCATATAGTAAGTTGCATTATATTACACACGGCAGTGGGCGAGACATTGTGCTAGTGTACAACTCTGTGTTTACGTAATCAAGAGGGAACACAAATGACGCTACATATGGCCCCTGTGTACATGTTCACACCATGTTTTCATGGGAGAGTAGTCGGAGGACAATGGTTGCAAATATGGTCGGCAGTCAGGGGAGGACGCGTCCTCAAATATTTTTAATTTCACAGAGAGTGTCTGAAGCTCAAACTGGAGTCCCACCCATCACGTAGGGTCCATAAATTTTCCCTCCTTGTGGTTCCAAAGTTGAAAACAAAATGGTCCCATGTAGTTACTGTCTGATGAAACTGACATTGAGAAAGAGCAACAAAAGTCCCGCTGAGCACTTTCCAAAACTCCTCATGTCCCAATCACTCCATATTAGAGGACAAAGCATCGTCAAAACAAGTTAGTTTATTTATAGTGTTTTTTTTAATATCAGAATTTACAGTATGCTCATTATGTGTTCATTTATGCCTCATGCTTATGTGGCCTCTTTTTGAAAAGGAACTTTAGGGTTTAAAACAAATCAAGAGAGGTCATAATTTCAGCATCCTGCTAGCCATTGTACGTGTGTTGGATAGACAGAACAACCTCTGTCCCCCCATCTATTTCCAATGGGATATCAAGAGCTGTAAAATCTTTTGTTTCATCGAGACTTGGCTAAATCCTGAAACACTGGACAGCATTCGAACAGATGAATCATCTTCTATACTGATCTGACATAGCAGAGGAATGTGGCGAGAGAAGGTGAGGCGCATGCTTTATAGTGTGTAAGGACAGGTATGAGAGTGGGAATGTGAGGTGTTGTCCCATTCCTGCTCACCCTGCACCACAATAGGAATAAACACCTTGGATCACTGCTATATGCTGTTCAGAGTCGGCTACAGAGTGGAGGCGCTGCCTGCGTTCGGGAGGGGCGACCATGTGGCCATTTTGTTGAGGTCAAGATATGTAAACAAACTACAGTGCATGCCGCAGTGACAGATGAGTTGAGCTGATCAGGGTCTGGAGCATGTTTCAGGACACCAGTGTCAACATCACCAGTGACAACAGTGAATTGACTGATTTTGTGGTGGTTTAATTTGTAAAACAACACAAGCAGCTGTTTCCAAAACTACACTTACGTCATTCCACATCTGAAAATTGATTATGGATTACCAGAACCATCCGGAAACATGGATTTTTATAAAGCAGCAGCTTACAAAAGAAGAGGAGGCTCAAAAGGACTAAATTACAGGGTGCAAGTTGACATTTTGTAACAGCGCTAAAACACCATACTTTTTTTTTTCATATTGTGATTTTAATTGTACAACTTTATCTATCAGTAAATAAAGAAATATCAAGATTGGTTAAACGTGCAATGCAATATCTAAGGTGTTCATCGTTATTAAACAATGCTACTGGGAAAGAAAAGTTTCTCTTTGCAGAAGGCATCACACTGGTGTCAGTTTTACCCATCATCCTCAAAACAAAAATACTTTAAATGCCATTTTCCCCAGTATCATTAAATGTGGTGTGTTTGCTGATTGCACTGTTATCCTGTCACAGCACAACAACTTTGGAAGGCACAGACAAATAATTTCATACAGGACAACAACTCTCTGTGTGATTCTAGAGGGCATGTAAAAACAATGGATATGTAGAATCATTCAAAGGCAGCTCTTACCAGCCCTGTGTGTTACGAGCCTGTACATGAACTTCAAATGATTGATTTTGACTTGCTGATTGTGCTGATTTAAACACATCAGATAAACAAGATTAAGATGGAGATTCGTCACTACATTGGACTGTATGATAAGACTGCCTTTATGTGTGAATTAGCCAGGCATATCTTTGTTTGCAGCGTGATCGTATTAGACTTTCTAATGTTATTCAACAAACGTTTGCTCTCACGTCTGCATCAGTGTCTTGATTTGTTATCACAAATTGTACTCTGATAAATACATGTCTTCACCTCTACCAGGGATGTCTTTTCTAACAAGACTGGCTCCTTATTCGTGGTACTGATTTACAGATCATCTGCATGTATTGGTGTCTGGGAGAGAGTGCAGCCAAGTCGTTATCACCTACATCTAAGTGCAGGTCGTTGAACTGTGTCCACACAGTTGTTTGAATTCCTTTTCTCTTTTATTGTAAATACTGTCTTAACCCAGTCAGTGGTGGTTAGAAACAGAAATGGTGACAGGCAGGCACTACTGTCTGTCCTTAAACCCCAAAAAATCTTGCCAAATGCTGTGTGCCAAGTTATATATTAACATATGAAGAGCAATTGTGCTCCAGTGTTTGTTATGGCTATGTGTCGTAGAAGGACCTTGTTTATGTAGGACTGTCCTCAGAAAAACCTTAGTCTCTCATCTTCAGGTCCTAAACCAAAGTCTTTCATCCCTCCGACAAAATTCTTTGAATGACCTTTCCTTGGACCGCCAGTAATGCAATACCTTTGTAGATTTTCAAAAGCTTAAAGCCACCATCCACTGATATCTTGATAAGATACCTTATCTTCCCATCCTTTGGTGTCCTCTCCCATACATACTAAAAGAAAAAAATAAGGGAAAAGTGCATTTTTGTACCAATAAGTACATTTTTCATAACCCCAGAGACCTTCCATCCATCAGTAAGGTAAACAGTAGTTGCTGATTTTAAGGTACAAATGTGCACCTGTATCAAAAGTGAAGTTTCTGAAGTCAGTCTAAGTCGCACACTGAGTGGCACTTTAATCATAGAGGAAAAAACACTTGCTAAACAACCACAGAAACCTTGGATCATTTGACAGCAGTGTCAGACTGATGAGAAATCATGTCCTGCCAGCACAGCTCTCACTGCATATTTTGTGACATGGGGTTAATAATTTTTAAGGCATAAAAAGTGATGGTACAAAGACTGACTTGCAAGAAAGGTTGCAGTAATATACTAGCACATGGTACTAATAAAAGGCATTTGAGCTGTTCCTGCGTCCACCTTCAGTAAATTTGGAGGTATTTTTTATGGAACAGACCAGATGGCTAAAGTCAGAACAACACAGGCTGAAAACTGCAGAGGTGTTATTGTACTCTGGACATGAGAGTGATAACACCCTGTACATGGAGTGTAGGACTGATGTTGACAGTAGGTGCAGTTCATAAAAGCCCAAGGTCAACAATAATGACCACACTCTAAACAAAAAAGAGAAAAACTCCTCTGCTTTGGACTAAACCCAGTTGTCTCTGCAAGCCACGTATATATGATATTTATACGTTATTTTGTAGTGGGTATGTTGGAACTTAGATGCGGCTATATTCAGGCACAAAGCCACTTGGTTTTGGTGAGAAAAAGACTGTCTTGGATTGAAACACACAGTTTTAAAGCCAAGACATTTCTAGCGGCGACAATATGGTAAAAGCTGGAAACTCAGAAATGACTGGCTAAAAAACACACGCTTTTGGTGTCACATTCCCCGCTGGAAACGCAGCCATGTTTCGCTTAAAACCAACCCGTGTGGTTGTTTGTTGGTCTCAAAGGTCTTCTAGTGACTGGGCTGTTGGACCAGAGGGTGGAAGCATAAGACATCCTCTACAGTCCAGTCAAGCATCTTTGGACAAGCTCAGTGATAAAAATATGAATGAATGGGGACCCAGAATCCAGGAGCAATTAAAAACTGATCATTGTGGCAGACAGGGGTGGATGCTGAGAGAGACCACCCTGTACTAACTGCAAGACTGAGCAGGAAACTGTGAAAGAACTTCACAATGAGGTAAAACAAAAGGCAGAAGTTGAATGTATAGCTCCTGAAAGACCCAGAGATCCGGATAGATTACAGGTTGGCACTCAGCCTCATATTCCAGCCACATCAGGAGCTATATGAGGAGGAGAACCACCTTGATGCCCTCGGGCAGGATGTAAAGTAGGTTTCACCTATCAACAAGTGCCGGGTACAAGGAAACAACAACAGAAGGAATGGCTATCAGCAGAACCCACGCAGAAGATCGAGATACGACAAAAGAGAAAGGAAGCGGTGAACAAACGGCTACGCAAGACCAGTGACAGAGTCAGCACATGGTGGCAGAGTGTATGGAAGCCCACGGGGAGGCAAGAGTCTGTGAAGAAAGGGGACAAAAGACGGACAAAGGCAGAAGCAGAGGAAGCCACAGCCTGTGGAAACATGAAAGAGCTATAAAACATGACTGGAGTGCTTAAAGGAAATAAACACAGACCAGAGCGACTGGTCAGTGACAGATGAAGACAGATCATTACACTGATAAAACAGCTACCGGCCAGATAGGTGCAGTATAAAATATAATACTGTAATACATCTTTGTTACATTCAGCAAATAATTGAATTGAATCCCCCTCTCCAAACAAACAGCTTTCTCTATAAAAAGGCCTTATCAGTATATAAATACATTTTTTACACCCTCTTTGTATTTATGGAAGCCATTTTACGCCACTTTGATGAAAAAAAAACAAACATCCTGTGAGTCATAATAACGTGAAACTTTGTCAAAATAATAATTTGGTGTCTCAAAAAAAAAAGAGAAAAATTCTTAAAAATAATGAGCAGATACTTTGAAATAATGAGTTAGACCTATTATCTCAAAATAATGAGTTAGTATCTTTAATACTAAGAAACTTTCACTTGTTTCTCGTTATTTTGAGTCATTGTTTTGAGAAAATTTCTCATTATAATTACTCTTTTTTTTGTCATCACAGTGGCATAAATGGACTTCGACATGTAAGCAATTTTGGTGGGATGCACATGTAATTTTACACATATTCCACACAAAGTCTCACTCCGAAGTTTCCTTTCATATTAGCACGAAAAGCGGTAAGCATTATTCTTTAACGGCACCTGTGAGGCTGGTGTTGGCTTCCCATGTGATTGCAAAGCCAAACCCCTGTTCTTTTTTCCTAAACCCAACCATGTGCTTTTGTTGCCTAAACTTGTGGAAGCTACTTTTCTGTCTGTGATTGATTATGGTGACATATTGTATATTCATGCAGCCTCCTCCATTTTACACAGCCTTGATTCAGTACACTATGCATCTCTATGTTTAATTACAAATGCAAAGTCACCTACTCATCACAGCATTCTAAATGATTTGGTGGTTCATCACTGACCACTCACAGACAGCAGCACTGGTATATTTTCATCTATAAAGCAATACTGGGCAAACTTCCAGCCTACCTCTGCACCCTTCTGTGCGTCAGCTCTGGTAGTTATCAGCTACACTCCTCCAGGTGGTTGCTTTTTAACCCTTGTGTGGTGTTCATATTTTTGTTATTCAGCCAGTGTTCGTGGGTCTGGTGGACCCGCTGCATTTTTTGGGTTTTTAATTCAACACAATCAAACAATTTGATGTTAAAATACTCAACAGATGTTTACTTCATCCCAGTTACAAGCAGCATATATGGTTAATATTTGCCCTTTACCTGGTTTTTACAGATGTGTTTTCATACTGAAGGAAAACAATGAAGCCAAATTAGACTGTGTCCTAAGAGACAAGCAATTGGAGGCCAGAAATGATGACAACAAAACGGATTTCCTTATCATATAGTATGTCGCATTATATCACACATGGCAGTGGGCGAGACATTGTGCTTGGTGTACAACTCTGTGTTTACATAATCAAGAGGGAACACAAATGACGCTACATATGGTCCCTGTGTACATGTTCACACCATGTTTTCATGGGAGGGTGATTGCATTCTCCTGCTCTGCACCTTGGACATGAAACAATCTTCCTCAAGATTTAAAATTAGAAACACTTATATCCATCGATGAATTTAAAAGAATGTGGTAACAGGGACGTGTGCTTGTTTTTTTTGAGAGGCCACTGTGTTTGAATAGTTGTTGTTTTATTGTGGATTGTTGTATTATATGTTGTATTTGTATCATTTTAATGTGTTCTGACTGGCTGCTACCTTGGCCAGGTCTCTCTTGTTAAATAGATTTTCAATCTTAATGAGGCTTCCTGGTTAAATAAAGCTTAAACAAAAATAAATAAACCCAACCAACCACGGACGTTTGTAATTAAAGGAAAAAAAACATCAGTTTACAGTGTAATACCAATGTAGTGTGTTTATTTTGAAAAAGACTGTAAACTGTACATTTCCTGTGAAAATGGTGTAAGTGTATTTTAAAAACAGGTAATGCATGTGACAGGCTAAAGTTGACACAGCGTCCCACAGCATCAACAACCGCATGTCATATCTCGACGTGGGAACTCCATGACCAAACGTCGATATGTGACAGAGTCGGAGTGAGAATGTGTTGTTATTCTAAGATCTACACCTAAAGAGATATTTCACCCAAAAACTCTTCAGTATTGAAACACTGATCTCCTTAACTTGGAGGAAGGTTGTTAAACATTTGTAGTTTTCTTCTTCATGGAGGCTGCCTGGTTTAGGTCAGGGACGTTCTGCAAGTATGGAATATTTCAACTCTGTCCCTGAATTCATATTTATTGAGGAGGAAAGCACCAATTCATCAAGAATTTGTATAAATAGGGAGGAAAGAGCGAGCTACAAATCTTTCACTGTAAGCCAACAGTGGGTGAGTGTTTCACATTTCACACAACTGGAGAGCACACTTATACAGAATATACACAAAATAATAATAACACATACAAGGCTGTCCATGATCTGGTGCCAGAGTACGCAACTGAGCTTCTCACACCATACCGTCCAAACAGGCCCTACAGGTCAGCTAGTCTGGGTCTCTAACTGTTCCAGAGTCCAGGTTAAAGACAAAGGGTGATTGCTCCTCGGCTTTGGAGCAGCCTCCCACTGAGCATCAGATCAGCTGACTCTGTTCACGTCTTTAAATGTCGTCTGAAAGCTCGCTTTTACAGATTGGCCTTGTTGATAGACATATTGTGTGTATGGGAGTGTATGTGTTTGCAGCCATGTGCTTATGTGTGCATGCTTACAGGTGTGTATGTGTTTAGGTGTATATGTTGGTGTAAGAGTATGTATATAATTATGTTTGATTAGTATCACTTTGTTTGTATTTTCTTCACATTGGAAAGTACTTTCAGCTCAAAAAGTATTATTATTATTATTATTATTAATATTTTATAGGCAGCTCAGGAAAATGTCTTTTTTATCTTATGAGAAACCAGAAGTCTTGCAGTGATCAGTGGCAGCTTTTTAGTGATGATTAAGTGACTGACAGCTGCTGTTATTTTGTTAATTGTTTAATGTGCTTGTTTTTCTTCCCTGATGGGGTAATAAAAAAACTAAACTGAACAATGTGCTTTTTGGGGTTTTTTCTTTTTTTTTTAACAGCAATCAACTCTTCATACTTCATTTTTAATTAGCCTCTTACACCATTACCAAACATTTGGTATTTGTTTATTGCTGAATTAATGTCTGCTTTTTATTTTTTCATCACTTTTTTCATTCTTCTCATAATTGCAACATGCAATATCTCTGCTTTTATGGACACAGCACACAGGAGGGGCCCGTGAGTAAATGAAAAAGCATCCTCATGTTTTTTTGGGATAGAAAAGGGAGCTGGAACAATTTGTTGCCAAGGCAGCTTTTAGGTCTCTTATTATTATTGTTGGTCGGTGCGAAGGTAGTTGGAGAGGACTTCAGCCCCGTGACAATACTAGGAATTGGGATGCAGATGTGCACAATCTGCCATGAGATCTCTGTAGCAGCGAGAGATCAGATAGTACAATAGAAAGTTACATCACAGGTTTATCCCATCATCAGTTTCTCTTTTTCCTATGAGTGGAAATGCATCAGAATTTTACTTTTTTTTTTAAAGAAAAGGAAAAGAGCTGGAAGAGACCCCCTGCCTCAGCCTCACCCAAGACAAATAGACTGAGCAAGACAAAAGAATGCTATCTGGGGAAAGGATGGAGTGAAATGTCAGTAGTGTCAGCCAGGATGCAGATTAAACTTAGCAGACTGTTGATGTTTGGACAGGGCTGTGGTTTCCCCTCTGGACTCACTAATATGACATGGTGTCACTCACTGTTAGAGTATGTCCAATGACTAAGATGATTTATGGTAATGTATGAGGAGTACTGACTGTCAGAAAACACCGAGGCTGACCTCAGGTTGACCTTTGTGGCTGCTGTTGTTCATTTGTAAAACACGTAGTAAAAGGTAAAAGCAGCGTGTGTTCTATGACAGGCAACATCACAGAAAATATGTTTCTGCATGGTTTAGAAGAGGCTGTAACTTCAATTATATCTGCGTTAAAAGTGATAAAATCCTTTGCCTGCATGACTCCACTCACTTCTTTGTAACTACACAGAGACACTTTTGCATGCTGGGAAGTGAGAAAGCACTCCTCTTTCCCTTCCCATATTCACCAGCTTCTCCAAGAAATCCTGCCTCTGTGAGAGTCAGCGGTGATGGGCGTCGGGGTCTTTGATGTGGTAGAAAATCAGTGGCTAGAACAATGTGGGGGAATGCTGAGCGAGTTGGACAATGTCCCAAACTGTCCAAGTAGTTTTGTGTTAATGATATATGACAGTATTGTGAGTAGAAGCTCCTGGGTGAGGGAGAGAGTCACATTAGGGATTCTGGTTCCTATGAGTGGCCTTGCAGTCAGAGGAACCGTCCTTGAACTACATGGGGAAAGTGGCTTTAGCATCCACGCTAATAAGCTCAAGTGGCTTTAAACAAGGCACAGTGTCCCTGCCAGCTCCCGGCCTGACGTAAGTGCAAACAAATACATATCACAGTTAGCTATTATTTACAGCGACTCTATTGTAAATTTTGATTGTTAAAACATTTACGTGTGTTGCGCTGTACCCCTCCTTAAATTGCTTAAGATCTGGCGGAAGCATATTTAGCTGTAATTTTACAAAACTGCAGTGTACGTGCATGCAACGAACATAGCACAGGAAATGAGGATTTTATGGACATCTGTCAGCGAGGAAACATTTCACACCTCTTAAAATTTCTAAATCTCTTTAAAGTCATAATGAGCATCTCTGAGGGTGTATGTGTTCACTGCTTTAATAAAAAATATAAAATATATTGCCCATTATTTCTTTAAAAAGTTGCGACAATCCTACCAAATGACCAATCTTGATGGCATAAAAAACAAAGCAATTATGTAGACTTTGTGCGCTCCTCCCAAAGCCACAGACAGACAATAATACCACATTGCAAGCATTTCCTAGATGCCTGAGTGTCAGTGCTAAATATGACATGCACAGCATTGTGTGGTGGAAAGCAGCGAGGGCTGATAATCAGCGGGAGGTCGACTGGGAACCGAAGCGGGAGTTCATGGGTGGCAATAGGGCAGGTGTTGGCTCCAAAGTCACAGGATCTTCTCACACAGTGCTGGTCCCTAGGGTGCCAAATGGACTCTCCTGTCTCCTATTCTGTAGTAGCCACTGCCTTATCAAGGGAAGGAAATAATTTGAGAGCTGTTTCCCTGCATTGTGTGTTATTGTTCCCCCTAGTGAGAGGAGGCTGCATAAGTCAGCAGGAGGGAGATAATGCTTACGGGTGGCTCAAGGTAAGTTTGTTTGTACTTTCGAGGAATATCAATTGTTTGGACTCATAGGAAACAAACAGAGGAACCTCAGACATTATAAACAAGCTGGTATGGAAGTATAAACTATAGGTGAGAACAATGTAAATACGCAAGACGGCTCTCTAAATTGGGAGTGCATGGATAACAAGTTCAATCCTCCCGTCTTTGGGTGTATCTTCCTGCACACTCATCAAAACAAAGTTGCCACATTTGGTGCTCTGTGTGAGCTTTTATCCTCCAACTAATAGTGACTGTCCCTCCACCTGAAATCCATTTAACAGCTGAGTTGTGCAGCTGCATAGCAAGAGCCCTGTCCATTCACTTCCTCTGGCAAAGAACCCTGCCAAAAAACACACCATGCCAACTTGGTAGAGGAACAGAGGATGTCCTTTTCCATTTCTTGGCTGGATAGGAGCACCGTATGCATCCGCATTATCACAACATTGACACTTTTAACCACCACTTACCTCTTAAGATATCCACCACACATATGGCCTCACTGCTATGCCACTCAGTCCATTTTTCCAAGCAAGTGTGAGAACAGATGGATGACTGAATGTCCGATCGTGCGCAGCAATATTTGGAGCTGAGCAGTAGACTTTGCTAAGATGTTAGGAGGGCTGCTGACAGGTTGAACAGTGAACGCTGTATTAATGTTCTCAGCTCAATGAAATCATGGGCGGCTGTTCAGCTAGGCCTCGCTACAAAAGAGACTTGTAACACGACCAACACTTTGCACTGAAAGCTAGTTCATCAAGCTGAATCCATCAGTCACAAGGGGTTTAGGGGTCTCCTCTCTTGGGAATGGTACACTTTTTAGATTTATCTGTCGAAAGACTGCCTCATGCCTCTAGACTGACAAATTAGTGGTGCTTGTTTAAACCCATCCTAAGGTTATTGCTGATATTCTTATCAACTGGCAGGGACTTAAATCTGCTGCCCTCTCATTATTCTCTAGTGATCAGTCAGCAACCACATCAGTCTCAGACAGACTGCTCGATTGCTAAACCCCTTCTCTGAAGGGGAAAACAGGCCTGTCAAGCTTTGGAATTCCCCACATGGTGAAACAGTGTGCACGGGACTCTTATAAGAGTCCTATTTTGAATGTAGCTGCAGAATTTTGAGGTATCTCAGCTCAAAATCAGATGACTCATTTTGTTTCTTCTTGACATGCTTGAGTGAAAATCTTGGCAGGCGTAGGATCAGTAACTATTGTTGATGTTCATATTAGGTACGATTGATTCGTACAATTGCCCCTCCTCTGTACTCCCTCACCATTCAGCTTTCACATAGTTGTTGTTCCATACCTGAGTACCTTCAGGGCATCATCTATGTAGCATTTTTGCTTATGGTGCTACGATGTAGAAAAGGGCGCTGCAGATGGACACTGCTGCTCCTGGGAGGGTCATCATTGAAGACCGGCGTAGCAACAAGATGAAGCTGTGCTCTTGGACGGAGGAGGAACAGCTGCTGTTGGGTGCGGAGCTCTCAGGTCCAGCTGGAGGTCGAAGGCAGCAGCAGAGCCAGATCTGGGTCTGTCCACAGCGGGCTGCATTGCCATCTGATATGGAGGCATTAGTGTTACAGTGAGACTGTTTCATTACTGGTTAAAAACTCCATGTAGTCACCTTAAATTGCAGTCCAGTTCTGTGTTTTGGTATAGTTGGTGTTCACACCTGATGCATACCATAGCAGAGTACATATGAACCATGCTCATGACAACCTTCTCAAGTGAAGCCAGGCACAGATCCGCTTACTATGCCAGGATACAGCACACAGTATTTATACTAATCAAACAATCTGGACTTTGCGGTAAAGTGTACTCAGACCCAAGCCAAGGTCCCTGATGTAAAAGCCTCCTTAGTGAACAGTAGTGTTTCAAGACCACCAAAACTAAGACTACATCATGACTGAGACCAAGTAAGACCAAGACTGTGAGGGGTTGAGACTGACTCAAGATCAAACCAGACCAGTACAAGTCCCCACTGCTTGACATACTTATGATAAAATATGGAACATGCAAACTATGGGCGCTCCTCAAACTGATCTGAAAAAAATCCACATTCCTATAAAAACACCCACAGACAACAAATGAGGATTCCTCTTCCTCCACCTCTTTGACTGCAATATACTGTATATATGTGTATATGTTTAGGTGCACTATGAGAAATGTCTTGTAAGTTTATGTGTGGGAATTTTCCTTTGTTTTCTGAAATCAACTATCCATCTTTATTTAACACTCCTTTTGTTGTATAGACAGTTTAGTGATATCACCACAGTTGTGGTCTCGACAGGTTATGCAATAAAATCCTGAGTCATCTTTCTCTGAAACCAAAACGACCAAGTTAAAACACAGTCGACTCCAAAACGGGACCGAGATCTTGACCAATCTCCAGTACCACAGTAACACTTGTGAACTGTCAATTAAAGCACACTGTCCCACCAAAAAAGGTAGCGAATATAGCAGCGAGAGAACCACATGCCAAATCTTTCCATCCAAATGAATAAATAGTCCCATCTTTGTCTCTGCCCACTGGCTTAATGGGGTTAGAGAGGTGCAGTTTTCAAGCCATTACTCTGAATGTCACATCACTTCATGCAGATCAACCCCCTCAGATGTAAAGCCTCTCATGAAATCACTGCACTCATTGGTGGAAATGATATGCGCTAATTTCAAGTTGCAGAGAGCGAGGTTATGAAACTGCAATTGGAATAGACCTGGGGGCATAAAATACTTTGACCTCTACAGGCCACCTTTGTGCTTTCCCTCTTTGAATGAGAGCAGGTCAGAATATAAATATCACAAAGTGTAATTACAAAATCCCTGGTATTTGAAAAGGTCATTTCTACTTTTTTATTGAAACCACTGATGGGATGCTGGCTCTTTCTCTCCAGCTACACAGCACTGAAAGGATCTGCTACCGTTTTTAATGCAGTTTCCTACCAAACCCCCCATAGTGAGGAATAAAAAAGCTATTGAGGCAACTCGGGTGTAAGGCCCCTCTGTTGAAAAGGGATCAAATATGTGAGCAGAAGGCTGTTTCAGACCTATATGTTAATGAGAGAGCACTGCCAAGAGGCCGGTGCTGAAGCAGCTCTGACTCAGGATGTGAACCAGACTGAAGACTAAACCATGCACATAAACATTTGTCACTAATGTTGGAGAAAAGACAGCAAAAATGTGCTGTGTATTCCTATGTTGCAATTTCACACGTCAATAATACATGAGCACAGCAGCATGGCAGACATAAGTCTAAAAATCATCAGCTGTTTCAGCATTAAAGTCTTATTAGTCACCACAAATTTTCTGGAAATGAACCGCCTTTCTGGGCAGTTTAGGTATTTTGTAATTTCCCTCTAACATTTCAACGACACATGTCTGTGAAAATGAAAAGTCACTACAAGAGGGCAGAGTCATTCTGATTCAGAGCATGCAGTACGGACTTCTCCATTTACTCTATGTACGCAGAATAAATGAGACTGCTTTGATTTAAGCAACATCCCAGTCAATCAGCTCACTAAAGAGCGACTGGGCTTACTTCCTGTTAAACAAAAGGCCGGTAGATCATGCTGTAGGCTGTGAGAATGTCGCTAAATGCCAAAACCTGGCTCCAGGACTCTCCCGATAAATTATGCATACATGTTGAGGATGTGTGCATGCATGTGCAGTGGTTTTCTTATGTTCTATTCCACTGAGCATTTTACACAATGAGTTAAAGTAGCAACAGAGCAGATGTCGTTTATAAATCACGGCCTATCAGGCATAGGGCCAGTCATTGTGACAGACTTTTGCCAAGTTGAAAACATGCCTTCCAGACTGGACTGGCTGGCTTGTTTTCTTTTGGAAAGTCTGATATGTTCGATGCATCCTGTCTCAGTGGGTAGCTGGTGAGCTCCATTCACAAGCGCACAGCCCCGTCCACGTTTATTTGTAACTTGTATATTTTACAGAAAAGCTTCCTGTGCAGAATCCACTAATTGTTTTTATAAATTTCTGCAAGAAAAAGGGAAACTTTTTCAGCTAACATGGTATCACTAATCCCATCGAAAACTTAGTAAGGATTTGTTTGCTGAACACATTAAGGTCTGTAATACAGAGATATGCTCAGACATTCTCTCTCAAACTATAGGCCTTGTTCAACCGATTTCACTCTTTTGTATCCAGGCGACAGATAAAACATTATCATGTTTTCTTACACAACACTATTGCACAGGGCCAACCATAACAGACTCAAAACAATCCCTTCACATCAGATAATGTGACCATTTTCACACAGAGGAGCTGATTTCTACCCATAGTGCACTGCTCCTGATTATTCTGCTTCCCAAGAACATGCTCAGAAGCTTGAGACCCCAAACCAACTCAGGCTGGGTAATTCTGAATAAATTATGTATTCATGGTGCCCAGTATAATTAAATGGAATTAGCTATTATGGACTCGCCTAATGTGACTTTATATGCGGAGTGGGGAACAGCTCGGTCTATGGGGTTCATTTTATGCCATCTAAAACCATTTTTATCACCTGTTGTAGTTATGTGTGTAGAACTGCTGCTCAGTGAGTCTGTCACCTTTTTCCCAGTTTTCCTTCAGCCTGTCTGCAGTTTTTCTCATTTGCTTGAACACATTTTTCTGTTCAGAGGTTACATTTGACACAATGACACATTTTGTTCGCAAAATGCTCAAACACTCAGACAACATAAAAACATGAAACACAAGCAGTATTTCCATCAAACAGCACAACTTGTGGTCAGATTATTCTTTCAATCAATCATTGCACAATGGTCAACAAAATACAAAATACAGCTTTCAATATAAACTACAAGCCATCTGGTCCCTGTATGATCAAAGTGAGAGCTGTGTCCGCATACAAAGTCAAACACCTTCCTGGTACGTGTTGGCTTCCGCCAAGGTTGTCCCTTGTCACCAGTCATGTTTGTGATTTTCATGGACAGGATCTCTAGGGACAGCCAGGGGGAGGAATGGGTCCAGTTTGGGGATCTCAGAATTGCATCTCTGTTTTTTGCAGATGATGTGGTTCTGTTGGCTCTATCACACCGTAAACTCCAGCATGCCCTGACGGGGTTTGCAGCCGAGTGTGAAGCATTCAGGATGAGGGTCAGCACCTCCAAATCTGAGGCCATGGTTCTCTGCTGGAAACTGGTGGATTGGCCTCTCCAAGTTGGGGTAGAGTTCCTGCCTCAATCGAGAAAGTTCAAGTATATTGGGGTCTTGTTCCTGAGTGAGGGTAGAATGGAGCATGAGATGGATCAGCAGTTTGGTGCGGCTTCTGCAGGTATGATGAAGCCAGAAGGCGAAGCTTTTGATTTACTGGTCCATCTATGTCCCAACCGTCACCTATGGTCATGAGCTCTGGGTAGAGACCGAAAGAATGAGATTGTGGATACAAGCGGCCAAAATGAGTCTCCTCCATGGGGTGGCTGGGCTCAGCCTTAGAGATAGGGTAAGGAGCTCGGACATCTGGAGGGAGCTCCGAGTAGAGCCGCTGTTCCTTCACATTGCAAGGGGTCAGTTGAGGTGGTTCAGGCATCTGATCAGGATGCCTCCTGGGCGCCTCCCACTAGAGGTGTTCCGGGCATGTCTCATTGGTAGGAGGCCCCGGGGCAGACCTAGAACACGCTGGAGGGATTACATTTCTCATCTGGCCTGGAAACGCTTTGAGGTCCCCCGGGAGGAGCTGGAAAGCATTGCTGGGAAGAGGGGTGTCTGGGGTGCTTTGCTTGGCCCGTTGCCCCCACGACCTGGCCTCGGATAAGCCGATGAAAATGGATGGATGGAATATAAACTGGTTGAACGGTACCACTTGTTGATACTTAACATAGTTATAGTAAAGGCCAAAGTAGTCAAGCAAGCATACATCATGGATTATAACAAATAACAAACCCTACTGCACTGTTTGCACATTTTTCGATGTTCTATTGGTGTACTGTAAAAACTAAGGAGACATTTTTTAAGAAAGTTTTCTTCACTTATTTTATGACATTCATTATTCAGTTTTGCACGCCTTCAGCCTCTTTGATCCACGCTCACAAAAAGCAACATAGAGGTGACATATTTTACCATATAGGTGGAAAAGGAGTGATGTTAATTGAAGGGTTGTACAAAGGAGTTTCACAATGCTGCAGGGTGCAGAGTATTTTGTTTTGTTTACCAGCCACTTAATACATTACTACTGTAATGTTGGCTGGTGAGTGGAGCAATATTTTATCAGCATTATTGGTGGTGAATGGTTGTTTATTTTGCACCCTGCCCTGGTTAATTAGATTTATTATTATGCAAGTAATTTCTATCAGCTGTGAATTTTCCTTCTGTGTGATTTGTGTTTACTGTTTTTGAAAAAGGGTGTGAAAAAAATCTTAATGCATTGGCAAAAGAAGATGTCTGCTGTGCTAAGGAGGGGATGGTGAAGATCAAGTGGATCCCAGTTTCACTAAGCGTGTCATAGCAATCGAGACTGTTATATATGCAAAAAAAAGCAAGGATTAACCAAATTTTTCATCTTTAATGGGACAGTAATTGCTGCTTTTTGCATCGGCCCTGACTGAAACGGTTCCCTCACAGTGACTTTGACTGGAACATTGTGGTTCCGATTTGGTTACAAATCGTTGGTCTCATGATGAAGATTATTTGGGGAAAGTAAAATGGGAGGACAGGAAACATCACTATTGACAAAGCACTTGTACAAATATTAGGATAACACTCTGCTGAACTCAAAATAAGGAAGGTATGGGCCGCATGTTATTTCAACTCAGTATCCTGCCATTGTAAGATGGGATAGGATGGGGGAAAAAGCTCCATAAAAACCACAAATCTTCCTTCAAATACTTTCGGATTCAATAATATTTTTTTCTTGATCTGCACTCTGCTAGATCACATACAACAGGGACAGAAGAACCAAGGATTGTGAACTCTGATAAACCTGTGATCATTTGAGGGGAGAAAGACATCCTTGTGATCATTGAGAGCTTCATGCGGAGTATCAGTTTTAATGATCTCTAGAGTCATTAAGTGTAAATATATACCATTACATATCAGCTGTGACATTCTGAAGAGCCTTTATAGGTTTGCCTCAGAGGTCAAGAGCTCCATATAGGTATCACTTTATCTGTGTTGGTATCAGGGCATACCTTACATTCACCAGAGGCCCGACAGGCCACCCATGAAGTTCACATTAATGGAATTTTGGGGTTTGTTGTATCGCATGAATGCTGTTTGCTATTTATCACTGCGTAAGGTGAAATGGAAACGCTCAGTCATCACCCTGGTGGTATTTTCAATCAGAAAACAGGTTCAGTGTTTAAAAAGAAAAACAAATCGGGACGTTCTGGTAGCTGTTGATGGCTGAGGTAAGCTTATTTTCTAACGACAAGGCTCTTAATATGCCTGCACTGATGGAATAGATTATATGATAGCTGACAAAGGGCAAAAACAGCCAACATATATTATCATTCCAAGAGCAGATAAAAATTAAACCCTTCTGCAAATGATTTGAATTTTAATTTAATTTTATTTACTTTATTAATCCCGCAAGGGGAAATTCAATGAGGGGAGAAAAAAACAGATTATGCAAGAAAAGATAAACTTTCACCAAACATCCCAAATAAGTTTGTGACATATGATGGATAGAGGTTTCATATTTACAATGTTGTTGGTGGACCTTCTTAATTCCACACATTGCTGGGTAGGGTCTATCAACTATGGCTTGATAGGTCTAGTGGGAGTACAGGTCTCAGTGTTCAGGAGTTTTCCCAACTCTGAATATCTCTCAAGGGTGGTCAGACCAACCTGACAAAATAGGCTCATCTCTAAATCTTGAAGAATGTTTCAGTGGTATGAATTGCTTGAGACATGTTGATATGAAAGTCCTTTCTCATGCTTTTAGCTGGCGTCATCATCATCTGCTAATGCAAGAGAGAAAGAGCTGGGAGAGAGCCTCACTCTTGCTTTATTGCTATCTTGTGTAGGAGGTTATGTGTTCTGTATATTCTGTCCTGACTTGAGTCTCCCTCTGCCCACATACTGTATCTGTCCTTTGGTTAGAGGCGAAAAAAGCAATGTAAGTCAAATTATTAGGGACTGATGCATATAATACTCTCTTAATTTATTTATTTTTTTCAGCCCGAGGGAAATACAGTACAGTTCCTTGACCTTCTTAAATGGCACTCAGGGGAATGAGCAGGAGGAATTTGTTCCCCCACTCCACCAGATGGTGTAGCCATTGGAGTGCATGGAGGCATTTATAGCAACAAGGTGGGGTCTAACGTGCGACCGTGGCAGGAGACTGTTGGGATACAATACTCCTGAAGTCACATACTCACTCCACGTGACACGGGCCAGATTGACTCCCATCACCACTGAAATCAACATAATGCCCCAAACAATTTCCTCTGAATAGATCTCATTGTTTACCGTGGTGCAAAAACTTTAAATAGCAGTGCGCTCGAACTTCCTCTGCATTATGCTTTGTGATTGCATCCGACTTCATAACATATCCATGGATATTTCCCAATAGGCTTTTCTTTAGTGTGGACAACATAGCTATCACAAGACTCCTCGATTTCCTTCTGAATTCCAATCATTCCAGATTCAGTCCGAGATACAAAATGTGCACTTTGTTCCTGCAACATGAGATAAAGGATCAGCACTTGAACTTCAGGGTCACTGCTCTGAGTCTCATCTCCTAACCTCACCATTGCCCTCTAGTGAACACAAAATGAGAAAAGTTTGGTCAATTTGTAGGCTGTCAGTTAAGGTGCCTGTCATTTTTTTTTTTTAGCTCCAGAAACAAACAAAACCTCTGCAGCACTCAGGTCCACCAAACTCTCACTAATAAAGCAGACAACACATCACCTCTAGTACATGAACCACCATCACAAACACTTAGTTTTAAGTCTCAAGCCTTGAGATGATTAGTTTCTTGTGATGTTCTTACTTAATTAAATATTATTGTAGGGCTTTTTTTCCCCTTTCTTACAGGACAGCTGGACAGAGAGAATGTGGATGACATGCAGCCTACATGAGGCACACACTCTACCCATTGAGCTCGCCCCATGTTCTTATTTGATTAAAACAAAATCAGGAAACAAGCAAAACTAAGAAAACCACATGAAAAATGCACAAACACTTCAGGTGCCTAAAGTGATTTCATAATTAGGCTGTAACAGTCAGAGTTACTGCCACCTTAACAATAATGCCAGCATTTCAAACAACTCTTGTATTCCCTTTTTGGTCTCTTAGCATAAAGAAATAATGACACAATCACCAGAGTTGTGCCTGAAACTTAAAGGTGCGATCAGTAAAACACTCATTTAATAGCAGCAAGTGGACACAGAAACAGAAAATACACAATCTCTTCAGCCATGCTTTTTTTGGGTTAAACTCTGTGCTGGGGTTGATTTACAAGTTTTAAAGTAAGACAATAAAATGTTTGAAAGAGACACTTGATTTATTGTGTTAGTCCGACTAAAACTGGACTTTTAAAAATACATGTAAAAATGTTATTCAGACTGAAATCATACTAATGTGAATTTCTCAAAGTCGGACTAACACACCCAGATACTGTGATTGAAAGTGAAATTACTCCTGCAGGTACAGTCAATCTGACCCAAACTGGCCTCGGCGCTCTGCGAATGTTCCATAGTGTCTGCCCCAGGTTTTGATCCAGAAGTCGAGAGCATTAAATGTGTAACAGAAGAAGACGCTGGTAACATGGCAAAATCTACACCCAAAGCTGTGCATTTTTTGGAAGGACGAATGTACAGAGCTTTGTCCACCATGGTACCAGTTTGCTGCAACTTGTTTGTCGATTGTTTCGGTCTGTGACCTAACAGGTCAGCTGGAAAAGGTCCAATACTAACAAGGTGAAAGAGGGCTTATCGCCGCCTATTGTAGCAGTGTCAGACATACTTACTCAATAAAGCAATTCCCCTCCCGTGCTTGTACACTGGGACAAGGACAGTAGTCCAATTAAATGGCCTGGTCGAGCTAAAAGTAAAGCTCAACTTAACTGTGCATGTAAACGTACTGACTAACATAAACTCCATAAGCACTAAAACAGACTTGCTCAGATCAGGGCGCTCAGTAGTTTTTCTGCTATAGCCTTATTTAGTCTGGTCTGACCAGTTTATAGTGGCTAATGTAGCCAACTTTATGTACCTCTACAATCACCAGTTTTGAGCCAGCTCACTGACTTTGTCACTCTTACCTACTTGCTACATACCACTGCTTTGCTACAGTTTAGCATTTACCACTATCCAACACCATTGTGGTTTAGCCACAAAAAACACTTGGCTATAGTTAGAAAAAGATTGTGTTTTGTCTCTCAACACCCATATTTGGTGATACAAACACTGCTGGAAACATAGCAATGTCTTGCTAAAAAGTAGCCAGTGTAGTAAACCAGGTGGTTAGTCTTAAAAAGTGTCTGTAGCAGGGCAGCCATCTCGCTTAAGAGTCACGTCATCCATCATCCCTTTCATGTCCAGATGACAAAGTCAGCTCAAATACTCCACTGATATGATGTGTACGAAACATACCAACGTGGTTTGCAGAAATGTAAAATGCCAACATTGTCTTATGGCGACTGGGCTGCACTGTTTAGCAAAGGTCAGACAGTTTGCTCTGACAGTACTTACACCTGAGGTCGCCATATAGTCGCAAGACACAACAACTTGCAAGACACAGCTCACTGGGAGAACTGTTGCTGGTTGTGGCTAAATGTTAAGCAAAGCAATGTTTTGATGAACTGATGTGGCAATACAGCACCCACAAATATTACTCATTTGTGGCTAATGCTAGTGACGTGGTGAAAGGTTAATTCCAACAAATAAAATGCCAACTCATCAGTCAATGTCTGTTTGGAAATTTTTGTAACGTCATGCCCATCAGTTGAAGTCCTTGTCCACGCACTTCCTGTCCCATAATACCCTTTGCATGACTGCTCCTGGTGACAGTAAAGATGTTTGTGCATGTTTATCTCAGCTCCTGAGGTTACTAATATGTTTTACTGGCAAGCACGTCTCTAAAAATATGCACACAGTCTCTATCCCACCCTTTCTCTGACATATTGACTTATTTAGTTTGAATACAGTTGCTGCTATGTTTTAAGCATGCAAATTTCATTTCCACCACATTGTTCTTAAAAAATGCCATGAATAACCAGAGCAGTAGGGGAAAATGGATTATCTAATCACACATCTCTGCACGGCTCTCAATTTGACTTTATCTCACTGCCACAAGTTGAGCTGAGTCATTCCAACAGTATTGTTTTGTACTGGCTCACTGTGAAATTGATTTCACTTGACTTCAGCGCGTCTGCATAGATTTTAAGTGACTGAGCTTTCAAGTCGTTGAGAGTTGTAATGAGACAGAAGTCTGCTTGAAAGCTGGAAACAGAAATGAAACAAACAACCGAAGCGAGATCAATGATGGAGACAAAATGTCTGTCCCCCTGCTGATGCTGTGATTACTAAAAAGCATTCTTTTTTAGCTGCATAGCTCACTAACTATTCACTCGCTTCCAGCCCTGTTGAAAATGTGTGTGAGTGAGTGAAGGTGGGCTGCATTGAAATCCACATCTGTCTGTTCTTAATGAACACCACCACTGACAGAAAATGAAGGCTATAAAGTCAAAGTGATGCTTCTCCTGCTTTTCCTGGGAAAATCTTGTATTACAATAGTGTCGTTTTTAAATAAGCCACTTTTTCAAAGGTCCAGTGTGTCGGATTTAGGGGCTTATTATATTTCAAACTATGTTTTCATCAGTTTATAACCATTTAAAGATACATTTTTTTTTTTTTTTTACCTTAGAATGAGCTGTATATATCTATAAACAAAGCAAGTCCTCTTCCATGTGATCCGCCATGTTGTTCTACACAGTGTTAATTTTGACGCCTATTTTAGGTTTAGTCTTAGTCTTGAGACAAAAATGCTAATTGGTTTTAGTCACATTTTAGTCATTTTTACGCTTCATAGTTTTAGTCTAGCTTTAGTCGACTAAAATTCACAACATTTTAGGTATTGCTTTTAGTCAGTATGTTTTCTATATGTTTTTTTATCCTTAAACTAATCCAGTTAAGCTCAATCATGAATCACAAATCAGAATCAAGGTGACAGGTTGTACAAGAATTACATTTAGACAAATTTAGATATGTTCAAGGGGTGATTTACAAGCACTCACTTACTGATCATCGTCTAAAAAGCTCAACATCTCTCTGTTTATGCTCCCAAAAGCCTTTGACACCACAAATAACTAATCTGAGGCAGCTATGATTTGTACCCAGGTTCACTGTAATCTCTGACTTACTGATCTCACTGTTAAAAAGCAGAAAAATTATTAAATCCTGACTTCTTTCTGAAGCTGCAACATGTCAGTCTGGAGGTTTTAACTCCTGTCCTCTCATAAAGTTGGTGAAAACTAAACTTTAATCTCTGTCAGAGAAAACACCGCTGAGTTCAGACTGTTAACTTACAGCACAGCTACACTCACAGATAACTGAGCCTCCTACCTGCCTGTCAAACAGCATCAACCCATAAACCCTTCCTAAGACAGTCCTATGGAAATCAGCTGTGAAGTGTGGCGGCCAGTGGCTGCTTGCTCCGCTGCCATTCAGCGGCTAACAGGCAGAGCTGCTATCAGCCACTGCTGCAACTAACGAACTTCACAAATCCATTCAGCAGCTCCACCATCCACAGTCAGACACACATGACTGATTATCTACTGTTGAATTACAGCTCATAACTCCCACCAACGGCTGACGCAGCTCTGGTGTGAGTGTCCTGGCGCAGACTATTTACTGGAGTTTAGTAGCCTGTCGCTTATGCGGCATTTCTGATAGTCAACCATGACCATTTACATCTCATCTCGTCTTGTCTCGTCAGCGAAAATGAGGCATAGATTTCGTCTCAGTTTTTATTACCAAGATCTATTTTCAGCCTGTCATTGTCTTGTTTTTGTCATGGAAAAAAAAGTTGTTGCTCCAAGATTTTAACAAAATGTAACACTGGTTCTACAGTAGCCCAGAAGGGAAAAATTTAGATAGGGCCATTTGTGTTTTCACAGTGACACACAGGAGAAGTTTCAGTTCTGCAACTTCACCACTAGATGCCACTAAATCCTACATACTAGACCTTTAATCACAGAAGTCATGGCCCTCTGTTCTGTATGTTATATTGTAGTTGTTTAGTTTTTGCATACTTTTCTTCAGTAGGAAAGCTCACGACGCTGCATTTATTTTGTTAAATTACTATTTCACTGTTTAATTCAACTCCATTTTGGGACATTATACATACTTTAGGGACAAGGCGTGACATAATACCGCACAGGACATGAGTTTGAGATGGATTTATGTTATTTACCTTTGCCTACAACTTCTGCTTCCCAAACACTTGATGAATTTCCCCTTTAAAATGTCTCTTTTATTATATCAGAAAAAGTTTAAAGCCCCAACAGGCAGCGAGGATTAGATTTGTGTCTGTCAATATACTCAGTACCGGTTCACCCAATACGCACACTACGCACGTTGCGTAGGGCCTCGCAAACCAATGGGGGCCCCGTTACCTCGGCAACGTTGATGCGGGGAGAAAAAAAAACTGACGACGTGACCGTCTGCAGCGCGTGTGTGTCTCCCCGGATTGTAGCGCGTGTCGCGTGAAGAGATTAAACAGGCCACGATGAAGCGCAGTTTTCCCTCGGGATATGAAAAGAGGAAAAAGAAACAGCATGACAGTGAACTTCGGGAGCAGCAGTCAGGTAACTTCCCTCTCTGGGTGGGAGAGTGGGAGGGACTAGTCCGTGTTTGACCTACATTACAGGGGGTTAGCCCCCGAGTGAGCCCCCCAGTCTCTGTGTGCCTCTTGCTGGCTTCTATTAGTATAAGTTGTAGCGTAGTTACAACTGCAAATAGAAAACTACGCATGAAATTTTGAGTGTGCCTGATGCTTGCTGCCGACTAGTTTCGCTGCACCAATATACAAATCATTAATAGCAGTAAATGTATCATTGAGGGTGTGTGTGTGTGTATGAATGTTCGTGCTGTCGCGCATGCTTATGTGTGTCAGTGTCAGTCTGCATGTCTGTGTGTATGTGCACGCTGTCGCGGGCATTTGTGTGTATTTGGGTGTGTGTCAGTATTGTAGTTACAACTGCAATTAGGCAAACATTATACTACATACATGGAAAGTAATGGAATATTGACGAAGCTGCTTAATATTTTTAATGCTACACACCATGTGTGTATTTTACAACTCTGGGCAGGATCTGCCTTTACATGGCAACATAGTTCATTGCTAGTATTATTAATGCTTCACACCATGTGTGTTCTCTTACAATCTGCACAGCCATTCATATAACAATGCGTATGCCCATACCTCCATTCCACTTTCATATATATCTATGGGTGAAAGGTGTATATATTGTAAATAGTCATGTGTATATAGCCCTGCTTATTCTAGTACTTAACATTTTGTATTTTGCTATTTTTTGTCTTTTGTAATAGTTAAATTCTGAGAGAGCTATATACACATTTTATATTCTATTTTATTTTATTTTAGCCTATTTTTATAATTACCCTGCTGTCACTCTACTTTCTATCTGTTCTGCTTGAGCTGCTGTGACACGTGAATTTCCCCGGTGTGGGATCAATAAAGTTCTATCTTATCTTATCTTAAGAATAAATGTTATTTGGCGACAGTGCAATATGTTTAAAGGGGGGATGAGTGGAAGCACTGCGGTGTCAGGTGTGGCTGTTGAATTCAGTGAGGAGGGCCCCTTTGCAGAATTTTGCCTAGGGCCCCATGGAGGTCTGAACCGGCTCTGAATATACTACTAGTTTTAATCCCACCCATGGGTGTGGCTACAACTACATGATCAGTAAACACCTCCATACGAGTCAATATAATATTACAAATTAACATTCTGCTCATAGGAAAATATAAAGGTGATCTCAAAAGCAACAGATGCATTGAAATGTTTCAAGAGAAATACATGTACAAAATCATAAGGAAGACAGAATTAAAGAATAAATGCCTACATAAATACAATAAACATAAAAAAGAGTCAGCTGTGAAAATGGGATTCAGTTAGGAAAAAAGGTCAGATTACATGACTGTTGTCTTGTGACCTATGGATGAAATGACTGAGGGACCTTTCACTCAGAGAGACCAGTGTCCAGCAGAGGGCAATAATGGATCAACATTCTTCTTTAAATATTCTCCTCTTCATTCAAAATTTTGCTCTTACCCTTTGCACGACCTTTACAGAAATGTGTTTGCATATGTTTTTGCATATTTTTCTTGTTATCTGTACACTGTTTGCTGTCTCTGTCTCCTACTTTATTATCTCTGTCTACTTTACTGATCCTATCCTCTGTTACCTTCTGCCAGCTGCAAGCATACTTGTCTTGTCTATCTGCTTTTGCCAATTTTTGCCCCCAATTCCCCATCTCCACTCTTTCCGGACCTTCAGCATGAATAAAATTCAGTTTTTAATTGACTTTACATTTGAAATAGAGGTCAGATTAACAATTTCCTCCCCCTCTTAGGGATGGAGAGCTCGTACACAGAGGTTTTTAAGAACTTGATTTAAGCACCTGTGTGAGAGCGGATGTTTATAAAACACACAGGTAGAGCTATTAATCCAAATCCCATCGAGGATTCATTTGAACTTTAGGTGAAGGATTTATTTAAGGCTTAAGTGGGGTGTGTGCATATCTGCGCCTATCATATCATATCAAATTAAAACTCTGTCTCCTGCCCTGCAGGCAAATGAAATATGTCCTTGTGCATACAGTGCAGTCCCACTTTATCTTATCCTCTTCATCAGCTGTATCAATGACGTCAGGCTGCAGCACCTACAGTATACATCCCCCTCATGACCCTCCAAAAGTGGGAGAGCAAAAACACCCAGTCTAAAGATCTGTAAAAAGCGTATCCAATGCTTATCCAAAGGCAGGAAGTAACAGCTCAACAGCATGCCTTGCTCACTCTTCAAAATGCTATTCAATGCGCCTATCAAAAAATGAAATGATGCAAAGCCTTTCACAAGTTTGTGATGGTTTAGCTTTTAATGTGGGTCTCAAATATTTCCAACGAAAATTATATTTATTCCACAGGCTGTCTGAGATCAGAGCGTTGTTGCCAGATGCTTGGCGAACTCACAGCAGCAGAGTTGGTGCCCAAAGCTACAAAGGACATACTGTAATATTAACATTGTGAAAATTTAGCTTGTCATTATTGTGTATGCACTTCTTTTTGTGGATTTCCAGCACATTCCAGTGATCCTGCAGAGTAAAAGACCTTCACAGCCCAACACATTCTCACACCTTGTCACATATCGACATTTGGTCATGGACTTTCGCATTGGTTGTTCACGTTCTGGGATACCGTGTCAGGTTATACACTTCCATTTTCACAGGAAATTCACTGTCTACATACAGTCTCTTTCAACAACTAACACATGTGGTTAGGCTTAGGAAAAAAGAACAGGGTTTGGCTTTATAATCTTACAGGATGTGAACACCGCTCTCCTGGGTGAAAGTGTTTGTTGGACCCATCCTCCACCCCTCCCGCCTGTCATACTCAGATCTTTGCCACCTTAACTTTTGTCCTTATCCCACAGTGTTTCCCCCCTGACACTACCAAGTGCCGTTAAACCATAACAGTGACCGGCCGCGTATCATGCCATCATTAAAGGACAGCTTTTTTCATCAGTGTGTGACATTGCAAGTCACTGCCCAAGCACCGGATTTCGATTACTTCAGAATGAGACTGGGCTCTATAACCAGTCCCTCCAGGATATTGCAATGTTGCAGTTGCAACAACTAACACAAATTCAACCGATCCCTGTGATTTCTGCATGACCCTGCAACTTCACTTCACTGCAACTTTCCGCAAATTTGACCAATCTTTGGAGCTTCTTGCAAGTTTCACCAATCACAGCAGTTCCCAACATAAAGTCACCAAACTCACTTCTTTCCTGTCATTTCTTGTGAAGATGCAGACATATGAGTATGAATGTTTTGAATTTTCGAATTCTGCATGAAAGCGAGGGTAAACTGTTTTGCACTCTATTGGTAAAATAGAAATGACATCAATTGACAAACACTTTTCTACTGCAAAACACGCTGGAGAATGGCTGAAGCATATGGACAACAGACAAGACAAATCATCCACATGTGTTGCACATGCTACACGAATCAAGGTGAGTTAGATTAAATCTGAATGTTTAGTAGTTACACTAGTGTAGGACAAATCCCAAACTTGGAACCGTGCAGTTTTATTCTCTCTGGAACAAGTTGCCTTGATTTTAAATAATTTATACAAAAAAAATCATAAATATTTTTTCAATTTTCACTTGCATCAGCAGTTTTTCCAAAAAAAACCCAACCCCAAAACAAACAAAAACAACACCTACAAACACTGCAGCAAGCACATGCAATTTTCTTTTGTAAAAGCTGCTATGAAATCAGGCATTTTAGGCTGGAATAATCCCAAAAAGCCTGTGAAATCCTGGAGGGACTGCATAGCTTTGGAAGAGACTTGAAGACCATCCAAAATGCCAGGGGGGCGTCAGGTTAATTGCGAGATGTTTGGTGTGTGCGATGTGATGCAGCTGCTGGATTACACAGATCTAAGCTCTAACTCTGTTAAACACTGGAGGCAAACATCATGAAACACTTCTATTGTGATGACAGGATAATCTGAAGCACATGTTAATCCAACTTTCTCCCTCTTTTACTCTCTCTAGGTCTTAGCTAAGATTTAAAGCTCAATCCCACATTGAGCCTGCAGTTTATTGCAGTTCAGCTCTGGTTTATTGCACTCCTAATCAGTTTGAAATATGTCCGACTCCATCACAACCCACTGTCGGCTTCTGTCTGTCAACCATTTTCACGCCAATCTGCCTTTAGTGATGACTGGGGTAATCTGCATCGTATGCTGATCCAATTTGTTGCCATACCTAAAGAATTGTACAGCCCGGCCGAACAGATTAATTTCTTTCACGCTCTGCAGACTACTTCAATTAGACACACATACATGTGCACACACACAAGCACACACATTCACCATGCAGTCAAATACTAAAGTGGCAGCTCCTCTGTGGGCAGAGGGGATGTACTCCACAGTGTCTGCAGGATGTGAATGAGAAATACATAAACTACAGGGGATCATTTACAGTCAGTTTTGACATTTATACTCTCGCTAAAGACTCTGATTCATCACCCAGCAATTTGTAGTGATCACCAAGTAGAGAAATCAGATATTTGTACAAAGCCATCACAGTGTTTTTAACAGAGGAGGCTGTGTTCTTATCTGTCCCAGATGTGCAGTACATTGTGTTTGTACAGAACATAAAAATAATGGTTTCCTTTTTACACACACGGAAAGGGAAAATGTAATATAAAAACTAGGAATGTCAAAATAATGCATTAATTTTGATTAATCAATCATAGAAAAAATAATGCATTACAAAAATTAACACTGATAAATCGTGTTTCATGCCCTTTGGTCCAGTGCATGATTGAAGGCCCAGTGGCTTTGTCACATGATGGAAGCAGATGAGATGACGTTGCTTAGCCCCGTGAAAGGAATGTTTACATTTTAAAAAACGCACTGAAGGAACTGCTGATAGGAGCACTGTTCGCTGTAATTTCCACTATAAGGAACTTTCATACCATCAGAGTACGTCAAGCCTGAAATATCACCTCAACGCAAAACATTTAGCAGTGACCCCAAAAGGTCCCAGCGAGCACGGCCTCTGATGGTAGCGCTAGCAGTCAGCCATGACAACCCACTCTCGACCAGGCGTTCAGACGCAAACTGAATAAGTCTACCTGTGACCGACTAACTCCCTTGCAAAATGGATTGCCATGAACTGCAGACCAGTTTCGGTGGTGGAGGATTAGGGGGACAATTTTGTCCAAAATCCAGCTTCTCTGTGACACATCTGGCAAAATTCATTTGAATTGAACTTTCACAATACTTTCACAGCAAAAATTGATGTATGTGATTAATGTAGATTCAATAATCACAGAGCACTGTAATCGTTTGACAGTCCTACTGGAAACATTTTTAAAGCAGTGCTATTGCAAAAGTTTTGTGATGCTATTATTTGGTCTGTCTCTGCCCTAGAATGTCTTATTAACTATTGAACCCCATGATGCATTTGTTTTGCAGCATGATCTTAAATACACAGATATAGATTTGTTTTGTGAGGCTTATTGAATACAGGCTTACTCTTTATGTAGATAGTTTCATGATTTACTTATATATATTTACTTAAAAGTTTCAGGTGACATTCACAATGAAGTGCAGATATTTGAGAGAAGGGCGACATCTTTATGGCCCATATCTCCATCACTCTGCAACTCATACCAAAACAATCTAGACTGATAAATAGCACTACAGGTAAGAGGAAAAAAGGGCATTTTTGATTTAATGATGAACTGTTCATTCTACAGTCTACTAACAGCTCTGTGTGTCTGTACTCAGACACAGTGGTGCTTTGAATTAAATGCTAACATCAGCTTGCTAACTACTCATTTCATGTGAAGTCATACTACAGAGCTTTGTGATCTCCATCTCTCTTTGATCATTGTTTGTAATGCGTTTAAAAGCTCTAAAAAGGCACTTCACACACACCAAGGATGGATCCAGTGGTGTTAAACAGATGCATGAGAGGTTCTTCACTCAGAATATAGGGGAAATGGCGTCAGAAAACACAAGTGGCAAGCATGATTAATGGAAATGTCACACATTTAATAATCACTTAGTGTTAGTTCACAATGTGGCAGGGAACATAGTGTTATTGTTCTGTAAAAATACAGCCGTTATTTCAGGGAGACTTCATGTCAGGACCTGATTCAGTTATGGGGCTTGTAAAGTACTTGTAAAAATGTCAAATAGTGATTAGCAGTCACATAATTATGCATTGTGTGGGGGAAAAGCTGGCTGAAAGTTTATTGACACCCACTGAGACAGGACGTATATTAACCCATTTTCACCAACAAGATCTTTTAGTGTTTACAGTCAGACAGGATCACATTTTAAATCAATGAATAAATATGGTATAGTTACTGTGGACTAAAGTCGTGTTTCTAAGCAACACCTTAAATTTTGTGAGATTACAAATTCTTATGTGCGATTAGATGAAAGCAGAAATAAACATCCGTGCTACATTTCACATAGAGGAGGCAGAGAAAAAATATGTACAAAAAAAAAAGATTAAGTTTGGGTGATTTGGTGGATGGATGTTGGCAGCAGGGACCAGAGATGAGTGAGGCTTGACTTCAGCTGAACTGTGGCTTTGCACTAAAACCTGGATAAACTGGATTATGACATAATACTCTCACTCATGCCCTCCACTGAATTTTGTTTGCTGTGTTTGGCCAGGTTGGTAATCATTATTATTTCATTCATGCTCACACCTCTGATGTTGGCAGACCCACTCTCAGATGTATAAATTAAACATATTCAAAATAATTTAAATGGAAAAGAGTGGGAATTACTACATGGGACTGTATTATATTCCATAAAAAAACACACACACACTGTGGGATTTTACGACCGAATGCCCTCTCAGTCCACCATAGTCCAAATTACAGCTATAACAAGCCCAACAATTGGAAGACAAACAAAAAAGAACAAGAACACACACATTTTTGTACCTCTATCTTTGTAAGGACCCTATTTGACATAATGCTCTCCCTAGCCCCTTACCCTTACCCTTACCCTAGCCCTAACCTTAACGCAAACCTAAACCTTATTCTAACCTGAACCCCAAAACCAAGTCTTAACCTTCAAACAGGCCTTTGAAAAAGTGAGGACCGGCCAAAATGTCCTCACTTTGCAAAAATGTCCTTACTCTGCTGTTAAAATACATTTTTCGGTCCTCACTATGTGGCATGTAGGAGTACTTACACACACATACACAGACAAAGACAGCCTGTGCTCATTCCCAAGTTGTCAAATACTGATTCTTTTTCACACCCCTGGGTGTGTAATATTGATGGCAAAGGCAGACTTTAGCCCCTATATGAGACACACCAGGCTTTCAACTGACAGCAATGTATATAGGTGAAAATTTTGGGGGGGTGTTGATCAGGGGGGACGTGTCAACCTCAGTATTTAGAACATTTGCATTTGTCGCCCGAATAAAAACATGATCGTAACAAAGGAATTTTATTTTGATGAAATTTAAGACATTCACAAGAATGCAGGAAATTTATTTCCCTCGAGAGCACCCCAAACCCCAGTTTCATGTTTAACTCCAGTTTTAAAATGAAACTGACACTGTAAATGTAAATTCATTTACAACAATATTTTTGACACTAAGAGAAACTGATGTTGTAAATAGAGCGAGAAAGTGTGTAGGCAAGAGGGAAGGGAGGTAGATGAATAAAACGAAACAAGACTTTTGCCACTGAAGCCTGCAGTTTGTGTCCTGTGTGAGCCAGAAGTCAATGTTATTGTAACCTAATGTTACATCATTCATGTAGTGACGTTGTTGCACACTGATGTCACTCATATGATGTATTTATGTCACGCTACATTACTGTTATATAACAAACATACTTATTTTAATCTAAACCTAACCAAGCAGTTTTGTCACCTAAACCTAAGTGCGACTGTTTCACAATATCAACCAGCTGTTTAATGGTGTTTCATCGTTGTGTCACATAGAGATGCCAAAGGGAGCCACATGCATCACTGTGAGAAGCCAAGGGGCATGACTAAGCATTAGTATTTGATGACCTGGAAATGATAACAGGTTGGCAAAGACCACATAAATCTCACATTAAGTAGACATTAGATCACTTTATTGAATGGTCTACAGTTATTTACATCAAGTAACAATATTCATTATCAAAATGGTCTGTAATAATGTAACAGCATTAAATAACAATCATCACATACCCACAGAGGACACAGCCTTTTACACAGTTTAACAGCTTGATCACACTGGGTGATAAGCAATTCTGTGAATATTAGATTTTTTTTTTCGCAGCAGCTCTATTACTGGAAATAGTCCCTCTGAAAATTACACAGTGTGTTATTTGATATCACACTGAACATGATTTTCTATTACAACTGCCCGTGCTGCTTATCTACAGCTGAAAAAAGGTGGTATTGATGAAAGCAATGGAAATAATTTTACAACGACCATTTCACCTGAACTCACACGTGGCTCTGCTAAAACACTTTATCAGTTCCTCGGGCTGACACACAGGAGAGCTAATAAAACTCAAATGAAATCAAAACATAGGGTTCAAATGAAAGGAGTTTCCCTGCAGACACTAAGTTGGCTTGTCTAATCCTGTTCAGCAGGTTGTTACAAAGCCTATTAGGGCCCTTTGTGGAGGAATATGATCATCTTTATTATAAAATAACTTCAGCTAATTTTACCACTGATCACACAGCACATAAACAGACAGTGAGTATAACATACTGTTGTCACAGCATTCACATCTAGACTGTCCAGCGATATTAGAAAGCACAATTGTTCGTGAAGGTCTGCTAACATTTGCTAATTAGTGCAAAATACATTGTGCACACAAGCCCCCCTGCTGAATGCGAGCGTGAATGGTTGTCTGTCTCTATGTGTCAGCCCTGTGATAGTCTGGTGACCTGTCCAGGGTGTACCCCACCTTTCACCCTGTGTCAGCTGGGATAGGCTCCAGCACCCCCGCGACCCCCAGCAGGATAAGCAGTTACGGAAAATGAATGAATGAATGACAGGGACATGAATTATGTGCCGTGACAATACATCCAGTTGCTGTTGAGACATTTCACTCATGCTTGCAGTAGAAGATAAGTCAGGGATCAATGAAGCAAGTAGGATTCATCCTCTGGGCACCATAAATATCTGTTCAAAATTTTAAGCTAGTCCATTAGAGTTGGGTTGATTTTTGGTTTTGCTGGTCTGGTACAAGCTTAAACCAGATTGATTTGATCCAAACTGGCTGAACCACCATTTCTCTTTATGACAAAATATGGCAAATTAAAAGTAGGCCTACATCAGAAACCTGTGCCAATGGCATCATAGCGCGAAGTCAAAGTTGTATTGCATTAGTACTAAGCAATATTACAATGTGATTAATTATAATGCCAAGCAGAGGCCAGCATCATGGAAATAAAATATCAGAAGAGGAAGGAGGGGGAAAGAGCAGCCATGTCGTGTTTGTTTATCAGAAAATGTATGTGTTTTTTGGAGTGACAAGACCAGACAAGTCAGAGTTAGTCTCACAAGAAGACTAAAACTGCACCAATACTGCAACATTTTGGATTTGAAGCTGACGAAAGAGGTGTCCTAATGGGCCATGAGTGATGCAGTGCAGCACTTTGAGCTGAACTTTTGTTGGATGCTCTGTTTCTATTTATTCTTGTCGCTCACTTTGAATGCAGCACACTGAATGAAGAATGGCTGAAGGTGAAATGAGGAATTATCAATACAAAGCCTCCTTCTTTCACTCCTAAGACCAAAATAAGATGGCAGCTGACTGGAGGGTGATCGTCAGGAGTTGCTGGTTGAGATATTTCAGTGTGGTCAGGAGTGGTGGACAGACTGACTGACCAACAATGCGATCCTGTGTAAAAACTTGATACTAATTCAAAGAACGAGTAGCTTTAACACGAGAACATATTCGGCACAAATATGTCATATGTATGAAAAATTCTGAGTGACAGCATTATGATTACATTATAGTAACATGATGAATATGTATGACCTTGTTGTTACTCCAGGCTTTTAGGAATTTTTTTCTAAACTCAAATCTTATGCATAATTTCAAACCATAACATCAATGCAAATATTGAACCTACCTCCCCACTCACATTTTGTGCTCTTGGCGTATCTCAAGTGGATTGCTTGTGGTCATAATGCAGAGCTAATCAGCTTATCGTCACCTGAAGTGTGCTGGGTGTTCTGTTGTCTCCCAGCTGAGCCTGTGATTTCTACCCTAATCGAACATAGGCCCTCTTATTGTGAATATAGTCAGGATATAGAATACAAATACTTGAGAGGAGTAGCTGAACTGCAGGTGGTAAATTAGCTACTGAACATTACTATGTAGCAAACAAAACAGCAGTGCACGTGACTGAAGAAAGTAAATTAGCGGCGATGTTCACGAGTCAAAGACTGGGCCAGATGAGCAGGTCTCAGCCCTCATGGGTACTGTAGACAGAATGAAGTCTTCAGCTGATTGATCATTTGTCAAAATATTGATTGCTCAGCATGAGTTCTGATTATCACAGAATGGAAACATGCAAAAGTGGTCAGAGGCGACTGCCCCCCGGCGATCTCATCTCACAAGGAAGATAATTAAATGGATCGTAAACCAGCATCTAATAAAGGATGCATTCTCTCCAGGGATTATGATGACAATGGATTTGTAATTGCCTGACACCAGCCAATCTTTCATTTGTAAATCCACAAGTGTTCTTTCAACTACTGCAGGTTTTAAACAGCATCAAAGGCTTATCAGTATTATCATGAGTAGATATGGAAAGGCTGGAAACTATGTACATGTTTAAAAATGCAATGTATTGCAAGCATGAAAAATAAGAATTAGTTTTTAAGATGAGATTAGATAAGATGAGAACAAATATCCAGAGAGAAACTGCTATGCAGCAGTTGCAATACAAAGTTCAGTGAGTGCAAATACAGATGAGTACAATATACAAAAGACTAAAAATAACATGAAATAGTGCAAAATATAAAAACTACATAACTTAAAGTTGCGAAATAGCAGTATCCAGGCTGTGTCCAGCAACAAGTGACTCCCCCTCCTCCCCTCTCACACTGCTTCATTTTTCATCTGACTGCAGGAACTTTGAAGAGCAGCTTCCAATTAAATGAAGGATTAGAGCATTAGCGTGACTCGCTGCTTAAATTTGTCATCAACCGTGATGACAAATTTGTAAAGCGATGAGGTGCAACAGTCTGAAAGTGTTTGTCCTCCCTCATCCTAAAATCAAATCTGATCTAAATATCCTCATTCATCACAGAAAAGGACATACACTCACACTAATGTCAGTCCCTGAATCACAGTTAATGCAACATTATAATTAATCTAACATCATACTATGCACAGACTGCAATATATGAGAGATACAGTTGATATCATAGAGAGTAGTGTGTTAGAGAACTGTTTGCTTGGGAGTGTTGCAGAATTTAGAAGATGTGGTTGAACACTGCTTATCAGATATTAAGGGGGAAGTTTAAAACCATTAGTCTATATATACTTATATCAAAAGACAACAAAGTTACTGGCTGGACGGACAAACAATGAGCTGCAACATGCTATAAAGGCCCTTAAAGCTGAGGGGAGCTGCAGATCCTTTGCAGGTTATTCACTACAAATAACAACTTTCACATTCTCGCTGAGTTTTCTCATCATCTTTAGATGCATTAATGTCATGAAAATATCAATTATATCTGATTTAGGGTGTTTAATGTGTTTGACTTATGTTCCAGCTCATGTATCTTTCATGTGCGTCAATTTAGATGACAAGAGGTCGAGCTTATTTATTTCATGTGTTTGATTAATATACAAAATATTCAGAGCATTACTGTAGCAGCAAACCACTATGTGCTAAAGGTGTAATGGAGTGATGGCGTCCCAAGCAGAAAATGAAGTCATGCTGTGTGTTGTAATCCAAGCTTCTGTGTTTGTTGTTGTGGTAGATGTCCAGGTTGCACATGCATGTTAGTGCTTGTGTGTCCTTTATGTATGATCCCCTGGCTAGCTAAACACCTCTGCTCTGTGCTGTTTTCATATGGTTGTTACCGCCAATATCTGGACAATGTTTTCACAGAAGCGTAGCACCCACCCTTCTGGTTAACACTGTTTGCTCTGTCAGCACTTTTAGCACTGAACTGCAGTTGGTGTATTAGCTACTGTACATTACTATGTAGCAAACAAAGCACAGCACCCACCCTTTGATTCCCCCTGGTTAGCACTGTTAGCTCTGTCAGCACTTTTATTGCTGTTCATGCTGTTAGCACCATTAGCTGCTAGCTACCAGCTCAGCCACCTCCATGTTGAGAGACGTGTGCAGGCAGTCCTGGCCCCGATTCTGAAAATCGTATAGTGCTCTTTTAAGATTTGTGCGTTTCTGTTGTCTTGATATGTAAAGCGTATATGATGAAGGTATTTAAAAATCAGAAATAATCTTAATCAGACAACATCATATTTGATTCATGGATAATCAGTAGGATAATGACAAACAAATGTTCCTACAGTGTTCTCGTCCTGGAGCTTTTAACCACATCTGGTCCTTTTCCTACAATCAGGATAAATTAGATGACTATATGGGATTTTTCAATTCCTAGTGTTAGCACTCTCCACATCATTTTGGGTAACAAAGTGAATACTGGAGACCACTTACCATCCTATTATTGCGGCCCCTGTGGAGCACTGCATCGATAGAGCTTAAATGACCTGAAACGTCCTGATTCTGGGTCAATTCCACTATCAGTGCAACCTAAAAAGAGATCAGATCGTCTCTAGAGCCTTGTTAGCATATTAATTAGAGATGAAGCTGATAGGGTAAGTGAGGACACCAGTTTTTGTGTCATTTTCTCTGGGGTTTGAATGGACTTTTTCACTTTCCCTTCGGATAAGCTATCTTTTACTATCTCCTTAATCTTTATACAGGCCTTCACACAGTTGTGCGTCGATAAGACAAGCATTTACACACAACAAGTCAATTATTAGAGAGAACTTCATTATGCTAATCCCCTCATATCTTTATCTGGTTTTTGGCTGTGACAATAGAACGAGGAGGGTTGTAATGAGCAGGTTGCATAATAAAATCAGATAGACAAACACACAGGTTTGAAACTGTTCCACCAGTTGCCCACAGCCAGTCTCTCATCCACTGTTATTTATTCCTCAGCCCCATACATTGTATAACAAGCCCTTTGTGTCAAGGCTGCCTCTTTAAAATGCAGGTACTGCCGGATAGCATGCTGGTCTCTGTGTGACTTAAGGCTTGCAAAGGCTTGAAAATTGGTCTGTAAACACCTTTAAAACAAAAGAACACTTCCACAAAAGATGAAATGCTAACCTCTGTGCTGATACCTCTCTCTGAATCCATGGCGTCTATGTGGGGGGCAGCAGAAAGTTGATCTGAGGGCACATTTACAACTAGTCTATTTTAAGAGGTTTATTTCAGCCTTTGAGTGTTTATCCTTTCTCTGTTCTTTCCTTTGGCAGGTGGCTGGGGAGATCAATGCCAATCAAAGTCAACCATGGACCAAAGAACTCCTCTAAGATGTCTGAAAATGTGGGTCCCAGTCCTCACACTGCTGAATCGTTGTCCAGTGTGTTAGAAGTGAGAAAAAAATTTGCCACTGATGTCTCCAACCTGGCAGAATGACAGGCTACCAGCCTCCAGAGGAGCTATTTGTGAGTCTGTGTGGTTATCGCTGGGCTTGATGCTGTGAATTTGAACTCAAACCAAATGCAAATATAAAGTAAACTTTAATTTAAAGTTCATTTTCTGTGTTTCAGATCAAAGAAGATGAGCTGAAGATGTAATCGCATCCTCGCTGCGGCACTTTCGAGCAGCTTCCCAGAAAATGTATCCATGTTCCAAGTGTATTTGAGAAACAGTCAGCTTCTGAAAGTTCTTAATTGGCTTTAAGTTTGTTCACCATGGGCTGTAAATGCATAAAAATCTGACAGATACTCTAAGTACAGTGCACAAAATGACTTGTAGAGCGCCGTCCTGTGTGTGCGTCAGGTTTACCCCACATGACACCGCCACGTAATTTAATTCAGTAAAAGAATCTGATTGACATGTTGTCTCTTGAAGGCACGAAAGCTGATTAGCAAAACACTTGTGACTGCTGTTTGCCACAATTATAGATTTAGCATATACAAGTATACGCTCTTAATTGAATTGCCGATGCCAAGGTGCACCTCTGCATACAAAACATGGTCTGGAGATTTCAAGGGCACCGCTCATGAATGCATCAGCTGAATGCAAATTATTCACACTCGTACACATATGACCAAAGATAAATCTATTTTAAAATGTCATCTATGCAATATGCAGCCAAACAGTGGTTCTGTTAAGGCTGCAAAACTTCATAGATGACATTTCTACAGTGGAATTTACTTCAGCATGGAAGATTCTCTAAACTGGTAACGTGGCAGGGTGCACAATCACCCCTCTGTGGGGGCGATGGAGGTAATCATTAGAACATCAGAATGGCCTGTTTGGTAAGAAAAGGCAGCAGGGACCTACCCGCCTCCCGCTCAACAGGGTGCATATGGCAACAATGTCTACAGCAGAACCCAGAACAAAAAGGCTGCTTGCCATGCTGAATGATAAGTGTAAATAGCCTATGCAAATCAAGCAGCACGGCTATTGTTCAGAAAGAACTGGCACACAAAGCCCTCTCCATTCTGCAACAACATCAGAGAAAGCGGTCCGATTTTTCAGAAGGTGGATCAATACATTTAAATTAAAGCTTGTGATCGCAGAGTTCGTTTACATGGATTCAACATACAACCTGATTACTGAGAATAATTTGATTAATGGTATAGTTTGATTAAAGCCTCCAGGAAGTCGGTGTTTCCAGTAAGCTGAGTTTGCATGACCTGTTTGGATAATGTTCAGAAGGATTTATAGCAACTGAGCGGAAACACCAAATTTCATTTTAAAATAGGACACACAAAAAATGCTTTTGTTGTTTTTCTTCTGTTTTGTTTCCAACATGATTGCAACACTAGTTTTTCTTTTCTGATCACTGGAAGTGACACTAGGTGATCACACCACTTCTTGCAGTGTAATCTGTTGTCTTGCCTCCTGCTGGTTTCTTCACCCTTATTACCGCTTGTGTCCTACCAGGAAATCACTGAAAAGCTACAGTGAAGGGACAGGTGTTGATGAAGGTCCACATCCAGCACAGATTAAATGTACCAGCTACAAACGTCAGTCAAACAGAAAAGGGTCAGATTTAGACAGTAAAGAGACTGCAGAAGACAAACTGTGATTGGATGTAAATGGCCTTTACATATTTTAAATATGCAGTTTCTTTACTTTGCTTCTGTGGGTAGTAAAAGTTGGATATTTGTCAGCTGTTGTTTCTACTCAGTAATGGAAACACTTCCATTAGAGATGTTGTAGGCATGGATAAATGGATGTGAAATAAAAATGTGTGGGCTACCAGGGTACTTCTGATTAGATAATTAAAAAAATAAAACAGAAAAGAAAATTAAGAAGGGCTCTTCCACCATTGGTGATTTATTTGAGGATGGTTTATTTCTTTCATAATAATCTGGTTGAGCGATTTTATTTGGTAAGAAAAGGACATTTTTGGAAGTACTTGCTGATTAAAAGTTGTACTATGTCAAAGTCCTACAATATAGCTGATAACATAATTATAAACTATCTCAAATTACCATTGGTAAAACCACAAGGTTTCACAATTTTATGAAGTAATTAACTCCAATCTGTGTGATATGTCTATGAATGTGAAATTGATTTGGCAAAGGGACCTCAGTGAAGAAACTGATGGTGACAGAGATCTAAAACTGTGTTAGGATGTGGTAAATATGTGGAAGACGCGAGGGGGAAGCTCACACAATATAAGATATTGTCACACACCATTACGACTCTACACAATGAAGTTGTTAAAGGAGAAGTCCGGTATTTTGCACTTTGAGCCCCATTCCTGGTTGTTTATGATGAAATAGAGTGGTTAAGACCAAAAGCTTGACGATTGCTCCTTCTCTGACAATTTGAGAGAATTTGGCTTTCCCCTGCCTGGCTTAACAATGCTGTCTATGGCCATGTGTAAATCTGTCCTAAAACCACCTTAAACATTTGTTTTCAAAGCCATGAAACTCACCGAGTGGTCAGTGGTGTTTGTTGATGTTCCCACATAAAAATCGTAGCAAACTGTGGTTTGCATGGATTGATTTTCCATAGGAAGCCTCATTGTCCGTTGGCAGTAATCCGCCACTGGAAATGGAACAGGGGTTGTTTACGACAAGGTTGTAGTCATTGTAGTCTTTTAGCTCAGCGAAAGTGCCGGCTCGACAGTGCTGTGTACGCTCCTCCTCTTCGGAGGAATTCTCCTGCAGTCGCTGACCACACAAAGCTTGCCCATTATTACTCACTTGTAAACAACCTTCGCAGTACAATGCCTTTGAACACAACACCAGCCTTCTTCTTCTGCTTCTTTCTGTGTCCCATTACATTGCAATGGTTTCCTGCCGGTTGGTGACACTCACGTAAAGGAGCATTATCGCCATCAAGTGGGCTGGAGTGTATAACGCTTCAGGGTCAAACGAACGATCAAGTGGAAGTTTACACACGGGTGTGAGGCAGCTGAAAAAACAGTTCCACAATCGAGATGAATAGTGAAAACACGGATGGAAACCACAGCTTGCTACGATTGTCTATGTTGGAACATCAACGAACACCACTGACCACTCAGTGAGTTTCAGGGCTTTGAAAACAAACGTTTAAGGTAGTTTTAGGACAGATTTACACATTTACACTCTATTTCATCATAAACAACCAGGAATGGGGCTCAAAGTGCAAAATACTTATCCTTTAAATAACAATAGCTGCTGGAAATGTGGGAACTTTCCTGCGCTGTATACAGGAATGTAACTTAGCCAGACCACTGTGGATTGGAGTATTAAAGATTTTAAGTTGTTGTTTTGGTTCAGAAATCTCTTTAAGTCGAAAGTTGTGTTTACTGGGTTGCAAATACCAAACGTATCAAAGTGTGCATTTTCTGTTATTATTGTGGGTCTAATAACTGTCTGTTGATTCATTTTAAGACACTGGAAGACAACAAAGGCCTTGGCATTGAAAGGATGGGTTAATGCAATGGTGGAAATAGCATCTTATGAGTGTACGCTCAGCAGAATAAATGGCAGGAGAAAGGAGTATCTCCTTGGGACTGGTTATGGACTCGTATCAAAATGGAATATAAGCTTACATAATTCTGAGCTTGCTCTGTGATTATGTGACCCTGTAGAGTGATGCATGAGGACATATGTGTGAAATGTTTTCTTTGTTGTTTGTTTTCTTCTCTTTCCTTCTAGACTTATTTGATAATTTCTCTTAATGTACTGGAGTCCACCTCCGTATCATAAAAAATATGTGTCTTGTGTTCTTGTGTGCCCGGAAAATAATATATGTAGGCCATAAAGTGAGTCTTTCGAACCAATAAAAACTTGAATTATAAGAAGGGCTCTTTCAAATTAAGCGACTAGCCAACCCTAAAATGATAGTGCTGCATGGAGAAATCCCACTGCAAGTTAAATTTTGGAATTGCTTCAGAAATGTAGCAGTGTTGATAAATTAAAACAGCTATTGCTCAGACTAAAGTCTTTAATTAAAACTTTAATTCATGTCTTTATTTGTGATTGTTTTTAAATGGGATTTCTGTGTTGTTGCGATTGGTTTAACATTGACCAATAAATCACGTCAAACAGGAGAAGTGCAAAGGTAAACCCAATGAATCACCAAGTGCCCCATGCAGTCTATGGTATTCAGAAACCAGGCTACATCAGTTCAACTTATATCAAACTTTACTCACGGCCAATAGGTCCGTTAGGTCCAGGTCTTCTGGGTAGGACATTTGCCTCAGTACACTGAAAATGCACACTACTGAATTTATTGTCTGTATAATCCCATTAGAGACAATACACACCAATTAGTTTAGATACTCAAGCTGTTCTCATGCACTGATTGTGCATATACCTACAAAAATTAATGCATCACAATTTGTATGTATCTCATAAAGTCGTGAGCCGGTAATTTGTGCATAGCCCATGTAATTTCGAAGGCTGCAGTCATGTGATAAATGCGCTGATGGTAGCAAGAAGGAAGTAGTCGATAAGATCAGTATGGTAAAAGGGTCACAGAACAGAAGACTTTTCGAGGCAGGACTTTCTCCCAGGAGACCAGTGTTCAAAACCAAGTGAATCATTTTAAGGTATGTTGTCACCATGTTTCTTTTCCTACGCATAACTAAAGTAACCTCACTTAAACTTTACCTATGTAACTTCACATTCGGTGTGTAACTGTATGTTAAGTATATAACCTCATTCATGTGGTGCTAATTCATTAGATCAGTGGTTCCCAACTGGTGGGCCGCGGTCAAAAAGTGGGTCGCGAGTTCATTCTGAACAGACAGCAAGTGACTTGCAAACATGTCAAGTTTATTAAAAAACAGGCTTTATTTTTTAGTACAGTGAATTTCTAGCAGACATTTTATTTTGAAGTACCGTCTCCTGTTGTAGAGTGAGTGACTAACGGACACCTACATGACAGAGATAGCAAACTAGCTCAACAGCGTGGACAAACCCAAATAAGACGCTGAATAGCTGTGTCTCAATTCAGGGGCTGCAGCCTTTGAAGGACGAGGCCTTCACAGTCTACGTCAGCCACGTCCTTTGAGATCGCATCAGCCAAAGCAAATGGTCTCTGAAATCGGACGGTCTGGTCTGCGGAGGATTTCCTGGTTGCATCACAAGTTGTTCTCACTGATGGCTGATGGAGGACCATTTTTAGGTAAACTTATTAAATTAAGATTGTTTAAGCTGTGTGCTTTTAGCTAATTGTAATGTTAACAACAGTAACCATCAGCTAGTTAACAACTGTTAGTTAACTTAACTTAAAATATAATTGTCACTAGCATGCAATGTATCTTGAGACAGCCTGGGCCACGAAGGATTCAACCTTTGCATCCTCCAAATTCTGGGAAACAAGGCTGCACATCGGCTGCATCTGAAGGAGCCCTCTAAATGGGACCCCCTTGGTCACGCAGATGGGATGCAATGGGTCTTCAAATGCAGCCTTCGAAGGCTGCAGCCCCTGAATTGAGACACAGCTAATGTGTCACACTGTGGACCTTTAACTGATGACCCCATGGCTCGACCAGTTGGGAACCACTGCGTTAGATATCGTAGGAGGATACATTGAGAGACTGTACATATCAAACAGCTCATTGTTTCGAGTTTAAGCTGAAGGTCTGAGGCTATGTGTATTTCCCCTTGTTATTTAAAAACACAGAAGGTCACCATCAAGAGGTATCAAACCATTGCAATGCTTTATTAACTTTGCCATTTAACCCAGTTTTCTGCTGGGACCTTTTTGACCTGTTTGTACCTTAGTTGACATTTTCTCTACAAAAAGCCATGTTGCTAGCTCCCTGGGTCTACAAATGCCTCAGCAGGTGCATTGCATAACCAGCCCTTTTGTATACATTTAATATATGTTAGTAGTTCATTTTCAATATTATAAACATTTATAAAATGTTTATGATATTGTTTATATATTGTGCTATATCTACAATTTTCTTGTTGTCATACTCACTCATACTAAATGTGATTTATATGTTCTTGGCATGTTGGATTTGTCATTTGAATTATGGTCCGTCCCTATGTTTATGCTGCATTCTGTGTTCTATCACTACTTTAAGCTCCTCACAGGGAACATTAAAAATGCATTAACTCTTAGCCATGAGTCGAATGTGCAAACACTAATTTCAGGGCTCTCTTCTTAAATACGTTGCTGTAGTTACAGTACAAAGCGTCCATTATCAGGACGTGCATTATGCTGCCCTCAGAGACAAACATAAATGTCTCTGACGCAAATAATAAAATTGATGTAACGTGCAGGAGGAGGGAAACTAATTGGAAGAAAGAACAAGAAATGATTACAATAACTGATCACCCCTCGTATGTGTGTATGTGTTGTGTGATTATATATGTGCGTGCATGTTTGAGTTGCAGGGGGTTGCTTGGAGAGACATGCAGTAATATCCAGATTAATGTCAGCACCTCTGAGGCATCTGTTGCCGTGGCTACATGCCAGGGATTAATAGTGGATATTAGTGGAGGTGGACTGGTAATGCTGAGGAGAGCCTTTGACAAATGAGAGACGGTGGCAGTGTAAGGGCATAAGTAACATAAATTAGGGATTCAGAATGAAGCAGATTAGCTCAAAGACAAACATTACACAGTCAGGGATAGAAGTCTATCAGTAGGCTATGGACAAAGAGGAATTAGAAAGCCTGCATGATAAATTTCCAATTAAAACTTCTCCCTTTTTTCTTTTGAGCATGGTCTTTGTATGCTTTACAAAAAGATCCTAAATGAATTTAAACCGGCTAAAGTGAAGCTGTGGGTGCAAATTGAGCAGCTTTCTTATCGGCGCTCCTCCCCTCCCTCCTCAGATCCCAATGGGGTTGTCTTTTTTCATTCAGATGAAAACTGAGGAAGTCATTGTAAGAATAATACCACAATAACACCAACAGACTCTCGCAGTGTATGTGAGTGTATTTACCAACGATCAGACTGCAGCTCCACTTCTAAAAAGTGACATTCAGTTGCTTGATTGACCCTTTTGAGTCTTTTCTTCAAGCTTCACTCAAAGAGAGGTGGCATCTGAAACAGGTGCTGCGATAGATTAGAGGGATGACGGCTGAGTGTTAATGGACCGGGGCTCTGTCTTAGATCAACCGGGGAGCGGGGAGAGGAAGCAGGAAGATGGACAGTTTAAGTATGAGAGTGACATGCAACTGATGTGTATAGAAAAGAGAAGAATTTCATGGATGTCAAAACCAAGTCATGTCAGAAGGGCACACAGGAAACATTAAGTGCTTGGCCTCATTAACACTAAAGCGTAGCATCTAATATTTGTCGACAGGGGAGAGGTGTATGAATGGGTACTTAATTATTGATAGTGATGCCTGTAAGGTGAGCAACCATGAGAGTATACTGTCTACACAGTGATATAAATATTGGTTAAAGACCAGCACGATGAAAACTGATGAGAAGGAGCTGATTAAAGACAGATTTTAAATGCTATAATAGTTTATATACATTGTATTTATTAATGCAGCCACACAGTTTATGTGTTTCTTATCAATGTCTGTGAATGTTTGTATGTTTTAGATCAGGGGTCTCCAACTGGTCCAGCCCCAGGGTCAAAATTTCTCCTTAATCATTAGTTCAAGGTCAGAGTTGGCCCTCCCTATAAGCAAAGTAAGCAGCTGCTTAGGGCCCTGAGGCCACTAGGGGGCCCCCAGATGGATGCACGGTAAACTGAATTGACTGTCACACCTCTGCGCAGACCTGGCAACCCCGTTATTTACAATGAACTACTTGTGCCTACTTGTTCATAGGGCAGCATGTGAGGTTCTTTGTCTTTGTTTGATCCAAAAAACTGGCAACAATGATTACTGAGTCAACATCAATGGTCAACATACATAAGGTGACCTGTAGCAGGGCGGAAACCCTACGGACCAGGGGGCAGGTGCCGTTTACTAAAATAAAGTAATTAATATATCACTTTTTCAGAAGGAGCAATACTCAAATATTTTGGTGATGGTGGAACCAGAGAGGATGAAAGCACTGGTGTTGAGTTGAGCTGAAGACCACACCCTCTCTGCCTGAGTGCATCAGGTCTGGGTGTGTCTCCCAGCCTGAAGGCAGCAGACTGAGTGCACCAGGTGGAGGTGATCTGGTAATCAGGGGGGTTTGGAGGCACTCACACACAGAACAGTGAGGAGCAAGCAGTGTGGGAGAGAATGGCTGGAGATTCTGGACTTGGAAAAAGAGACTGCAGGATTAAAGCTTGATTCAAAGAAGGAAGAAGGAGCCGGTGAGCTTTCAGCTATGTTTTGTGCCTTTGCAGCTTGCATTGGGGTTGTTGTGCACTTTGGACTAATCATGTGGTCAAACTTAGGTTAAAATGTAATGTATTAATTGTATCATCTGGTTAAAATGTAACATTTAATATCATTTGGGTAAAAAGTACAGTTAAAATGTGGTGTATTTTAAAAGAGGGTCAAGCTAAAGGTAATCTGATAATTGTGATTTCTGTGTGGTTATTGGAGGTAAAAGCTGCTAAGTTTCTAAGGTTAAAATCATAATTGAATAGTGCTTAAAATGTATTTACTGTATTTTGGGTGTTTTAAATATGGGTATTTTTTACTTATTTTCAAGATTAATTTCTAGTAGTTTAAAGATTAAGTATTTGATTTTGGGTTATATTGATTTATGGTTTCTTGGGTCACATTTTTTTGAACTTCTATTTGTGTTTGTGTTTTAAGGTTTTTCACCTGTATTGGCCTTGACGACTTTCAAAATAAAAGAAAGAAAAGAAAGAAAGATGAATCTTGGTCACTGAGTGAATTCCAGTCCAATCTTCTGAAGCAAGCTGCCTTGTCAAGTGGGGGAAGCTGCAGGTTAAATCTTACAAGAGTGAGAAGCACTTGACAACTGGTAAGTGAAAATGTTTTAAAACGACAGTACACTGTGTCGTCTTCTTGTTCATGGATGTTACCTGGTATAATTGCTTATGTTTTATCTACTTTTATTTGTATTCTCACACAGCAGCTAGAGGTGCCAATACTCCAACTCCTGGTTCATCCACAGAGGACACCTCAACAGATGTTCCTGGTACATAAACTATATTTCCAACAGAAAAAGAGTAATGTCTTTGTTTACAACAATTTGAACTCATTTATGATTTTTAGATATAATGATTAAGATACTGATATAAAGTAACTGACTCAAACAAAAAAAAATATTAATGTTAAATGTTGAAGTTAAATGTTTGTTGCTAAATTATGGATGTCTTTCTTGTAAAATTAAATTGTTACTAAAGCTACTAAAGCGTTAGTAAAGCTGTTCAAACCGATTTCACTCCTCAGATCCAGTAAGTATCATGTTGATAGAAGTAAAAATTGAATGCATAAGGTTTATAATTGCATATGGTATCTGGTTTTGTGTATCTGTAACTGTCTATGTATAGCAATGTAGGGCCTGCAAGACTTATCCTGCTTAGGGCCCCCAGATGTCCAGGGCCGGCCCTGTTCAAGGTCCACACAGATTAATATATTCAGTATATATGTCATACTTGAGTTTGGCCATGTCAATGAGGTAGTTTAAAAAAAAAAAAATAATAATAATAAAAAATAATAATAAAAAATAATAAAAATAAATAAATATATATATATATATATATATATATATATATATATATATATATATATATATATATATAAAATACAAACTGTCTTAGATGCTAAATCACGAGTCTTGGATTTTCTAGGTACCTTTTTGTAAAAACCTGCATTTAAGGAATACCTCATCCACAAATGGTCATTTCAAAATGAACTACTCACCCCATGTTACACTGAATTTCTGTAGAAAACTGTTTTTCTCCAATGCCTCCATGGAGAGTTCAAACACATGTGTAACTAATGCAGAAGTGTTTTAAATAGTAAGGTATTAGTGCAGATATATGAGAATGATATTACATTGCATTAGTTGTTTAAGAGTTTGTAAACTGATGCCAACATGTTGAACCTGTGGAAAATTTTGCATATCTTGGTACAGATGTGGACTCCCATGTGAGCTTCTCTGCAAATGCTGAGTGTATTTTCAAGAGATGCTCACAGCGACTCTGGCCTCGATGTTAGTCAGCAGATTTTAGAATCAGTGTACAAAACTATGGTTGAGAGTGTTTTAACTTTTCACCTTCCTGTCTGTTGCGGTCACCTTAACTGTACATCCAAGAATAAACTCTGTAGGATTCTAACTGTGGCAAGCAAAATAGCAGCAAGCCACAAAAGCCCTTGACCCAGCTCTTTAAAGAAAGGACGAAGATGAAAGCAAAGAGGATCTTGGCAGATAGCTTCCACCCTCTCTTTAGCCAGTTTGAGCTCTGGGAGGCGCTATAGAGGCCCTCTGGCAACTAAAAATGTATTTAGGAAGTCCTTTTAGCTCAAGCGTGTCCCTAACTCAAAAATGTGACTGATAGTTTTAAACAACAGACAGACAATGAGCTGATTTAATATGTTAAGTGTTTTGTAATGAGTTTATATGATGGTCTTACTGACTTTTGTCTGTTTTGTGTTTGGTGAGCCGAAGACAAATTTCCACCCCTGGTGGACAATAACGATACATTCTGTTCTGTTTTATGTTTTGCTGCTGTTAGACGTGGTTCCCTTTTCCTTCAGCTCATGAAGGATTTTCTCCATTTTGGATTCTCCGGTCACCATGGAGACATGCGAGAAAATGTTTTCTTCAGGAATTCAACATAATATGAGGTGAGTAATTAAAATGCAAACAGTCACTCTGTGAGTGAAATATTTCTTTTAGCACTGATGTAATCTTACCTAACAGTTTAAAGCTGTTATTGTGTACCTGTAAACAGTTGCCTCCAATTTCACTGTTTTGATCTCCACCAGCTCTCAAGAAAAATAGCTGGCTTTTTCAATTCAGTTTAATTCAATTTTATTTGTAAAGCCCAATATCACAAATCACAATTTGCCTTAGAGGGCTTTACAGCATACAACATCCCTCTGTCCTTGGACTCTCACAGCGGATAAGGAAGAACTCTTCCCAGAAAACCCTTAAATAAGGGGGGAAAAATGGTAGAAACCTCAGGAAGAGCAACTTTAAAGTTTAAAGCATTGATTAGAGCAGCTTTACCCCAACCTAACATTATTAATATTAGAGTGGAAAATCTGAATTATTGGACATTTTAAAATGATTTTTGTCCTGATTTTTAAAAGACTTTATCAACTGCATACTTTGCGTATATTCTTACTAGATTCTCCTCAAAGTAAAATAACACGACTACAGTGAATGGTGAATAAACATTCCGGATTTAGTGCCTGTTTATGGCTCAGCCGCCCATTCATTCTTTCATAAGCCTCACTCCATGGTGGTTGTTTGTAATAATGGACTGTTCTGTCTTATTTGTAAGATTTACAATGAAGATTTGGTTACTATCCTGACCAACTCCTTTCCTCCTTGTACCACAGATAGCATTATTGTGCCTCACTTTTCTGGATAATATAAGATACAGTGTTAATTCACAAGACAGGAAGAGATTTCAGACTATTTCAAACTAATATAAGCCTGAGAGGAATTTGACAGTAATCTCTTTATGACTCAAACATGTACTGACAGGGAACATTCAGTACAGTATATACGCCATATGGTGGCTTCACAGATCCCCTTTGAGGTCCGTGATATCACGGAGATTAATCTCGACGAAGAATGACCACTAGAGTGCATTTGCACAAATTAAACAACTCAATTACAATAAAAGCTTTACATTTACATGCACAAGCTTTTGAACTAATTTATTGCCATAAAACCTTCACACAAAGACTGTTGTTTAATTTGGATTTGCATAACATTATCGGACAGCTTTTCATGTTTGCTGAATATTAGTAGAGTCAGATTACAGATTGAGTGTCTGGAAAATTGAATTCATGGTGGGAAATAAAATGTACAACTGCAGGTTAATGGAGGATTTGCTGCAAATAACCATTAAAATGTGACAGGCCATAGGTTAGGTGAAGGCTGCGGAGATGACCTACTTAATGCATGCATGAGGAAGAATGATTATAAAATGGTTTATACATTTTCAATTTGTGCAACAAAATTCTGTTACACTGGACTGAACTGCATATCCTTCATAACCAGTAGGCCCAATTCTCACTGTACATTACGGCATCATGGTTGTATGCCTCCGCCAACCACCTAATTTGCAGCTTACATCTATGTCTGTCCAGACTCATATTTCATATGTAGTGAAGACTTTAAAGTATTAAGTGTATTTTTTTGGCAATTTTTCTTTGTGGTTATCACTATATTGACATGTGTGATTCCAGTGAGAAACGTGCTGTCTTTACTTAAAGGCTATTTTTACAGAGAAGAGCAGACGACTGACAGAGAGCTTCACCACATGGTGCAACAACAATTACCTGAAGCAAAACCAATGAGCCCGTGGGGAATAGGACAAAACACCAAGTTGTAGCTATTATAGAAGACAGCGGCTACGTGGGCATGCACAAAACAGTCTCATTTTTGCCTTTATTACAAAGAAGACAGTCTTCCTACTAAGCTGCTTACACGTCTAATGAAAATGAATATTCTGTCGATATTACCGTTTACATGCAGCGGTGCATACGCTGATTAACGTGCTCTAACATGTCATTTATAACAGAAAAGTGGAACAGCTGGAGGTGCTTGTCATTTTGCTTCTTTGCTTAAAAACAAGGTGGTGGAATTGTTGGACCGTGTCAACACAGCCTCCCCTTTCATGCCTTGGGTGGTGTTGTGATATCTGCATGTATCCAAAAACCTGTTGAAAACAAAGTCTTTTTTAAAAGTTCAAAAGTAGGTGTGTTTCTCATTCCAGCCAGAAATGTGGGATTTTCTTTTGGGCACGCATCTTTACTCAGCCTTGCAATCTGTTGGCTAGATGTTTTGTGTACAATGCACAGAGCCGACCGTAAACACACAAGGGGCTGTGTGGTAAAAACGCCAGTTGAGATGCATATTCTGAATGCACTGTATACATGCCCAAAGAATGCTCCTAAAACCTGGATAACACCGTCAGATCCCACATCACACATTTAATCAGAAAATGCTATATTCAGAAAAAGATCTCATTCAGGAGATTCAGATGGAATATGGTGTTAACCTGACCCCTATCAAGTTCGGAATATTGTCATACTCTGAATAATAGTGGAATCTTCCTGTGCAACAGACTCAATGCTTCAAAAAGAAGCTGCAAATTCTAAAATATGGATGTTTCACACACATCTTCAACCCAGCAGCACAGAAGATCTATAATATCAGCTCTGTTTCAAGGTGGACGCCCAAGATTAGTGTCACAAATTCAGTATCTGTATTCCCCTCTGTTCTTGAGTCATGGTAAAATGTGATTTTGCCGACCTTTTCAACCCAGTCTCACTCCAAAGTTGTTGAAATCCAGTGCTTGGGCAGTGACTTCCGCCATCAGACACAGAGGAAAAAAGCCACCCTCTCACAGCAGCATGATACGCATACAGTTGCTGTCATTGTTTAAAGGTGCCAGGTGGCATCATGGGGAAACGTGACAGGACAACAACGAAAGTTCAGGTAGTATGTGGGAGCCGGGGTGGATTGGTCTAACAACCAACAACTTTCACTTGGGAGGCCGCTGTTCACTTCCTTTAAGAGTCTAAAGTCAAACCTTGTTCTTTTTTCCTAAACCCAACCGTGAGCTTTTGTTGCCTAAAATCAACCAGTGTGTGTGTTGACAAAATATTACCACGTCTTTTTGGTAAAGGAAAAAACTATTTGCAGTGTTGTACTGACGTACTGTATGCAAACTGTAGATTTCCTGTAAAATGGAAGTGTATTTTGAAAACAGACAATGCATGTAACAGGCAGAACTTGACATAGCAGCCCAGAGCGTCAACAACCGACGCACCGAGGGTACCTTGCACGTCGTATCATGACGTGGAAAGTCCATGACCAAATGTCAATGTGTGACGAGGTCAGAGGGAGAATGTGTAATTTAAGTGGTAAAACTGGTGTAAAATTTTGTCAGAATTAGGGTATGAATTCTTGAGATATGGCCAAAAACATGTTTTGTGAGGTCATACGGACCTTGACCTTTGACCACTAAATCCTAATCAGTTCATTGTTGAGTCCAAGTGGACATTTGTGCCAAATTAAAAGAATTCCTGAGATATTGCGCTTATGAGAATGGAACTGAAGGATGGATAGATGGATGGAAGTCAGGCTGCGGCTGTCACTGATGTGGAGGCATAAAAATAGCTAAGACTGAAAAAACATCTCATCTGTTAAAGAAAACATCTTTTATGTTCTGACTCAACAGATGCTATTAAAGCAACGACATTCCTTTCTTCCCTCATGACTTACATCTCTTGAGTTCACTTGGAAAGCGCCACTGTCCTAAATGCAAAAAGAATTAATTACCATTTGGCTGCGCTGGCTACTCACAGGTGCAAACACTAGTTGCTAAATTGTTCAATTATGAATCAGAGCAGAGGGCCAAAGGTGTCTCTCCTGTTTCAGAGATGAATCAATGGCTGCATTGCAGTGAGAGATAGAGGGGGAGGATGAATAGAGGGAAGACGAAGAGCATCCTGGGTCGTATCAATCATGTCAGGGAATATTTCTCTGCTGTTCAGACAGATAGAGCACTGCCTGTACTGTGGAGGAAAACAAACTGGCATCATCTCCGTGTTTAAGTGAAAATGTAAAATGTGTAAGCCTCTTATCAGATTTTTATTTTAGCAGATCAGCCTTCACAGCTGGTTCTTACAAAGATTTATTCATAGAATGCAACGTGTCATGATTCGAACGCAAAATTCAGCTTTTAGGTGATAAAAAGGTTTCGAGAGATTGGTGGAGTTTTGCATTTTTTCTGTGTTGTGTTGTGTGTTGTGAAGCAGGAACTCAGATAAGTAGACAGAGAAACAATTACTGAAGCAGCTGAATTGCTGCTCATTCAACCAGCCTGCTCTCATTTAAATTCAACATAATGCATATATTGTGTGTGACATTTGCTGTCACTTTGTGTCCACTTTAAAATGTACATTGGTCTGTTTTTTCTTCCCTGCTCGGAGATTGTTTACAATTGCCACAAGCAAAATAAATGTTGCAGATTGAGTGCTGCAATTGTTAGCTAATGGTTAGGCAGTAGCAGGTAAACAACTTGGTTACAGTAAGAGTGGAAGGCAGAAGTGCCATCCAGTATGGCTAAAACCCAAAGACAATACTGAAGAGTCTTGATTTCTATGCCAGGAGTGGGCGGTAGATATTGCCACCTGAAACAACAACAACAATAAAACTCCTGCTGAATTTTCTCAAAGCAAATAGTGTTTCCAAAATATTTGGTTTGAGTGCCAATTTTCATTTTCATCTGTGTCAGTTCAAAAATAGTCTTTAGTAAACAGGAAATATGCTTATTTGATTTTAAACCACTATCACATCTGTCATTTGTCAGCTGCCCGACATATTGAGACTTGCAATGATGATGACTTTATTATGATGATTTTATACTTAATATTTATAATTACAATTTTTGTCCAGTCCTTTTGTTAACTTTTATTGCATATTATGGAATTGTTATTATTATTATTTAGTGGGGCGGCACGGTGGTGTGGTGGTTAGCAATGTTGCACCACAGCAAGAGGGTTCCTGGTTCAATCACGGGTGAGGGAGCCCTTCTGTACGGAGTTTGCATGTTCTTGTCAGCGTGGGTTTTCTCCGGGTACTCTGGCTTCCTCCCACAGTCCAAAGACATGCAGGTTGGGGATAGGTTAATTGGTGACTGTAAATTGCCCGTAGGTGTGAATGGTTGTCTGTCTCTACATGTGAGCCCTGCGATAGTCTGGCAACCTGTCCAGGGTGTACCCTGCCTCTCGTCCAATGTCAGTTGGGATAGGCTCCACCCCCCTCGCTCAAGAGGATAAGCAGTTAGAAAATGGATGAATGGATTATTATTTAAATATGAAGCTGAAGCTGGATCTTAGCTTAGCATAAAGACTGGAAACAGGGGCAAACAGCTAGCTTAAATTCTGTCCAAAGGAAACAAAAAAAAATCCCTGTATTTCAGGCTAAGATAACCATCGCCTGGCTGCAGTTTCATGAACTAATCAGAGAGTGATATATTCTCATCTAATACTCAGCGAAAAAAAAGAAAAAAAAAGATGCATATTTCCCAAAATGTCCACCTGCACTTTTAAAGCTTATATTTAAATATGTTCTAGTTTGTGTGTGATCAAAAGGAATCCTACCCTTGTATGACAGGTTGAGGCGACACTTGGCTCCAACAGGTGCAAATTTAAGGCTGCAAAATGTCACTTAAGCAGCAGGAGAGTGATGTCACAGGAAGCTGTGTCTCTCTCCAGTCTGTTGTGTACGGCCGCCACCACGGACCACCTGCTTGTGGGCGCCTATGTGGTGCTTTTGTAGTGGAAAATGTTTCTTTCTTTCTCTTCATGCCGAGTAGTGTACCTGCAGTTTACTGTCTTTTAAAAACCAATTGGAAATCCAAGCCTGAGCTAATGTTATGAGGCAGCTTGAATATTGGAGGGCATTTATCTGAAATTTCAGCAAAAGATGAAGTTAAACAAGAAACAAATCTTTCACAAGAGGTATGCGCAATACAAAAGGTATTTGTAGATCTAGTTCCCGTTGTTACCTCTTGCTGTGTACAGTTTTGGTTTTAAAAAAAAGAATCTGGTGGGTAGAATCCTCTCATGTCTCTTCACTGGGCTCTGAGAATTTTCTTGAGAGGAATTTCTCATGTTTTTCTCTTCATACCAGTGAGGTTAGTAGTCCACACTTGTCCATTAAAGCTATATTTGAAACAGTATCATCCTCCTCCTTAAAAACAATGGATTTGACGCACCTCTGTGACACCAATCTTCCCGTAGTCATGCGTCACTGTTTTCTTCAGGGCAGTATAATTGGATTTGAAATTCACTTTCCCTACTCCAGCTGCTGATGTGCTGTGGCGTATAGATTTTCCTGTCAGATTTACAAGATTGGTTACTGCTACACATTGTAGTATTCCCCAGTGCACAGATCAAAATAGAATTGAGACAGCTGTTTAAATAAACAAAAAAGCCTGAAAAAAAAACTTCAGTCAGCTATCAAAGTGCTTCAAGCCTCATTGATTCAGATATACACCAAGAAAATTGCTCATGTTTACTAATTTCTCATGTAATCAATGTGTGACTATATTTGTGGTTTCTTCAATTAAAGGTTTACACACTGAAACCAAATTTCCCCTGAAAAAAATCATTTCTACGCTTTCCTGTGCAGCATCACAAATTCAGTAGATGTCTGAGGAGAAAGATGGAGAGCCCCCGCCTTTGTTGCTGTGTGTGTCACGTCTTGTCACCGAATTATGTACTAGATTGAATTCCAGCGGACAGCACAGTTCAGTAATACAACATGACATATGGAAGTGAATATGGATGAAGAACTGAATGTAGATGTGCTCTGCAAATACCGCATATGTCTTGGTGGATTGGTGGGGAGCGGTGCGTGCTGCTGTCTCTGGCTTGTGTCACTCACAAACTAATGATGCAAAACTCAAGTGGGTGAAGCTGACACCACATGTTTCTTTAGGTGACACAAAAGTGGTTGGTACGAGTAGGGTAATTATGATGTAATGATACTTGAACAGACATTTGAGTATGATGCACTGTGAGAATACATGAGCACCTGATTTAGAGTAAATCCGGAGTGAGGGGAATAGGTTCATGTTATTTACTGCATTTTTTGAGACTGTAGCTGACAGGGACTGTACAGAAACTACTGGTAAAGGGGAGGAGGGCGAAACCTTACGTTTGACTTAAAAAAAAAATCAATTAATTCCAATCATATGGTCGCAATTATCAGCAAGCGTTCCAAGTTTGTTAACAGACCATTAGCAAACAACTCACTAGCTCTGGGAGGTTTTTTTTAGAACACAATGCCAGGAAGCTATCATGACTGCCAATGGTTAGCTCGCCAGCTACATCAGTACATCTGTTGATCCAACACTTTGGTCCAGGGTGAAATATGTCAACAGCCATGGAGTGGATCGCTGTAAAATTTGCTACAAACATTGATGATGCCCAGAGAATAAATCCTACTGACTTTTGTGATCCCCTGACATTCTTCTGCCGCCACCATGAAGCTGACATTTGTTGTTTAGAGTGAAATATCTTTACAAGAATTAGATGGATTTCTGTGAAGTTTGCTGCAGATACTCATGACTCCTTGAGGATATATAGTAATGACTTTGTTTATCCCCTGACTTTTCCTCTTGTGCCATTAGCTGGTCGGAATGTTCATTTATTCAGTAAAGTGTTTCAACATCCACTGTATGGACTGGCACAACATTTGCACAAATATGCATAGGATGGTTTCTAATGTTTTTGCATGTGGCAAAATGGCACACACAAAAGGTATGTTTTTATTGTGCAGCCTGGTCTCACTCCCAGGGCACAAAATACACCACTTGGGCAGTGTTACTAAAATGATGCTGAGAGCATCTTTTAGCATGTGTATTAGAAGCACTGAGCTTTCAACTATCTCCAATGTAAACCCATCCATGTACATTATCAGACATATAAAGCAGCATTAGTGGTATAAAGAGCACGAAAGTCTGCTCAGGGCGGGCGGGAAAGGAGATAAATAGGTCCAACAACAAAGATTAACATCTAAAAGAAAAGTACAGACCTTGAAATTCCTAAAGGGATAGGAACAACTAAGCCTTGGGGAAGGATGGGAATAGATAGATAGATAGAGAGTGAGTGAGAGTGAGTGATAGGCGGATTGTATCTATCCGTTTTGATTAATAGAGTATATAAAATTAAAAAAAAAAAAAAGATAGGTCCAACAAACACAAGACTTTGATCCAGGAGACTGGTGTTCATGTCCCGTGTGAAACTAAAAGTCAACGTTGAGTCATTTTGTCACATAAGATGTTCGTCATGTGAGTCAGCTCAACCTCAACCACAATTTTTTCCACCGACCCCTTCTGCATCCATATCCACTGATCCCCTCTGCATTAAGATACGATGCTAAAATCTGCCCCCGGCATAGTTATGCTAAGGCTGGAGGCTCTTTCACAGTGTCGATATATGATAAGTAGGATGAGATCATGTTAAATAAAATTTTCTGAGGCAAGAAAATTTATAGACCCTGTTCCTGCTTTCCCAAAGAAATTAAACAGACTTCCTTTTTTTCTGCATTTTGCCCCCCAAAACTGCCAGAATTCCATTAACATAATGTTTTCATGTTAAAAGAACTGGAAATAATTTTCGAGAACCTATGATTATCTGCAGAAAAAAAGTCTATGTTGAGCATGTTACACTTCCTGAGGGAAGCTTTTCAGTACTATATGTCCTTTTGCTGCATTCTGTTCACATAGCTTCTCTCTCCGACATGCGCCTGACATCTCAGGGGAAGCGGAAGCCTGAAGGCAGAGAGTTTTTGTTCTTGTGTTACCTACAGTACATTTGAAACAGCACAGGGCAGACACATGGGATCACAGTCCAACACACTGCATATCAGGGTCTTAATTGTATTTGTGCTTCCTTTTATGATATTTTAAAACTGATAAGTCCTAAATTGTAGAGCCACGTACGATAATTTCACTGTCATTGTTTTAGTGAGGACAGTTTTTTCCAGCTTGAACTTTGTGCTCACGATTCTTCCCATCCCTGGATACAAGGTGGAAATGAGGAGCACAAACGCCTGCTATCTTAAGTCTTTAAGGGATTAGAGGCTTCACTGAAATGTCATCCGCATCCCACACAGAAACACGCCACAGATTAAATCCCAGTTGAGATGTGAAACCGGCTTTGTTAGCTTGAGGGCTGTCACAAGATCTATTCTCTTGCTGGTCAGAACCAACAATGTAAAGATGCTGCTGGAGGGAAATTTCACAGGTTTATTTATAGTGTTTGATCCAGACAATGGCAAGGTTGTGCAGTGAGGCATTGCACTCGATTAAAGTTTTATTTTATGACAAATATGATACATATTTTAGTATATATTTTTTGTATAGAAAAACACATTTGGTACTGACATCCTGATGAAATATCCAGCCATAAAATAGGAACCAGCTTAATCATAGTGTTTAGTGAAATCTATACTTGAACACTTTGAATGGAGAGATATTAAAGAGCTTCACAATGAATTCAATGCAGTCATGTAGCTCTTAAAAATATTAAACCTTCAGTACAGGAGAGGATCAAGGACAGTGGAGGTGGAGACAGGGTATTTAGCTGAGAGGTATAGCTGATATACACTCTAGATCCAAGAATACATACTGATTAAAGCCTCTTTCTACTTGCTTATTGTTCTGCAGGGCCATTTAGAGAATGCTGCGTAAAGTGAACACTTAGAAAAAAACCCCTGCTTAATCAAAGGTCTAACAGCCTCAACAAGAGGAAATTAGTAACAATAGCACTCAGCAGGGAAGAATTTTACCGAACACAATGCAAATCACTTGCACGCGCACTAATTTAGATTTCATAGTCCTTGTGATAAAAGAAATCGTGAAGAGATGTGGCATCTTAAACTCTGCTCAGATGACACTGCTATGTTTTTAACATTTCCTCCACTTGTTCAGCCTCTCAGACACCCAAAAGTGCTCCTATCAGAAATCCTCTTTAAAACTTCCTCTGCCTCTTGGCCTGCGTGTCTTCAATTCTGAGGCAAGCCAGGAGAGGAATCTCCTGAATAATGACATCTGGTCAAAGGTATTGGGAAGACAGAATTGCTTTGCTCGTCATATGACAGCTCGTGGCAAAAGTATCACCTCTATTATCCATGATTTCGATGGCGGGGACCTCAGCTTCATCCAGACGGTTCTTCATTAAGGTGCTGTGGTAAATCCAGACGATGATGGAGAATGTGAGTGCTTCTCGGGGGGGGTCAGTGAGATTGGATCTCAGAAGTTATGGTATTTATTTATATATTTACTTGGGGGACACATTTGTTGGAATACGAATGCGAGTGATGGGGTCAGTAAGTTAGTCAGGACCAAAAATTGGCACTCAGCACAGATAAAATTTAGCCTGAAACTATCAGCATAAATCAATTGTTGGTGAAAAGCATGGTTTTGAATTGTAGCCAGCCATTTACAGGGTAAATATTTTGTATGTACTGAATAAAAAGTAATATTTACAAAATATTTATGAATATTCTGCAGCTTATGTTTTAGGATATACTTATTAGTTTCTAGCATTTATAAATACACAAACTCTTGAGGGAAAGAATGAATGCCAAGTGTGGTCTGATCCTCCAAGTAGCCAATGTTTGTCATTCACTTTTCATAGATGATGCGTCTAACTGTGCAGACATTACTCGGGAGTAAAACCCTGTTTACAGGAGACCTCTAACAAGGATAAAACATTACTGTGGAGATGCCGAGTCATCCAATGCTAAAATACACTGCTTATATTTCTAGCAAACCAGAGAAATCAGCTCGGCTTATGGTATTTAGCTCATGTCCTCAGATTTACCGCTGTCCCTAGGGTGCTGTTTGTGGAGATTCTGGAGCATGAACTCACACTCATTTATTGCTACGATTATCTTTGCAGCGCTTTCACTCACACCTGGGAACACCACATGGCCAAGGTCTCCTGGATACATAGATGAGCTTTAATGAAAGCGCTTACATTTGACATGATCACATAATTTCAACTCAAACTGAGTGATGAGAAGCAGCAGATGTCTCAAGTCTCTAAGGGTTTGAATGAGAGCTCTGAAAGCATTATGGTACAGCTTAATCTTCTTAGCTTCATGGACCAAGAGGCAGAATGTGGCATCATTACAGCTCAAGTGAATCTTGAACTCAGCTCGGGCAATGTGCGGCTTTGCTGCTACTCTGTGTCAGTGCTCAGAGTACCCGAGAAGTGTCTCTTACTGACACGTCATGCAACACCTCGGAATGATTTTCAACACTGGGACATGTATGATGCACACCGGAGTCTGAAAAAGGCCTCAGAACCGAAACCATTTCACAGAAGGTTATTCTGAGGCGGTGGGAGCGACATCCCGTGAGGCGTTGTCAGGAGATTTCACAAAGGCACACAAGGGCGAGTCAGCCCAGCAAGTTATATTATGATAAAGCTCATGACGGAATCAGCCTCTGGGAAATAAAGTGGCTGCGATCAACATATTTCTTCATTTTCAGTGAGTACATATACTGTCTGACATGCGAGCTCACACGAGCAGCCTCACAGAGTGGCACTCTTCTTATGAGCGTTTCTGCACACCACATCATCACCTCCAGCCCGGGAGGTTTTGTTTACTGAGTTACATACCTTCAGATAGTGAGGAAATATATTTTCATGCCTCACCTGGCAGCGCTCTGCAACTCCTCTCCACTTTAAAGAGACAAATTGAGGAGATAACACCAAATTGGTGAGCGCTATGAAATTACAAAGCATTGAGTAGCACTCTGTAAATGAAACAAAGCTTCATTTGTGCTGCCAGCGATGCTTTCATTAAACTGTGTTTGAATAATAATTTCATGCACAAAATTAACTTTGTTTTTCCTTCAGGGAAGAGCAATCTCCAAAATGCAGTTTCTATTTCAGTGCTTTGCTTCATTGAAGTTGCAGAAAGCGTCAACAAAGCAGTGGCGATTCTGGCTCATATAGACCACACAGACCAGAGGCCTGCTGTTCTTTCAGAGGGGGCAGTTAAATTAACCCCCAAAACTAAGTATGCTTACTTAAGCAATGTTGTGGTTCGCTTTGGGAAGATTTTTTTTTAAAGAAATGAAGTTAGAAAGGTCCTCAAAAAATAAAAAATGGAGTGAGACATAGAGCCTGCAGGTATATGCAAATATATTTCTACCTTTGCATGTGTAGTCTAATACAAAGAAAAAACCCATTTAATCATAGTAAACCACAGGATGACATTTGTTTCTTTATGGTTACATCAAGAGGAAACTGGGCATGTGCTATATAGGTCAGGGCTTACACAAAAGAGAAAAAAAAAAGAAAAAACAGATAACTCCAGGTTGTTTGTACAAGCAGCTCATTACAACCCTTATTTACGTTAATTGAAGGCATTGACAAAGCGGAGCAAAGGAGCAAGTCAGATAAAGAGTTCCAAAATCAATATAGGGAGGTGGTCATGGATGCATTATTAGATCTAGATACCAGACCTAGAGATCCATTCAGTCGAGTGAGAATTGTTCGCCTGGTGCAAACGCCAAGAAAGTTCCTAGCTTCTGGGTTTATGTCCAGGGTATGCGGCTGACTGAATATGTGCCAGTTGTGGTTCTCCCTCTTTGCTTACAGACTTTATATTGTGATGACGTCACAGATTTTTAAATTGTCTTTCTCAGCTCAAGGGGAGTTTTACAAATATAAATCAAAAATTCATAAAAGAGGGGGTTAGAATTGACCTTGTTGTTGGTTTGATGTGGAGGTCAACCGATTTATTGACATTTAATTAGTGCTGTTAGGTAATTTTTTACAAGCTATTGCTATCTGCAGTACTTGGCTCCTATTGCCGATGGCTGTGCAGCTTCTGCCAGTCACAAGCTGTCACAGGTGTACATCGCTGATGAGAGCTGATGAGGTCAGGGTTGTTTTTAAAATCAAGCAAAAAAAGAAAAGAAAATAGATCAGTAGGTACAGCTCCAGAGGAAGCAGCTCCCTTCTGCTGTGTGACTGTGTTGAAGTCACTGTTCCCTGTTTTTACAATTGGCTTTACATTTATGTGAATTTTTCGGCTGTAAGACAGCGTGTCCAGCACAAGCAAAAGTCCATGAGGTAAATTTGCATTCCCTGGGATAGCAAAGCTTCCCTGCCTTACTCTCCCTGTTTCTGGCCAGTACTTGTTGCCTTTCGTTGGCTTGGTTGGTCAGGTTTAGACAAGAAGAGTGGGATTGGTTTGGGCTATGGTACGAATGTCTAGGTAGTATAATCAGAGGCAGAGTGGGGTGGATCATGCCTTTGCCATCCTAGGAAATGCAAATTTGCATCAGTGACTCTGTGACTGAGTGAATGCCATCACTTCTTGTTTCAAATAGCACTGATTTATATATACTTGTAAAAGTACAAGTAAAAGAAATAATTGCCCATCTCTGATCGCCGTTTTGTATTGAGGCTTAGACACAAAGTCAAGGTAATGTCATTGTGTGCTTTAGAATCTCAGTTTGACTTTGAAGAAATGAATAGCTCATAAAACAAAATCACTCCCACCTGGCTTTTTATGGATAATTTGACGTTCAATTCCAGATTTATATATTTATTTAGGTATTTATTGCTTTGAGTTTGATATTCAGTGATCCAGATTTATTTATTTATTTGGGTATTTGATACTTTGACTTTGGTGTTTAGATCAGCAGCTATCCAGTTTTACGGACGTTTCTTTTCTAATGGTGGTCTATGGCGGGAAATGCTTTTCGTGCTGCAGGGTTTTTTTTCGCTGCAATGAGTGGCCACTGGAAGAAAATTGGAAGCAAGGCTGAGCAGTGTACTTGGGGACTTGGGTCTGGGTGGATAGATGGGTTAAAAAAACACAGGAATTGACACAGGAGACTGCTGTTTATGTCACATGTGAAACCAAAAGTCAAAGTAACTGAGTACGTAACGTCATGTTACATATTGTCAGGTCACGTCATGTCTTTAAGTATGTAACGTGACCATGTTTCTTTTTGAAAATCAAACTTAACCAAGAGGGACAATAAATTAGGAAATGCTCCTATAGGTCATATTAGAGGGTGGGAACAAACAATAGGTTTGCTCTTTACTCTTCCATCCCCACCAGTGTCTAACCCATAGATTGCATAAAAATAATTGACAAGGCCACTGTGACGCCATCCATTGGCTTGTGGACCTCTGTTTTGAAGCTTCAAGTTTGACATTTTTCCCGTCACCTTCTTAACCATATTTGGACAAAAGAGTGGAGCTGTGGAGGAGCAAGGGGTGCATTGAGTCATAGACCGTGGTGACGCCTTGCAAACAGCCTGTCACTCAAGGCAGCCGTGCTCTTAAACATATGAATAACTTTAAGCTTCTATGAAATGTAAATGAGTGACTCATATAAAAATTAACCTCAGTACAGTTGTGATGAACGGATAAATCAGCTAAAGAGACCAAAACTGGTTTTCGTACCAGGCTGTAAACATATTAATTTTCAATATAATTTGGGGCATTTACACATGGGGGTGTATGGGGATTGACTCGCTTTTGCAGCCAGCCTCAAGTGGCCATTTTAGGTGCTGCAGTTTCAGTTAATTTTTCAGCCCCAGAGGTTACCGCGTGACTAAGACCCCAAAGAAATATTCCTGTATGGTTTATAGCATGACTTCTCCTTTAACAATGATAACATCATTGTGTGGTTTAATTGCCAAAGACTTCTCATATATCTATTCAACTTGTGCACACTAGATCAAATACATTCATTAAAAACTCTTTCAGCCATCCTCAGTCCCTCCTGATTTAAATATAATTGCATGTCCTTGACCTTGTAGAGTACAATTGGTTTGGTCTGTGCTTTTATGTGAGGAGGAGCTGAAAGCAGCTTCTGGGCATCTTCCGAGTCAGTGCGTTATGGTCCGACTCTAAGACCACAGCATATGAGGGAATATTTACGTAACAAAGGTTGAATTTATTAAATAAAGTTAACTAAATATTATTTCTAATGGGACTGGCAGGGAAACATACTACAAGGCTGAGGTAAAACTAAATAAAGTATACAGCAAATAGAGAGTCGTCAGGGGAGAGGGAGCTCGCGAACTACCAGTATGGGGCAGGTCTTATAGACAGACAGAAGTCAGACAATGGTCAGCTGCCTCCAGCCCTGGGGCTAATATCAGAAACATTGCTTTCATAAGAACACAGAATCAGATTATTAATAAGATTCCATGTCATATTTCAAATACCAATTTTTTTTAGTGCAAATCCTTAAACACCAGATGGAACAGACGCTTAATACTAATTTGTGGTCTTAGTGAAGACATGAGTATATGCAGCATGTGCCTGCTGTTTTCTGAGGCCAGAACCTGATTGCATACAGCAATCTGTGTCTGCACTAACAAATCTGATAGCAGCAATGTGGAACAATTTATTCCGAAAAGGATAAAACAAGGACAGACAAAATAGATTTATTCAAGTAGCCCAGATCTTGTAAGGTGTGCTGTACGCTCTCTGTACTACTCAAAGAAAAACAAGTACACACTCTGAAACAAAGGCTTTAGACAAGTCGTTTCTCATTTTCACCCTAATAACTCACACTTCAGAGTCCCAGAAGTCCTGGGTATAACACAAAACTACTAAAAGTCATTTCAGATCATCCACTTGAGCTCCGCCTTCCCAAACAACCACTTGGATTAGCCTCACAGTAGCAGAAAAACAAAACACATACAAATACACACACACACACTCACACACTGAGGGCATGCATGCACATAAATAGACATGAGGAAACAGCATCAACTGGCATGAGAAGTGAAAGCTTGAGCTGCACTTCGGAGTGTATTTGTTGGGGTGAAAGCTGGAGGAAGTGGGTGAATATTCACTCTCCACCCACAGAGAGAGACCGGTCTCATTATAGAGTTGCTTCCAACAGTCACAGTTTCCTTCTTAGAGTTCTCATTCCCTTGAACATATGTTTTTCTTTTTATAGTTTATGTTTCTACTCCATTTTATAAGCTGAACAACCTCAGGTCGCTGATTTCTCTTTAACACTGTTTTGTGTTTCTAGGAACTGTAGCACAGAACCACAGGAGTACCAATCAAACATCTTCATAAAACACAATCAATTCTGCAAATTCTTTCTAATACATATATGTACTATGATGCGAGTCATCAGCATCCAAAGTTGTGTTCTTACTGATGGTGTTGCCAGGTGAAAATTCAGTCTACAAAGTGATGCAAGATACAAAGCCAGCATCAATAGTACAAAGCCAAATGTTTATCTACAGTGCAACAGCAGGATTTGCGGCGTCTCCGTTGGAGCTTAGCCCACTGCGACGATGTGCTCTGGCAGACAATGTTAAGAAGATAGGGGATTCCCTTCATAATGCATGGGCAGTGATAACACACTGAATTCGTCATGGCTTAGCATTGAAGCAGAGTTTGCAGTATGATGTGGGCAGATATTTACAATGATTCCAGTGACAACAGTTCATTTAGTGTAGCATGTTAATTACAGTACAGTTGCCTCCCTCAGACCCCAGAGAGGTCATTCACGGCCTTTTAGCATGAAGGTCTTTTTAAAGTGTTCAGTGAACTGGAGGGGGTTTAACCCCTTCTGTATGTAGGCAGTGCCACTTAGTTCAGAGAGAGTGGTCAAAGGTTTTCCTCCATGAAGCATGTGTTCAACATGCTGTTCTAGTGTTTTGTGGCACAGTGACTCAGAGGAGTGGGTCATGTCATCGGGGCGGGCTGTGGCCACCCGGATACAATTGATGCCTCCCCCCAAGAAAATAATAGTGTGGTGTTTTTAAACTTGAGTAGGCTGGTTCCCACTAAGTGTTTTGTTCCTTACAATCAGTGGACTCCTTTGAATTAAAGCTGCACATTTGTCTTTTTAAGGGAAAAGGACAACTAGCTTATCTGCAGAATAATGAATTTCCTATTGGTACGCTCACACTGAACATTTTGCATGGTGAGATTACAAATAAAGTCAATGCAAAGTGGCAAATGGAGGTGAATTTGTGCCAGGCAATGTGAATGACGTGATGCAAATGATATGAAGATGCAAAATAATCATTATTTGTATATTTGTATGAGCTAAAATTTTTCAACTTGTGTGAGAAAGTCGTGTGATGCTGTGTCGAGAAAGCCTATCCCTGATTAGATGTAGCTGACATTCTCCTGACGTTACCAAGATTTAGAAATGGAGGACAACAATATTGCCCCTGTCTGTGGGCACCCGTAGCTCTACCACTCAACACCACTACTGTGCAGAGACAGAACAAAAAAAGAGAGGGCACGAAGATTAGTGAGAGAAGCCATGGGATGATATGTTAAGGTCTGAAAATGTATATTTGTGACTTGAATCAGCCATTTTGTTGAGTTGCTTCTTAGCAAAATGCTTTGAGTAATTTAAGTTTATCTTTTATTGTGTAAAGTGACAACAGAAGGAGTGAAGCCGTGATACACTGGTGTGACAGTATGAAAAATAATAGTGTTGCCGTCTTGGTTCATGGTGGTTCAGAGCATTGAGCCTCAGTGTTCACCATGTTTACATCACAGCTATTGGCTGTACTTTCCTGCAAACAAAGTTAGCCATTAGCTGCCTCTCCCAGTTAGTTAGCATAACCGTAAGCACAACTGTTAACTCTTTCCCCATTTACGAGATATTCCTTCATTCTGTATTTACCCTGTCATAAGAATGGGGGTGCTGTTACACAAGTTGTGAAATAGAACAGCACTGCCTTGTCCAAAAACAAATGAACAAAAATGCCAGTGGAAAAGTTTTCGGTTGTGCAAGCTGTGGAGATGTTGATGGACATTCTGAATCCGATTTAGACAAAAAAGCAAACGAGTAAGGTGGGATGAAACAGGATCTTCATGACGGTGACAGTGACACACGGACAAGATGACCACAGAGGAGAGGGAGACAGCAAAACACTGAGCTTGACGTGTTCTGCTATACCTCTGCTATTATTATTATTATTATTATTATTATTATTATTATTATCATCATTATTTTCATTTATACAATTCAAACTGACGTGAGGAAATGAGAAAAAAAATGTAAATGTGGAATTAATTTTATACTTGCATAATGCATTTTTCTCAGCTTTTGGTCTGATTTTTTTTTTTTTTTAAATTCACAAATTCAAGTGTTGATAAAAAAGGTATGAAATAAGATAGAATAAAATGTTTTTTGTGTTTAACAACAGAAGGTCTCTTATTTAGTTTCATGTATATACTGTTTACATATCCATAGAACAAATTATTCTGTGGGTCTTGAAAGATAAGTGAATATGGTCAAAAATACTGGTGGTAGCTGGCAGCTTAGAAATAATACTCTGGCGGGCAAAGTTTTAAGGGCGAAATTTTGCTTGCATTCGGTGTGAACACACCAAAACAAATGTTTATACAGATAAAGAACACATTAAAACACAATCTGTATTAGTCTATGCACATCAGATAATTAATAATATTAACTGTAAAATAGGAAATCAAAGTGTATCAGTGCACAATCAGTGTGAGGTGTGCAACCCCAAGATTTTCAGTGCCTCCATCTGGCCACCCCTGTGAAAAATATCTGGAGGCACCACTGCATGTCTGGCAGCAGCCTGGATTCAACTGCTTGCATCCTCTGCCAGATGAACTGGGAGTCAAATGGCTACAATGAGCAGGGCTTATCACTTGTGCCACTTGAGCGAGGCGCAGTGTGTGACTGCTGAGCTACACTGTCAAACGGCTCAAAGCTTTCATTAAGTCACCTTGAGGCCTGTGCCACTGTGCGTGTGGATATTTATTCGGCAGCTGTCATTTCATTGAGTACATTAAGTAGCTCTAACCCCGCAGTCGTGCCAAGCTTCTCCGGGTGACTCATGAGATCATTTTGCCCTTCTATACTGTGGGGTGTCATGTTAAAGCTTTTCCTCACATCCTGCCCGTGTGCTGTATAATGTACAGCTGGTATTGACTTTTTATATATTACAGATGTCATCACTGTGACCTTTTGCTGATTTAGCCAGAGGTTTTGTTTTGCTGTATCTCATTTAGCCTGTTGTTCTTTAGATTCTTCAGAGGCTTCAAGTGTGCTTTGTGTTTCCCCCGCTCCTGTTGCTTCTCTGCAGTGGGTTTCTCCGTGCCGTACCCTTGCTCTGTGCCATTCCTCCATGAATTCTTTGTAGTTTGGCTCTGCCTTTCCCAGTCAAAAGGAGAAAAGTGTTTTTTTAATGGTGCTGAAATGACATTTATTCAAATTTGGTCAACTAGACTGTAAGCATAAAGGATTTCAACATGCCAGTGGCATCAAAACATAGAAAAATGCAGGAATATCCCATCAATTTCAAGTAACTAATTTTGTTTGCACCCACATTAACAGACTCAGAAAGAATAAGTGGAAAAACAATAATGATCGCAAATGATATCACAGTCTACTGTACATTTAATTAGTCATCCACAGCCAGATGGAACTGGCTTCTTATCTGCAGCCTGTACTTACATTACCTGAGTCATCAAGCACCCTAAGGCTCAGAATCGCTAGAGAAATCCCACATAAAATCAACACTCCTTTTTAGTCCACACAATCCACGGATAAACCGAGTTATGTGGGATTAGGCTTAAATGCCTTTGGGTCTCAGGATACACAAGCTCCCACATCTAAGGCTCATAGATACAAGTTTTGGATCCATGCAACCCTGATGAAATGTCCCTCATCTTGGCTCAAAGTGAACGCTCTGTTGTTCAAACAAAGGGTGGAGGTGGCTTAAAGCATGACAATACACTGTATGTATCATTTCATGTCATGTAGGCAGAGTAGAAAATATCTTGTTATTACTTTAAATCTAAAGATACAAGTCTTTGCTGCAGATCATTACTGTGATTTACAATTCCTAACCCCTAGCGATAATTAGACCACAGTGCAGCTTGAACTATTTTATATGATAATTTTGCAGTAAGTATGGACTAATCACTACATGACTCTGTTTATGCCCAAAGTAAGTTTGCAGCAGTATACAAAATACATCTGAAATTCAAATTTGTGGCAGTTGTTGTTAAAAACACAGATACAGTATGAATAATGCATATAACATTTTAAAGAGCATTTTTTTTCTTCCTTGATTTTAATCTGACATCAAATTGATATCTGTAATTTAATGAGCATATTTTACAGATTATATGAAACTGATTAGTGGGGAGGGTGGAGCAGGAAGGAGGAGGGTCACAGATTTGGCTGAAGGTAATGAGTGCAACTTTTCTTTTAACTTTTTTAACGGTGTATTTATGTTTTAATTCCAATGTGGTCCAATTTATTACCTACTTAATTGTTTTGCTAATACATTGTGATGACAAATGTACATGCTAAGTGCAGCACCACCAAATACAAGGGTTTGCATCCAAACTGGTATCTGTGGTCATCCATTTATTCATTCATTCATTCATTTTCCGTAACCGCGCATCCTGTCGGGGTTCACGGGGGGTTGGGGCCTATCTCAGCTGACACTGGGTAAAAGGCAGGGTACACCCTGGACTGGTCACCAGCCTATCGCAGGGCTGACACACAGACACTCAACCATTAGACTCATTAAGCTCACTTTTTAACCATTAAAAGTTCAACAATGCTGTTGTGATTACAAGCAGACATATTGCACAATTGAATATTTTAGCAAGAAACAAATAATTGGCATTGTTAGTGAACATTTTACTGATTTGTCTGTATTAAAGCTTTATTTATTTAAGCTTATTTAGCAGTTCTTTGTTCAAAAATAGACAGGGGCTGTATTTTCACCATTTTTTGTTTTTATGTTGGCTGTAAATATATTATTTTGATATACTAGGGGGAGGGTGTAGACAGCAGCATGCTATATTTTTGACCAGCTGTCCTCAGGTGAAGAATGAGAAAGGTTTGAAGTGTTATGCTCAATGTTACGTACATAATCTCAGATGCATTGCGTGACAACATACAGTAAAATAAGACAAAATGAAAATAATCTTTTTGGGTAAGAATATGCTTATTCCACTGCCAAAAAGTAGATTCAAACACTCATAATAAGAACCTTCCTTTCTCCTCCCATCACTGAGAGCAGTTCAGACGAGTGCTGTGGGAGAATTCATTAACTTTTTGGTGTACTATTAATAGCGGGGGCAATTATAACATTGTTCATCACATGGTCAAGTCAACATTCAGATGTTGGAGTTAGCACTGGTGTGTTACAGATCTTTGTGTACGTGATCTGAAAGCACAGGGCGGTGAAATGAGATGAAGTGCTGCGTGCAGAAGCTTAGAGCGGGCTCAGAGACAAAGCCTCACACTGGTGAAAAGGTCATGTCTCAAATTTAACAGGTAAACAGCCAAGATATTAGACTCAGTTATGAGGCACACGTCTTGTCTGGACACTTTTCATTGGACAGGTTTGAGGTTTTGGAGCAATAACTGTATATTTTTGTTCTGCTATTTTTACAGTTGTAATGAAAATTTTTAAAAAAAGCTGTTTTGTCAGCTGATTTAAGCAATCGTTTGATGTGAGTCTGTAGCACCTAATAGCCAGTTCAGGAGATCTGAGTAAAGGTCTTGCAAGGTCAAGCTCAAGCTTTTGATTACATCCTACTGTACGACACTGGGTTTAGTTTTCATGTGACACATACTGAAACCTTTAAATCAGTTGCAGGGAGTTGGTCAGGGTGGATGGCAGGCTGACAAACTACTGCTAAATCTGCATTTAAGTGAACACTGCAGTTCATTGTTAGAGAGGAGGGTCACTCAACCTTATTATAATTTGCAGTTTTGGGAGTACTGAACTACATGCTAATTTTCATTGTAGTCATAATTGTTTTCACATTTTAAAATCACAAATAGGCCTTTTATGTTAAAGGGGAAAGCAATTTATCCAACTCTTATTCTTTCCACGGCCTTTGTCACTGAAGAATAAAATCAGGCTCTGCTCCAATGAGATGGAATGGAGGACTGAGTGTGTGGAGTCATACTAAGTTAGGGCAGTCACACTAAATTATCTGGTTTATATTTCAGCCTTGGTGGCTGGTATGAATCAAAATGTGTGCAAAAGTTTTATCCATCATCGAAGGAGACTGCCTTCACTTGAAAAATAACAGTGTTTGTCACTGAGACCAAACAACAGGGGAGAGGTTAGACTTGTACTTTGTTTTGTGATCAATAGGTCATAACCGAAATAGACCCAGCATCAGTGCTTTGCAGAGAAATTAAAATCCTTAAGTAAATGAGCTTAGCACCTTAATCAGTCAGTCGATTAATCAATGTCTTTATTGTCATTGCACAGCTGCACAACAAAATTAGGTATCTCCAGCGGTACATGCAAAATTCACAGGCAAGCAAACACATTACAGACTACATACATAAGTATATGAACATTAAATAAGTAGCCTACAAAAATGGGTAATTAAAACAAAGTAAGTGCAATACATTATTGCAGTCATGAAATATTGCACATCTTCAGGATATATTGCACATATACAGGATATTCTCCTCACATGTTAATGCACATATCTTATAGCGTGGTTATTTACAGTTTAATTTAATGGCACTTAGTAAAAGCTTTTCAGGAATCTGGAAGTGCAAGCTGTCGCCGCCAAAAAGTTGCACTGTGACGCCAATGCAACATGCTGAATCAGCCAAAAAAAAAGATAAGAAAAGAAAAGCTAACAAGGCAAACAAACACTAGGGTGACAGACGCTCACCGATGGCCCAGCACTGATGGCTAACCGTTGGCTCTGTATGTCAGGGCCCTTTAGAAACAAAGGTGGACATAGCATGATGTTATTTTAATGTAACAAAACCACCTAGGGAGGAAGGTTGGGGGTGGTGGTGCAGCCGGGTCTTACAAGTCAAGGGGGCGAAAGTCTGACCAGGGCAGGCAGGAGGGGTGTTGGATGTGTCCAACAGCCACTGACTTTCACCTGGGAGGCCGGTGTTCGCTTCCTGTATGGTTGTAAAGCCAAACCCTGTTCTGTTTTTTCTACACAGCCATGTGCTTTTGTTGCCTAAACCCAACCACGTGTGTGTGTTGGCAAACATAAACCAACATAGTCCGTTTATTTTAAGCAACACTGTATGCATACTGTACATTTCCTGTAAAAACGCAAGTGTATTTTGAAAACAGACATTGCTTGTAACAGTGTAGAGTTGACATGGCATCCCAGAACATCACAACCAACGCAGCTGGTACCTTACACATCATATGTTGATGTGGAAAGTACATGATTAAACATTATGTGACAAGGTCGGAGTGAGAATGTGTTGGAGGGTGAGGTGGGGGTTGGATGTATTACTGAAAGTGTCTGACTCTAACACTAGAAACAGTGGCTTGCATCATATCTCCTCCCAGTAATCAGTGTTGAGTCTTTTCACAATGGCCAATCTTTACAGCTACTTACTTACACTTGACCGGACCGTAACCACAGAGGTTAAGGACTGAAGCGTTATAAAATGCAGTGACAAAGAGTAGAGTAGAGACATAGAGTATTTTGTCGTCAAGGTACAGTACAAGAGCTTGTTGCATCAGAGCCAGAGTCACACTTTTTGTTTGAGGTTCAAACTCTGCTTTTTCATCTCAATGTCGCATGTAACAGTCAGCTCTTAAGCCTCTGGCTTTAAAAACAGTAGTGCATACAAGAACATCACTAATAGACGATTCTGATTTTTATCCAATGCCAACATATTTAAAATGATTGCTTTATGCTCTTTTGACACAAGGCAGATTTACGGATAGAAATAAACTGTGGTTTTGACAAACAAATAAAAATATTGCCGTGCTAATTATAGTTAAGCAACTAAAAAAATTGGTTAAGGATAGGAAAATATTATGGTTATGCTTAATAATTAATAACAGGTTTTTGGTGGGATACGAGCCGTGAAATGGATGTGCTACACTTCCATCCACCACCCTGGCATCCAGATCCCTATTTCCTGCTTCACCACATAAATGACACACTTAATTTCTATGCTGGCACTGAACACACTGCAGGTAAGTTGTGTCGTGTGGATTTGTCAAATATGGACACACACACACACACACACACACACACACACACACACACACACACACACACACACACACACACACACAAAGTCTTCATTAAGAAGCATTGCTAGGTCAAAGGCAGCCTGGCTTGCTGTAGACGTCTTGCAGAAAAGCTTGATGGATTTAAGGCAAAAACTCCAGTTGTTTATGCTTCAGCACTTGCAGATATACACTCACTGGCCACTTTATTAGGTACACCTGTTCAACTGCTTGTTAATGCAAATACTCAAACAGCCAATCACGTGGCAGCAACTCAGTGCATTTAGGCGTGTAGACATGGCCAAGACGACCTGCTGAAGTTCAAACCGAGCATCAGAGCAGGGAAGAAAGGTGATTTAAGTGACTTTGAACGTGGCATGGTTGTTGGTGCCAGCTGGTCTGAGTATTTCAGAAACTGCTGATCTACTGGGATTTTCACGACAACCATCTAGGGTTTACAGAGAACGGTTACAGAGGAAATTATGCCAGAGGTCAGAGGAGAATGGCCAGACTGGTTCAAGATGATAGAAAGGCAACAGTAACTCAACTAAACTCTAGTTACAAGATGGTGGTGGTGTAATGGTGTGGGGGATATTTTCTTGGCACACTTTGGGCCCCTTAGTACCAACTGAGCATGGTTTAAACACCACATCCTACCTGAGTATTGTTGCTGACCGTGTCCATCCCTTTATGACCACAGTGTACCCATCTTCTGATGGCTACTTCCAGCAGGATAACGCACCATGTCACAAAGCTCAAATCATCTCAAACTGGTCTCTTGAACATGACAATGAGTTCACTGTACTCCAATGGCCTCCACAGTCACCAGATCTCAGTCCAACAGAGCATCTTTGGGATGTGGTGGAGCAGGAGATTCACGTCATGGATGCTCGGCTAACAAATCTGCAGCAACTGTGTGATGCTATCATGTCAATATGGACCAAGATCTCTCAGGAATGTTTCCAGCACCTTGTTGAATCTATGCCACAAAGAATTAAGACAGTTCTGAAAGCAAAAGGGGGTCCAACCTGGTACTAACAAGGTGTACCTAATAAAGTGGCTAGTGAGTGTATATCCCATAACCTGGTTCACTCAGTATCTTCACAAACATTTTCATTATGTAACTTTAACCCCCACAACTATAGCCCTTTACGCACCTTTATACTGGATGTGATAACTGAAAGATGAAACTGACAATCACATTCATTGTACTTTTTTTAATGCAGTGACTATCATTTATTGTTTGTTGAACTTTGCACATGAGCTGATTTATTTTTCATATCTTCAGTACACATTCAGGCTGCATCCACAGGCACCAACAGGTATGGGTGATGTTCATTTTGATCCTCTGTCTGTCTCCGGCTCACTCACTTTCCCATCTGAAATCAGCGTCTTTTACCCCCATAAATTCAGAGGACAGGTGGCTGGCAGGTGTGATATATCAGAGTGACAAAGTCCGTGGTCTGGTTAGTCCGGTGTGTCGGCTGTCTTTCACGGGGTTGCTGCAGCACGTGGATGGATGAGCGATTGCGCGGCTCTGATTGGCCAGGCACGCGGCGCCCAGCGGGAGCACCGGGCTCCCTACTTGTCATTACTGTTGCTCCGATTCACAAGCTCATGAACACCGCTGGGCTCAGTGTGTCCATCTCTTCCCGGACTTGGAATTAATCTTACATTATTTAAAGCGGCGGCTCGCACCATGGATGCTACCATTTATCAGATCATATTTGGGGAGCTCGGGGATCTGAATTGTAGTTTGATTGATGCTTTTCAAGACACTTTTTTGGAAAACGCTTCATTGTCATTGCTGAGCACTGATGGTAAGATGGAATTGCTTCTTTTTTTTCTTGTTGTATATTGAGAGGTGTTGCGTCTTGGATAACGGAAACTGTAAGCGTCCGCGTTTTTTTTTTTTTTGTTTTACTTTATTTTCATCCTTCAAGGTTTATATTGCAATGCCACGACCGATGAGATTGGAACCTGCTGGCCGCGGAGCAGCACCGGGAGGATTGTAGAGAGACCCTGCCCTGAGTACATCAACGGGGTGAAGTACAACACCACCAGTAAGATTTATCATTAAGCTGTCATGGCAAAACTTCTTGTCTGCATTTATGTGCATAAAAATATTTTGCACCTTGCAGTTTAAAAAATATACTCACTACAGTCAAATGTGCTGCCTGTAAAAGTAAGAAAATTAATATTTTTGTTACACATGTAAACCCTGCTCCTTAAATATAAGCAGACATATCCTAATGTGTCTTATGTGCACTGTAGATGACTTTTCATGCAGAACTGGTCTGCTGAATCCCCCTCTGCTCTGATGTAGAGCAGTGATGACAGTGAATCTCAATGATCATTACACCTCATGTCACTGGAACAGCTGCATCAGAATGAGCATGTGTGCTGCTCACGACAGATCCCCCCCAAAATCACTTCAAAAATCTGTGAAATATAATGTGATCACAGTGCTTGGTTCTTATGTGTTTGGTTGTTTCACCAGATATTGTGCCCTGGCCAAACTTGGACAATGTTGAGATATCTGTATTGCAGTGACAGTGGCTTTTCTATAGGAGAAAATATATAAAAATAATGGCATAATGGCTGCCACATAAAAAAATAAAATACAAAAAAACTAGAAACAGACGTCAAGAGCATAGCACAGACAAGTGTAGACATAAAGTGCATTCAAATACCTGCAACACTGCCCCTCATTTTGCACCCTGCTTTTATCCTGAGTTTAGGAGATTCACTTACAGAAAGGATGGAAGAGTTTAATACTTATTCAGGTATCTCCTCTTGTATTTAACTGGAACCTTATAGTGTCTACCTGATGGACAACATAGATGTGATTATAGATTATAGTCTTTTTAAAGAGCATTTGGACCTTTGGACCACTCTGTTTATTTGTGATTTTACTTTACTGATACATTACTAAACTAAGCTGAAATTCTGTAATGTAATATACTATCTGTTACCCTCTGTTCAACCCCAAACACCCTCAGTCTTTGCATGGAAGTGTGGGAGAGTTAGTCAAAGGAATAGGACTTTGCAACACTGGTCAACAATCAGAGGCAGAGAGGAGAATTCAACTGTAAAAAGAAGAAATCCATCACAGGCAGTTACGGACAACAGCTTCACCAGAGAGCATTGCAGTCTGCTATTCTGTAAGACACGACTGTCAGCCAGACAGCACTATTTCCTGGCCACCTACTCTGGTACAGTTGAGTTCACCAGGTCTCTGCCAATCACATGTTCTGCTGAAACCAGCCCACAAAAATTTCACAAGGCTGAATATATGACATTGCAACTTCATTGTAACCACACCTGTTGTCATAAAGTCCATCGGCCCATTGGTTGTGGTTGTAACCTGATGAAGATGTGACTGTTGTGTGCCCAGTGTATGTGTGCTGACTGTGCAGCTGTTTCTCTTTTAATCGGTTTCAACTTGACATCACATCTTGACACCAAGTTGCAGCCAGGCTGCTATCTGTTGTTCTCACAATAACATTTTTAACTTGCCCTTTTTTTCCAACAATAAGCTGAAAGGATGTTTTTTATCCTCTGGCTTGAAAGACAAAGCAATTCCAAACCCAATCTGTATCAGCCAACAGTTTTACCAAGGGCTGAGAACAGCATATCACAACTCTCCACCACACCATCAGTGTCACGTTATGTAACTCGTGTATTAATCATGAAGCTGATGAAGTTTGTTGACACATTCAGAAAAGTAAATTGCAACATTAATTTCAGAAAACAACATCAGAAAATTTCTCCTGTAATGAATACACCGAGCGTCGGGTTCAGGTTGACGGAGCAAGAGTGTCCTAGGCTGGATTTTTCATTTAACACGGCTGTTATCTCTGTAATAGGCTCAGGTGCAGTGTCATTTACCCACTGCCCCCACCCCACCCCACTCCACCCCACCACACACTCTCTCACACACACTCTGTTCTCTGCCTAGTCACCTCTTACTGCATTGATTCACCCTTTGCTCTGCTGGTGCTCAGTATTAGTTGGGCATGCCTGGTGGTTTGATCCACTCTGTGCGAAAAGCGCAGTCATTTGCCATGACAACATGCGCCTTTGCCTTCTCTGATGTGCACCTTCATACGCCAACACCTTTGTGAATCGATGGAATATGTTTGACAGCCTGAGCGTTAGATATTGTGGTGAGATTGCAGTGATCAAATATTTTTGTTAAATTGATCTTCCAGTCAAACAAAAGGCTTGTCAAATGCGCTGGAGTATAATGGCACTTTATGCTTGCTGGAGGTGATAATATAATTGCCCTATACTCTTGTTGCCACCTGGTGTTTTAACAGGTTTGATGAATCAAGTGGGAAAGAATGAGTGCAAGAATCATAGAACACTTTAAGGAAAATTAAGTCACATTGTTAGACAGCATGCAGCTCGGATGTGGAATGACACAGGTGACAGATTTTTGTTGTTCCCTTGTGTAGAGCCTGTGGGTAAGGTCGTTATTATTTAAAGTGTTGATTTACCTTCAGCACAGACTGGACTGTGAACAAATTCATTTATTTTGCCTCTCCAATAGCTCTCAGTGTTGTGGCGTTTTCCATGGAGCATTGTAGAAAAGCTTTTAGGCAGGGAACAAAGTAGGAAAGAATATGCAGTCAGTCAGTATAACTGAGATTATTTTACAGCTTGTCTGGCACGCTGACTGCAATGTCTTAGACTTTCTGCTGTCCCATTGTAGCTGCAGATAATAGACTTTTGGATCATGAAATTTTATCAGAGCCACTAGGCAGATATGATCGGTTTAGCCGTCTGTGATCGATTGTCACATATAGAAATAACACAGGAATCACACAGGGATCATAAGAGGTGGTTGGCGATTTGCTGTGTGGAGCTCTTTAATGAACTTTGGATCATGTGAGAGTGTCAGAGTCTCTGTAGATTATTGCAGTGATGCATACAAGTGCAGAGCCTTCGGGGGAGGTTGATGGGAATGCAGTGTGATGCGTTAAAACACTGTGTGCTTAGCCTTAGCATGCAGTGACTGCATGTATCGAAAACAGGTCTAATTGTGTCAAGTCTACGGCACTTACAGTAGCCTCGAGGGCAGAGGTGATGTTAAAGGGATAGTTTGACATTTTTGAAAACAGACTTATTCACTTAGCTCAATAATGAAATGTGTGTGTTGAATGTTATGTAGATTAAAAATTAATTTCATATACAACACATCTTGTTTATATGCACTGTGAAACTCTGTGCGCTGCCAGTAGATCTCTGTGTGCACATCCACCCCAGTCACCAGAAGAAAATGTTGGCATTGTGCGTTTCTGCAAACCACAAATACGTTACATTTGCATGTTTCATACGTATCATATCAGCATTTCTAAAGTGATATATATCTCGTCAACTGTAGCTGACAATAATAAAATTCTGGTTTTAATCATATCTAACAACCAATGGGGGTCAGTGACCTAATTTGTATTAATACTTGGCTCCTTAACACAAATAAGGTTAAGGTTTTTGAGTTATGGATCAAACAGAATTAACAAAAATGAAGAATATTCTTTTAGTTGTCCATGTTAAATTTAAAGGACATCCAGTCTGTTAACATCACTGTATTAGGGTGAATGTATTAGGGCAGGGGTCAGCAACCTTAACTATCAGAAGAGCCATTTTTGAACAAAAATAATAATAAGATAAAAGAAAAATCTGCCTTTAGCCGCAAAACACATTTGAGCCTTGTGGTAACACTGCATATCATGTCTAAATTAGCCTATTCACACCTGCCCTGCCCTCTGAGAGTTTTACTGTTATGGGTTTGAGAGTCCATTGCTAGCCTAGACAGGGAGGTTCAAGACTAGCCACCGCTACTGAAGTATGGCAAAATTTAGTTTATGAAATGTTATAACTCAAATCATATATATAAATCAGTGCATAGGCTACACATTTTTACAATCAGAGCAAGGATTTCTTAAGGCCTACAACAATGATAAGTAAAACTGAAAATGTTACAAACAAATAGGGGCTAATGAGCCGCACATGGCTCTGGAGCCTCAGGTTGCTCACCCCTGTATTAGGGGAACAGTAGGGAAGTCTTTACAAAACTCTGAATTGCATAATTTATACTTAAGTCACAGGAGGCTACATGTTTTTACAACAATGAGACACGGGTCCTGAGACAATGGAGGCACATATCTTAATTCTGCTGGGTCACATTAGCAGCACCCATTTTCAGCCGCGGATGTATAAAAATTTAAAATCACAAAATAGGTCAGACTAAGAATAGAAGTAGGCCCTAACATCACATGAGCAGGTGTTAATTAAAACTGTGCAGAGTCTGAAACAAGAAAATTCATTTGATGTGGAGCCACAGCGCTCTGTTTTACAAACTGTAGCCTGACTGTGTGTTTTTGAAGTCTCTCACTTCGGCCACATACAGTATCGGACTCATGGGACTAACAATAGATTATCTTCCATTTGGCTCCTTGGAATGTCCCAGACCTAAACATTTAATGCTACAGGCCTGCATATTTGAAAAGCACGACCCAGGGTGGGCCACTGTTATATTTTAAGACAACGTCCTGTGCTTTGTGCTCCCAGCTGTTGAACACGGGAAGATAAAAATGCTGCACCTCGTAGGTTTTCTGTAGTCCCTTAAAATGAACAGCTGACGAAGTTTAATGTCAGCGAAATGTTGCAATTCTCTAACAAAAATCTGAGGTTTCACAGACTTAACAGGCCTGTTCAGGTAAGGGGCTGTAAATTCCTTTCCATTTCTTCAAGCATGCATAAATATTAATATCTGTGCAGAGTGGCTTAAGAGGTTTATGCATTTTTAAACTTTCCTGTGTCCCCTTTTTTTGTGTGCATGTATTCAGTTCCCTGGTTTACATGAAATGCACATCACCACAGCTGAGGCAGATGTGGTTTAAGGTCATTCACTGTACCCGCTTTGTCACAACCATGTGACTTGCTTTCTGTCAAGCCTTAGGCAAGACAAGATGTTCACAGCAATACAGATGAACGATATCAACACCAGCGTGGCAGTTTTTCAAGTTTAAGCCATTTTCTCACTGACCTCCGTGCTCTCTCCGCTCACAGTGTAACTGTAATTATTCAGTAAATCTTGTTTCTTCCTTTGGTAAACTCACTTTATCCCTGTGTGTCCCGGCTTATTGTCAGTGGAGACATCGTTTCAGCACACAGTGTCCCTTCAATACAGCTCAAAGTCAGGATCACTGTTTCCACAATAGGACTTTATTGATTTTCTTATCGGGATTAATAAAGTCCAAGACGTATCAGTGCTGTGGTGTGTATCAGGCTCAGAGAGAGGAGTAGCAGCATTGCATGTCGGGGATACAGCTTGATGCTTTATTTGAAATCAGAGGTGAGACTGTGCAACATTACCTTGTCTTTTGGGAACTGAAAAAGAGCTGTAATAAACAGAGACCTGCGTCATCACAAAACATGAAATTAGAGAGGTTTCTGGAAGTAACAGAGATGCTTTGTGAGTTGTTTTTTTTCCATTATGTGTGAGAAAGCACAAACATCTGCATGAACAGCCATATTTTCCCTAAGATAATTTACTAATTGCAATCATTTAGATACTCAAGGATACATCTCTCATTAAAATTGTTCAAGAGCCACTTGTGACACTGTAGGACAGGCCTGTGGGCACAAATTTAATAAAGTGTCAGAGGATGTAATGTGGATTGTTTGAAGGTACAGTTGTGTATAAGGATGAGAACTACTAAGATTTTATTGAACCAGTGTCATTATTGATTCTGCTTATTGATCCGATTCCATATTGATCCCCCCTTGATTCCTGATCAGTTTTCTGCGTGGAAAAACAGTAGGCCTACACAGCTTTTCAACATCATTACAAAATAAGAAACTGACCCTTGGTACAACACATTCTCACCTTGTCACATATTGACATTTGGTTCTACATACCACGTGAAAGGTACCCTGGGTGCGTTGGTTGTTGACGTTGTGGGACACCGTATCAAGTTCTGCCTGTTACATGCATTGTCTTTTTTTCAAGTTACACTTAAGTTTTTACAGGAAAGTTAACCTTAACATGCAGTCTCTTTCAAAATAAACGCATTACGTTGCTACAACGCCACGATTTTATTTTATTTTTTTCCTTCAACAAGACATGGTTGGGTTTAGGCAACAAAAGCATGTGGTTAGGTACGGGACGTGAAAGTTGTGGTTTATTGGACCCATCCACCACTACTCCCACCCGCCCTTCTTGGACTTTCACCGCCTTAACTTTTGTCCTTGTCCTGCTGCGTTTCATTCTGATGCTGCCAGGTGCCGTTAAACTGTAACGGCAACTGATCGCATATCATGCCAATGTTAAATGATGCCTTTTTGTGTTGGTTTCTAATGCTGCAAGTCGCTACGCAAGCACTGGATTTGATGACTTTGAAGTGAGACAGGGCTCCTTGGTTATGTGTTGCTCGGTTGGAAAGCAGTGACTCATGCGTAGAGTGTCAAAAACATGGCAGTCCTGGACTATAAGCCCATTTTGTGGACAAAAAGGTTTTAGCATATTGCTGGTGTTTCCACTTATGCTTACAATGATCAGTTTACAGACATCCTGAGACACACTGTTGTCATCTTACTTTGAGAAATGAAGCCACACTTTTGACAGTTGTTTCCCTCCACCATGTTTTCCTGTTGTCGCAATTTTTCAGCAGCGTAGATGTGTGAGTATGACATCTCTGTTTTGCAATTCATAACCATCAGAAAACCATGGCATCATTAATAAGCGGAATTCATAACCTTGGAGCCATATGATTTTGATGGATTTAACAATTTGGAACTGGTTCTCAGCTGGAACAGGTTCTCAATTCCCATTCCCAGTCATGTAACAGATCCACAGTGTCTCCTAGAAATTCTATTCATCCATTTACAACTGCTTATCCAAAGCCGGGTCACAGGGGCAGCAGGCTGAGCAAAGTAATCTTGACGTCCTTCTCCCCAGCAAGGCTTTCCAGCTCTTCCTGGGGGACCCCAAGATATTCCCAGGCCAGACAAGATATGTAATCTGGGTGAGACATGCCCGCAATACCTCTAACGGGAGGAGCAGCGGCTTTACTCCGAGCTCCTTCCGGATGTCCGAGCTCCTTACCCTATCTCTAAGGCTGAGCCCAGCCACCCTTCTGAGGAAACTCATTTCAGCACTTTTATCTGTGACCTCATTCTTTCGGACATTACCCTAAGCTCGTGTCCATAGGTGAGGGTTGGGACATAGATGGACCAGTAAATCGAAAGCTTTGCCTCCCGGCTTGTGACCACTTGTTCAAGAGTGTTTGTACCTAATTGCATTCATAATTACTTTGTCTGATTATGTTCAGAGACATTGTTTCTTTACGTTAATGAAACAAAATACATTTATGTATCATTCTGGATTCACAGGGAGATAGATGGGTAGGGTGGATGAATGACTTACTGAGTGTAGGACTGTGACACCAGACTCCTGTCTGTGGTTTGGTGTAGGCAACAAAAGCACTACGAGTGGATAGGGTGTTGCAAAATTGCCTATTTTGCCTAAAAACAAATGACTGAATATATTGTCAGTGAACATTTTGCTAATACCAGTATTTTTCAGACTTGCAAGGTAGGTTGATTAGAAAAATTTCCTCATTATGTCAATTATGTTTCCCTCAAAAATATGTTTGCTGTTTCAGATTAGTTGTATGTAAATTTAACTTAAAAGAGACATAAAGAGACAGAGATGAACCAATTTAAAAAGTTGAGGATATTTACCAAAGCAGTGTAAAAGAAATCTTTCTGCTTGCAAGAAGCTTACTCATTGTACCGTCAGCATAACCTCATGACTCACCAATGTTTACCACCAAAGCGTGATCACAGTCTAAATGAGTGCAAAAATGCTTTGCATCTCCTTCTCAGTGAGCTGTCATGTGCCCATAGCTCTCTTGTGGAGGATGAAAACCATGTCGTACCTTAAAAAAGGCACACAGAGACCTACGTGTACAAAGTGTACGTTGAAAATTGTTTATATTGGTTTCAAATTTCCAAACCACAGAGCATCTTACTTTAGAGACTTATCCTACTGATGCAACGGCGACTTCTCATGTGCACTTTCTCATGCAGAGAACCATGCACTTCTGGCTGCTACAACTGCTGCTATTTTTCTTTCCAGTGATTGCACCAAAATCATCTGTGAAGTGACTCTCCTGCGGTGAACGTAGCCTCTTGAAACCTTTGATCCACTTCTCCACAGTGAGACTGGGTAAGAGGTTAGTCAGTCAGCAAATTCAGGTCAGCATGTGTGTAGCAAACATTTAACTAGCCATTGCACACCAAGTGCCCCAGGAGGTCCAATCAGCACCAGGCTCCCCTGGCAGCACACACAACTGGCTCAGCATCCAAACATACACTACAGTACAGGCATTTTAAAGCCACTATGCAATACTCATATCCATGGTTAGTATTGTTGAGGATGGGGCTTTTAGCTTATAATTTTCAGTCTTGATGTATTATTCAAAGAAATGCAGCTGAGCAAGACATGTTAGTCAAGTCCTAATCCTATTGTCACACTTTCTTTGTTTTCCTTGTTAAAAGGACGGCAATTGATTGTACAGATCAATGATTGTTTAGTGGTATTTTACAGATGATATCTAAATTGTTACACACATTTCATTCCTTCCTAAGAACACGCAACTCCTCTGAAATCGTCTTTTTCACACATCAAAACTCAAAGGATGGACCAGCTTGCTTGTTAAGAGAGCCTAATATCTCAGCACCCATCAACAGAGGTAGCAGTGGTCTCAGTGGTATTGACCAGCACTTGTAAATCCTAGCAGTACTGAGGACACTCTTTTTCATTCTGCTTCTGCAGATGCTTTTCCCTCTAGTTCGTGACTGCCGCTGGTGTTTCTTTGTCAGTTTTTTCCTTTTTGACAGTTTGAAATGTGCTTTTGTGTCTTATCTCATAAACCCATATACCCATATTTGTAGTTGTAGGAATTTGCTAGCTGCTTGGGTTGTCAGATATCTTTTTCTTCTCCCCCATGAAGCTTGATGTTCGTGTTGTATTTTACTGCTGTTGCCTGAAACGAGGCACTGCCTTTGAGTCTAAACTAAAGTGTCCTTTGCCCAGCATTTAACGTTAATGATTGGTTGCAGACTTCCACTGCAAGATGATAATAATAATAATAATAATAATAATAATAATAGTAATAATAATAATAATAAAAATGAACTGTATTTATATAGCACTTTTCATACAAGAAATGCAGTACAAAGTGTTTTACAACAAAGGCAGTATAAGCACTGAGCGCTTCACATTAAAATAGACAGACTGATTCATAAAATAATAGAGTTATAAAACTATAAATCATAAAATCAAATCAAATTTTATAACCGATTCAGCAGTGTGAAGCATCAAAAGAAGGTAAAAGTGTTAGAAGAAACAGTTTCAGACCTGTATCAGGAAGTCAGAGCTAGTTAAAGGCTAAAGTAAACGGATACGTTTTTAGCTTTCCTTTAAAAATATTTTGCGAGCTAGTTCCCCTGAGGGCCGCATGGTGGTGTAGTGGTTAGCACTGTTGCCTCACAGCTAGAGGTGGTGGTGGTTCAATCCCAGGAGGGAGACCTTCTGTGCAGAGTTTCCATGTTCTCCTGTGTACTCCAGCTTCCTCCCTCAGTCCAAAGACATGCAGGTTAGGTTAACTGGTGACTCTAATTGACCGTAGGTGTGAATGTGAGCATGGATGGTTGTCTGTCTCCATGTGTCAGCCCTGCGATAGTCTGGCGAGCTGTGTACCCTGCCTCTCACCCAATGTCCGCTGGGATTGGCTGGATGTTGTGACATCTCTAGCAGCGATTTTCCTCACCCTAAACCTAACCAGTTGTTAACCACAGCATTGTCACAAAAATGCATGATATAGCTTTGCCAGCATTTATTCATTACCTTTTCAATGTTCAGTCAAAACCACAACTTTCCCTAACCTTTACGGGGTGCTTTACTTGCCTAAACATGCAGTCACAACATGTGGACAAGAATCTCAATCACTGATTGAAACTTTGCCAGTGAGTGTAATCCAGTGCAGCAACAACATTTCCCCCAAAAAGTGTTGAATTAAACATTTTTACAATGAAAATAAGACTTGCTGTGCATTGTGGTACTATTTACTAAAGTCCACACGACCAAAACAAATAAATGGCTTGATTTTAATGATAATGGTCAGACGTAGAATCTTTGTTTGTTATTGCAGTGACCTCCTATAAACGACTTGGATAAAGTGCTCATATGATTTGACAGCACATGCATGCTTTTTAGCTGTGTAATGTGCTATAATATGGTCTCATCATCCAGACACGCTATCCTCCATGTTAGGCTTGGTAAGTTCCCCTCGGGGCCAAAGACTTTAAATACACATCCTTTTGCTCATTTTCTCTCACCAACTGACTTGAGTACTGCTGTGAGGTTTGACAGGAAACACACTGGCAAGCGTTTGAATCTATGACCTACAATTGTAGTTTTTCCTAATGTGTCATGAGGGCATGAAGAGAAACAAGAAAGCTTGAGAGACACAGCTGTGAGTGGAAGTCTACCCAGCATCTTCTCCTCAGGCTCTGTTGGCCTGTCTGCTTCAGTGGTCATAACTCGAGGCACAAGGCTTTCTTCAAAGAGAGAGATTTAGTGTTCCCTGCTGAACAAAGGGAAATAGGCTGAGAGTTACCCAAACTCCCTTCCACTGCAGTTGTTCATAGTGCGATGCTCCATGTGCACGGAAGCAGCTAGACACAGTTTTACCTACACCTTCTGTTCAGTCAGTAGAGACTCGTCCTGAGTGACAAGAATATTTATTGACGTGTGTACTTAAGTAAAAGAAATGTTAAAAGTCTTTGGCAATTAGACCTCAACTTGATGTTTTGTGTTTAGGGAGGGTGGTGAAACCATAGTATAATAGGCGAAGTCTAGACACAGGTGGTGGTGGTAGTGGTGATGAGATGAAAATGGTGCTGAGGATCTGGGTGTCAAGAGGAGTGGGCTCATCCGTGGCTCCGGATATGATGACTAGAGGTGAATAGGGTGGATGAGGGTGCAGCTATTTCACCTAAAATGACAGCAGAGAGGAGAACAGATTTAGTTTGACAATCAGCGTTTAACTGGTTAACTAGAGGAGCACTAATCAGGTGAATGGTATATGATCAAACTAGATATTGAAATTACAATCAGATGTTGAAGAGCCTTAATTCATTAAACAATTGAAGATAGATTAATAAGCAACAATTTTGATAACTGATTGATCTTTTGAAGCAGTTTTCTCAGTTTCCAAAGAATCAGGGCTGGATATTATCTGCAGTTTCTCCTTTACACTTGCATCATACAACAGCAGATTGTCTGTGTCACAAGCATTCTTACCAATTGGATATATTCCATTTGCTTTAGTTGAGCGGTGGCACCGAGATAAAGCGTGCACAAGGCAGGACATCATGCGGATTACACCGTGATCATGCTGTTCCTTGAGTTTGTCCAATGATTTCGACGATGGCCCTTAACATCAGAAGTTCCCAAATCTCGTCATCTCTCCAGTTAGACAATTTTGTTGGTGTCTTCCTTTAAATACCCTTCCTCTTCACTCTCACATGTTTTCTTCTGCTTTTGCACAAGCCTCATGATAGAAAGGTCATCAACCAGTTCACTCGCTTGCTGTGAACTCTCTGCAAGTACCTGCTCCATTCACATATGGGCTCAATCAGACATTACATGGACTTAATACTGGAGAGCTGGCAGGGTAAAGTCTGTTAATGTGCGATCCAGCTGATTCCGACATGTTCGTTCTCACATACAGCTCCCCCGGGTAATGTCTAGATAATTCAGGTTTGCAGTGCATGTGTGAAAGGAGCTTAAGTCATTTTTAGACATTCTAGTTATACTGTAATTGGCATACTGTATATTCATGGTGTCTAGAGTTTGGTGATCTCATGGCTTTTCCTGTAGCGCCACCATAAAAATATGGATTGGCACAACATTTTGTACATAAATTCATGGCCTCTAGAAGATGTATGTTAAGGACTTTGGTAATCCCCTGACTTTTCCACCATGGAGTTCTCATCTGCAGTTTTGTGTGAAATGTCTTGACAACTGTTGGATGGATTGCCATGACATTTAGTACAGACATTCACAAACCCTTCAGGATGAATTGTAATAACTTTGGTAATCATCATCAGGTGAAATTGTTAATACCTGCAAAATAATTACATTCTCATCCGCCTCAGGTATACTTTGTGTTTACTGCAAATACACACATGCTGTAGACTGTTGTTTCAGAGAATAAATCCAAAACTTATCTGGTTCCAGCTTCTCAGAATAGTTGCTGGTTTCCTCAGTCTCATTGAGCATAGTGTTCGTTCAGGCAGGACATGGTGTCAAGCTCAGCTCGCATCCCAGCTACATCAGCTGATCTCAAACAGCCCAATCAACTGATGGAGCAGCTGATTATTCACGTGATCCCTTTCAATGGAACCAAATGGTGAATGTCCTTCAGGGCGTCCTATTTAAACTTCTCTGGCCTGCCTACTGTTGCTGCTTCCTCTGCAAGCTTCTTTGCAACCTGCCTCCACCCCAGCTCCTCCTTTTCATGCTGTGTCTGACTTTGTCATTGATGCTGCTCTGTTCTGTTCCCGGGGGGTCTTTGCTGCTGCTCTCCCTGCCTTAGGCTTTCCATGTAGGCGCATGGAAGGGCAGGAAGTTTTGCTCTCTCTCTGCCTTAGGCTCTTCATGTAGCCATGCAGACGGGCGGAGAGGTGTGCGCTCTCTGCCTTAGGCTTTCTGCATAGGCCCGAGGAAAGGCAGAGAGGTTCTAGTACAGAGCCATACTGCCAAATATAATACTGTAAATGGAAATGAAGTTTTCTTTGACTAAAGTGTTCCTGCCTGAAATGATGTTTGTGTTGAATACAGTGTGTCAGCTTGAGCTTTGAAATATTGGGATGGACATCTCTGGCTACTGTTGATCATTAAACCTGTGCACACATTGGCTATTATTACCTGTAAATGCAAAACTTTTATTTATTAGAACAAACAATAGTGTAGATTTTTTTTTTTGTACCCTTAAACTTTTGTCCACCCGGCATAAAACGACCTTAAATAATAATATGAATAAGGATCTTCACCTTGAACTGTGGCATCATGCCTCTGACATGTTCTCCAGCTGGTGTCATAAACTTAATTTTATGCAATGACCTCCTCAACCTCTAAAATCAGCATATTCGAAAAAAAAACAAAATTTTTACTTAGAGGAAAAATAATAGCTGCATGCTGTACGCCCCCTCTCTTTCTTTCTCTCTGTTTCTGTCTCCTTGCGTGTGTCCAGAAGTTCCAGCCGACTGACTCTTAAACCCAAACAAAACCTGCCCCCTTCCTTTGAATTCATCTGAGAAAAGCTGCTTTCTTTTCATTTCCAATTCTCTTCTTCTAGAAAATAATCACCCTAGTGGACACAATAATGATAATACTGAGCAAACTCTAAAAGAACATTTTCATTTCATGTTCATTAATGTTTTACCAGAGGGGATATTTAAATTCAGCAATGTCTCTAATGACTATACAACCTCAGGGCAAAAGCAAGTAATACAATAAAAGTTATGTCATGTACGTATATGCTGCTCCTTCCCATTAGTTCATTTATGAAATTCAATGAACCATCTCAAGTCTAATGAGAGTGCCAATCATAGTTATTCCCTCCCTCCTGCCTCCTTTTCCCTCAGGGGAAATTGTCCCCAGGTCCATCTCCCGAATTTACATGCAATATTCTCAAATTCCCAGCAGAGGCGAAACAGAAATCTCACAAAGGTGGTCCGTAATCTCCAATTGTCTGCTGATCTACTCTACTCCTAGCTGTGCTTCAATTTGGACCCAAAACTGAACAGGCTATTCTCTGTAAAGTGGCATCATTTCCACTAGGTTGCTCCGTCACTTTCCGGCCTCAGGGATTCGCCTCTGCAGCACAACAAAGCAGCAGTGTTCCCTGATCAGGTCGCCAAGTCACTCTGGCAGATGGTTTGTTTTGAGTCCTTCAGAAAATAAAAAACATCACTCCCTACACGACCATCTGTGACGGCCCAAAATAAGTGTTTGCTTTTGCAGTTTTATTGATCTCTTAATCAAGAAGCTGATTTGAAATGACAGGGGCTCAAAGCAATCCTAACTGAGAGCTACATTTGTAGAATAAATTTTAACCCCTTTGAAGAAGCAAAAGTTTGAGTAATCACTGATCATGTTTTCCATGCCACTGGAGTAAAGGCTGTCTGAGAGACTGCAGATTGGCAACAAAACTCACTGAATTTTAGGGCTGCACCCGACTCAGAATTATGTCAGTCGAATAAGATTTGGCTGTTCAATACAAATATTCAATGACAGCCACATTCACGTAGTAAACAAGCTGTAGCAACAGATCAGAAATGGGCAACAACATTTTTTTCTGACACTAGATATCAAACAAAACCCAGAGACTGTATCTTATGAAGTTTCAGTGAGCTGTAAATTCACCACTTCAAAGCAGAAGAGTGAAGATAATGTTATTTCAGAGCCTTATGATGGTGACTCTCCCCCTCCATGCCCCTGCATCCTGTCTGCAGCTGACTGTACCAAAAAGTATTGTGAAAAGCAAGAGTGCTCATTCTGCAGCAAAATCCGGGGGCCACAACGTCCCCAGAATGACACTGCACAGCACACTGACTTACAGAAACAGGGGACAGGCCCACTGAAGTTCATATTTCAGTGGATGGCAAGATAATAGCTTTATCGTAATTTTAGTTGTTTAAAGATTTACTTTCTTTTCTTTTACAGTATAGCTGCGGAAACTGTTGATATGCCCAAGGGATTCATAATTTTCCTCTCTTTATGCCTTAGCATTTACTGGCTCGCTCAATTGTTAGCCTCAGCGGCTTTTAGACACCGACAGTAGCGGCCATGTTGATGTTGCCTTGCAGCAGTGACTTCATGACTTGAACACTTGCAGCCCTACCAAATGCTATCATCAGCTGGCTGGGTATCGCCACTGATTTCCAGAATCGATACGATTTCGATTCACAAGGTCCCGATACGATTCAATTTCGATTTGATATTGATTTGATTGGGGATATTTCAGTCACAAGACCATTTTTTCCTACAATGTGAAAGACATTCTCGGAGAGCTAATACTTCAAATTTTATTATTAAAAATAAATTCAGAACAGGATTAAAACTGAATATTCTATAACTACATGTTTCTGAAACAACAACAGTAATATTAAAACCAGCAAAGTCACAATATAAACTCAATATCTCACTGGAAACAAATCTTAAATGTCAATAAAATAAATCATATTCCTGACATCACAACACTGAGTGAAGTTTAGAAATAATAAAGAACACAGACATCAGTCAGTATCAGTCCGTCCTCTTGTCCTCTCTGCTCCTCTCTCTGCTGCTGAGGAGAGTCGCTGCCTGCAGGTCACATTACTGGTGATAAGTGTTGCGACAAATGGCAAACTAAGCTAAACTGTTGGACATAAACAGTCGTTGTTTCAGCTTGTAAGTAACAATTTGCTATTAGCTGGAGAGCCTGCTGTGTTTGAGCGGCAGTGAATGAGAGACTGTGGACAGAGCACACTGAAGTATTGCTTTTCTACATGTTTCCATGTTTATGCTCGCTGAACAGGCGCACTGATGAAGTACTGACTTTTTCCTTGTGGAGGTTTTACTGCACTTACAGTAACAAGCGTGGTTGTCTTCCACTCAAGTTAATGCCACTTTTCTGTTTCCACCGTGGCATCTCTGATCTGTGCTGTGTGTGTATCTGTGTGTGTGCATAAATGTGGTGTAGAAGGCCCGACACACAGACAGCAGGAGGAGAGGCTGCTGCAGCATGATAATAAATTACACCAAAGGAAAACAAGTAAGCTAACACTTACAAGTAGAAGAATCAGTAACACCTGAGCTTCTCAAGACTATGGTCAAGATAAATGGGATTAAAGCTTCACACATCCATGGGAAAAAGCATATATTATAGGATCACTCTCGGATTTGAATTAATCGATGTCAGGTCGTATAAATGAAGATCGATTTGAATCAAATGAATCGATCATTTTAACCCAGCCCTAGCATGCCGTGCTCATAATGACATGATAACATAATGTTGTTTAGATGGTATAATGTTTACCATGTTCATCATCTTAGTTTAGCTTTTTAGCATGCTAACATTAAAATACAAGGCTGATGAGAATCTCATTAGTTGTGCAAGTCACATCATTTTGTCAAAAACCACAGTACTGGACACATTAAACTGAAGATGGCACTAGATAAAAAGTTTGGATCACCGATATCAGTAGGTGTTATCCTTTGGGGACCATGAATCTGTAGCAGTCCATAGTACACTAGGCTAGTTGTTGAGATCAGTGATAGACCGACTGATGGGCTTTTAGGGTTAATAAAAAATGCTTAAACTTTTCCCTCACATTTTTCTGCATCCCAGAATTGTACATTTTACCAGTCAGAGGGGAAAACAGAGGGGAAATGCACATGCATATCATTAATTAGTATGCTAATATATGTAAAATGTGCTAATGGATCATTACAAGTAATTACATACTTAGCTTTGGAGAACAACAATCAAGAAGTATTGGCATGCACAGTGCATTTGGGACTAATCTTTACCTCACTACTGATGCATGTAATCCCTGGTTTGTAATGGAGCCATCAGTTATTAAGATATTCTATGCTTGGATGATATTTGTAGTGTTTGACTCCGTTTGCAAATTGGATGACATAATACATTTATATCTGAGGAGGGAATTTGTTTGTTTTTCCCTTGAGTTTTAATCGCATGGTTAAAAGAATTTGGAGGTATTTTAAGTTTTCTCAAAACTGTTTCAAGTTTGAAATACAGAGATGAACGACATGAAGCTTGTCTTTGTAGATGTGTGAGAGTGATAACAGTATGATAAGAATGTGTGTGTGATTGAGTTGTTTTTACATCTTGTCAGCCGGCTTCTCTTCCCGCTGCTCTGACAGTTTTTCTTGTTCTGCTCGATCAGTTTATTCATGACTTGACTGACAACAGTTCCACACTGAGAGCCTGAAATTTGATATGAGGATTATACATTATCCTGAAGTTGGTGAAAAAAAAACTTGTTCTAAGCTCCCTCAGATCGGAATACGTTATATTTCAATAGCCCTTGTACCTTAGAAATGTTCGGTTTTTTAAACCAACCCATCTGTTTTGTGAGTGCTTGTTTGGGAGCCCCTTGAAAATGAGATGATACATTTCGAGGGGTTTATTCTAATATGATACATTTCCATACTATACATTAAAAGATAACAGTTTCTTTGGTTTCTTGGCTTTTTAAAAACTGCGAATTAATGCTAACAGCAGGAACTATTCAAAGTCAAAACAGCATGACTTTCCATGATGCAGAGAGCTGAAGTTAGGGACCATCCCAAAAGTGTCAGCAAAATGGCCAAGGGAGCTTGTCAGATGTTGTCATTAGCTTTTTCTTTGTTTTTGTAGACACTTCAAACCATCTGTTTCCATCTGGACCATCTCCAATTCTGTATACAGCCTCCTTAAAAAAACACATGGCCCAATGAGCCTTTTGTCAGTAGCACTCTCTCTTCTCATTTAATGAACTCTTAAAACTGTGCTGAGTTTAAAATTGATTTTAAATGCTCAGAAAATGAAGGTTACGGTCTTCTCAATAGCTCGCTCACAGCTGGTTTATGGTTTTAGCATCTTCACTTCTGATGGTAAATCCACTGAAAGAGTGTCCTCATACGAGTATATGGATAGATGACAAGCTTTCATTTAATGTACATATAGCTTCTCTGTTAAAGTGAAGATTGGCTTTTATTTTAGAAATAATTCTTGTTTACTTTCATTGCTTAGAAAAAAACTTGTGGAAGCTACTTTTCTGTCTGTGATTGACTACGGTGACACACTGTATATGCATGCAGCCTCCTCCATTTTATGTAGCCTTGATTCAGTATACCGTGCATCTCCACGTTTTACAGCAAATGCAAAGTCACCTACTCATCACTGCATACTTTATGATTTGGTGGGTTGGACATCACTGACCACTCACAGACAACAGCACTGGTATATTTTTATCTATAAAAAAATACTTGGCAAACTTCCGGCCTACCTCTGCACCCTTCTGTATGTCAGCTCTGGTAGTTACCAGCTACGCTCCTCCAGGTGGTTGCTTTTGAATGTACCCCAGGTTTTAACAGATCTGGGGAAAACTGCATTCTCCTACTCTGCACCTTGGACATGAAACAATCTTTAAAAAGATCTAAAATTAGAAACACTCACACCCATTGATGAATTTAAGGGCATCGATAGAGACATGTGCTTGTTTTTCTTGAGAGGCCACTATGTTTGAATAGTTGTTTTATTGTGGATTTTTGTATTATATGTTGTATTTGTTGATTGGCTGCTACCTTGGCCAGGTCTCTCTTGTTAAAGAGATTTTCAATCTCAATGGGACTTCCTGGTTAAATAAAGATTAAATAAAATGAAACAACCTTTTAAAAATGGAAGTTTCGTGGACAAATTTTTAAATCATTCTAAAATAAAAACCATAGTACCCAGAGCATTCATTGTTTTTGCAGCAGAAAACTACGGCTGCTATCTTTTGCATCATTATGTCATCACATGCTAATGCTACCTTACCTTACGTGCAGTGCAAACATGGTGACAATGCACAGTGGCGCCAGAATTTCCCAATAATGGCCACAGAAGAGTGCTTTTTATCATAATCCTGTACATATCATTCTAAAAAGAAAGCCATGACAGCTAGAACATTCTTCCTTTTTGTAGCAGAAAGCTAAGGCGTCTGTCTTCCATGCCATCATGTGTACGTTTATGATAATGCCATTACATTACATTCGGTGCAAAACGTTCGCTGACACCAGAGGAATGAATGACTTCATTATCTAAACGACCCAAGCGTATCAAAAACTAAATAATGTACATATGTACATAATGTACAAAACTAAATAATGTACATATTTCAAATAACTTATAGAGAGTTGAGCAATATTTTTTTCCAAATTTTTAGAATATGAAGCATTTGAAGATACAACATCACAATAAGCAAAAATCCAAATTCCAAAAATACAATTTCCAGAGATCTAACAAAGACACTTTAATTCAATTAATAAAGCCACTGGGATAAAGGACGCAAGGGAGATAAATTTTGATCCAAAAGCAGTCAAGTGCTTCCCTGCGTCGTGTGTCTCTGTGTGTATCTTTTTACTAATTTTCTGCCAAGTTCAAAGAAAGATGTCCCCGCACTCTCTATGCAGCATGGATATAAAACACAGCCATCATGCCTCTGTACTGTATGTTGCTGTAAAGGATGGTAGGAGCAGGTTGGTCAGGCAAGCGGCCAAAGCTTTTAGACTAACCCCATATGTCTTTTGTTGATTGGCTCAGAGGAGGTTGACCTGAGTGTGTGTGGTTTGGTGGTCCGTGCGGCTGCTCCAGGACTCAGTCACCCTGAGGTATTTTTCTCTTTAAACCTTGTGCAGCATTTCCAGAGCCACATCTCCAACTGCCATCTCAATTGTCATCCGTAGGAGAAAGAGCACGACAACAGCAGCTTACAGTCACTCTGAGAAAACAGAAAAGCGACACTGGGATTTCTGCTCTGACAGGTTCCTTGCGCTATTCCACCCTTCTGTTATCCAGCTTAAGTTATGTTCCCAGATCTATTTTAAACTACAAGCATCGTCTACAGTAGAATTGGGTGTCTAATTTTGCTGGCAAAAATGTGTCAGTATCATTTCTGCACAAGCCTCAAATGTGCATGACACAGAAAAAGCTTGAACGTCTTCTCTTCCTCCCCTTGGGCAGTTCCTTTTATAGAAGCGATGAGTGCGTGTCAGGATTTCACAAAGGGAAAGAATGAAGAACAAAAATATTTAGCACACATTGTCAGATGTGTATTTGATTTTTGAAGTATGTGTGCAGCTTATTTTCCTGGAGCAACATAAAAGACACAATTAGATGCAAAAATAATCCCTGAAAATAAACTTTTTTTTTTAATAAGACAGCTATGAGTTAACAGGCTTTTCCTTTTAGCATATTTAAGCAACAAAGTGCTAATTACTGATAAAGCTCAGAGCACTGGAGTTAAATCCCAGCAATAGTGCCGGAAAGCTTATACCTGGAGGGAAGAGTTTAAATACTTTGTGATGGATGTGTGACGTGTAATCTAATCTAGTCTGGGTTTTCAGTACCTCCTCAGGATAAACCTCCCAGAGATGTATTTTAGGTAATCCAGACATTTTTGGAGCGTGTGCTGATAATTCCAGAGAGCCAGTGACTTTGTTTTGCTTTGAGAAGCATCAGCACCCCTGACAAAATGTATAACAGAGTAAATGTGACAGGACAGTATTATTTTTTTGTGAAGTGGTTTCGCTGCCATGTTGTGTTTGATCACACTCGGGTCAATCAGGGGCGTGGAAACTGTTGCATTTTAATGTTGTGATGTTGGCATGTTTGCGCTCACTGGAGACTAACGCGCTATGATCTGAACCACAGGTCACCTGGGTCATAAATATGTGTGCTTTTTGGAAACTGGAGGCAGTCTGGTTATTTCTCTCCAGATAGAGAGCAGTTTGAGTTTTCCATTACTCTGCTCAGAGGGAGCGCCTTCTACCTGCTTTCATACGTGATTTAATTCTGTATAAATCTGCCACAAGTGTCTTGTGTTATGTGTTTTGGACAAACATATCGCTTAGGGCATTCATTTCCCAGCTAGACGATAAATATAGAAAACAGTGAGGTAAAAAAGAAAAGAAGGGGGTATTTTTGCCTTTTAAAAAAGGACACTGTTGCACATAAGACACATAGAGCAGGGAGGTCGCTGACACACACACAAAAAGCAAAAATAATAGCCAATGCAAGCCTCAGTTTGGTAAGAACCGTTCAGACAATGTAAACAAAGCATGACCCCAGAACTTACGTTTTTTATAAAATAGTTCCAGACAAGTATCAAGGATTCATTGCCTAAGTGGCTCCTCTATCCTAACCCTAACCCTAAAGCCTAGTTCAGACCAAAGATTCACAACAAGACGAAAGCGTTGCAGAGAAAAGTTGCAGCGGTGTGAACTAACCATCTGAGCTTGACTAAAGCAAGCTGATGGTGTCACCTGCGACTCAGCTGATCAAATCACTGGTGGTTTTAGAACGTTAAGCTCGTCACCTGTTTCAACAGCCTGATCGGCTTGTTGTGAAGTCTGCTGGTCAAGTCAAAGTGACCACAGACAGCACGTTCGCTTGCTAAGGCAGTAGCTCCGTCTCTGCTGAGCCCTCTGTTTCCGTCCTCACCATGTACCGGTGTTGGATGGTTGGATGGTTGGATGGTGGGTTGCTGCTGCTGCTCTCTGTATGTGCCTATTCCCCCCTTACACACACACTTTGTCATTGGCTAACTAATTGGCGCTGCTTACTTATCTTATTGTGGCGTATTTATTATAAATACAGTCCATCTGATGCTTGTTTTGTTTCTGTTTTTTGCCCTTTCATCACTACAACAAATGCAACTGTAGCCAGTAGCTCACTATCACAATGCTTATTCATATTTTAAGAAGCTACAAACTATATTCAGCCACATAATAAGCCTTAAAAGCTGGAAATCAGAACAGAGGTACAGAGAGTTGTTGCATTGAGATGATACACCATCTCATCTAGAGCTTAACCCTAACCCTCTGGTAGAAATACTTTCCATTATTGGCTTTCACCATAAAAGTAATGCAGATATCCTTTCAGAAAGTAATTGTATGAAGTCACTAAAAACTTATAAGACACTTAGTTCCAACCAAGCACTCTGAATGAACATGAGGTTTTCCATGAGTGCTGATATAGTGTGCAACAGCACTGGGACTTTTAACTATGCACGTATCACTCCGCTTTACAGGTGCTCTAAGCCGTAATTACATAAACCTTTAATCAGCCTACATTATCGGTCGTCGTCACAAACTTTGCATCAGAGGAAAACATATCTTTACATTTGAGTTAAGTGATGAATTGTCGTCAGAAGAAAATGAAGGGAAGGAAAGAAGCTTGGATACTTTAATGCAAACCTCCAGGTGTGCTCATATTACATCAGCTGATGTCACAGTGTTGTCTGATCAAGCTTTTAACTCATCAGAATTGCACATAGCGACTGTCAACAGACTCTTATGTCACTGGTTGCACAGTAAATAAAAACGTACAGATACAAAGTAGCTTGTCTGTGGTAATGTGTGGATCTATACAAGGCTTGGCAGAGCAAGAAAAATGATTAATAAAGAAACAGTTCATAACCTGTTGTGGCTTATTACTGTTAACTGAAAAATGGTTTTTGTAGAATTGTTGTATAAAAGCAATATCACACTCGAGGTTCTGCTGTTGTACTGAATATCAGCACGGCTGTGATAACAAAATTAAGCACTCCTTCTTGTGTGATATTGCTTAACAGACGAAGATGACATGGGAGATCAGGGTCAAGATTCGTGATAATGATTAATTTTAGAAGTTAACAGCGATTTCTAACAGCGTCTCTATAAACGCTCTTAATTCTTTACAGGCATTTCCCAAAGCGGCTTTTAAGAGTGAACGCATCTGCTTGCCATTAAGAGCCTCTGAGTATGGCTGTCTGTGGTGCAGATAAAGAGACTGAACACACTTTATAATAAAGCTGCGTTCTATAAAGAATACATAAATCACAAAGCATGACTTATAGCCTACTTGGAATGATTTAGTATGGAAAAAATACTCCAGAGAATCGCTCACTGTTTCAAAGACTGTTACTATTTATTCCCTCATCATGCTTTTTCTGTTGTCAAAATACAAAACGTGTGTGTGTATCCTCTTGACACCTAATGTCCTTACTTGCCCTCTGACGTCTGTGTATGTGACATTGCAGTTTTGCTCCAGCGCCCGCTGCCTAAATGAAATATCAAACTGCAATGAGCTGTGAGATTCCCATGCTGTTATGGTATGGCCTAGTTTGCTCTGTCCCCAGCTCACGAAATTAAATTTCAAATGACTTCAAGGAAACGCTGTCATAACTGGTTCAGGTGTGTGGCTCACATGAGCTGTTTCGATCGTTCATCTTTGAGAGATTGTAGCCTTTCATCCTCACTGTACTAATTGAAACTCATCTGAATAGAAAGCCCTGATTTTGATCCTTTTTTACAAAGCAAATGAAACAAGAGAGCAATGAGCTCGGTGCTTTGAGGAGGCGTACAGTGCCACTCCTGTCATATTCTGTATTTTATCTTACTCATATGTCACTACTGGTTCAAGAGTAACTCAAAACATAAGTGACAGATGACAAACTAAAGCACAGACAGTCAAATGCCAGACAAAGTAAGAAAGGCTTACACAACCTTTACGTGAAACATGTTGTACTCATGTGTCATTGTTGCAGCAGGTCCCATAGTTGGCAGGACAGCAACAATCAGCTGAATGAAACTGTTTTGTTTGTCTTTCAGATTAGTTTTGAGAATTAATCACAAATTTATAACACAATTAATAATTAAATCTTTTATGTTTTCAATCCCCAATTGAAGTTCTACTCATGCATGAACAACCAATCCACACTGCCGGTGTGTAATTCCAAGAACCTTTCCTCGTTTATCTCGACAAACAAGCTTCCAATCTTCTAATCCTTGAGCAATCATATGGCGTTTGTTTGCATGTATGTATGTGTGCTTCCAAGAAAAGCAAGAAAGTTGGCAGGGTGGCTGGCAGAGGAAGTGGGTGATGCTGGCACGGAGCAAGCCCGTTAGAAATTGCACATTTCTTTCATTTCCCTATGCATCTTTACACCAGTGGAGTGCGGTCAGTGTTGGGCCGCTTCCAGCATCGTTAACACCTTCACATGGCGGCCCTCTCCAAACCCAAGAGAAACTGAGTCATTTGGTGATTTAATTTTGACTGTGTGAATACAAAGAAAGAGCGAAGAGAATAGCTTTACCATGCGTAATGCACAGATGGTTAGTCAGAAGTGTGCTCTCCCTGCACCAGTGGCTTGAATTAGTCCTGCCTCAGTGGAATAGCTCACAGGGACAAACTCACAACCTGCTCCCCTTCCTCTATTTCTGCAACATCGCTGCCTGTTTCACAGACACAGTGTGATATTTGCCTGAAGAGACAAGAGAACTTTATCTCGAAAGCACCTTGTGCTGCGGCTGTAATATTGCCACAGACAACTTCAAGGTGCTGTATTATATTTTCCACGATTCTGGTCACTGATATAATGTCTCAGGATAAGAAATGTGTTCTCCATCATCCATTCCTCTTCTTCAAACACCTCAGTAACACTATCTATAGAAGCACTATCTATAGAACACCATAGAAAATGTTAGCATCACACGATTTTACAGGCTACAAGTGTGTTACTTTTACATGTTTCATATGTATCATATTAACATTTCTATATGCATTTATTCATTTTGTTTGTAACCGCGTATCCTGTTAAGGGTCATGGTTGCTGAAGCCTATCCCAGCTGACACTGGGTGAGAGGCCGGGTACACCATGGACAGGTCGCCAGACTATCACAGGGCTGACACATAGAGACAGACAACCATTCACGCTCACATTCACACCTACAGGCAGTTAGAGTCACCAATTAACCTGCATGTCTTTGGACTGTGGGAGGAAGCCGGAGTGCTGGTAGAAAACCCACACTGACAAGGTGAGGACAGGCAAACGCCACACAGAAGGGCTCCCCCACCCTCTGTGTTTCTATAGTAACGCAATATATAAACTGACCTTTGTCATAAAGAGGTGAAGGAGATGGTGGCCAGTCACCAGAAGAAAATGTTAGCATTATGCGATTCCACAAACCACACATATATTACTTTGACGTGTTTCATATATATCTCATATTAACGTTTCTATAGTGACACAGTATATAAGCTGACCTGGCGTGTCACAGAGGTGACATGCCTGACAAGCTGCAGACCACTTTGAAACCAACACATCAGTTGTTTTCCCTTTGCAGCATTTCCACTTGTGTTTGTGGCACCAAATCTAGATGTTTTAAGTGGCACACTGCGGTGTTTCCCAGCAGTGTTTGACCCGCTGAGCCTGGGTGTTTTTTACTGACTCGTCCCTGCTTTTCCAGCAGCATTTGTGCCATCAGATGTGGCTCTTGTCAGTAAAAACATGACCTTTTCCTACCATACCTGAGTGGTTTTTGATTGTAAGAAAGATGTATCCATTGGAGGTTTCTGTCTGAAAATGCAAAGAGTTAAGATAGGAGGAAGGAAGGGCAAGGACAGGAAGTTCCATGGTGGTTGAAAAACATTTTGGCGACCTAAGACCTTGCTCTAACTGATGACCGATACAGTCACAATCACAAAAGCATTTGGAAAATATGTATAAACTATTTAGAAAGCCAATAGTTACAGCTTATGAATTCTGTATTAAAAGTGGTACAAACATTGCAATATGTGTACAGTACAAAGAAGAAAATGTGACTCACTATAATAAAAACTATTTTTGTGTCAGGCTGTAATATATGTTGTTGTTATATTGGAGTGCATTATATTTAAACGTGTTTGCAGTTTTGTGTAATGGAGCCCATTGTAGCAACAGAAATTACCAGTGAATCAACATCTCTTTGATAGTTTTATTGAACTGTATTACAAAGCACAAAGGTTTCCATGTCTTATTGTCACTCGGTGCGCAGTAAACTCAGTTGCATAATGTCTCCAAACTAACGTCATTCAGCACAATTATGCAATGAAAAGAAATAATGTGTCCTGAAAACAAACACTCCCCACTTTATTTGCCTTAGCTGACATTCAATCCATGCATGAGACATTAGCTGTCCTATCACGGTTGCCTACACAGCACAATAACTCTAAATGCCACATGGTAACTGATCAATGAACATGTTGAGGTATTTTTCTCCCAAAGTCAAACAAACAAGCGCAGTGTGTTTTAGAGTGTATTGCAATTGACTGTTTTATTGCATCTCAGGTGCCATATGTCCCTCTCATTCAAGTGCTTTAGTGATTTAACTGACTCTGATTTACCACTGCGCTCTGCACTTAACAGCTTCTACTCAAACAGCTGACTGTTTGGATTTTCCTTCATGAGCAGCACAAAGCATTGTCTAGCCTTAATACAGTGCAGTAAGTGTTGCCATAAGTCAACTCCCTCCCTGTTTCTAGCTGCCACAAGCAGTTTTCTGCTCTCTGCTCTCAAACACAAATGTCACATTACGTAACATTAATTTGAATGCAAAGGATCTTATTCTGCTGCTGCTTCAAGAGAGGCTGTAGGTAATTTGTGAGGTGAATGGTTTTCTCACTATCTACCATATTGTTTTGTTGTTACAAGAATCTTTCAGACCGGATGAGTGAACACAGACATTGCACTCTGCACATGAGGGAGATGTGTCTAATCCCCAAAGGGCAACAAAAATATACAATATGCATCTTTATGAAGATTAAGATAAACATAATTATTCATTAATCTGTTCATATATTCAGGGAAATATCACAGCAACTCGAGGACTCATTTACTCAAAGGAAGTAGAATATTTGAAGCAACTGAAGCACATATTTATGGAATAATGTTAAATGGTGTGATTATTTTTAAATAAACTGATCATACAGGGAGGTAAGGTTCATATTCAGGCACGGATGGATTAAGCAGACCTGCCAGGCCAAGTGTCAGGGGCCCCCTGGCCTTCACCTGCAAAATGTCACTTAAATTAACACATACTGACCAGGAGGAGAATCAAAATGACTACAAAGATACTGTATGCAGAGGAATTGTGAAAAGACACATAATTACAAAAACAGGCAAAACAACCACAAAGAAACACAAAATGACCCCAAAGAGACACAAAACTAGGTAAGTTATAAATTTTGGGCGGGGCAACACAATGGTTTGAGTTAAAGGTGTGAGAAAGAATAGTATCAGTAACATTGTAACACTGTGCTACATTACAGAGAAATACAAAACCGTACTAATGAACCTTCATTAATATAGGCCTATATTTTATCTACAAGTGCACGTCACACACTGAGCGAGCCGCCTGTTAATGACGCTGTCGGCAAAGCAGTAATGATTGTGCTAAGTGGCTAATGGGCATGTAGCTACTTCCATGTTTCAGATGATATGTCATGTTTGCAGTCGAATAAGAGTTTACATATCACCTTGGGTTCGTCCTTCACCTTCTCAAAATGATCCCACACTTTGGATTTCCTGCCCGATATGTTATTAACTAGCCTATGTAATAACTGCAGGTACCAGCCCTGTGAATTTGCACTGTATAGCCTATTTACCTGAAATCCTGAGTGCAGAGCTGATCTTCTTCTAGACACTGTTAATAATTGTGTAGGCCTATTGTCCATGGGACGGTGGTAAAGTTCCAAGTAGCCCTGCACTAACATGATCAACTTTCCCGTATTTATCAGACTGAATATTTACGGAAGAAGGGAAAGATATGTGTCGGCTGTGATTGGTTTGTAATGTGACTCCTGTCTGACTGCTGAGCGTGGCCTCCTCTTGTGTCTGTCCTTTCAAATTAAATTCCCACATGGTCCAGTCATATAGGTTTTGATTTATTTTGACAAGGCACAACTCCTAAAAGAGTTTCACATTTGTTTTTTTTGTTTTTTTTTTCTGCGACTAAGCGACCAAATGTTGCCAATTAATGACCTTTCAGGTCGACTAACGTGTTGTCGACTTTTAGGGGGGAGCTCGACACGAAACAACCACAAAGAGACACAAAATGACTTAACGGCAACAAAACAACCAAAGAAAAGGCATAAAACTACCCAACATGACACAAAAATACTTAAAGGAAAATGACCACAAATATGCATAATAACAACAACTACAAAGAGCTGCAAAACCACCACAAGTCTGTGTGTCCTGTTCCTATGTCAAAAAGGTCATGGGGCCCTTTGCATATCTGTGGCCAGGGGCCATTGACTCATAGTCCGCCTATTTCTGTAAGACATTTATTTGGCCTTTTAATAAGAATCCACTGGAGACCTTGACCTGTGAAAACAGTACATACTCTACTATTTTTAATGCTTTTTTGAAAACAGTATAAGTCATAGGTGTAGCCTCTGACAGCAGCAGACCTGTAATTAATCTGAGTTTTCATACACAACAATGAAAAAAACACATAAATGATGAGCATCCTGCCAGCAGAGGAGTTCAAGTGATCACTTTAAGTGGCTGGTCTTTAAAGAATAGAAGAAAATAACCTTTACACATTCATTGCTGCTCTGTTTCCGCCCAGCTGTTTATACATTTTTCAGCGTTAAAGAGATAAAGGGCTACGGTGAGGAACTGCAAAATGAAAAATTCAGTTCAAAGTTGATTATGGAAAGCGGTTTTTAAAAGATATGCAAATAAAGTGACGGAGTAAGAGGCTTTGCATTTCCCCACCATGAATAAAAATTGTATTGCTGAATTGGTATTCTGCATAACACTCAGATGGATAGTGGCGCTCAACTTTGAACTGAGCTCTAAGAAATTACAAGGATGTTGTTGCTTACCTACTTGGCAAACACTTCACTATAACCTTGCCACAACAAATAACTGCCTTGCACCAGCACAGAGCCGGCACAGAGTGTTTGATGTTAAATTCATACACAGATGGGAGATTTGAAGAAACAATCTTTAAGATCAACAAGTATTTTTAAAACACTTTCGTTGTTCTCTCAAATGTGCTCCTCACTCTTGTCTTGCAGGGAGTGCTTACAGGGAATGCATGGATAATGGGACGTGGGCGTTGAAGAGCAATTACTCCAATTGTGAACCCATTTTGGAGGAGAAGGTTAGTGTGGCGTTGCAGGCGCAATCCTGCTATGTCCTTCATTCCATAAGCAATCTGTTAAGCTTCTTCATAAGATAAATGCTCATTACAGCTTCTCATTATTACACTAATGGTGTACAGGGAATAGCAATTAGATATAGCAAAAGTAATGTGGTGTTTTGATTGCTTAACGCTTATTGAACTGCATTTTATTTTTCTGCATAGTGCAGTTAGACTGTTTATACATTTGTTTCCAGACGACTTAGCAAACATAAGTACAGTCTTCTTGTCTGTGTCCCTGTAAGTGAAGCCTGAGGCCAAGCTCTAAGACTGATGTATTGCATGTAATGAGTTTTGGCCTGATTACCTCACATCATGTCTCCTGATTATGTGTATTTCTGGGTCTTGCTCCATTTTCTCAGATAATTTTAAGCCATGACATCTGAAGTGTGTCAATGACATTTGCTTTCTCTCACTTTAGTTAAACCTTAAAAACAAAGAAGCCTCGATAGATGAATGCAAACACACACCCTGGGTCTATGCATGTATTTTTGCATTTCTAACCTCTTCTCTTTGTTTTATTATCCAGCAGTCGCATTCAAGGAGTAACTCATGTGTTGTCTTTACAGAGAAAATATCCAATGCATTATAAAATAGCGCTGATCATCAACTACCTAGGTCACTGTATCTCTGTGGGAGCTCTAGTCGTGGCCTTCATTCTCTTCTTGTGCTTAAGGCAAGTACAGAAATAGTCCCTATCTAAATGTGTCCTGTATGCATAAGACCTCATGGAAAACAATCAAGGAAATTCACGTAACATCCTCAGACTGCTAATCATTAACTCGCTTATGTCAAATGAATAGATCTCTGCAGCTCGGCGCAGCTGGAGCACTCCGGCTAAGAGAGACATAATGTGTATTTCATAACACTGCTTTCTTCTGAGCAGCCGTACTTTTGTTCATGTCCTGGTTTAAACACACACATACACACACACACAACACACACCTACATCTCCTCTGACGGAACAGAGCAGATACTAAATAGGCTCAGCTGTGCTGTGCGCTACGGTTTGATCGATGCGGGCTTCTTAAAACAAATATTGATTTTTTTTTTCAGATTAAAGACCAAAATAGTCAATATTTTTTCCTGACATTAAATCTCTTCAGATTTCATGAACAATCTATAACTACTTAGTGTTTTCCCCACAGATTTTTTTTCTAGGCAGGACAGGAAATGATCTGAAATAGCATTTTGACCATCAATCTGAACTAAAGAATTAAAAAAAAAAAAGCCTGATGGATGAAATTATTCATCTTTTAGCAGCTCTTTAAAGGCATACTTTGCAGGATTTTCCAAAAAAAACAATGTATAGACTCACACAGAGTCGCTCAATCATCCCTTATGACCCACTAGAAGTGTGTGAAACTGCCCTCTGCCTGTATTTTCTTATTTCCTTCTTACATTTTGCGTTCTGGACACCCCACAGCACTCAGGTGATGTTAGGACTTTGATAAAAAGATAGTGACCAGACTGTATCCAGGAGGCACAATGCTAAAAAAAAAACCCAAATAAAGTGAGGTGAAACACCAAACGAGTGAATCTGGGGTTGGCTTTTACTTTCACTTTCACCAGCGAATGTGTTTCCAAACATTTATCAGCAATCCTGAAGAATAATGACCTACCATATCTGCATCATTTTCTCACTCTCAATTCAAAAATTACGATAACAATTTGCATGCCTCTTTTTAAGTACCTCTGGCTTTGTTCAGTAAAAGCTATGAGCCATTTTTCATCAGACAAACTCAATTAATACGACCCACATGATTTGCTTTGACCTTAAAAAACTTAATTAAGTTGAATCAAGTTAATGTTTATCTAAATGTTGTGTTCATATTTAGTGGTCAAACTATTTTATTTAAGATATTCTAACGTACTTATTTCTAATTCCATCCCAATGAAAAATGCTGGTGTTGTCAACTGACTGAAACACAATAATGAAACACACTTGTTTTTTTATGCTGAAAACTTCTTGATTTTAAACGTTATCCACTAACCCTATGAATTATTGTTTAGAGCAGTGGTTCCAAACTGGTGGGTCAGGGTCCAAAAGCGGGTCACAGGTCCATTCTGAATGGACTGCAAGTGACTCACAAACAAGTTTGTAAAAAACACACTTAATTTTGAGGTACAGTGAATTTCCAGCACAGAGCTTTTATTTTGAAGTGGTGTTTCCTGCTGTAGGGCGGGTGACTAATGGACAGCTACTTGAGAGAGACAGCAAACTAGCTCGACGACATGGCCAAATGCAAGTATGATGCTGAATATATTAAACTGTGCGGACATTGAACTAGCGACTAAGGAGAAATCTGGACCCCGTGACTGCACCAGTTGGGAACCACTGGTTTAGAGTGTTCTATGAGCAGCAGAGCTCTAGCATTATTCAGACCTTGAATCTCAGTTTAGTTTGATGAGCTGCATTGACTCCATGGAAGCATGATTAAAAATACTTTTATTCGCTTGTGCTACAGGAGCATACGATGTCTTCGAAACATCATACACTGGAACTTGATCACCACCTTCATACTGAGGAATGTTATGTGGTTTTTGCTTCAGTTGATCGACCACAATATCCATGAGAGCAATGAGGTAATGCAGCCAAGCCCTTAAAATCATTTTAATAAGTTAAGCAGTTAACTTTTTTATATTGAATATATTCGGTTGCAATTAACAAGTAACTCTGTGTTTTCTTTTTCAGCCTTGGTGTCGATTAATTACAACAATATACAACTACTTTGTGGTGACAAACTTCTTCTGGATGTTTGTTGAAGGATGTTACCTTCACACAGCCATCGTAATGACTTATTCCACTGATAAGCTCAGGAAGTGGGTCTTCCTTTTCATTGGCTGGTGTGAGTATAATAATGTTGACAGTGCATTAGTGATACTTCAGCTGACTCTCGGCTCTGAGTGGCAGTAGAAGTGTTAACCCCTCCTTAAGCATAAGACATTTGCAAACCAGGTTTACGTTTAAATTTCAAATATCAGAAGCTGAGTCGGCTACAATTTGAGATATCCTACAGATACTGTTGTAAGTATCTGTGTAAGTTTGGAAACAGCTGACCTGCAGTGTTATATGACATTTCTCTCAAAATCAAAATGAACATTTGCTTGACTGAAAGCACTTGAGGTGAAGTCTGGTCAGCGAGTGAAGCGGAGGGAGACCTTTTAGTACAAGATAAGGCTTTAATTTCATCAGCGAACAGAGCTGCAGTGAAGTGAGGAAAATGTCATTTTTTGTGCTTGACTTGCAGTGATAGAACGACTCATGAACATGTAGCAGATGCCCCGTCAAGACCACATGAATTATCTATGCTCACCTTAACCTAAACTGCAGTATTAGGAAAAGCGTGGTGTCACAATATTCCATCTCGAGGAGAAAAAATGCTCATTGAAACACGCTTGTACGCTTCCCCGAGCAAGTCTGACATTTTCTCTCTGTCCTTTTATATAATGGACATTGTGTGTTCTTGCAGGGAGAAAAAATACACTTAACTGCATCTAGGTCATACTAATATGACTCAACTGAGATTTATTAACACAGGATTGAAAAATAATAACCAGTAGATGACATGTGATCGGTAATGACACATGGATGACATGATTGGGAAGCTCATATTGGCTTTAAAATAGAAATAACCAAAGGCAGATATCAATCACATCAGTCTAGTTTTAATGACTTAATGTGATTAAAATGTAAAATAACTGATGGCTTTTCTTGTGATTAGATTATCAGTGAAGCTTCCTCTTTGTGTGAATTGTAGTCATCAGTACAATGAAATTCACTAAGCACTCCTGCAGGTGTAGATTAAACTTGGTTTTTGTTTTAATCCAAGACACCTGCGCAGGGACTTACCCTGCAGGATGTGTTTTTAGTGAAGATAATATCTTGAAAATAATACTTTTATTTTCTCTAATTAATACCCGTCATCAGTTATTTAATACTGGTGAAAGGATGTAATACATAGAATAGAAACAGGGCCGTAACCATCTACTTAACAAGGGGGGGGGGCATTTTCAACCTACAGGTTCTATGATCCAATTCTCCAGGGGGCTCTGAGGGAATTCCCCCTAGGACACATTTTTAGAAACTTAATAGCTAAATTGACTATTTTAGAGCATTTCGAAACAAAATTCTTAGATCAGGGATTCTTGGGATAACTGAGTGTCATTTTAGAGAGCCAGCATATGATCGAGTGCCTTTTTTGACTTTTTTTCAATGACTTTTACTGTGACATTTTACATTTTATGACATTTTACGACATATTATACCTTGACTTTTTAATGACATTTTGTATAATATACTATGCTATGGCGCTTTTTAACATTTTCATGGCACTTTACAAAAACCATAACATTCAAAAGTGATATAGCCTACATAACACTCTTATTACATTCTAGTTTACCACTTTTTCATAACTTTAAAAGTAACTAAATACTGAGAAAATACAGTAACAAAATAGACCAGCAACCAGCAAAAACCACAGTTCCCCCAGTTACTTCGGCTGTTCCAGCGTTCACCATTTCCACTACTGGGGATAGCAACTCCAAAGTACTTACATCGATACTCTTTGGTATCTGGAAATAGCTACCAATGGCTAATGAGGAAAACAAAAGCACTATTCTCTTCCGGTTTTGGTTGCACAATAGTTGACGCACTTCTTTTGTGGCATAAATCAAGCTTCACTTTCCTGGGAGATTGTACCTGGTGGCAGACAAAATTGCATAGTGAAAGGTAGGCTTATAGAGAAGCTGACTGTGTCATTATTCTAATGCAACCACATTGTGCAATCAACATTTACATCATAATGTTAAGATAAAGCAAAAAACGTTTCTATTCCCATTTCTATTTCAATGGCATCGTCCACTGATCCAATCCTAATTTCCACCTTAACTGCTAATTTTCAGTCTGTTTCTAGTATCACAATAATAACATAAAGACTAGAACTAAGCTGTAATACTAAAACCAGTAGTAATATGTTTAATAATAGTAATAATTGCAATAAGCTTAAGTTAGTTGATGATTATGATTACATTTGCTGACGATTATTTCGGGACAGCGGTGCGTGACTTCTTGTCAAAGCATAGCGTTGTTTATATGTATTTTTTAAAAGCATTGGGGGGACATTTTGAACATGTTTGAAAATTTGGTTTGGGGGGTGGAGATGTGTCCCCCAGTATATATTATAATTACAGCCTGGAATAGAAGAAATTAAAATGACTTGTTAAGAGTTATACTAAAGTAGAAACAGGCAGTATTACGCCCAGTTCAGACCAAAGATTTGCAACAAAACACCAGTGCAACTAGATGACATGGTGTATCATCGCTATGCAACAACTCTCCCTACTTTTGTTCTGATTTCCAGCTTTTCAGGCTTATTTTGTGGCTGAATATAGTTTGTAGCTCCTTAAAATATGAATGAGGATAGTGATAGTGGAATACTGGCTACAGTTGCATTTGTAGTAGTGATGAAACAGCGGAAAACAAACAAAACGAGCATCAGATGGACTGTATTCATAATGACTATGCCACAATAGTATAAATAACCAGCGCCAATTACCCAGTCAGTGGGAATGTGTGTGTGAGCAGCGAGCAGCAGGAGCAGGGTCCCACTGTCTAACACTGACACACTGTGAGGACAGAAACAGAGGGCTCTGCAGGGACGATTGGCTGTAGAAACAGGTGACATGCTTTATGTTCTAAATCCAGCTGCTGGAGATTTGACCAGCTGAGTTGCAGCTGACACTATTCCAGTTCACACTGCTGCAACTTTTCTCTGCAACGTTCTAAAACGGTTTCTCTCGTCACAAATCTTTGACCTGAACTGAGCTTTAGTGTGTGGACTATACATGATATAAATAGAGGTAAATATGTATGATGTATCATCTGTACAAATTATTTTGTTCTTTAGTTTTTAAAACTGCTGCACTGTGGAAACCACGAGCCAGTCAAGAGATTGGACTCCTCGTTTTGTCACAGATATATGTCTTGAGGTCGAGAGAAGTCATTAGGAAATGGTGAAAGTGGGGCAGATTATATCTGTCCTCCACCAGAGGCCTGCTGATGTTAGCTGGGATCAAAATAGGTGCAGACCTGAACTCTTTTTCGCTCTATTAAAGTTCATTTCACTCATCTTTTCACCTTTATGAAGATCTGATCCACTTTGGCCACAAAGCTTGACCAGCTTTCTGTCACCATCTGATTTGTGCACTCACTAATGATATTTAGCCAGAAGCTTAATTAGCCTGTCGGCTCACTGGCAGGGTGAAAAAGTCAAGAATGAACTGCTTGTTTAAAAAGCAGCAGACTTTCCTTGAACTGCAGTCCTGAGTGCTTTGGGGATAGTAGTGAGATATCCCAAAGGGCTTCACTTTTTCTTACTTCTATCTTAACATGAAGGGAAAAGACGAAAAGAAGCACAGTCTCAAAACGGTTTGTAAAATAAGCATAACCTCTGAAACGCAGACCACACTAACATGGAAAGATTCGATTGCAGATGATGGAAGTTTTCTAGTGGGGAAAATGGAAAAACTGAAATGGAAATCTGTGCTGCATAAAAAAGTCCTTAATACCAGGGGAATTATCCCTAAAAGTTTGGTCTGTCTGTTTTGATGAGAGGATGGAGGCTCAAGTTCAGATGGTTGTATCAAAGATGATTTATGCACACTTGTTAGGGCTGCACAATAAAACAATGTAATGTTTTTTAATGCCATTGCGATGTGAACTTGTGCCGATTTATAGTTGAAAGTAAGTCAGTTGAAAGAGTATCAGTAGAACTGCACTTTAAAATGTAACTATTATTCTTTTTTATAGTTGCCTTTTCTCTTCAGTCATATGCTCAATTTGTGAAAATAAAAATAATTCAAGGAATAATTCTCTCTGTTTTTTTTTTATTCAACAAGCAATTTGTTGTATTTGAGCAGTACACTGAAAGCAGCAGAAAGTAAGATGTTTTTAAGTGATCAGATCAGATGTATGTGGCCATGCTGTCCTCAGATCATGTCACTGCCATAACCAGCACCTAATTTTGGTGTGCATTCACTAGACAACTCCTGCTGATTTGACAGATCAGTGTTGAAGTCTGGTCCACAGTCTGTAGGGAGAGCTGTGGTAGGCCTACGTGAACGATGGAGATCATAACATGCACAGATCTGTTTCTGAGATGATAGCGTGTCGATGTTTTTCAAAGTGCATTTTTACTTTGACAACATTTCTGAGAAGACCAGCACCTACTCATTAACATTTGTTTTTCAGAAAAATGTGCATACATCCATCTGTAAGTCAGCAGCTGTGGTTTCTGAGTCATGTGTCATATCACTGTGAAGCTATATTAAGCTGAAAATCAGAAGAGAAAAATAAAAGCGTGTTTCCAGTTTGTACTTTGTAGTGGAGCTAGTAGTCTTGTTATTTTTTCTTCATTTTGATCAAGCTGGACAAAGATGTACGGTTCTGTTTTATGATTTTCACCTTCATTATTCTGACACATTCCCTCCAGTAACACAGAGGGAAAAAAAGCAGTTTGTTGTAAGGTTACCAAATGTATTTTACTGTTGATCACTGCTTTAAAATATCAACCCTGTCTCTTAGAAATTACACTAGTACGTTGCCAAACTGCGTTATTAATTACATTGGTGTAGCAACGTAATTGCTAATGTAACGTAATGTTTCTTTCAGGCAACAAGAGCACGTTGGTAAGGTTAGAGAAAGATCCTAATTTTAGTAAAATGTTTATAGAAAAGGTAATGAAAATATAACACTGTTTTCAGTGGATAGTGTATTGCAGAGGTGAGGACTTGAGACTTGTTTGACTAACACTGATGAATGACTTGACTTGACTTTGACTTGAGACAGATGACTTGAAAGGACTTGACTTTTTTATTTAATATGTGTATTTTTCCAGATATTGGCCTCCCGTTCCTGCTCGGCTTGTGTGTGCAGATTTTAACAGTGTGTTATTATCTCAGCTGCTCTCTGACAGCAGCGGGTATGTTATGAGTGGAGTCTTTCACTCTGACCAGAGGGCTTGAAGCAGCAGAGGAATTATTTAAATCCTTTACTCTAATAAAGTAACTAATACCACCCTGTTAGTAGTCTGTTACTAGTCAAATTTCTGCATTAAAGTACTGTAAAAATGTTCCCTGTGACTGTTGTAGCCTGCTACTATATATGATCTCATTAGAAAATTCTGACTCATGCGTTAATGTAAAAGCAGGATTTTACTGTTGTAGCTGGTTGAGGTGGAGCTCATTTTGAACTATTAACTAATGATTATTTTTAGTATGGGTAAATCTGATAATGATTTTCTCCATAAATAAATTACTTGTTTAGTTTGTAAAAAGTGACACCTTCACAATGTTTGTTTTGTCCAACCAAAAGTTCAAACCGCAACATAAAAAATATTAAATAATGAAAAGCAAAAGCAGCAAAAAATCTTCACATTTGTAAAGCTGGGGCCATAAAATTTTTTTGCATTAAAAAGAATTTAGATAAGTATCAAAATAGAGGCATTTTTTTCTGTCAATTCAATAATTGACTCACAGTTCCAGCTGTATTTGAACATTTTCATATGTTTCAAGTGCAAAATCTTAATTTGTAAAGTATCTAGTAACCAAAGCTGTGGCATTAGAACAACATATTTTTTATTTTATTTTATATACCCTTATTAGTCCCGCAAGGGGAAATGCCAAGTTTTCACTCTGTTTTTTTACATACACACACAGGCCTGAAATACCCACACACATGCACAAACAGGGCCTTTACATGCATCAAATAGAGAGATATCAGAGGGAAGTGGCTGCCCATGGACAGGCGCCCTGAGTGGTTGGGGGTTCGGTGCCTTGCTCAAGGGCACCTTGGCAGTGCCCAGGCAATGAACTGATACCTCTCCAACTACCAGTCCACGCTCCATATTTTTGGTCCAGTTGGGGACTTGAACCAGCAAGCCCAAGTCAAGCCCCTATGGACTGAGCTACTGCCGCCCCAGATCACTGGGTGTAGCTACATTATTGTAATGAGTTTGTGAGTATGACTTGACTTGTGACTTGCTTGACCTGACCAATGCCTTTGCTCTACTTGCTTGATTTATTGCAAGGACTTGACATGACTTGCTTGATTTTCACCACAGAGACTTGGGACTTGCTTGAGACTTAAAGGTTATGACTTGAGGCTTGCTTATGACTTGCATATGTTTGTGACTTACTCCCACCTCTGTCGTACTGCAAGATATGTTATGGCAGAAAAAAAATGAAATACGTTGTCAATGAACATTTTGCTGATTCATCAGTTTCAACAACGTTAATTAGCAACGTTTCTTCAATGTAATTTGCTCATCATTACACTTCCTTTAAAATGTTTTTGCTGTTTCAAATTGTACATAAACTTAATTTCTAGGAGACAGGGCTGAAAAAAAAAATATTAAATGTATATATTTTCTATAAAAAGCTTTTTCTAACAAGATTCTTCTCCACGCCCCTTGTAAATGTCTATTTTTGACTAACATGAATCTTTTTTATGTCTTTAATCCAGGCATTCCCTGCCCTATAATAATAGCTTGGGCCATAGGAAAGTTGTATTATGAAAATGAACAGTGAGTATCCAAAAAGAAAAAAGAAAGAAATTACATTTTCTGGCACTAATGTTCTTTTAACAGTTTTCTTAATTGTTTATTGATTATTTCTTTGCTTCTGTTAACAGATGTTGGTTTGGTAAAGAACCTGGAAAATACATGGACTACATTTATCAGGGACCAGTTATTCTTGTGCTTCTGGTAAACAGCAACACAGAAAGGCTTTGCACTGTACATCTACAGCCATTATTTTCACATTATTTGTTAAAACCATTTATTCATATAACATCATTTACACTAACATCTATCACTAATGCCTGCTTGAAAGTGTGAAGTGATGAAAAAATGAAAATCGTTTTATAATGAAAGCCATTTCCATTCCGCATCCAACTTGTTGGAAAGGTGGAATTAATCTTCCTGATGGGTTCAGGCATTTCCACGCACAAGGAGCCTAAAAATAAGAAATTGTATTTGTAGGAATGTTTCCTCTAATGGTTTTTTACAGGCTGTTAGCATGTAGTAGTGCGCTGACCAGCTGTGATTTGTGTGTTAATGCTTCCTCAATGACAAAGGAGGTGGCTTTGACTTGTGTTGTCCTCTACCCCTCCTACTCAGCATTTAATGAGCAGAGTATGTTCCCAGCAGAAAATTGCTCTCTGTGTTTTGCAGTGTAAGCCATTAGCACAGGGTTCAAAACTAATTATTTTGTGTGTTGTTTTTTTTCCTAGATAAACTTTGTTTTCCTCTTCAACATAGTAAGAATTCTAATGACCAAACTAAGAGCTTCAACCACGTCTGAAACGATACAGTACAGGTGAGTTTACAGTGTGGATGATAGTATAAATATAGAAATGACACTTTGTCCTTGCGCTTTTATCCTTGATTGAACAACACTTTGTGTTTAAAGACCGTGAATAAATGCATTTTCAGCAGCTGATTCAGAAAGCAGATGAATATTAACCCTCATAATTAGTGTCAGTGTTTGAATTCTGACTTCATTTCATTCAAATCCTCTCAGACAGAAGATATTTGGGCGTCAGAGGATCCAAAGTTAATAACAATAAAGTGAAATCACTGCTTGTGCTGTAACAGTAGAGATGAAAATGTTCTCATGGCTTTTGCTGCACCTCTGTCAGGCTAAGTATTGCCTGTGATTGCAATTATTGTGGTAAATTAAAAACAATAAATCACATTAACACCATTAAACCTAATTGTTGTGTTTCACTCACAAGTTTGCGCACTTCAACCTCAATCCTTTATTTGTTTTCATCAGGAAGTGGTAATGATAAGATAGTTCCTAATGATTGTTTCAGTTTGAGTTGCTTCCTATAACACCTCATATTTTGTGGTACATGCTCCTTTCCTTTGAAATCTAAGGTGTTCAGGTGCCTATCTTCAGCAGACCCTATGGTAGACATTAGATTTTGGATTTATGGATGCAGTTTAAAAAAAAAACGATAATGGGATAAAAAAAAATGCTAGAAGTGCCTGTCATATTTATTGAAAATGAAAGCTCGACAGCCCATTTGACTTGAGTGAGCAAAAGGTAGTTACAGTACTCTCTACAAGAGGCCATTTCGTTTAGTCCCCCCAGTAATCTTTAGAGGTGGCAAACCTCTCATGTGTTTGACGAGACTTGGCGAGCCGTGCGCGGTCCTGCTTTATGTTGTTATGTTGTGCATCTCACCGCAAAATTGTGAGTTTGCTTTCTCACCTTTTATTACTGTGTCAAATGTATTTTTCTCCTCAGGGGATTATTTCAAGTGTACGGGGTGTTTGTAGTGACACAGCTCAGACATACTCAATACAGGCTTTTTAGGCTGGAGTTGGATTTACGGTCGTAGTTTGACAGATATGCTGCCGTGAGCTGTGTAGAATTAAGTGAGTGGAGGACAGGAGTGGCGGGCATAAATTGGTGACCTTAATATAGAACGTAATGCTGTTAAAATTGCTGTCACTTGTACAAGAATTGCATGGAGATTATAAACAGCAGGGTAAATTTGACAAGGAAAAATTGGATTTTCTGTGATGTGTAAATTGCTTGCTTGGCACAGCATGTCATGATTACAGACTTTGTTTCTGAGGCTACATCACCTCATATTGAAAAAAAGGAGACAAAGGAAGAGCTTCCAATTCCTGTTACGCCCCATCTAGGGGTGACGAAGACATAATATGAGCTAAGCCCCAATTTTTCCCGAGTCCCAAGCAGCCACAAAGACAACTAACTGAGTGTGCAAACAATTCAATTTACTTGCAATTACATGAAAACATGCTGGTATTTTTAATCAGACTTCAGCTTGGGTCAGGGCCAGAAAAACAAACCAAAATACTTCTAGCTTATGGAACTACCAAATCCATCCATCCATTTCCAGGTGCTTGTCCAGGGCCTGGTCGCAAACTACCCCAGACATCCCTCTTACCAGCAACGTCTTGCAGCTCCTCCTGGGGGATTCTGAGGTGTTCTCAGGCCAGATGGGATACGTAATCCCTCCAGAGTGTTCTCCGGGCTGCCCAGAAAACCTCTAACAGGAAGCACTCAGGAGGTTTCCTGATTAGATGCCCAAACCACCTGCACTGACCCCTTTTGACACGAAGGAGCAGTGGCTCTATTCTGAGCTCCCTCTGGGTGCCTGAGCTCCTCACCCTCTCTCTAAAGCAGGACATATACCTCTGTGTTGAACTGATGCCGTACCTACAGAGTAGGCTTTGTATCAACGTAGAACCTACGCTTTACCCTATGCCGTAGCCTGACGTGCAGCTCTCCCCAGACATGTAACTACACGTTATGGCAACGCAGACCTACTGTCTGTTTTTGTAAGCTGAAACCATTTCCCTCAGTGGAAATGAAGCTTTTATTTACTTTAATTAGACAGATAAGAAACAATCAATTGTGAAAACAATAAAGCCTCCACAAAATAGCATTTTAATGCTGCTGTGATTTATCCCAGCTTCATATGAGTAGAGGAAATCTCTGCTGATCGCTAAGCTAATTTATACAAAGTAAAATGCCATAGGCTTGTGCTAAAAACATTAGCATATTGTATTTGTGGGGAAACGTGTCCAGTCGTGACAAGTGCTCTGTCTGTGAATTCCGGGAGTTATGGTGAATCTGAATATTGTACTTTTGTTTAAAATTGTCACTACTAAGCCATGTTTGAAGTGTGTTTTGGGTGTGTTTTGAATCAACTAAACTTCACAGAGTTTCATGAAAGCCCCACGGCAACTAGTGTTTTGGAGATGTAACTGTGTGAGAGTGACACAGACACACCACCGCACAAGTATAAATACTCATAATGGCATAGGCCACGTGCATAGACTACGACATAGGGTCTGCATAGAGCTGATACACAAGTAAGGCTGAGCCCAGCCACCATATGGAGGAAACTCTTTTTGGCCACTTGTATCCACAATCTTATTCTTTCAGTCACTACCCAAAGCTCATGACCATAGGTCAGGGGTGGGATGTAGACAGACCATTAAATCGAAAGCTTTGCCTTCTGGCTCAGCTCCTTCTTCACTACATCAGTCCGGCACAGCGCCTGCATCACTGCTGATGCCACGCCAAACCACCTTACCATTTCACGCTCCATTTTACCCTCACTCATTAACAAGACCCCGAGATACTTAAACTCCTTTGCTTGGGGCAGCAACTCTCTCCCAACCTGGAGGCAACAGGACCACATCATCTGCAAAGAGCAGACCAACATCTAACCTGAATCAACACATTTGCTAAATTCTCTAACTTAATTAAAGAGGAGAAAACAAAGTTAATGAAAAAGGCAGCCCACCCCTATGACCTCCAGCAGAACAAGTGCGGACACACAAGAATACAAATTATGACCACAGTCGTAACACCCCAACTTAATTTGAAACATCTAGGGCTCCTAGATCTGTTTAGCCACTCTGGCTCTATAGTTAATAGAAACACCTCCAATAGACAGTTCGAACACTTACTCTCTGGAAAGGAGCTGCAGAACCTCCAAACTTAAATACATTAACTGTAACTTACTAACATATACAGCTGCAGGCTTTATGAATAATTCTAAAACTCTGTAATATTGACATATCTCCCTGCAGACCTGATGGTTTATAATTAAATAAATAAATTAGAAATGCATTTCTACCAAAATCCTGGCAACCCAAACTGTGTTTTTATTGACGGCTAATGCTTCTATCAATCTATAATTCATTAGTAAACTATTTGTATACTATTTACAAGTCTCCAGTTACACTATCTTATTAAGGTAGTGTCTTAATAAAACTTGGTACTTTGCCTATCTTGCAAACAAGGGTCCAACTCTAATGTGTTGATATTTTAAGAAGTGAAGCGGTGGAGTGTTCTTGTTTATTTCCCAGTTGGCCCGCTGATGCAGAATCATGCCACAGATGGAATCCAAGTTCTTAATATAGTAATTTCATTCTATTTTTTTCTATATAAATGAAGCTGGTGTTTTTCATGCTTGTCTTCACAGGAAAGCTGTGAAAGCAACACTGGTCTTGTTACCTCTGCTGGGCATCACCTACATGCTTTTCTTTGTGAATCCGGGGGAGGACGACATCTCACAAATCGTTTTCATCTATTTCAACTCCTTTTTGCAGTCTTTTCAGGTGAGACCAAGGATAATGACGCAGTGTGACACTGGCCAACGCTCACAAACCCACACACACTGTTCAGTGAGTGAACAATGTGAGTCATACTGATTCCTTAATGCGTCTTATCACAGAGCTGTATCACTTCTTTTCAGTTTATGAGCCTTCTTCTGGGAAGATGATTTGAAGTAACATCCTGGCTGTGCTTACACACAGTGTGGCCCTCCTGCCTCGTGTTCAGTGCTCTCAGCTGACACAGTTAACAGGGACATGTGGCTATGAGTTCTGCTCTGTGGCCGTTTTTTTTTTTTTTTTTTTGTGCCTCCACCTTCTGAGTTTAAATGTAAGACTGAGTGGGCGGGAAAAAGCATTTCAAGCTGAGCTTTTTCAGACAAGAATTATATTTGGCATGACACATTTTGCAAAATTTAATGGTCTCTTTCCCCCTTTTCTGCGTATGACAGCACCATGTGAATTCTCTGATGTCTAATTAAGGTGTCACTACACAATAGAGCTGCCTTTACATCTTTTAATGTAATTTGTCTTATTCTGCAGGGATTCTTTGTGTCAGTGTTTTACTGCTTTCTAAATGGAGAGGTGAGTCACTTGAGTTTTGCTAAAGACTCGGTATTTATGAATTTAATTAAGTTGTCAGTGTGTTTCTTGATATATGATCTTAATTAAGCACCACGTGGATTTCCTTGATTAGTTTAGGCAAGTTTTTTTCTAACTATCCTCTTGGTTACAAGTTCAAGCAGGGGGTGGGATCAGGTAGCTTTCATTAAGACCAAAACTGCTGAGAGATTTTCTGCTCTAATAGTGAAATTGTAGCATTTTGATTAAATATGAAAAGAAAACATTTGTCATTGTCATCTAATTAAAATGAAAGCAAATTGCTTGACTTCCAGCTGTTTGGATGTCATTAATGCCATTATAGGAATTGCACATTTGTCAGTAATTGTGAAAAATGAAGGACCCTCTTGCCGCTCTCTCACAACAACCCTCAAATAATTGAAACTCAATGGTGGAGAGGTGGTTAATTCGACAAGGAATTGTGAAGAATTTGAGTCATCCCTCTTGTACAATAATTTAATACAAGTTCAAGATTTTCATCAGCAAAAGCAACAGTGTGGCTCTAAGGGACAGATTTGAATTGGACAGTTTGATTTTTGTTATTAATGAATGGCATGAGTTATCATTTGCAGGTAATTCCCTTACCTTTCCCTTGTACTCCACTGAATGAAAAACAGTGTTAAATTGATTTTTTTGCCTCTAAATTCCCATCTTTTTTCCAAATTGCTATGCATTTGGCTGTTCCAATATTTACAGTGTATACATATTGATTTTAACTTTTCAAATTACAATTCCTCCAAACCTAAAAATTGAATTTCTTTAAGACTTTTTATCCCCACATTTCTCTTTAATAATCAAACAGGACTTCATATCATATTTCCTGTCAGCACTCTCTGTAGGATTCAGCCGTACCGGAATATTTTGCCACTGACACGTACCCCTTTGTGTCTGTTAAGTATGAAGCTACAGCTGGGAGACAGTTTGGTTAGCGTAGCATAAAGACTCAAAACAAGGGGGGACAGCTGGCCTCACTCTGTCACAACTTGTTTCTGAACTTTAGCTTTTGTATGATAAACAAACGAGATCCGTCCATCCATTTTCATCCGCCTATTCGGGGCCGGGTCACGGGGGCAGCAGGCTGAGCAAAGCACCCCAGATGTCCCTCTCCCCAGCAACGCTTTCCAGCTTCTCCTGGGGGACCCCAAGGTGTTCCCAAGCCAGACGAGCTATATAATCCCGTCAGCGTGCTCTGGGTCTGCCCCAGTGCCTTCTACCAGTGGGATGTGCCCTGAACACCTCTAACAAAAGGCGAAGAAGAAGAAGAAGAAGAAGAAGATATGCTTTATTAATCCGTGAGGAGAACTCTGTGTTTATACACACACAGGCCCAAAATAGACACACATGCACAAACAGGAGCTATACATGCATTGATTGGAGAGATATCAGAGTGAGGGGGCTGCCCGTGGACAGGCGCCCCATTCAGCACCTCTCCAGCTACCAATCCATGTTCCATATTTGGTCCGGACGAGGACTTAACCCCGGCAACCTTCCGGTTCCCAACGCAAATCCCTATGGGCTGAGCTACTGCCGCCCTAGATGTGCTGAAACTATACATTTCTTTATGTTTCAACAACACTGTGATTGTTGTGCAGTTATGCTTACACACAAAAGTTCCCTGATTAAGCCCAGGGGATGAGGGAAGTAACAATAAAATAAAACTGGGGGAAAAATAAAGGGAGCGGAGTAAGCAAAACTAAGAAATGTGTAAACAATAAAGTGTAAGAACACAAAAGGCTGAAGGGATCTCAGCTGAAAACTACTTTCTAAAAAGAAGAAAGCTGCACCAATGAAATGAACAAGTAAACTACATAAACAAAGGATACAGCACAACACCAATAAAGACACTCCATCCACACAGGAGATAGCTACAAAAATCCGGTACATCACAAGAAAGGTTAGGGAACCAAAAACACAGCCCTCAAGCTGCCAATTGGCCCGCTGTCACTCTCTGTACTCTCTCCAGTCCTTTTAACCAGCTCGCTCCTGATGAGCTGATTAAGCAGGTGCACTCAACAACTCTCTGCACGGTGAGAAGCGGGGAAGAATGACACCTGGAAAGACACACCAGAGAAGAAAACACAAGCCTGTGGCTCAAAACAGTTATGGTTAGGAAAGAATATGTGTTGGCTAAAAACACCCACTTTCAGTGGCACAGTGATGGCTGGAAATGCTGCCAATGTTTTACTTAAACCAAGTCGTTTTGTTTTTTGTTGGTCCCAAACAGTGACCAGTGTCACTCCATCCACCTCCCGATGACAAAGTCAGCCTTTAGACATGTAGTCAGAATGACATGTAAGAATGTAAGAAATGTACATATGGCAACATTTTCTTCTGGTGACTGGTCTGCTTTTTTTTTTCTAGTTTTATGCTAAGCTAACTTAGCTGTCCCCCAGCTGTAGCATCATTGAACAAACATGAGAGTGGTATTGATTCCATCATTTAGCAAATATCTGTATTTCTTAAAATTATTTCTTCAACAAACAAAAAAAAAGACTTAAAAATGTCTTGTTATAACATTGGTTCTTTTATGCATATAGAAAGTACTCATATTAAGTACAATGACATAGTATTTATCCTCAGCATTTTTTTATATACTTTATTTTTTCAAGCCCATTTTCATATATAACACTTATTTGTGTTTTACTTTACAATTCATTACGAAGAAAATTTTTGGTCAGCGTTAAGGGGAAAATAAATTAAGAAAACTATAAAATATATCACCAACCAATATATTCATAGTTAAATAGCAATAGAGAAAAAAGAAAAAAAAAAACAAAACTAATAAATAATAACTACCTATAAGTAGAAGGTGACTAATAAGTTATAATAGCTCATATACTGTGCACATTTTTATACATTAAATTCAATGACAGACTTTGGTTATCTGTTTCAGTGCTGTGATTCTCATGATTCTGATTCAGGTATTTTTCATCCTATCCTCAACATTTTAGGTACGTTCTGCAGTAAGGAAACGATGGCACCGCTGGCAGGACAACCACGCCCTTCGAGTGCGAGTGGCACGAGCCATGTCCATCCCCACATCACCAACCAGGATCAGCTTCCACAGCATCAAACAGACCACAGCTGTGTGAGCAGCACATAGTCGCCATCGCAACATCCAAGGGAACAGACTCAATCTTTTTGTCCAGTACAAACAATGAAGTGATTGAATCCTCTGACCAGGCCGCAGTGTGTCCTGTGCGATTGAAAAGCCGGGAAATTCTCTCGTCTGGTGAGAACATTTAATAGCATCTAAAGTATTCTTTTACCACATGTGAAATAAAATGGGCACAAAAGATTCTTGGAGGGTTTATCTCCCATAACATATTGTACATGAGGTGCACACGGGGTATTCATAGAGATGTCACATCACGGCAAGTGTTATCATCTGATCTTAGCGTTCTTATCGCTGTCTTCTTACAGCTTAGCGTTGGTTGGTATGGAGCAAGATAATCCTACAGGATTTGCAGCAGGATACTTCAACAGCTCATGCACTTGCAGGCATCTGCTCCATTGTTGCTTAGAGGAAGTGCGACAAGAACTACTTGCAATTTAATTAGATACACTGACCGAGATGCAGTCAAAGATGCTGCCAGATTTGTATTTAGTGTGAGGAATATCAAAATCTAAAAATGCTCTTTGAATTAACTGCTGTCTGACATCAACAGCTGCGTTTGACAGCTAGAAAAGAGGCTTTGGGGAAGAAGAGGGTTCACCTGAATTAAATATCAAAAACTTGACGGTATAAAAGGCATAAAATCCAAAAGAGACACTACTCCAATGAAAAAAATAATTTAAACACTTGCTATTCATCAAAACATAATCTCAACATGTGGTTATATGTTTTTGGTCAATGTGACATGATGATTTTATATAAACAAGCCATTCTATGAGCCTTTGCAATGTGTCCTCAGAGCAGTCTGAGTGCTTTTATACGGTGTTAATTTTTTGTCTTGTACCGTACTGTTGTGAACATTGTTAAAACACTTGTTCAGCTTCCTCTCTTCTTTGCCAGCTTTTTGTTTTCACCTCTATTTTTAACCTCCCCTTTGTTGGATTTTGCTTCTTCTCTCTTCATAAGCGGAGGGTGTGAACGTAAAGAGCAATTTAACGTGTCACGTGTTTGAACTCCCTGAGGCTGATGGATGAGCAGTCCCAAATTAAATCTCTCTTTTCAAAAGACTAAAGATAACATTATATATTATATAGATTAAGGAAAGTGATTCCAAGTTATTTATGTAAAGTATATGCATGTTAAGTGCCATGCATGGATTCATCATGCAGGCACAGTGGACACAGATTAAATTCTTTTGGCTTTATGAAATCCTTGCAGCTCTCTAATCGGTGTCACAACTAAGCTGCTGGTTCAAGAGAAGAGAAGCTTGATGAAGTGAGCACCATACGTTTGCCCTGCTAACTCCTACATCCGCTCAGGCTGCTCACACAGTAATGGGAACAACCATCTCTCTGCAAAGTCAAACTCCAAAAGTACTTTTTGTTTTCTGCAAAAGGGTGAAGAGGTGAGAGGGAGGGTTCACTTTGAAAGGGATTATAAAAAAATCCAAAAGATCTGACTTATGTTGGAAGCTTAAGCTTTGATGCAGATGCTTCTCTGTGTGTCCCAAACTTTTATACTGTAACATCAGAGGAGTCTTTCTGTCTGTATGGTGGTACGATTAAGAATGTTTAAAGGAGTAGCTTGACATTTTTGGAAATACTGTCTTTCACTTTCTTGCTGAGAGTTAGATGACAAGATTGATACAGTTCTCATGGGCCACATCAGGCCGTGTCTTTAACTGCCTGGAAAACATGAGGTCAAGTGCTGGGTGCGACTCTTGTGCCTCCTATGTGCCAATTTTCAGGGTGTGGATGCAGGTTGTGCCTGACGTTGCTAAGCGACCATAAACAGCACCGTATCACAGCCTGTTCACCAGAAATCCTGAGTTCAAAGCTGATCGTCATCCAGGCATTGTTTTTTAAGTGTCTATTTGGCCTAAAATGTCTGTGGAACAGATGAAAAGCTCCGGGTAGCCCTGCAGTAAAATGATCAACTTCTCCTCCATATTAATCATAGACTGATATTTACGGAAGAAACTGAAGAAATCTATTGGCTGTGACTGGTTAATCCTTGCACATGATGTGCCGTGTGCATTGCTGCATTTTAAAAGTCTAACTTTTCTTTTTTTCAGGGTGCAGCCATCGCACCATAAAAAACAGGCACTTGGGAACACTTGTGTGTCGTGTCCGCGCGCCTGCATTAAAAACAATGGATCTGAGGATGCCAAAAAAATGGTGTGCATTCCAATATCCTTTCTACTATACCATATAGTATGCCATAAAAGGATTTAGTGTGTCCCAATACATAGTATATGAAATCTATTTTTGGCAGTATGCCAAAAATACCAGGATGTTCTACTACATTCGGTCCAATTTTGTAAAATACAAGTCAGCATGGCTCTCTGGCTATTCTGACCCACAATCCTCTGCACGGCAGACGATATGTCACATCAACTGAGCCGCAAACAGCCGGCAGCTGATGTCAGAAGTCGCAATAATGGATGACAGCACGTTTAAGTAACTGATGACCAGTCGAATAGTAATAATAGGAATATTAATTGTGAAGTCAACACAATAATCATAAATATCACAGACAACAACAGGACATAACTATAAAAAAAACAATGACAGAGAACTGCAGATGTAATTTCACTGTCACAAATATATGATAGAATCTACACTCAATGCAGTTATAAGTTTAAAGTTAAACCACATACAATGCAAAGTAATTACAGCAGAGCTCTCCGGGTTGATTTCTGTCTCTGGAGAACTCGGTAAGTGGCCTTTGTTTATCTCCAATGTAACAGATAAAAAAGCAAGAGGGCCAAAGTTCAGGGCGTTACCTTATGAGACAATAGTATGTCCTGATTGTGTGATTATTTTCACGGGCAGCTGCAGCACCTACTAAACGTAAAAAGGAAAAGTATGTGATTTGGAACGCACCCACAGTGCATGTACACGCCCTTAGTTCTGCCCAAGAGTCTCTACTGGCTGCCTGATAACCACATGTAACCTCACAAGTTCAGCTAACATACATGCTGCTTCTCATGTAAATCTTAGCAAGAAAGCGAACATGCGTATTTCCCAAAATGTTGAATAATTTTCAAAATAAAGAATTTTGTTTTATTTTAGTTTGGTTTGTATTTATTTGTTTATTTATTTAAGTTATTTGCTACTTTATTGGGATTAAAATCCACTGGCTCTGTTGTGGATCTGGGTAAAATAAATATTTACATTTTTTGTGATCAAGTCTGTTTGAGGGTGTTGTATAGAATATAAAATATTTCATCACTCCTTGTAGTAAAAATGTACATTTCATATTGTATTTTATAATATTTTGTTACATTACAGCAGAGTTTTTGTTGATGTTGATATGCTGCTCCACTGGACTGACATCAAAAGATGATCGTCCAAAGCGATTTAGATGTAAATATTTTATCGTAACATCAACCTGAATTTCTGTTTCCGGCATCACAACTTGTGCAGCTGTAACACTGCCTGTGACCTCATCATGTTATGTAAACATAAAAAGTACATTATCTTATCTAAGTGAATATTTTCATACAGAAATAAGAAGAAAAAGTCATGTATTCAAACTCACCAAAGAGACAAACCATGTTTACCAGCATCCAGAGTTTTTATTGTTGCCATTGCACTTTGTAGACCAAATCTTGTTGACTTTCTTTCGTACACCGTTTATTGTAGATGATTAAATGTATTCAGTGTGATGTCAGATTTGTTTACTTATTCCTGTACATGAATACATTTGACTTACTGATTTTATGGGAGACTATTTGTTGAACCACCCATGTTGCCTTATGAACAACACAAAATGCATTTTTTTGTGAACAGGAAGCTAACGTCTCTGTAAATGATGTATCATTGTGTTACTGATATACATTTGTACATGCACATGTGAAAGGAAAAATATGGATTTGAATTAAAATTATACTCTTATTACTCTCTTATTTCTGCTCTTTGGCTTTACACGTTAAAAGGTCTTATATTTTCAAGCTCCCTTGAAAACAACGGTGATCTGTGTTGACAGAGTACATGATGCAGTATGTCTGTTGAGTTAAACTAGGCAGTCTAGCATTAGCCGCAGATTGCACTAATGGGATCTGTTTATCATTTGCTATGTATCCCTCTATCTCCAAGCACTGTATGAAATAAATGCAGCTGTCTTGTAATGACTCAATCATATAATTATTCTTATGATAGACCACTGCAGCTTCACTGGCACTGTGGCATGTAATTGTCTTACTTGTAAATATAGTTTTCACTGTCTTCAGAGAGTGCCTCCGAGGTTATGCAAAATGAATGCAGATAGAGATTCATACATTTCAGGCTGCTGAAGTGAAGTGGAGCAGAAACTACCGCCTCTGCCCAGAACCCTCAGGACTCAATGAGTTATACATCCCCAAACAATTAGCTCAGACTCTGATGCAGCTTAATAAAGGCTTGTTGTGAGTATTAATGTTATTTATGGTTGACAACAGCATGAAAGGCAGACAGTGGATATGATGTTCTGGGGCGCCAGAGGCTGACAGCAAATCTGCATTTTGGATTGTTTGCCCCAGACTCATTTGCTTGGATACTAAACTGCATTTCACCAGTCATTACCTCAGCTAGAAATTAATGACTTGCACAACAGCTTGAGGTCGTCACTGCAGTCTTAACAATGCTTCATTTATAATGCTATGATGAGGTGTTTCCCAGAACGCTGTGCATCAAGTTGAATACAAAAAAAACAAGTTAGGGTTGATTAAGTGATGTTTCTAGGCACTTTAGGGATTATTGCTTTTTAAGAAGAATGATCTCCTCCAGTTAAACAAATCCTTGGTGGATTTTTTTTGCTACTCAGCCTGTGAAGAAGAGCTGAATCGTCACATGTGACAAAAGCATCTGATACAGGCCTATACGGAGCATTCAGGAAGTATAAGACCCCATTTTGTTATTTTGCAGCCATATGCTAAACTTTAAATTACTTTAACTTACTTTATTATTGGGGTATTGTGTACAGATGAGGGAAAATACAATTTTAATTTAAACAGGATTTTAGGAATTAGAATTTATTAAAGAAAAAAAGAAAAAGAAATATTACCCTGGCACAAGTATTCAGACTTTTCCTCAGTACTTAGTCGAAGCACCTCTGGCAGCGATTCCAGCCTTGTGTCTTCTTGGGTTTGCACACGTGGATTCAGGGATTTTCTGCAGTTCTTCTCCACAGGTCCTCTCAAGCTCAGTCAGGCTGGATGTGGCTATCAGTGGACGGCCATTTTCAAGTCTCTCAAAGACACTCAAAGACATTCACAGAGTTGTCTCTAAGCTACCCCTGCTTTGTCTTGGCTGTGTGCTCGGGGTCATCGTTCTGTTCGAAGGTAAATCTTTAGCCCGGTCTGAGGTTCTGAGTGCTTTGAACCAAGTTTTATTAAGGGTATCTCTGTATTTTGCTCTGCTCAGCTTTCCCTCACCCCTGACCAGTCCCGGCCGCTGAAAAACTCCCCCACAGCATGATGCTTAGAATTGAGGCCGAACAGTTCAATCTCAGTTTCATCAGACCAGAGAATCTTGTTTCTCACAGTCTGAGAGTCCTTTAGGTACTTTTTGCAAGGCCCTTCTCCTCCGATTGCTCAGTTTGGCTGAGCAGCCGGCTCTGGGAAGAGTCCTGGTTGTTTCAAACTTCTTCTAACTCCATTTAAGACTTCGAAGTCCACTGTTCTCGTAGGAAACTTTAATGCAGCAGATTTTTTTCAGCCTTTCCCAGGTCTGTGCCTCAACACAATCCTGTCTCTGAGCTCTGCAGACATCTTTCAACCTCATGGCTAGGATTTTGGTCAGATACGATTTGTCCACTGTGACACACAGAGAACTCTGTGGCTTTATTGTTGTTTAGGGTCCATTCAGCTGAAATTACCACAGGTGGACTCTCATCAAGGTATACAAACACCTGAGCTAACTCTAAAATGTAAGCAAAGGCACATCAACATTTCTACAGTGTTGTATTTCAGATTACATGTGTGTAAGATGACTTTGTCATTGGGAGGTTGAGGGTATGGTGCATGTTGTCAAAACCTAGGGACACAGCTGCCAAGCTTTGTTGTTGAGACCAGCAAGAAAACTATTTCTGTATTTTATATAAGAGGGCATTTCCAGCGGTGGCTGTGGCAACAGATCTTTGTATTTTAAGCCATCTCATGATCTTTTCCTGTTCCTAAACATAATCACACATTAACCACAGCATTGTTGATATGCAAGATTCAAAAAGTTACAACATATGAACAACAATTTCTGTCAGTAAACAGTACATTTTTTCTTGATTTGTTTGTTTTGTTGGCTTAAAAACTGTCAAGCTGAAGCATATTGTTTATGATGTGATGTTACTTCCAGTTAAACTGATACAACTCTACAAAAAATCCCATATCAAATACAGATATATTGACGTTAGTGTCCTCTGAGGTTGCTGCCTGTGCTACAAACTGGGGACATGAAGTGTGAAATGTCATAACCTAGGGAAGGTCTCACAAAAAGCCTTCACTGAATGCATTTTGGAGCTCATCCCAAAGACTGAAATTTAACTTAAGAGAAATGCAAGACAGAAGGGTAAAGTAGCACTTTAATTAGTATCATTTTCTTGAGATTCAAAGCATTTTAAAGTGTCTATGGTGCAGTTCAGGCGTACCACCACAAGTTTACAAATACAATACTGGTAAATTTTCAAGTTGGGTAATGCAAACAGTACCATCTTGATTCATGTAATTTTTCTTTTACAGTATTACAGTGTGAAACATATAAAATGTCGTTTTCCATAGGTTACATCGAAACAGCAAAGAAGCACCAGTTGCCATTAAATCATTCACTGATGGGAAACATTTTTTAAACTGACTATTGAAATTGAATTTGGCCTTAATTTAAATCTATGACGCTAAAGAAGTCTTCGAGAATGCCAGAAGAATAATATAGCTCAAACCATTGGCTAATAAAATGCACAGTGATTGCTAAATAGATGTCTGTCTAATTCATCATGTCAAATAAGAGCATTTTATTTCAGCGTTATATTTGCTGTATAAAGATGGGCCTGTGGGAGTCGAGGTTGAGTACAGTTAAAGTGCACTATAACAAGAACAGCGCTGCTCAAATTAAAGAAATGATTCCATTATGATACAGCCAGTTCGCTGAATTACTCCGGCTGTGCAGTTGAGTCGAAACCATAAACAGGTGCTATCCTGGAGGTCCAGTGGAAAATTGGCTGTGCACAAATAATGGCTAAATATATAGCCTGGCGCTCGGACTGAAGGAGGAGGGCTGGCTGACAAAGATTATGTGGTGTGATGAAGGTCAGCAGAGCAGAGGAGGAGAAGTGTTTGAAAAAGCTATTTGTGGTGAGCGTGAAGGTCATATTAATGTAAAAATTAAAATAATTTGGCTGGGTTTGATTTTAAATTAGTCTATCCCCTTTTAAGCCGGTGGGTTAGTCATTACAACTCGTGCTGTACAGCCAACACAGTTCAAGCCCACAGAGCCCACTTAGTTTTAATCATAAAGTTTAGCCCAAGGATTCCAAGGATACTAAATATGTCTGAATTTTGTGGATATGTGTATATAATGATGCACAAGACATCTAGGTGGGTTTAAATATTTCACTCTAATTATTGTTATTACATTATAATATTGCTGGTGGTGTAAATTACTTTTTTTAATTTAAACCTAAAGGAGGAAAAATGGGGAAACTTGTATTAAGCCTTTAGTAAAACACTTTAAGTTGAAATCAGCATGAACTCACTGATATTTGTTGGTGTTGTTAGTGATTAGTCTTTTTTTTCTTTTGCCTAAGCACTTATTTGAGTAATTTAAGAGTAAAGATTTTACCTTTATTTCAGTATTTCTTTTATCTCAAATATTGTACATGGAGTAAAAACAAAAGGTATAGATATAGATATAGATATAGATATGTTAAAGGTTGCATCTACCTTAGTTAATCCGTGATTCAGTGCACCACCCAGCTGTCATTTAAGTGACCCAAATAAAACACATCCACAATGTTGTGTCACCAACAGGTGTATTCTGGGCGTAGCTAACATTCTAAATGCTAAAATACTCACAGTGGATCATCCAGCTGTGACTTCTGCATTCACCCAGGAACTTTTACCTTCAGCGAGGTGTGTCAGGCCCTTCTGCTGTTTGTGACTGGTGATCTCTGTCACTTTTTGACTGCTGAGCTTTATTCACTCAAATGTTTGAACACACTGAGCAGCTCAGTGTAATAGAGAGGCAGAGGGGACTGGTTGGTTATACACACACACACATATATATATATATCTCCATCCATCCAGCTGCTCTTCCAGGGCTGGATTGTGGGAGCAGCAGGCCAAGCAAAGCATCCCAGACATCCCTCTCCCCAGGAATGCTTTCCAGCTCCTCCTGGGGGACCCCAAGGCGTCCCCAGACCAGATGAGATATGTAATCCCTCCAGTAATTCCGGGTCTGCTTCGCAGCCTCCTACCAATGGGACATGCCTGGAACACCTCTAATGGGAGGCGCCCAGGAGGCATCCTGATCAGATGCCCGAACCACCTCAACTGACCCCTGCGAAGGGGCAGCAGCTCTACTCCAAGCTCCCTCTGGATGTCCTAGCTCCTTACCCTATCTCTAAGGCTGAGCCCAGCCACCCCATGGAGGAAACTCATTTTGGCTGCTTTATCCGTGATCTCATTCTTTCAGTCACTACCCAGAGCTCATGACCATAGGTGAGGGTTGGGATGTAGATGGACCAGTAAATCGAAAGCTTCGCCTTCCTGCTCAGCTCCCTCTTCACTTTTCTCTCTTGTATATATGTATAAATACACGTAGTTTGGGTGAGGAGCAAAGACTCCTTAAGTTGATGCATCTGCATAATCAGTCTCACACATGGACAAGTAGCGTGCCTGCACATGAAAAATGTATGTGTTTGGGAAGTACTGAGCATATGACTTTATAAATAAGACTTGGATTATACTGCACTAACACTGAGCCAACACACTGCTGTTGGCCCCTTTTTATTTCAATGCATCAAGAGTTTTCTTTTCAGGTAAGTAACTGATATACAAATGATTTTGTGGGTGAAGTACTCCTTCAATTAATTTCCTTTCGTAGCCTAAATATGCTTTTGTTTAATACGTCTGTCGTATAACACCATCATCTTGTTTTGTTTTGGGGGTTTTTGCCCCCTTTTCTCTTTTAAAAATGTAAGGACACAACACTCACTCAGAGTACATTTTAACTGACCTCCTGTTTTACTTTTATTTGAGTACATTTTTGCCAAAGTAATCTAACTTGTAGTTGACATAAAGTTCTTAAAAATGACACTATTTTGACCTGATCTTAGTAGTACCTCCAACACTACTACCAGACTAGCCTATGACAAAAATACTATATTCATGATGCAAATCATCAATGAACCACCAATCTACTGTGAACTCTACCAAAGTTCAAGCAGCCGGAAACAGTACAACATTAAGCATATTCAAATCTGTGAGAAGGTTGTGTTATTTCACTTGAATTGTAAATGTGGGCATGAAAGAAGGAGAGACAGAAAGAGGGGTTATTCATCAACCAGGAGTAAGTAAATGTGTATTTTGCATTTTTTGAGGGAAAAAGCATCCAGCGGTGTCGGTAATGAGGCTGATTATGAATCTTTAGTTGAAGTGTTGAAAGATGTAGATTCATCAGCAATGTGAAAGTAAATGTGTCATTGAATGGATCAAATGAAAATTTGAATTTAAATGACATTTGATTTTGTGGCACCAGTGGGATAGATGGGTTGTGACAGGTGAACTTTAGAGGTTTATTATGCTCTCATTTGTATGATGAAAACAGGACCGGGGCTTTAATGAAGGAGTGAAAACCACAATCAAGCTTTCAGGATCCTTTATTCATTCAGCAAAGGAATGACATGTTGTTTTTTCCTTCACAGTCTGTGTTCAATCGCTATTTTTAGAATGAAGAAATTATTTGAGCAACAGTTCCCCCTGCTGGCTAAAGAAGGGACTCACCACTGTGTGTCTGTCTGTGCGCTGGTTTTTGAACTTGAACTTGGATTTTGGGCTGCCTTCATTAAAAAGCAAACAAACAAGAAAAAACCTGTAGGTGGAATGTGTGGGATTTTTATGTACTTATTAACTAATTTAAAATGCTGAGACACTGGTTTTGTACTAATGTTTTGTCTCAGACCTACCTATGAAAAATGACATAGAACAATGGAATGTTAAATTAAATAACTAAAAATTAAATTAAATTAAATTAAATTAAATTAAATTAAACTAAATTGAGTTAAATTAAATTAAACTCTTCTGTTTACTGTAGGTAACACAGTTTATTAAGTTCACCTGGCCAGAATTACAAGGTTATATTTATGGTTATTTATGGTTTATGGTTTTATTTTGAAATTATAATTGCATGCTTTTATGTAATTTTATACTTTTTAAAACCACAGATCACTTGTTTATCTTTCCAGATCAAAATAGAGAAAAAAATAATAATCTATGTGAGACAGCCTCCTTTCATTTTCTTCTTTAATTTACCCTGTGCCCTTTGTCTTTTAATTTGCCTTTTTACTAGTGGAAAAGTAAACTAAGTGTTCATCTGTTGTACACCTGGTCGTATTCACAAAGTTTCCTAGTACAAGCAGCTGCTCCTAGTGAAGAAATTCTAGGAAAATTCTTAGAATCGTGACATTTTCTTAGAAATTCCCCTTAAAGTTAAGACTAGGTCCTTGTAAAAAAAAAAACAGTGTCTGAGACTTTAAAAGAGCTCCTAAGGTAAAAAAAAAAAAAAACTGTTAGAAGTAGAGAGGAGGACTTTTAACTTTTAAGTGACTTAAGAGTTTCTTAAACAGAAGAGAAACATAAAGAGGTCAGAGAATTATCCTCCAAACACTGGATGACAGTGAGTTAATGAAATGCTACAAATGAGATCATGCAGGGATAATATTTATGGTTGTTCTCATTTGGGATCGCACATACAGTACAGGCCAAAAGTTTGGACACACCTTCTCATTCAATGCGTTTTCTTTATTTCCATGAATATTTACATTGTAGATTCTCACTGAAGGCATCAAAACTATGAATGAACACATGTGGAGTTATGTACTTAACAAAAAAAGGTGAAATAACTGAAAACATGTTTTATATTCTAGTTTCTTCAAAATAGCCACCCTTTGCTCTGATTACTGCTTTGCACACTCTTGGCATTCTCTCCATGAGCTTCAAGAGGTAGTCACCTGAAATGGTTTTTACTTCACAGGTGTGCCTTATCAGGGTTAATTAGTGGAATTTCTTGCTTTATCAATGGGGTTGGGACCATCAGCTGTGTTGTGCAGAAGTCAGGTTAACACACAGCCGACAGCCCTATTGGACAACTGTTAAAATTCATATTATGGCAAGAACCAATCAGCTAACTAAAGAAAAACGTGTGGCCATCATTACTTTAAGAAATGAAGCTCAGTCAGTCCGGAAAATTGCAAAAACTTTAAATGTGTCCCCAAGTGGAGTCGCAAAAACCATCAAGCGCTACAACGAAACTGGCACACATGAGGACCGACCCAGGAAAGGAAGACCAAGAGTCACCTCTGCTTCTGAGGATAAGTTCATCCGAGTCACCAGCCTCAGAAATGGCAAGTTAACAGCAGCTCAGATCAGAGACCAGATGAATGCCACACAGAGTTCTAGCAGCAGACCCATCTCTAGAACAACTGTTAAGAGGAGACCGCGCAAATCAGGCCTTCATGGTCAAATAGCTGCTAGGAAACCACTGCTAAGGAGAGGCAACAAGCAGAAGAGATTTGTTTGGGCCAAGAAACACAAGGAATGGACATTAGACCAGTGGAAATCTGTGCTTTGGTCTGATGAGCATGCCTGGTTCCCACTGTGAAGCATGGAGGAGGAGGTGTCATGGTGTGGGGGTGTTTTGCTGGTGACACTGTTGGGGATTTATTCAAAATTGAAGGCACACTGAACCAGCATGGCTACCACAGCATCCTGCAGCGACATGCCATCCCATCCGGTTTGCGTTTAGTTGGACGATCATTTATTTTTCAACAGGACAATGACCCCAAACACACCTCCAGGCTGTGTAAGGGCTATTTGACCAAGAAGGAGAGTGATGGAGTGCTGCGGCAGATGACCTGGCCTCCACAGTCACCGGACCTGAACCCAATCGAGATGGTTTGGGGTGAGCTGGACCGCAGAGTGAAGGCAAAGGGGCCAACAAGTGCTAAACACCTCTGGGAACTCCTTCAAGACTGTTGGAAAACCATTTCAGGTGACTACCTCTTGAAACTCATAGAGAGAATGCCAAGAGTGTGCAAAGCAGTAATCAGAGCAAATGGTGGCTATTTTGAAGAAACTAGAATATAAAACATGTTTTCAGTTATTTCACCTTTTTTTGTTAAGTACATAACTCCACATGTGTTCATTCATAGTTTTGATGCCTTCAGTGAGAATCTACAATGTAAATAGTCATGAAAATAAAGAAAACGCATTGAATGAGGAGGTGTGTCCAAACTTTTGGCCTGTACTGTATTTCCTAACCGACACAATTAGGCTATAACGCCAGAAATAAAATGATCACAGTAGTAAGATATTTGGAAAACTGGGAAAATGCAACAGTGCAGCAGTGATGACTCGGGTCTGTCTCAACCTTCCATCAGCAGAGTGATCACTCTAACAATGACTCTTTCACAGTCAGCATCTCATTTCAATTCCACCGGGTGTCCACACCTTGCAGGCTCACAAAAGGGTGTGTCTGTGACAACCAGTCACATCTGTTAAAAGAATGCATCAAACCTGTGATTGTGGTTGACCAACAGGGTCAACCACACCTCCTCACTCAGGTAAAACTTTCTGTCCCTTCCTTGCTCAGAGTTGCTCTGAGAACCTTCCTAAATCACTCCTAAACTAGGACTCCCTACTAAAAATTTTAAGCCTAAGTTAGGAGCTCTCTGGGAGGATTCTTTGTGATTACGGCCCCCGGTGGAAAGAAACAGAATGACCTCTGATGGTGCAAGGAAGAATAAAAGTTCAAGTAAACTGTATAAAACAATCTACACTAAAAACAATACTGTAATACAAAGAATAAATAATAAATAAAGGCCAAAATATGACAACAATGACAACAATACTGACCAGAACTCGAGTGAGACTTACTTAGTGTGTATAATTATCTCTTAAATAATGTGTGGAGCAGGTTTGAATTGTGGGTTTGAAAAAGAGAACAGCATCAAAATGAATTTATTTATTCACCATGATCCACAACATGAACAGGGGTAAGGTGCAATGTGTGCACGGCATCAACACAGTTGGTCTCAGAAAAACAGGATGAAACACTGATGAGTTGGAGATCCATCCGAGATGCATGGAGATGAGAAATATACAAGATGGGATTTACAGAAACGGAAAGATCTTCTGCGGTCAAGAATTCAGTGTCTTGGTTTCCCACTTAAGGAGAGATGAACTCATTACTGATTTCATAATGCAGAGTGATGTAGCGCCAGACTCACAATAAGGTTGAAATACCCTTTTTAAGAAGCCATAAGGTATTTTACAAAAGCTTCATAATTTATGCACCCATTAGCATCCTCCTGGTTTTGCATCAGTTGCTCCACTTCGTCTTCCCTCATCTTCTCACCTGTGGTCCATAAGGAGGAAACCAGCAGGAGTGTCAGCTCAATACATTTCCTTATAATGACAGCTTTGTAAAATCTGTCTGTGGTAAGAGGCTTTAACTCACCCAGTGTTGCCAGAACGTGCCTGAGCTCAGCTCCCATGACTGTGCCATTCCCCTCCTTGTCAAATACCCTCAGACCCTCCACAAAGTCTTCATATGTTCCACGGTCCTTGGCCTTGCAAATGTGTTGGTGCATGGGCAGAAACTGGTCAAAGTCGAGCATCTTGGTCTGCATGTCTGTGGGAGGAAAAAAGTGGCTTTAACACAGAAGAGGAAAACTGGACAGGCTTCAGTCACGACCGGTGTTGAACTTTATTTGAACCTTTCTCTGTATTCAACAGATGCTACTTGAACCTCATTCAACACAGAGCACACCAATCTGACTGCGCACATACAGGCGAATCGCTCAGCATTCTGTTACGGTGCATACAACCCACCTTCAGGCTTGGGCTTTCCAAGGACATACATTATCTCTGTGTTGGTAGGATTCTGGCCCAAAGCCCTGATCAGATCACCACACTGGGCGTAAGTGATTTTCATCTCGTTGCCTGGTGTCCTGTCGAACAGCTGGAAAGAATCTTTGAAATCTGTGAACAAAAAGAAAAACAGGTTATTCCCTCTCATTCCTATTCAGTTCATTACGACCCAAGAGTGCATGCAGAGTCTTTGAGGAAGGGCCTTAAAGGTGTTTCAAAGAAATAATGGCATCCCTCGGATGAAAGGGTCCTCTGCCAAAGAGGAAGTCAGAGAGAGTCAAACCTGGAGGTGTTCCCTTTACCTTGACTGACATGTGCCTTCATCTTCCTTTCAAACGGATCTACTTCGATGGAAATGTGTACTTTAAAATAATATGCCTGACCTGCTGTGTCCTCAGCTGTTGCTGAATATTTCTCACACACTACAAGAGAGCATGATCATACAAATCACTCAATCCCTCTATAAATAGCGAGCAGTCCATGCAACACAGATGACAACTGAAACAACAATCTTACCCTCAATTTGCTCGGGGGTAAATTCCAGCTGGAAAGACACAAAGCAGATAAGGCGGTTAGATGCTGTTGATCATTAAAGAATTCACATGAGAAATACGTGGGATTTACAGCAAAGGAAATGAATTTTAAAAACAGAGAACAAACCATTAGACGTGAGCCTCCTCCTTTGTCACGTCAATCCAACAGATAGAGTTACAGTCCATTGTTGATCAGTGACCTTGGGTCGAACACCCCTTCCCCTGTCTGCTACTGTCAGCTTCATTTGAGTTTATTTTTAGATGCAATATGTAGCAAGGAACGTTTGATACTGTATACACCACCAGCTGTAAAATAAAGTCTCAACAAGGGGAAGAACTCACAAACCACTCATTATGTCCTGCACAGTACTGAGGCACTAAATGTGAACATGTGCTGCTAATTCATCGACCACATGTCATTTAAAAAGTGAAGATGGTTCAAAACTACTGTATCTGTATGCCAGATAAGTTATAAGTCTAAATATAAATCATTGCTCTGAATAGCCATGACAAATGATGACCATTTATGTTGTATATTTTGGCCTCGCATCAGATAGTGCCCTCAGTTTCTGTTTCATGTCTGGATATCTAGAAACCCCAGCCCCTCCATGAAGCTTAGTAAAAATATTATCCAAACACTTATAAGCATGTTTAAAGATGGATGGCGATGGATGCAATTATCTATATTTTTCTTTCTCCCGGTTTTTCCACCCCTTTTGCCCTCAGAGGAATGGCGCGGGTGGTCCGCTGTTCACAGACATAATGAAAATCATATTTTGTGGCTTTAACCGCGCTCCATTGTAACATGGCAGCTTGCTAAACCAGGAAAACATTTATCCATTGAGAAGGGGCCAAGTCAGCAGAGGATCTTTCCATGATGTCTGGTATCAGCTAGTTTGCCTCTGAACCTCCCCCTGACATGGAGTTACAGCTCCTCTGTAACTGTATAACACAATTTATTATGCATGTTTGAAGTTTAATAAAGAGCTAAAACAGCTATAAATATTATACAAATTGCCAGCATAACCATAATCCATTCAAACAGCTGTACAGTTTTGCTTGCACTGCCAAGTTTAGATCACATGGGGTCTCTGATGTTCTTTAAACACAAGCTTGGCTGGTAATCATTGAACAGTTCCTGTGAAATCTCCTTTTTCATGAAACTACAGCAAGAAAAATACAAATGCTACTAAGATAAAAATAAAAACAGCTTCATATTTAAAGTTTAAAGCAGACGTATGTTTTTCCTGCATTGCCTAATATTGCTGTTTTTCTTTTGTTTTACCGTCACTGTTGAAGGGTCAAAGTCCGGGGTCTTAGGGCGCTCAGGCTCTGGGGGTCTGGGGGGTGCTGCTGCAGGCTTCGGCTCTTCCTTCTTCTTTGGGGCCATCGCAAGACGCTCTCAAGAGGCAAAGTGGAGGAGCGGAACAGCAGAGGGATCCAGCACACTGCGGTTAGAGGTGACCCATTAGAGGTTAGGCCCCTTTATCCACTGGCCACAGGTGTCATGTCCTCCACCCCCCTACAGTGCCCAACCACACTGCCCACAATGGGGGAGGTCTATAAAAGGATATGCCATTGTGCTTCTATTTAAGACAAAGGCTGTTGTAGTGGGTGTACATCATCAGGATGTGGATGATAGTAGCTGAAATCCCAAGCCTGGGACCTTCGGTTAATCAGGCTATTTCCAACAGCACGACCTTTGTGTGACATCCCTCATCTTGGACCACTGACCGTGTTCAGTGAAGTGCTGTGATTATTAGTGAGGAGGTGATGAAGAAAATGAAGAAAATCACGATTGCCGTACAAGATGGGTTGAAATTGTTTAAATTACTATGCCACAATGCTGTCTGATGGGAAGTCGGAAATGCACCCAGCAATTATCAGTGGTTGTTATACAAAATTGCAACCAATGACGCAGCAGTATTCACTGTGCACATGCTTGGCCAGGACGTGGATGATAGTAGCTGAAATCCCAAGCCTGGGACCTTCGGTTAATCAGGCTATTTCCAACAGCACGACCTTTGTGTGACATCCCTCATCTTGGACCACTGACCGTGTTCAGTGAAGTGCTGTGATTATTAGTGAGGAGGTGATGAAGAAAATGAAGAAAATCACGATTGCCGTACAAGATGGGTTGAAATTGTTTAAATTACTATGCCACAATGCTGTCTGATGGGAAGTCGGAAATGCACCCAGCAATTATCAGTGGTTGTTATACAAAATTGCAACCAATGACGCAGCAGTATTCACTGTGCACATGCTTGGCCAGGACACGTGTCTGTGATGACCATTTATCTGGTCTGATCAGAGGGATTTGCACAGCATTAAACTAAAATATCCGCCCCAGAAATGGTTTTACAGAACGCTGTTTCTCTGATCTCGGACTTTCAAGTCTAGTTTTATGTGAATAAACCTCTCTGAAAGCAAAGTGTCAGCAACACAGAAGTTAAGAAAGTAATCCAGGATGACACTAAGTGCCACTTTGTGAAGCTGCCATTCACACTTGAATGGAGGTGGACTTTGTAGACAGAGTGGCAGCCAGGTTGGTGTCTCTGGTGTTCGCGTAGTTATGAAACAAAGATTGTAACCAACACAAGCAAACATTTGGTTGATGTGCAAACCAATTAGAGCGGATCAGCCTCCAAAGGCCATGCTTTACATTCATATGAGAATCACAGTTGCTTCAGTATTTTTAGATTTCATAAGTATTGATTAAGATGCTAATTTAAAGGCTCTCTTGCAGTCAACAATTGCATGTGGGACTCATTTGGTGAGTAAATGGGATTAAAAATGGGCCCTATATGGAACTGTCCATGAGTTCCATACTGGCCTCGTGCCAGCTGCCCAAATGGTTGGGTTTACCCCACATGGTTATGCTATGGCTACCTGGGTGCCAAGTGTGTATGGGCCCAAAATGAGCATCTTAGCTTGGCCCACTTGAGTAAAACCACCCATGTGGGCAATTGGCATGGCGCCATAATGGAACCCATGGACAATCCCATATAGGGCCCATCTTTCAGCTCATTTACTAACCACATGGGCCCCACATACAAATGTTGGCTGGGTCTAAATAAGTCTTTCTCTCCAATAACATTTGTTACACTGTGTTTGCACTGTAACCTGTGTATCCACTTGTAAAACTATGAGCACACTATAAAGCACATATTTTACCTGACATGCCTCCAGCCTATCAAATGGTTCCTCTGGTTACAGGACAAGTATGTAGGTGATTCTGTGTTTGCATCTGTAGTGCCTTGTAAGTATTTCACTGCATTTCTTAATAGCATAGCTTTTCCCATGTTGCTGGTGTGTATTTAAGCATGTTGTCTGTATTTTTCCATTAAAGGTCCAGTGTGTAGGATTTAGGAGGATATATTGGCAGAAATGGAAATGAAAATAAGAACAGTGTTTTTCTCACCTTAGTATGAGCTCTTTATATCTACATGGGGAGTGAGTCCTCATTTATGGAGACTGCCATGTTCAGTGCCATGTTGCTACAGTAGGTAAAAACAGACAAATCAAACACAGGCTCTATGTAAGGGCATTCATGATTCATGATTTGTGATGTGAAACTGCTTTACTTAGTGTTTTTACCAGTTTAAATCACCGGATCTGTTAGTTTTGGAGAGGGGGGGGGGGGGGGGGTCATCTGTGGCTAATTCAGCACCTGGTAAAACTTCCTAAACACTAAACAATGAAGGACCTTGAGCCTAGAGAAGTTTCAGCTGAATGCAATCTGCAATCCTCACCACTAGATGTCCTCAAATCCACATTAATCGTACACCCTTTAAGCATTACTCTAATTAAAGGCTCACAATTTTACTTATTTTTTTTTTTCTAATTTTTTAATTTGGAGGGTGAGTGGTGTCGTACAGAATGAATTGGAGGGATGTTTTGATTTGCAGACAGGAGCTGCAAGTGGTTCTGATTGTGCGACCCACCCATTAATACATGAAAGTGAAAGCTAAAATCAAAGACAAAACAGTTTCTTTTGCGATTTCAAAGGCTTCATTAGCTGAACAGTTTCTGTCTTGGAAAAATAAAGTGATAGAAATCCATTCATGCCTTGTTTTTTTCTTTTAAATGAATGATTTTTTTTAAATGATAGTCTTGTGAAAATGTGCCAAATGAATGCTTTTTGTTCCCTCTGCAGATGAATCATCTTTGCGCCTACTTCATTACATCCCTTTGTCTTCCCACTGCAAAGACGTTACTCTACCGCTGCTCTGGGATTGTATATCGGTCACGGGCTCCCATCCATCTCATGTGACAAAAGTGGCAACCAATCAGGCAGAGAGTGGCAAATGGTCCCAATCCACTGTCAGGAACATCATTTGGTAGGCTTACAGTGCTGCACCACATACATTTCTCTTACATCTGTCCATCTCTTTCGGGGGAAATGAATGAGTTTTTGAAATTTCCTGTTCATAATGAAAAGCACAGACTTTTGAGCCAATGTGAATTTTGAATGAGCTGTGAGATCGTCTTTGCTCTGCAACCACACGTTGGGAAAACCAACAATATTGTGGGAGCATGAACAGAATAATTTCACTGTGGTGATGATAATCCAGTTGTCATGCATGATTTAAACAAAATCTGCCCATGTCAATCAAACGCAAATCGTTATGAGCTAACTGGAGGATTACATTAAAATTTATGGGGATGATGTCAGAGACAGTGTGGGCTTTAGACCAAGATGGTAGCCCATGTTAGCATGACCTGTCAGTAACACTTTGTGCATGGATTGTTCAATAATTGTTGCAGACAGAGAGACTTTTTGAAATGTAGTTGCAGGTTGATATTAATGCATGAGAACACACTATCTAAGATCTTACAGATATAATTAAGAAATCACAGAAAAATCATCAGGCTGCCTCTTTTGCTCCTGCTCACTGTGGCCCAGTCCGCCATGGAAGAGATGGGACATCAGAGCGTAAAATAATCACCAGATTAGTGCGTGCTGGATAAGTCACGGCTGCAGTTTGTTCCTCATTATTTTTCAAACAGCACATGACTGAAGTGGTCAGTGTCTGGCTGGAGCTAACAGACGGAAACTGTGTATGTCAGTCCGATTATAAACGGATCCAGCCCTACATAGCTCAGCGCCAGCCCCCCCTCCTTCAGATCTCTGTCATTGCCATTGACAGGCTGCGGCAACAATTCACGACATGCCCAACCGCATAGAGTCAAGCTCTTAAAACATTCAAGACCTGTGCAATTTGCTATTTTGGAGTTAGTCTGTTAATCTGGCCGGCATCTGGAGAGGCTCCAATCAGTGCACAATGCCAATTGTTACTAGGACCCATCATATGACCTTCAGTGCAGCTGTAGCCTTTGTTGTATGGTGTTGTGACACCCTGGATAAAAGCAGGGCTGTTATATAGGTACCTTGAAAAAGTGGCAATTTATATGTGTCAGTAAAAAAAGACACAAAAATCACAAGCTGAAATCATTAATCAAGTGTCCAAAGTGTCCCTGCCATGTTTGATTCTGAGGCAATATATCTCACCCTGCTGTATGTGCTGTAACGGTGCCCAAGTGTGAAATCCAGTTAGGGAAAATACAAAGAACTCTATTTTCAGCAGGAGAAGGTGGGTGATGAAAAGGAGAAACACTCTTAAATCGTGCAGAAGTCCCCCCCCCGACAGGAAAAGGTTACGGCAACAATTTTAAATCATTCAGCCAAAAGTTCTGATGTATTTTAATGATGAGTGACAACTACAGGTTTTTGCTTTTTGCATGTTTGTACGATTAAGTGATCATGAATTGGAGGTACTCTACTACATGTTCTATCTCACACAGGCTCTGCTCTCCTGGACTCTATGGGTAATACTCCACCAATCACGAGCATGCATTCGCCCACTGAAATGTGCATAATTGTAGATGGTAAATGGACTGCAACTGTACAGCATTTTTCTGGTCTTCCAACCACTCAAAGTGCTTTTAACACTACATGTCACATCCATCCATTCACATACACCATACATGGCACAGGTTCTGATGGAACAGCCATCGAGAGCAATTTGGGGTTCAGTATCTTGCCCAAATATACTTTGACACATGGGCCGGAGGAGCTGGATGGATCGAACCTTTGCTTCTCCGATTGGTGGACTGCCCACTCTATCTCTGAGCATGCGGAGCATATAAAGAGGTGTCTGATGCTGTCAGCTTATCCTGTTTCTCTTCAGTGCCCACTGATCAGCTCGGGCTTCTTTTAAGGGTCTGTGCTCGCTGGAACGACACAGAACAGAAAATGATTGGGTGTATGTCAGTGTTGCACCTCACTCCCCTCTGGTCATGATAACGCCTACATGCTCCCGAGTTCCTTGATGACCTGGGAAATGTGGTGTGCAGGGAGTCTATTGCTTGTCTTTCGACCCCTGCAAGGTTAGGCCATGGCTTCACCCAGTTTGGTGGCATACCATCTGGGTTGTCCGGGGCCCCCTACTTCTCCACTGCAGTGGCCTAAGTTGTAAAGAATTAGGCGTACTGTGGCTGATTGTTGTGGCTGGGTCACTTCATCAGGCTCTACCCACTGTATCCATAGAGTCCAGTAGAGGGCAAAGCCTATGTGAGATAGAACGAAGGTTACAGTATGGTATCCCTGGTTCTATTAGCGCAGGTGGTGCCCTCTACTTAGGGACTCTGTCATTTTAATGCCACTGAATGCAGGATAAGCTGACGGCATCTGGTGTCTCCTTATATACAGTGGGCTCTACACATATTTAACAAGACATGTCCTGATTGGCTGGCTACATTAATGCAAATTTCAGTGCTCGTGATTGGAAGAGTATATAGCGAGTATAGCAAAAGACTCCATCTGTGCAATTAGAGCTAGAGTTACAATATAGTGACCTTAATTTTGCCACAGCGCATGAATAACATTGCTTTTTTCCAAATGTTATTTAGATTAAGAAACACTCCTACGTAGCTTTAGTTTGGATCACTGTCACACTATGTGAGTATATATTTATACATGCAAACATAATTAAAATTAGCATTAATTTGTTGAATACTGATTATCTTGAAATGCTTTTTGGAAGCAGAAAGTGTCCCATTACACATATAAACCACAGAAAACTGTCACATTTGTATACATGACTAAAAAGTTTGAGTTAAGAATATAAGACCCAGCCTTTTGTGCGATTCTTAATCGATCACTATTAAAATCAATTTGTTTCCTGTCATTTACAACAAATTCTGACCCAAAGAAAGCATCAGAAAACATGAGTATCTTAGGAGAAGTTGTTGTCTAATGTTTGTATTAAAAGACATGTCAATCAATGCAGAGGTGGCGGCTGGTACCAATCTCGGGGCAACTTTTTTATTTACGTTTTGTTTGCTTAAAACTGCAGCATTAAGTGTATGCAGTGCTCTGTAACTGCATTAACTGACAGAAACTCCCCCATGGCTCTGTGCCACTGTGATCATTTACCAGCACTCAGGATATAGTGTGGCCAAGCCAATGCTAAAACTAATAAGGTGGTTAATACACCAGCTGGATTCCTGGTAGATGTGACGTGTTCATTATCAACTCCACAAGGCAGTCAGTGAAGTGCGTGAGCGTGTAATTAAACTGTCCCCTGTCCAGCTAGGACCCAATGTGGTATCCAGTTTAGTGTGCAGTGCCAGCCTGTACAGGCTTCACTCCAACATAGACTCTGTTGCCATGTTGTTTGGCAGAAATTCTTATTTAGTAAAGATAATATAAACACTGTATTTTGGGGGGACTCACAGCTGGGTTTCCATTAAAACATTTTTTCATATCAAACATTTTAGCTTTAATAAACAACATCTATGCTGTTCTTGTTCGTGTGTGTGTGTGTGTGTGTGTGTGTGTGTGTGTGTGTGTGTGTGTGTGTGTGTGTGTGTGTGTGTGTGTGTGTGTGACAGAAACACCTCTATCATCAGCATGTATCCTCAGTGTTTGCAAGTGCACTGTTCATGCATTACACTCTGAAAGGTATGGGCAGGATGTCATGCAGGCTTAAGTTATAGGTTGTCAACATCTGTGGTGTCAAGTACCAACAACTGAGCCAGCAGCTGAACCACAGTGCCCTCCTTTGGTCACAGGGTTACTAACTATAACTAAGAAGTAAACCCTCTTCGAATCCTTAAATGTATAGATTTTTGTTTTCTTTATGTAATTTTTTTCAGATATTTTTCCTTATAGATGTTTTTACCTCAATTAACATGATTTTATACTCTGAGAACCTCATGCATATAAATCAACCTGTTACATTAATCATCCCATATTTATTCTAGCACTTTGGTCTTCAACAGGAGTCTGGGACTTCTAGGAGCTTCTCAGACTTCCTGCAAATTATTGTTTGATCATTTTTCCTCTTAAAAATTACAAGATGTCTGAAAACACACATGAACCTGAATCTAGAACATTTTGCCCTTTGCAACAACTCATCTTTGTGAGACTGGAGTTTAAATTCTCACCTACTTAAAGCAAATACAGGTCCAGACTGCAGCCTGTAGCTGATATGTCCTTTTGCTTGACAACCTCCATCTGCCTGGTTTAATTAAAAAAAAAAAAAGCAGCAATGTATCCATAGATCATAAAATCAAACAATTCTGTAATATGCAATAAAAGTTAATGAAATGACTGGACAAAAATCATACAAAAAATTAGGTATAAAGTCATCATCAGTGCAGGTCACCATTTATGTGTCTCCATTAAATCAGACTGAGTATACCAGCTTGAAAAGGTGTTTTTAGACGGGATTTGAAAGTGGACAGGGAGTCAATATTGCAAATATGATGGGCGAGAGAGTTCCAGAGGCAGAACGGCTGAAGGCTCTAGAACCCATAGTAGTCAAGCGAGCAGATGGTGATGTGAGCTTGATTGCAGAGGAGGCTCTAAGTAGAGGGTCTCTGCTCCGTCACTCTGTCAGCTTAGGGGTCCTTGGCCTGAAAAGTGTTGATGACCACTGTTCTAGCACCCTTTGCACTATGCGCCATTGCATTACTGAATTACTGCGTACAATCCCAGTTCTTTTTTTACCTTGTTAAATCTTGTTGGCCTTATTTTAACTCTATGTCTATTTCTATATAAGTCAGGCATGTTTTAAGTGTGGTCCAAGGGCCAATCGTGGCCTATGGACTGATGTTTTTGTCCTTCAAAATATACTAAATGTGGCACGTCACACCATATTGGTTTATCCTTTTTTTGTGCACCTCATGATGGCAGGACTACCATAGAGTTTGTAGTAGGAACTACACAAGCAGAACTAATATGTTTTTATAAACAGACTGTAAACAAGCAACCCAATGGTTACCTAACAGCAGACATTTCCTGATAGGTACAAGACATAGGCCAAAGTAAAGATGCTTAAAGTCAACAGCATGGGCTCTCAGGAGAGATGGGAAGTTGTTTATTTATATGTGATTTTTTTTTTTTTTTTTTTAATAACCCACATGATGCAAGCAGCAGCTGGCCCACAGGTATCAAATTGTCTAAAATGGCCCCCATTCAAAAACGTTTGGGCATCCGTGGTGTGAGTACAATGCATTGAGAGTAATAAAAAACTGGGGTCAGATTCTTTGTATGTGTACACACTGACTCGGCCATCATAGCTGACTCTTACTCTGAGAAACTACAGGGTCACTTTGGACATTTGATGCTGAGCCCAGCTGAGCAGCATCACTGAATCATTCTGACATCCCCAAGATAACCTTGTGTAAAAGCATCCTCACAATAATTCATTGGATTAAAACCCCATTATCCCCGTCCTTCACTGCGTTATCATCTATCTACACTATCCCCTACTCTCTTGCTGTCATGAGTCCATAAGAAAAAAAAACAAGATTTATCAAGGTATATCACATGCATTGATTCATACTCTGAATTTGACTGAGTGAAGCAGTGGGCAGCCTCTCTCCAACACACATCAGAACGCCCTTGCTGCAAGGCAACAACGCTAACTGCCAAGTGACTGTGACAAGCACTCGTTTATCTAAAACTGCATTCAGTGTTGCGATCTGTGCACAGTGTGGAGACTGCATTAAACCAGCCTCTTATCACAACTGTTGTTCACTGCTTCAACCCCACTGCTGCTGTTTGTTATTGAACAGTTAAATGACCTCTGACCACATCATCCATTATTTGTTTACCAGCCTTTACTGATGTCACGTGTTCCCCTTGGGTATTATAAATTGCACTGGGCCATGAAATGTATCCTAATGATTGCGGTGGTGATGCATGCTAATGACAACAGACGTCTCCTAAAACGTGAAAAGTCTATGTTCAATATGTTAATGGTTAAGACTGCAGATAGTGTCTAACTGTGATATTTCTGTTCACGTAAGTATCCATTTTTACATCAGTTACTTCAGGATTAGTATTTTTTTAATGAATTTTTGGTTTACTTTGATAACCATGGCCGGTATTATTGTTTCAGTTTTGTTTTTCTCTTTCACTGTACATGACTTGATTAACAAATACCTGAAGAACCTGGATCAGCTGGACGAAAACAACTTTTAATTGCTGTATTCACATACCAAGATCAAAGCACACAACCTCTGTTCTCATTTACCTGCACCACTTCATTCAATGTTCCCGCGGGTCCTTGAAATCCTTGAACCTTTGTGAATTTGAGAGAAAAAACAAAGCATTGAAGATTAATTGAATTTGGTCATTAAAAATGCTTTAAGTTATATATTATGTGCAGGTATAGACAATGTCGTTCTTCTTATATTGTCTTGCGTCTCTGTAACGCAACACAACTGAGCCTTTCTTTTTTTAATTGTTGCCTGTGACCTAATGTAAAACCTGCTAATCCAAACAAAAATTTGAACACGAACATTTTTTTTTGACATTTTTATGCAGACAAAAGACTTATGTCTCTCATATTTTAGTCACAAATGCATTAAAATGCATGTTGTTGAGCATTTTTCCCTTTCTGAGATAATCCACCCACCTGACAGGTGTGGCATATCAAGATGCTGGTTAAACGGCATCATCACTACACAGGTGTGCTTTGGATTGGCCACAATAAAAGTTCACTCTAAAATGTGCGGTTTTAACTCACAACACAATGCTGCAGATGTCGCAAGTTTTTAGGGAGCGTGCTGACTGCAGTGGTGTCCATCAGAGCTGTTGCCCTTGAACTGAATGTTCATTTCACTACCATAAGCAATCTCTAATGTTGTTTCTAAAAGTTTGGCAGTGCATTCAACCAGCCTCACAACCGCAGACAATGTGTAACCACACCAGCTCAGGACCTCCATGTCTAGCATCTTCACCTGCAAGTGTGGGTGAGCGACTTGCTAATGCCAATGTAGTGAATAGAGTGCCCCACGGTGGCGGTGGGGTTGTGGTACTGGCTGGCATAAGCTGCAGATAACAAACACAGGTGCATTTTATTGATGGCAGTTTAAATGCCCAGAGATACCGTAATGAGATCCTGAGACCTATTATCATGCTTTCCATCTGCCGCCATGACCTCATGTTGCACTATGATAATACACTGCCCATCTGTGCACAACTCCTGGAAGCTGAAAACATCCCAGTTTTGTATGGCCTGCATACTCACCAAAATTTCCCTCACTGAGCATGTCTGGGATGCTCTGGATTGGAATGTACAACAGCGTGTTTCACTTCCTGCCGGTGTCCAGCAACCTCACACAGCCATTGAAAGGGAGTGGGTCAGCATTTCACAGGCCACAACAAACAATCTTTAGTGTGTATAAAGAAGTCTTGGATCTTGAACCTGTGCAAAACAAAAGTGTTGCATCAAATGTTTTGGTGTACCTCCCAATATAAAAATTCTCAGTGTTAAAACAATAATTTGCCTTTGTCCATGTCTCAAAGTATGCTGTGTTTGGCACTTGAATTTTAAAATAATTTTGGCCTCGAAAGTCCTTACAAAGTTCTTAAATGTGATGTGAAAAGTGTGGGAGCCCTGTTTATTGTACAAAGCATTGACACACCTGGTTAAATCTAACATTACGTTTTTTTTTTTTTTTGTTCGTTTGTTTGTTTTTGATGCATTTTTTAAAAAGTCACTTGTTGAGCAGTGCTACACATAAAATGGAAATATAAAAATAAGAGAGCATTCTGTTACTGAAAGTTTATTCTTGACCTTGGAAACAGTAAACAATCTCCATTTTAACTGTTATGAAGCTTTCAATTAGATGTTTTTTCTTTCTTTTTTGTAATTTAAGGACTTTGAGAACCTTGAAAATGGACCTTGTGATGAGACTGTTTTGTCAGCCGCTGTTTCTATGATGAACTAAATCTCAATCTTTATGCCAGTACAGAAAAAAAGGAAAGAAATTCCATGAAAACAGGGTGAAATCTGTGTGCTGCTGATAAAGATTGTGTGATATGACTTAAAGTTGAAGAACACTTACTAAATGGACCTTGTTAACTATAGCAATATGTTTGATTTTTGTATTTGGGTGTGCAAACATTGGTTACACACTCCCTCAACTCTGCTTTCGCATTTTGATGAGTGCATTTTTTTCTGTCACCACTGTCTTATTGCAAAACACTCTGGTTACTTAGGAATTTGTTGACACTATTGGACATTGTTGACAGAGAAACATTACAACACATTTTGCACTTGATGTGTGTTAGAGTGCTGCATGTTTTTGCATTTACTGTTTTTGTGTTTTCATTGTAATTGTGACAAGGTCATACTGTAGCCATGGAGCCAACACTAGGGAGGACAAAATTTGCCGGGAGGGTCTGTTGTGGACCATGATTGCCTGTCATAACATAGAGAAAAAAAAAAGAAAATAAAAGGGGGTATATATAATGACTACTCTCTTGAAATGTGAATGTCAGAACAATAAATTCAGTGTCAATAGTCAGGCTGTTCTCATGCATTGATCTAACGTATAGTAAAGCACCATAATTCATATATAGCCAGTACTTTCTGTATATTTCGCAGATAGACTAGATACAAAGATGGATGATGCATCCCCACTTCCTCCAACTGGACAAAACTGAAGCCAAAACATCCAGGACATGGCTGCTGCCATCCTGCACCGGTGACTGGCACCCACAGCTGTCAATGGCATCAAACCCTCTTTTAATAATAATTATGACCTATAGTGCAGCCAGCCACAAGGGGGCACTCGAGATCACTAAAGAGTAAAACAAACACAGGACTTTAACCCTGGAGACTGATGTTCAGGACCGTGTGAATCCGAACTTAAGGTACGTCCTCACCATGTTTCTTTTCCTAATGTCACAGCTCAAGTTTAGATTGTGTTTTTCATATCATTCATTCATGTTGTTTCCTGTTTTACTTTGAAACTCACTTCTCCTTTTGTTTCAGATCACTTCACTTCCTGCCCCTGTGTGTTTTCCCTCCCTTTTGATGACCTCACCTGTGTCTGATTGTCTTTCCTGCCCTGATTAGCCTCACCTGTGTCTCGTTAGCCTTCCCCTCACCAGAGTATTTAGTGTGTGTCTTGTTTTCTCTCAGTGCCAGCTCCTTGTGTATCTAGTGTTCCAGCCTTTTGTTTCCCAGTGTCCTTTTCTTGGATTTTTGGATTTAGCCTGTTGATTGCCTCTGCCTCATCCTTATTGGATTTGTCTGCCTCCACTGACTGTCCTTCTGTGTAGCAAACCATTTGACCAGTGAAGATAGTGTTATTTAACCTGAATTGTCTCCAGAGTCGTGCGTTTGAGTCCGCTGTCACCTGGTTCACCAGTTGTTACACCTAAACCTAACCTATGTAACTTCACTTGCACTAAAACTAAAGACGACCAATCATGTTTCTTTTCCCAAAGCCAAAGTAACTTTACATACCTAAACCTAACGTTCATAGCTTATCGTTAAGTGCATAACTTTACATTATACATAACATTATTCATGGGGCGCTAATTCACTAGATATCATACGAGCCATTGTATTACAACACAGTGCACAGTGAATCTCGTGTAAGTTTTTGTCAGACATCCTTTGCAAGCGCCCTTGTTTGGGTTGTATCAGGCTGATGATGACAAAATGTGACACATAATGACTAAATACAGACTTCACCAGGTGACAGATGTCTGGCTTTCAAACCTTTCATGGAGAAACAACCACTATTGGTATTTCTGTCATTTCCAGGTCAGAGTACAATGTGCCAGACACCTGTTGATGTTGCAGAGATTCCTCAGTTGTGTGTAGAGGTCAGTCAAAGTCAAAAGTTACCTAAAGCTCCCTTATCTGTCTGAGCCATATGTTTGATCAAAGTTCCCTCAATAGCTATAGACATAAAGGTGGAAGAAATGTAATGATAAAGACATCCACCTCAGCAGTGTGTACGTGTTCAGGGTGTCAGGGACAGAGTTTTTTTTTTTTTTTGACCAGACTTGTTCCTTTACTCTATTTCTGTGGTATACCTTTGGGAGACCTGAGTGGGTGAGCTGTCAAGACAATAAGAGTTGCTTCAGAGAAGATGAGCTGACCTCGATCCGACTGGAAATAGGTTCCTCTAGAGGAAATCACCAATTGTTTTGCAACGAAGAAAGAGAATTGGTTGTATTGTATGTGACGTTTATTGTCTTCAAGCCACGACTACAGTAACTGCAAATGATAAAAAATTGGACAAAGAATACGTAATTCCAATTTCCAGTGCTATTTGTGGTGGCTGTGTGACACTGTGATTTCCCTTGATAATATATTTTCTATCCATAAATTATATTTTTGCATGTAAAGCTCTCACATGCAAATGGAATTTGTGTTTGTCAGAGTTATGTGTGTGAAAAGGTGAAAATATGGGGGGAAAAGTTGAACAAATGTCCATATGGAAAAGATCAAACTTAAAGTATAAATACAAATCTTCATACGTGCTACATGAAACCATAAGTACAGCACCAAAAAGAAGTTCACACATGAAAACCATCATGTGTCCAAAACATACATGTGCTTTGAATTTATATGTGGGTTTTTACATGACTTTTGGAAAATGCGTCACACAGATATAGGGTTTCAGTGTCCCCATTTCCACATTCTTGTAGATATTTAGGGTACATTATATTGCCTCATTCTTTGCAGGAGAATATGTCTGGAAAACATAAATGCAACGTGTGAATACTGGCTTAAAACAAACAAACAAAAAAACACCAGTAAAAGCCCATTGGCTGGGATACACAATAACATCCAATAAAAAGGCAGTTCATGGCTCAGGAAGAAATCTATAGCAGGAAAAAATGAAGCAGTGCAATGATAAGATGAAGTGATAAACAACCCAATTTTCTGTCAATGTAATACCTGATAGAGTTCTTGCAGACCTGTGTCCAATTTCCTGGATGATTGCAAAATTCAGCACCTTCCTGCAACACATTGACACCTGACTCCCATCATTCAATTGATACAAATGCATGAAAAGAAATGTCTACAAATTGTCTTAGTATTGAGTGGGACTCAGGCTATGATGGGAGCTTGCCAAGCTCTTTATAAGGAAATTACACCATCATTTAATATACTTGGCTGCCACAATTGGCTCAGTGAATGAACACCTCTCCCACCCCTAAAGATGCTTAGAATTTGTCCCACGTTAATAAGTTGTCATCTGTGTTGTAGCCTGCGATTGATGACATTTGCCAAGCATTTTGGATAATTACAGGGGGTGGGTATTATTCCAGATGGATGGCAAGATAATGATGATAAATGTGATGGTGGTGGCTGCAGGAAGGGGTCACAAGGTGAAAAATGAACATTTCCATTGCCAGGAATAAATACCATAACAAGGGGTAGTGGCATGGAGATGCAGTAACTGGCTTAAAGGCGCATTTAACCTTTAAGAGAGAACGTTTCAAAAGAAAAGGTTTTTTTTTTCTTCCTTTTTAGGGAGGAGCAATAGAAAAAGAGAGACTCTGACAGATTGGAAATAGAGTGGAGATTATGCATATGTCATGAGCATGGTCTCCTCTGTTAATCTTCTGCAGCTTACTGTATTTTTAGTTTCCCATGGAGAAGCAGCAGGGTGCACTGCTTCTGCATGGAGGATGAGCAAATGCATGGTCACAGGTCTGTTTATGACAGCTTTCATATTGTTCATTGCCTCTCACCGCAGGAATAACCTATTCCTGGTGGAAACGAAGCCCCAGCTGATTAAGGTTGATGATAATGGTACAGTAATAACGCGACTTTGGAAAGATGAATGCGAGGAGTTAAAAAAGGAAGGAGGAAAGGGAAGTGGAAAGAAGAGAAATATATTAATATTCTACGTACTGTACAAACACATGTTCATGCACAAGTTTATACAGCAGGTGCTGAGAATGTTTCTCATGCGTTTAAGAAAAAAAAAAGATTTACTGAGGAAAGCAAAACAGCGAAAGATTAACATCAAGTCCACAGTAAGGTCTACATTGCTAACTCTTTTGTTAACTATTTGCCTCCAAGGACATTGCGATCATCTGCTGCTGGTTTACTGGAGGTTCCCAGCAACAGCAAGAAGATCAGGGATTCAGCCTTTGTCAATTACGCCTCAAAGATATGGAACACACTACCTATAGATATCAGGGGAACTAGCTCACTAAATATTTCTAAAAGAAAGCTGTTCACTTCAGCTCTGACTTTCTGATCCAGGTCTGAAACTCTTTCTTTTAACGCTTTTATTTTCTATTTTTGCTTCATGCTGCTGCAACTCCTTTAAAATCTTAGTTGATTTTTGATTTATAGTTTTACAATCCCATAATTTCATGAATCAGTTCTGTTTTATGTTCGTTATGTCTATTTTTATGTGAAGCACTCAGTCATTGTACTGCCCTTATGTTAAAGCCCTTTGTGCTGCATTTCATGTATGAAAGGTGCTACATAAATAAAGTTTCTTCTTCTTCTTCATCTTCGTCTTCTTATAATTATTATTATTATTAATATTATTTCATGTTGAAAGGGGTCAGTTGAGGTTGTTCGGGCATCTGATCAGGATGCCTCCTGGGTGCCTCTTCTTGGAAGTGTTCCAGGCATGTCCCACTGGTAGGAGGCCCCGGGGCAGACCCAGAACACTCTGGAGGGATTACATATTACATCTGGCCCGGGAATGCCTTGGGGTCTCCCAGGAGGAGCTGGAAAGCGTTGCTGGGGAGAGGGATGTCTGGGGCGCTTTGCTTGGCCTGCTGCCCCCGCAACCCGGCCCCAGATAAGCCGACGAAAATGGATAGATGGCTGGATTATTATTAATACTAAGGTGCTGTGGACCCCTTGATTCTCTCCACTCTGTGTTTCAAGCACAAATGTATTTAATAAGACGCGTCACATGCACAATGTAAACCTCAAAAGTAGATTTTATCTCACGATTCACTTGACCAAGTGGGTCCTCAAGATTAGGTAATCATGCAGGAGCTGCCTGAAGGCTCTGATCATTTTAATTTGTAACTTCCCTTGATGGTTTATACAATATTAACAAACAAATATGCAGTTAATTAAATTAAATTAAGTGCCACATGGTGAACATGAATCTAAAGGGCCCTCTAAGTGGCTGGAGCCCTGGGGCAGTTGTCTGTTTTGCCCTGTTGATAACCCAGGACAAATCACTGACTGAATCCCTGCAGAACAAACTGTTATTTTATGTCAGTGTATAAAGTTCGCTCAACAGTCTTTATCCACTGAGGCAGAACATGAGGTAAAAAGTTGGATCTCGTGTTGAGAGTTTTTTTAAACTATTGTTTCCAGCTTTACATTAAAAGAATACTTCACCCCCAAATGATCATTTGTTTATCAATTATTCATCTTGTCTTACATTGAATCAGTGAAGAAAACTTTTTTCTCGCATGCCTTTGGTGAACAAAGAATCCAAAAATGGAGAAACTTCTTGATGAAGTCACAGGGGATCGCGTTTAACAACAGCAAAACTATATCAAATCTCAATACTTCTTAAAAAGACAGCCATTTCTGATGGGGAGATGAATAGAAAGTGAAACCTGTGTATGCTCACTGACAAAATGGAACCAAAGAGCTGCTAGTTTAGGGGTAAAGTGTTCACTAAGTCCCCCTATCTGGTGTTTTTAAGCAGTATATAAAAGCATTAAATGAATGGTTTGCATCCCACTATAATGGAGCTGGAAACAGTTGTGTTTTATATGATTGTGATTCATTACCTGTTTATACACCAGCCTGTAATTGGGTGTCCACAGGAAGAATTAGTTGTCGGCAAATACATTGATAAACATCATAAAACTGCTTCCAGCTACATTGCAGTGAGTTATAAACCACTTGTTCCATGTTCATACACTGCTTATGAATACTAAACAGGGATCCTTGGCTATTAATATTTAAATGCAAGTCAAGTGGACGGTATGAGGCCCACATCTGACTCAATCTGCATACTATAGCTGCACAAGTACTGAGTGCAGGCCAGTTAAAATTTGATTTAGTGTCACATCATATGAGACACTCTCAACAACATGAGATTCCACATGAGGCTAAGTGACACTCTGCAGTTGCTTTGTGCCAAATCTGTACTCTCTGTGTGGCAGCAACATATGGCAGCGAGTGACTTTGATGTTGAAACATCATTTTCTCCACTGGATAATGTTGTCTCAGTCCACAACAGCAGTCCATCACTGCGTGTCAATGGTGAGAGCTTTTACACCAAAGCTATTTTCAGTGTGTCTGTCTTTGTTTGCTGCTCGGTGTGTGCTGTGTTGCAAACAGCAGAGCCTGTGAGGCGATTACCGAATTACGCAATTATTCTGCTATCATAGCTGCAGCCCTGCAATGGTTTAATAGATGGAACATTTCACTCAGTTTGCCACAGTTAAGCGTTCGTTCACTGCTGAGACCACACATGCATAAAACTGTATTGTACCCTCAGCTGTGAGAGTGTAATAAAGCTAGGAACAGCACTGTTTTAGAACAATGTGATTTTAGCATTGTAGCCCATTTTCAGAATCTGGAGAAGTCATTAAGAGACTGTTACTATATTCTCCTTTGAGAAGAGGCTGTTTTATATTCATACAGTCAGACATCTTCACACTTGAGTTGCTCTTAAGAGGACATCACACTGACCACTGGTCTCAGAGCAGCAGGTAGTAAAGCCATCAGATTCAGACAGGGCACATTTTTATTGGGGACGTCAACACTCAACTCTACCTGCTGTACAGAATAGACAGGACAAACAATTCACTATTGCAGAAAGACAGAACTTAAGATGATCTAAATTTCTAAAGTTCTGTTTTGTGGATGTTGACACATTCAGCATAGTTTTATTGCCTTTATACTTCACAACTTTATGTAATTTAAGGAAACTTGCTAATAAACATGACTTTGAAGTGATGACATATTTAAGCAGGAAGGGTTTCAACATGCCCTTGTACATCTGTGATTGATGTTGACAGCACTTTCTGTGCAACAGTCAGTGTCAGAAGAAGCATTCAGATCCTTTACTTAGGTAAAAGTACCAAAACAACAATGTGATAATATTAATTTAAGTAAAACACCTGCATTTAAATCCCCTCTTTGGTAAAAATACACAAGTTAACAGCAAAATGTCAATCAAAAGTAAAAGTACTGGTTCTGTGTTGAACTGTCCCCTGTGACTGATATATCATCACGTATGACATTAAGATAATTATTAGTGATGATGAGTTTACCGTTGTGGCTAGTCAAGGTGTAGCTAGTTTTAACTACTGTATACAGTGTAAGGTAGTTTAGTTAAGTGGTTCCCAACCTAAGGATTGGGCTTCCCCAAGGAGTCACAAGATGAATCTAGGTTGTGACATGACATCATTTTCTGGACTTTTATCTAACTTTGGAGATTTTTAACTCTTTTGGCTTTGAACAGTTATCTAGACTGAACCATCTAGAAATAAGTTTAAAGGGGAAATCACTTTTGGTGTAACTGTTAACAGCACATAAAGTAACTATTTCTGATTGCTGTGAAGTAGTAGGGACAAAAAGTACAATAGCTTAAATTCCTCTAAAATGTAGTGAAGTAGAGATATGAAGTGGCAACAATTAAAACACAGTAAAGCACAAGTGTATCAAAACTGTACTCAAGCACAGTACTTGAGTGACTTTACTTAAACCCTGTTTTCACCCAACACTTTCATTATGGTATCTTTGGAACCAAAAGTAACCTTTCAGACATGGTACCTAGACCCTAGGTCCGCTTAACGTTTCCACTGCAAACAGTACTCTTTCATGTGGGCGGGGTTGTTGTCACTCACTGCTCCGTCCAGCATTCACTGTACTGTATGGCTCTTCACTGGTGACACAGAGGGAAGTCTGCACCTCAGTGCACGCTCTCTCTCGATGTGATATTTTAAAAAAATGGGTTTGGGCATTTAGTCCTTCTCAGGCAAACTCAGAGGTTTAGTGTTGCTGGGGCCCACAGGGACGATGGTCAGCGACACTTTTTTTCCTCCGTGTGAGGATTAGAATTTATGTAGTTCACATAACCCGGTTGAAATAAATAAATATTTTTAAGCACTTGAAGATCCACTCATTACTAAAAGTCTGTGTCATCCAAGAGAGACAATAAAAGCTAATGGAATGGTCAAAGTTGGCACACTGAAATTTAAGGTGTGCTAAAGGATTCATGTCATCAGCTCATACATTGAGTAATATTACAGCTAAACATTCCACCTTAAAAGTTGCCGGCAGTCGGCTCAGTGAATTATTTTTTCTCAGTCTACAGCTGCTGCAAGAGGCAGCAAAACATCCTTTCGTTTTATAGTTATAGTTTACTAATATATGTAAACCTCTGCATGGTATGAACAGTGGTTACATGAGCCTTAAAACCAGCCACAACTCAGCCCTGAGCAGAGTGACCGTCTACTATTGACTGATCAACAGTATGCTGTGTTTCTAGCTCCGCCTTTTAGTAACATATCTGTGTGCTAAGTGCCCCAACAGAGGGATGGCCAAAATTGGGGACGGTACGGAATGGTTCCATTGGTACCATCCACAACTTTTCACAGTGGAAACAGAAAAAAAAACGTACCAAACTGAACTGAACTGTACCCAACTAAGGACACAGTGGTGCTAACCCTGGTCCACTTCCACGGATAGTTTGGTTCAGTTGGAGTGGTGTGAACGCTCATTCGAACCCTGGTTCGCTTGAAAACTGGGCGTCTCAGTTCACTTGCAAGTGAACCCTGGTGTGGTTCGCTTACAGTGGGAAATTCAAATGAACTATCCAGCGAACCAAAGAGAGGAAGTGAAACAAAGAGAGGAAGTGACGTAGCTTGCTGCCTCGCCTGCTGCTCATACTGGGCAGCGTCTTGTGGAAAAACCATTAGGTTTGAACACTAAAGTAAAACAGAAACCCCAAGACTGCATAAATTTGGTGTTGCTCCATTGTTTTTGTGGTGACCAGGTCGGCTGAAGGGGATGAATTTATCGTTTTCGGTCCTGGCCAATCAATAAGCCAGGTTGTCTTCTTCCTCAGGCTTTTTTTCTTCCTGGTCAGTGGTCGTTTCGGGCAATACTGCCCCCAAAAGAGCAGCTGTTGTAACTGCGTGACGTTGTCCAGGCGGTTTGGTCCGCTTTAAAAAGTGCAGCGTGAAAGTGAACCGAACCAAATGAGGACATGAAATTTTTCGGCATTCCCTGCCCAATTGAAGAGTCCCCTGGACTACGCGCCCTAAGTTTCACACACACAGCTCCTTGAGGGAGTTGCGGTGTAACTGACCCCAAACACAAGCAACGTCCCTGTGTAAGATGACACATTTCTTTGAAAGTGGATGACTTTTTGGCAAACGATATGGACATATATATTTGAGCAGGAATAGTCCAATAAACGTTGCTATATTTCATATATTTGTGTTATAAGGAGACTTTATGGTCATTGCTTTTCAACATGTGGCTACATACTGAACTGAATAAGGTCAGAGGAAAAGATAATAAGAAGTGAAGTAAAAATTGGTTGCTTTTGCAATCATTATATTATTACCCATGCAGCAGAGGGGTCTGTGAGACCTCAAACAATAAGGAAGTAAAGCCAATGTCAACTAACACCAGTTAAATAAAACAGGTCAGGATCAGAGGTGTCAAAATATATATAAATGTGAAAAAGGCATGTAGATTTTTTTCACACACACACACACACACTCAGCACTGTGTGCCAAACCAATCCACTGTTTAATTTCCAAATTTGAGAAACGTGTTAACTAGATGCTGTTGAAGCTTTAATGTAAATCACAGCAAAGCAGCAGATGGTGTCTGAGATAAAAACGGACATCTTCTGCATTATGTCTCGGTAATCCAATCCTACTAGATGCAACTTTTGAGAGACTGCAGGGGGAAAAAGTGGTTTGGCAAAGGCCCTGCGATCTGTTGAATGTAGAGTTTGTTTGAGGGGTGAGAAAATATGTCATTTCGGAGTCGTGGTTTATTCCAACGTAAGAGAGTGCGCACCAATGAGAGGCTGTTACGCTCCACCCTACCTGCCTCCTTTCCGCCCCCCCTTTTCCATCCACATACTCACTACTGAACACGACCTGCCGCCTGCCACATCTGGAGACGCTTCCCAACACGAGAAACTTCAACTTTTGCGTTTTCCTCTGCGCAGAAACACTCAGGCGTTTGCGAAGTGTCAATCCGTCAGGGTGAATTTGGCTTTCTCGTGATAGTAAGTAGAGATTCTTGAAGCCAAGTTGGCGTTTCTCTCTTTCTCTCAGCTTTTCTTTTTTCACATAGCGTTGGTAAACAGAGCCCGTTTGGGAGTTTCATACATTCAGTTGCTGTGTAACTGCCACGCTAGATTGTGTTGTAGTTGGTTTGTGGAAAAAAGAAAAACATAAACTGACATATTTCCATGTATGCGTAAAAAAGAAAAGAAGGAGCGGAAAGCGCAGCTGTGCGTTGACTCACGCAAAAATCAAGCAAACAAATCTATAAAAAGTTTCTTATTTCACGCTCTGCTGTGTCACAAGATTATTTTTGGTGTTTAATACTAAAAGCAAACCCTGTCTGAGACCCTGCTGCTTCACTGCACGATTGTACATGACTGCGTTGATGGTGACATGAGTCACAGGGAATCAAATTGTGAAATTCAGCAGCGACTGGTGATGGAGTGATACATTTCAGGGTTTATTTGTGCCCAACGCTGATCTAACATTTGGAAGAGAAGACTGGAATAAGCCATAAGGCGCACAGCTCCATACTGAAGTGTTTAAGTTAGTCTGAGGGGAAATTTAAAAGACCTAAAAATACAGCGTTGGTTTCTTCCCTACAAAGAATCATTTGAACTTCCCACCGCAGAGCGAGAGCGACATAAATAGTTCTGACATGTGGATGTAATTTCAGAAGAGGAAAAAAGACAGATGCAGAGAAATAAAGAGAGCGGGCTGAGCCTGAGCATATAGTAGATTATAGGAAATTAAATCGAGGGCAGAGCGAGGCGATTACAGAGTTATGATTTCACAAGCCGCCGTGAGCATCGACAGGCCAGATGGAGTGAAAAAACAAAAGTCGCTCCACTTTGAAGAGAGTTAAGTAGATTAAATCATTTCATCTGAGCATCATCAGCGTCTGTTTGAGCCCCGCAAGGACTCTTGGAGGTAGAGCTGCCTCAGGTCAGGGATGGGATCCGCTCTGCTGCTCCACAATCTGGACTTTCTTCTCATCTCGCTACTCAGCAGTTTGTGCCTGGTAAGTCATGTTTTTCATGTTTACATGCATGCAGCCGTGTCATAATCCAAATGTTGTTATTTGTGATGTTGCATTAGAGGGCCAGTGGTGCCTCCTGTGTGCACACAGCACTGACAGCATGTCAGTGCAGGTAAAGAGCAGCTGCTGTGTGAGTGCATGTGTGAGTGTTTGGCATTAGGAGATGTGATGCCAGCTGAATTTCTAATAAGGAAAAACGTGCATATTGATCATTTCTGCAAGGGTGGCTTTTATCTTTTGATTTCTACAGAATCTGCTCATTGTATCTCCTGCACATCATGATTATTGTAGCATGTGTTTGAGTTTAAAGGGAACCTATAAGCCCATTTTCAAAATCCATGCAAGTTATTCCGACAGTCTAAGACAGTCTAAAGGTATTTTTATTTTATTTTATTTAACCTTTATTTAACCAGGAAGTCCCATTGAGATTGAAAATGTCTTTAACAAGAGAGACCTGGGCAAGGTAGCAGCCAATCAGCACAACATTTAATACAGAAATCCAACTATTCAAACATAGCGGCCTCTCAAGAAAAACAAGTACATGTCTCTGTCACTACATTCTTTACGATGCCCTTAGGTGCACTGATGGATGTACGTGTTTCCAATTTTAGATCTTTCTGGAGATTGTTCAATGTCCAAGGTGCATAGTAGGAAAATGCAGTTTCCCCAGATCTGTTAAAACCTGGATAAACACGAACAACTCTCTCCCAGTGCTAACACTCAAACTTGTCATGTTGGGTATTACGTCTGGAGCTGCTCCATTGACAATTAACTGGAAAAGATGTCCTAGATCAGTGGTTCCCAACTGGTCCAGCCACGGGGTCCAGATTTCTTCTTAGACACTTGTTTAAGCTCCACACAGTTCAATGTACTCAGCGTCATACTTACGTTAGGCCATGTCTTTGAGCTAGTTTGCCGTCTCCGTCATGTAGCTGTCAGTCGGTGACTCACTCTACAGGAGGAAACAGCACTTTAAAGTAAAAGCTCTGTGGCAGATATTCACTGTACTTCAAAACAAAGTGTGTTTTTTACAAATTTGACATGTTCGTGAGTCACTTGGGGTCCATTCAGAATGGACCCAGTACCCATTTTTGGACCAGGACCCACCAGTTGGGAACCACTGTTCTAGATAACACTAAGAAATGGTTTGAGTATGTGGGTTCATTTTCTGTTTCACAACTGAGAACACAACAACAGAATAAAACTCATTTGGGTCTAAAAAGGAAAACAAACATCCTGTATGTTAAAAAAAACCAGGTGCCCATTCATTGTCAATTGAGCCGCTCTTGATGACATCACAAGTTTGAGACTTACACCTCTGGTCTCTTGCTTTGCGAGAGAGTAGCTCATGTTCACAAATGTCATTTGAACTTCCCTCGGCCATGGAAATAACGCATTAGAATTCTTAATTTAGGTGTAGTTCCCCTTTAAGGAAAGATGTTGACCTCCAAAGTACTGTAGAAGAAAGAAGTCTAAAGCTTTCACCTCCACACCTTTAATTGTCTCTGTGCTGCATGTCACACTCCTCCTGGAATTGTTGCCAGTGAACACAGGCTTAAATTGTTTGTGAGCTTAAATTGCTCCGGACACAGTCGTGTATCGACACACATATTGACATATTAGACCGGGCTGAAGGGGTTGACAGGGCTCCTAACAACAAGCTGCTGTGATTAGTGATTACACTCTTGTTCCATTAAATGCATCGTCTCACAGTTACGATACAACAACACAGTGTTTGTGTAAAGCAGCGCCTGGTAACCTAGTTCCTGTAATAAGCAGGGCATTGTGTTTACTACAGAGTGGGTTATAGCTTTGCAGAGCTCTCACCTGCCTGAACCAAAGCGATTGTTGCAGTCAGAATGGGAGTAAATATTTCATTCATAACTCCAGCGGCACCTGAGCAATTTCATCTCTCTGATTCACAGCTGTAATGATTTACTTTTGCCTGACATTGTGATTTATAATTGCGCCCTCAAATATTGCCATAGCTGTATCCAGAAGGCCTGCTGCACACACTCACACACACACACATACACATGCACACAGTGCAGGCAGAGCAGCGCACCAAGTTGGTTCTGTGTGTTTTGGCTGAGGCTGTTGTGCATTCAACAGGCAGTTCGCCCAGGCTCTGAGGTACAGTGCATTTTCCCAGTGATGTGGTCCATCACTGTACCGCAGTGGACCTCTAGGCTCATTGGTTTAGATGGCAGAGGAAAACAATTATAACATTGCTGTGTATTTATAGCTGATTCAACATTCGGTCGTTAAAAGCTCTGTCTGTGTATGGTGTTTACCCGTTTTTGAGTTTGGTGTTTGCTTAGTCTTCCTCGCCACAAAAAAGTATTTTTTTTCCAAACTGTGACCAAACGGTACGCAGATTTCCCTGAAAGCCAAAGCTCAGAGTGGAAAGTGTGCGTCTCTGTTTGAAGAGAGAATGCATTTTTAAATTGAGACATACAGTTGTCAAACTACAAGGCTGCACCACTTTCCAGATGTTCAGCGTATAAATGATGATATCCTGATATCACCGTGCACCAGTCCAGCACTGTGAGCTGCATACGTGTTAGCCAGCATTTTTTATTTGAGAGAAATAGGCTGATACAAGAATAGATAAGGAATCTCTCCATTGTGTTTTACACCTCAGCAGACATGCTGCTGTGACAGCTCACAGACAAAGCAGCACCTCACAGAGCCTTTGTTCAGTGTGACTGGCTGCCTCACTTACTCAGTTATTACATTTATTAAGCGGAAGCACTGCTTTCAGGAACCTTAGTGAGCATTTAATTTCTCCCTCATGACTGTGTTTTCCTCCGTGATGACTTGCATGTGTCTGGATCCTCACTGGAAGGACTTGTGCTGTATCTGTATCTGCCTGCCACGGCCAAGCATTATGTCAGCTCTGTGAGCCCTGTCATGTTTTGTAGTGCACAAGGCACTTTTGACTAGTTTGAGTGGATGTGGAAAATATCTGTTGTTGTGTTGGACCTGAATACGAAAAACCACAGGATCATGATTGTAGTCTACAGTTTCATCGAAACGCATGTAGCAGGAGAGGAATGTGCCCTAAAATGCAGGAAGATAGCTTTTTGTAAGAAATCATTCCTGACCTCAGTTTATATTTTAAAAGCCTTTACAGTGGATGGTCGGAGTATCGTTTCAGAGTAGCTTTATACATTTCAGATTACCCTCAGTGGAATCACATACCACAGATGAGACTGCAGAATAATCTCATCTCAATCTGTCTCTGGTAATTAGGGGCAGCAGATTACTGCTCGCTAATTAATATGAACTGCTGGTGCACTTGTAAAGCAGCCTTTAATATTGAAATGTACTCTGCATGCCGCTTTTAATGATCTCCAGTATGAATTATGATACTGGGTTTGTCTGAGTTTACATGTGTGTATGAATTGCATGATTAAATGCATTCTCTTTTGATTTACTCATCATATTCAGCATCACCTTTTATTGTCTCTCTATGTAGATTATTTGGACAACGATACAATATATGTCGATATCACCAACTCTGCCACAATATGATTTCGATACGATTCAATTCAGGGTCCTGTGATTAATACAAGATAATACTATATGATCATTTCATACAGTCAGTTACAGAAGAAGCTACCACCCCTTTCTTTTATGCTTTTGGTCATAAAAGACCAACACAACACATGAATGCTGTAAATAATTGTAACAGCTTAAGTGCAGTGAAGTTTACTTGATACTGTCTGACTATCTGGCTCAAAGCCCTGAAGGCAAACTTCCCCAACAGCCATAAAACAACAAGATCATTTAACAGAAGTAATTTAGGTCAGTAAAACTGTCAAAGTTCAAAGACAAAACAGTTGTTTTTTGCCAGTCATCATCATAAACTGAGATTATTTTACATGACATGAATTAGCCTGGCGGCTGGTGGACTTTTCCTCTACTCATAGCTGAACAAATTACATGTATTATGTATACTCACTTTTTACTCACTGTTAGTTTACATCACTGCATCTCCCTACAGAGCAACATGGTTGAATTGTTGTTAAAGCTAATGTTAATGTTGCTGTAGTGAGAAGTTCCCCAGCCAGGCAGGTACGTCCTGTTTTATCTCGTGATGGCACTGTTTACATAGAGCATGTGCTTTGGCTGTTGACTCGTATTTTCTCTGAAATCCCAAATATTTCCACACTGCTGATCTATTCCTGAGTAAATAACGTCATTCTCATCGACTTTTTCTTGGCAGCTTGCCGTTATCTACCCATCACTGTTTGACAGTGACACAGACTTTCAAAATAAAAGCGTATCCTGTAGATGATGATATGGATTGATCTTCTCACTTTGCATTGATGATATTGGGTCATTGATTGTTGAATCGATATATATCGTTCTAGATTGATGGATCGTTATACTCTTAGTAATTGCAGTGTATATTGGGAGGTTGGGGGTGGGTGGGTTGGCTTTGAGTCCTCGTTGTATTCAAATGTGCTAAAAATGTCCCCCCACTATATGGATAAAAAATATAACTTAAAGAATGTGCTACTCTGCAGCTGGCAACCATCACCATTGTGTGAAATAGTCACAAATAATCAGAAACAACTTCAACACATTGCCTTTATTATTATTCCTGGTTCTACTATTACAGTGTACTGCAGTTCTGCGTGTTTTTTGTCCAAATGGTGTTGCCGTACTCCAACAGAACACGGCCTACAGGCATACTCAAATTATGTTAATGTTTTAATTACATTATATTTTTGTCAAATCTGAGTAAAGAGTTGATCTTTTATATTGCGCTGCATGTGTAATGTCTTTCGACAGAAGTAGCTTTTATTTATTAAATATTCATATACCATTCTGTATAGCTGTACTTGTTATGATAAATAAAATATAGTTGAAAATTAGTTTTCAAATTATGAAACTGTAGCAGATTTGGTCCCCACAATGTTAACTCTATGAATACGGCCTTGCAAAATTCTCACAGTAACTTCATCAATTTTATAGGCTAAAATACTTAAAAGATTGTTATTTTATAGGTGCAACATTTTGTAAAAAAATATTTGACTCAAAACTCACATGATGTTAATTATTCCTGTTTTTGTTTTTAAACACTTGAAATTCTAAAATTAGTGCTGTGATGATGCTGCCACAATTACCAAATTATAATCGTCGTCCACGTTGCCCACTTACAACCATAATGTGTCATTATTTTTCAAGCACACAAACAATACATGAGTTGTTTTCCAAACCAGTGTGCAACACTGATTCATAAGCATTTAAAAAACAATTGGCACCTCTTCAGGTAATTACAGGTGACATGAAAGTAAAATTCTACTTATAATTGCGTATTGTCTCATAATTGCCTCTTTGGTTGTAAGATGTCGCCTCTGAACAATGAAAGTGGGTCATTTGTATGATTAGGATTTGTCTTTGGAAATATGGCAGTGTTTCTCTCACAAAGTTTTTAAAAAGGAAATGTTCTATGCTTAATTTTTTTTTCCATGTTTCTTTTGTAAAACCATGTCAGACACCAGCTCTTTAACCGTACACCTTTGATGTCCTCATTCATTACCATCTGCAGCACATGTAACCAGCATTTCATGCTATATTTACTCAGGGAGTTCAAACAGTTTGGACGTGGCCTGGATCTAGATTCCCTCTCTAAACAGACCCCATTAAGACACAGAGAGATAACAAAGCCCTGCCGGGCCCAATTTGCTCATCTCAGTGTACATTTCTCTCAACTGGGTGTCATTTCTTATTTCTATTATTAAAGGAAACACTGCCAGATAAAGTCACACAAAGGTAACGTCAGTGTGTTTTTTTGCAGTCTGAGGAGTATTTTATGATGAGGGTGCTTTTTTTGTTTTTTGTTTGTGTGTGGGATGCATGGCCAGACTTTACACGGTGACCTTTACTGCTCCCAAGTGGGAGAGGAGAAGCAGTAGGAGGTGTGTCAGAAATGATTAGGTAGCAAAGAGCGATTTTGGTGTCAAGAATTGCCTGCCTTCAGATTACTGCAAAAGCATATGATACTTTGTGTGTTTTTTTTTCCACACAATGAGCAGATTTTACCAACAGCAAAGGCTTCTTTTAAAAGAAATCCATTAGTGGTGTGCTTTGATGCTTGGCTTAACCGATCTCCTCTGGGATCTGTGAGCATTACAAAGGCTTTTACCATATTGACATTGGTCACTTTTGCAGCAGCATGCCTGTTAATTTACTAATCAAAGCTCACTGCTCCACAAAAACAATGAAACCACTGTTAGATAGCCCCTCAGTCTTAACACAGTTTATTTCCTTACTTTGTCCAGTTAGTTCGACTTGTTGGTAATTGTTGCTCAGCTTGAGTGAATCGATCCTCTTGCACGGCGGGAAGCTACAGTACAGACCAGGCTGAGGAAGGACAGGCCATTCAGCCACGTGAATCCACCAAAATCCACACCAGAACAAAACAAACAGACAAAATTAAAAGCATGTGGGCTCACAATCAGCGTCGTTTATAAGAGCCATTCTGCATTTTCAAGTTATTAATGCCATATTTTGGAACAGTTATATCTACGTCCAGAAAAAATCATTATAAATTGGATTAGTAGTGACTTTTGGCTTCCTTATAGTTCCTCTATATTTTGTTATTAGCTTTGCCTCATTGTTTCTACTGGAAGTCCTGCCTATTGCCTAACATTAGTTCAGCTGTCACACTGGTCAGCTTCACAGACAACACAGGCAGTGAGCTTGAAACTGGCCCCAAGGTAGTTGTGACATATTTGTATGTTGGCTAATTTGACTTTGATACTAATCCTTAGGCAGGAAAAGGATGAAACATTTTTCATTACAGCTTTAATTAGGCATAGATTTCATGATTTTCGTCCGACAGGGAACTCTCACTGTGAAGGGGCAATGATACTGATAATAATACCGTCTGGTTGTTTGATTATTGTGTGCTCTTCGTTGCATGGGCTTACTTTAAAGTGTCTCATAGTTATTACTTTGGCTAAAAGAAGATTAAATAAAATTAAAGTTTAATTAAATAAGATGAGGAAAACTATGGGGCTGGCAGAGAAAACTTCAGCCTCTTTGCAAGTTTTTTTTTTTTTTGCATTTACGTGTTATACCAGTATAATAATGTTTACAGCTTATGGTTTGTTTGTTTTTTTTATTTAATCTATATTTCATTAATGTATGAGCCCACATGGCTCTGCAAATTGCCCCCCAAAGCTGGGACAAACAAAGTGTTTTAAATTGTATTGAATCTGCCGTTGCTCTCCATCTAGTCCAGAGGAATCTCGTTGGCGCCCATTCAGACCTTTCTCCACATCACAAAATGACAGGACTGCTGTTGTGCAGAAAACAGGTGTATTTCATGGGAACGTATAGAGGCATTTTTGAATTTTCATTACTGATGTGGCCCCAACTCATCATTTATTGTATTTCTTCAAGATTTACCCTGTTTTTCAATTGTGCAGCAATTGTGTTTCATGCCCCCGGCTGTGAAATCATCAAACATGAGTCACCCTGTGTGCCCACATCTCCCTGATTTCTGAAAACAGAGCCTCGAGTGCTATAAACAACCAGTTTGCTACGCTGGCAGTGCTACTTTTACTTCAGTTTCACACATTTCACGCTGTTTGTTTTGACAGTTCAGATGACTATGAAATGACTACTTTTAGCCTGTGGCCGTAAAACAATATAATATAATATATTTTTCCAGTAGGGCATGACAGCAATTCCATATAGTGTTTATTGATCTTTCGCTACACCATACAGTGTCGTGATGCTCTGATCTTTTCATATTATCATTCTGAATATTTTAGTTGTCTTAACTGTGGCTTTTCAAAGTTTGAGAGACTGAACCAAAAGAATGATGATGTTGTGTCTACCATAAAGCCAAAATAATGAGATGAAAGATGCAAAAACACTCACTAATGACTAAAATTAATAATATCAAACTACTCCTTTAACTCTTTGAAACCTTATAAAATTGGCTTGCTTTCTTTCAAAAACATGGAAAGAAGGCAATGAGCAACAAAAGCAGGAATGACCCAAAAAATCTGCAAGAAATTAGTGAAAAGAAAACATTTAAAAACAAGAAAATTAGTAGAAAAAAAATAAAAGAAAGAAAGTCAGAAACAAACAAACAAAAAAAAGGAAATGACCTGGAAAAAGTGCTTAAAAGTTAAAAATCTAACATAATTTTAAAATGTAATAATAATAATAATTATTATTATTATTATAATTATAATAATGAATATAGTTTTTCAATAGCTTTTTTTCCTTAGTCTTCTTTTCTTTTTTTTTTAATAACTTTCTGAATATCATTTTTTTGCAATTTGTTGGACATTTCTTACCAAGTTGCTCATTGCCTTTTTTCCCATGTTTTGGAGAGAAATCGCACCAATTTGCTCAGGGTTCAAAGGTTTAAATACTTGCAAAAGTGATGTCGCTCCACATTTCAAAGGGTTAAGTTTTTCTTCATCAGTCCCTGCCAGCAGTCTTGTGGGTACCATTAGATGCCAGTTTGCATTTCCACTCTCATCCTACAGTAAACAGCATGCCAATTTTTTGTTCCGATTCCAGATCGGACCGTGGGTTCATGTTATTGTACTGCTGAACTGGATGTGATGATTGTACAATGTCGCTCCTGCTAGTTGCCATCTTTTATGCCCTGTTCTCATTGTGTTAAATTTAGAATCGGGGAGTAGCAATGCACCCATTTTGAATGTAATTACTCATTTGAATGATCATTATCAGTTAGGTTTAGTAAAAAACATCATGGTTTGGCTTGAAATAAGTATACTTGGTACTAATGTTACGAAACAGAATGCGCTATGACATGTGACATACTTTGTTGCATTGTTAAAATAAAGCAACGTTGACCTTTGATTTAACACCCTGGTCACCTGGGTGAAAGCATATACCGTATATAAAGATTATCGACACATCTCCACTTACCCCCGCTGTACAAAAATGAAGCCAAAAAAATCCTGCATATGGCCGCTGCCATCTTGCACTGGTGATATCAGTTGGAGCCAGCGTGTGCGCAGCAGAGATCTCTCTGGTGTGGTGTATGGTGCCCATACACCCGTCTGACCAACTGGGCGCAGTGCAATATAATGCAAGCACACTAATGGGCACACATTGCTTTTAGTCATGAAGTCAGCCACCTTTTTATAGCATTAAATAACTAATCGAAACCAAACTAATCAGAAAAACAAACACTTGAACAAAGATCAGCGTGATAAGAACTATCTGAAATGAGATAAAACAACTTAAGGACAAATTTATTTGATGTGCTGTTTGAGTTGTTAGTCTGGCCCATGTCCCATCTACTAACAAGGACGGGGCAGAGTTTAACCTACAGTACACTGCAGCCAGCCACCAGCAGACAATCCAGATATATTGGCTTCACTTTTGAGGAGCTGTCTTGTCGTCTATCCTGATATACTATGGGTGACAGTCATGTGTTTCTTTGACCCTGACCTGCTCTCTCCGCAAACATTCTCACTCTTTAACGTTATGTCACATGACTTCCTACTTTTCCCTCGTCATAATTCCTATGGCCACTGGAGGTGGCTACCTCACAAAAAATAAGGCCATTTAATCGGCTGATTACGGCGTCATAAACCTCCTAGTATAACAGATGTAGCTGGCCCCTTTGAGCCTGACAACGCCCATTCAATTGAGTGATAACATTTGAATGGTTAATATAGGAGTAGTAGGAGTTTCTGAGTGGTTCACAACAAATTGCTAGAATGAAGATACTGGAAATGGTATCATGTCAACCAAACACCTCAAAACACAACCCTCTTGAAAAAGCTGACAGTCATTACAGTTGGCCACTGCATGTGTTTGAACTCTGAAAAAACACTCCTTGTGATGAAGTGATTTATACCACTAGACTAGTTTGTGGTCTTGGTTTTTAAGAGCTCCCTTTTTTCTGTATTTTCATACCAGAAACAATATACAGTTAATCCCCTCCAGAGTTAACAGTTATAAGGGGTGCCAACAGGTCAGGAAAGCTTTTAAAGTTGTTTTTGAGGTACAGTTATGGATAGTGCTTTAAACTACAGCAAGCTTGTACCTCTGTGCAGACGGTTCACAGACACATGCACTCACACCTCGAGTGAAATGTCACATCACCGAGTCACTGAAACACACCAAAAATAACACGTTTATACTCTCAGTTTAGAGAGTATCATGTAATTGGGCGTGATGTGATGGACCGTGGGGAAAAGGAAATCAGCTGTAGTATATAAAGCTGAAGGATTTGACAGTGTGTATTCCAGTGCACAGATGGTATTTATACCCACCTTGGTTAAAATGTAATTTCTCCCTCCAAATGAGATTATGTGGTTGGCAGATTTGAGACATCCTGTTTTGCAATTTAGTTTTACAGCTCGCCGTGTGGATTTAAGCAGCATGGAGGTGTAAACTCTGTATCAGCTGCTGTACATGGCTTGTCGCTGTAGATTGTGAGTCACTCGCTGTCGTCACCGGTCAGTTAACATGTTTGCCTGAATTTTCCTGGGATCAGCTTGGGATTCAGCTCACAGAGGCAACTTGTAGTAGGAAAATACCCTTCACACACATGTTATTATGCTCTGTATTTCACTGCAGAGCTTTACAGTAGCTGAGAGGATTCCTGAGATAGCTGCAGAATAATCTAATTTCTTGAACTTTCCCCTTAAAACGCATACATCCTGTGGCACAGTTATCTTTGTTTTTTGGTATTGACTGACACATTGCTCAGTTTTTAGAGGGCCTGTGAGTCAGACTCATAACGTGTGTGTTAATAGGAGAGTCTTCAGTTTCACCGGCATGGTAAGGTTATACCATGGCTGTGTTTGACTCAGGAAAGGGCTTGTTTTCTTGACTTACTGTGACCTCTGCTTTTTTTTCTTAGCTTTTCCACTTGAAAAATGGTAGAGTATGTGTAACTCAATGCCACTTTTACACCTCAGTGAAAAAGTTACACTTCTAACAGATATTTTAATGATGTGCCTCTTCCCTATGAACCTCAGCATTCATAGATATAGGCTGTTTGGCTGTGCACTCTATGGGTCTGAGTTGGTGGCTCTTTTTCCTTTTTTTTCATGCCTTTATTTTTTTTAACCTTGATGACTTAATGATGCATTTAAATCGGCTGCTTAGTACTGGGTGATCCTGTGAATTATGCATCTTCAAAAGCTAATGAGTAGCAGTTTGAGAAAGATCAACGAAGGCGGAGGAGGCAATATTTAATGAGGCCAAAGATGCTTTAGTAAACTACATCTGACATTTTTGCGCACCAACTCTCGCCTCTCACTATTTCTTTTCCTCACTGTGGACATGTCATGAATAAGATGTTTTTTTTGTGCAGACAGGCAGTTTCTGAGTTTTAGCTGAACACCGGAGACATGCTGTAGGTGGTGATTCTTATCTGTGAGAAGTTAAAGCCACGTCCATGTGTCTAACATTTGACACATTTCAGAGTGATAGACCGCCTCTCCTCTGTCAGACTTTGATAAGGTGCTCTGGCCTCTGTCTATACTCAGTGTTGAGCATGTCCAATATCAACATCAGATTCAAGAATTGCACCAGGAAACTGTTGGACAGGCAGTACATTAAACTCAACAGTTCTTAAAGTCAGGGCCACACTGATTGATTACCAGAGCTAGGATGAGTTTGCATCCCATGTGGTCCTCTTTCATCAGTTACCTGCTGTATCAATATTGTGCTGCTGACTTCCTCGCGGGCAATATGCTTGGAATCCCAGAGTACCTCAGTTGAGTTGACATGTGAAAATTCCCAGCTATGTAGATGCCTCTGCCATTTGACCGACGGTTTTGCTCAGCCCTACCCCCACTGTTGGTGAGGGGATTGAGTTTCAAATCTACAGAAGCTCCCAGACTCATTCTTCTCCCCTAAATGCAACACGAATTGAGTTTGTAGACAATTCCAAGTCAATTCCGCAAATTATCAAGAGCAGGAAGAGTAGGATTTCACACATCTGATCCAGTTGTTTACGTGATTTGGAAGCAGCTCAAATCTTGGGCAGGAATACTCCCCGGGCTCAGGGCTTATGGCTGAGAGGAGGCCGGATTTCTTAAAAGGACCTTTATTAGTTTCATTGCAAAACTCTGGGGCTTATGGCTTTGTAAGTATGCAGTTCACAGCTCCAGATTTTCCAGCAGTAAGTAAGAAATCCTCACACTGCAGTACAGGAAGAATCGCAGCCAATTTAATTTCAGATAACAGTGCGAAGTTTGGCTGGACTGTCCTGCGTTAGCTCCATGGCACTCAACACATGAGCCAATGAGATCACACACTCTCATTGGTTGCAAAGTTAGAGCTCGAGTCATCGCAGATCTGAAGTTTAAGGTCCTCATGAGAATCTATTTGTATAGACATGGAGGAATCCAATTAATGTATGGGACTGACATTTACAAGTGTGATGTTAATTTTGTGTGAAAGGTCAGATTTATAATTAATTCTAAGTGTTGGTGCAAATGAATTAGTTCTTCCTCCAACATTAGAAGATATTACTCATCGGTTGAAGATCACAGTGTCTTTCCCTGGTAGACTGGTGACGTGTGTGTTGGGACAGGCTCCAGCCAACCCTGTGGCCCTATATGTTCAGTAGACAGTGAGAATTGAATAAACGAGTGGGTGGGTGAACAAGTTAATTAACAAATTAAACACAAACTTTTGGCTGATTATATTTGAGCTGTCTTTGTAAATTTGTGTTGCAGGTTTATGTCTGGGACTTCCTAATTTCACGGTTTATCAATCAAAATCAATGTTTTCAAGTCAAACAACAGAATAATGTTGGAATATTAGTGCAATCATAGCACAGTGCATGGTGCTTGTCACTCAGTTACTGCGACTCACACTGTGTCTGCATTCATGTGTGGACAAATGTGCACTGAATAGAGGTGTTGCTTGAAATGTAGCTGCTGTATGTCCTGTGTGGTCACCCAGCAGTGTTATTGTAAGTTTTATAATTTATCAAATTTACCATGTTACCCTCAGGCTGGAACGTCTGTTAGAGTGTGTGGTTTCTGTCTGCAGTCATTTTTATTGGTGATGTAATGTGGCATGGTAGTTTTTGGAACAACCAGACCTTGGAATAAATTTATTTCATGTGTTATTATTGATGAGGTTTTCTCAAGGATAATTAGCCTCATAAGAGCTACAGTAAAGAACTTTAAAGGCCAATCAAGTACCTACTTTTAGCATTGACTGGAATAAATATTGAAGGCTACCACATTGGTTTGGAGGATTGCCATTTTTTATTTTTTGTTTTAAAATTCTTGTACAAACTTCTACATACATTGTTATGTAAATATAATAGAGTACCACTATTGATTGGCATACTTACCTTCTATGTTTACCCCAAGTATCTCAATCTTCTTTAAAGCCACATTCACTATGTTTTTTGTGTACATGCACTCTTTAAAAACTTAAAGGGGTCGCCAGTGATTATACGTATGAAAGTTTGTAGACAAGTCTTGGGAAGTACAGCTGCATAATGTGGAAAAAAAGTTGTATAAAGCGGCTCCAGAGACAGCTGCGCAAAATCTAATGAATTGACTCAAGTGATGTCACTCGAGTCAGCACTAGTTGGGACTGACAACTTAAAGTTTGAAAATGAAAAAATCTAAATGTGTGGAGTAAGAAAGAAGTGAGCATCAGATCTCAAACAGAGCCGTCACCATGAGTGTAGGAACATATATTCACGGAGGGGTGCTACACACTAATGTGGGCGTGCTACTAACATTATGTGTGTGTGCGGGCTCACATAGGAGCTACAGGAAAACTGCTCAGACGCCCTTATGTCACTGGTGACATCAGCCGTTAGTTCAAAGAGTGTGTGCCCCCTCGCTTGAGACACTTTTCTCTGGACTGCACGTGCCAAAATGTCTAATATTTCATTTTGAATACTGTCAATATCTAGTTGTCTCTTCACTAAAGCCACTCATGTGCCCTGGGCAAACATACATTCACTCACCCCGACCCTGACCCTTGCACTTTGATCCGAGTGATGATGTTGTCAGGTCAGATCAGAGGGACTCATTCAATTTAAATACCTGTTCTATTTTCATATATTTTTTTTAACCGTATCATATGCTGTTTAAAATTTAGAACATAGAATAGCCAAGCGTTGTGGCAGCACCCTCAGCGCCCACCTTGCCTTGTCCATGTCTGTCGCTGGTTGTGTTGCAGTGTGGGTAATGTGAGAGCCAGGTTTTTAACATGGAAGGAGAATGTAGGAAATAAGAAAGAACGTACCTCTGCTCTGCTGCAATGACAAAGAATGTAAGGAATTTAAATTTTGGGGTAATGAAGCTTATGTTGATGTGCAAGGTGCAGTAGTTTGGTTTCAGTTTATGTGACAAGGCAGATGTGTTCTCTAGGATACATTTAAAAGGGATTGTTACAGTTATGCAGATCCATTGATGTGTCAAGGATCTGTTTCACTTCAGCTCACGACTGCTTTAAACTATGAATTTACAGTATATTATCTAGATTTAAACCCAGAAACTTCTTGTCATCAGACAACCTCTCTCCATATATGTTAAAAAAACCAACACCTTTTTCATTTTATTCCGGGGTTTTGAGTGAGAGTGCTCTGTTTTAGTGGCTAATGTGCAAAGTAAATTCACTTACACTGTCTTACTGTTGTGTTTGCGGTGAGCTAAATGTGTGATATCAGCTTGCACTGTTCTCAAGCACACTGTTTGCCTTTTGCTACAGACTCTGCCTTTTACCCAGTTTGAGCCATTTTCAGTCAAATAAAAACATGGTTCAAAGACCCCAGCACCAGTGACCCTGTAGTAAGTGGAAAGTGGAAAGCTCATGCTGACAGGCCAGTTGCAGGCCTCTCAGTTGGAGCACACCGGTAACAGTGTTGTCCATGCGTGCTTACATTTTCTTCACTCACCAGACAGTCTGAGCATCTTCATCCTCAGATGTGTGCATTAACAGTTGTGTCTGGGATATGTTTTAAATCCTTTGAATGCAGTGGTTATGTGATGTATATAAGTATCTCTCTAGTCAATCCATTAATGGCTCAGCGCATCATTTAGTGGCTTTTGTAGTAATGTGGAGCCTGTTTACTCTCCTGGTCTGCTTTTTACCTTCATTTAAAGTGTTGTATTGTGCCCAGCAATGTGTACAATTTGATTTATATTGAAGCTTCTTCAATAGCTTTAGCTTCATATCGACGTCTTGTGTGTCGTGTGAATCCTTTTTTTCTGGAGGTCACGCTGGAAATGATGGTGTGTGTTATTTATGTTAACCCCTACAGCATTGCTTTATGGAAAGACGTAACATATGCACATTTTAAATATCATGTTAAAGGTCATAGTGATGTTATTATCATGTTTTATTAGATTTCATGCTTCAGGAAAATCTGTTGTTCAACAAAAATATTAATCTTGTGCTAAAAATATATTGAAATACATTTAACTAATTTATCTTAATGATAATAATGGTTGTCAGGTCATTAATTGGAGTGTAATTCACATTCTGTGCTGTTCTATTTTAAATAGTCTTGTGCAAGAATAGCCCCTCTGAAAAGCCCTTCAATCAAGGTGACCAACTGCACAAGATTCACTCTCAGCAGCCTCTTCAATAAGCTAATCAAAAGGTTGGAATATTAGCACCTCAGGGTGATTAAACTGCACCTAATTTGTCCACAATTTAGAGCTTTTATTAGGAAGGCAGTCACAATTAGGGGCCTTATACAAACAGTGACCTTTCCTTGCTCTTAGCAGACAGCTTGCTGCTCGTTTGGGAGTGTTGCCCTCTACATGTGTCACCTTTTCATACTCCTTCACTCACATGTTAAATTACAACCACAGCACTGATTGCCATGTTGTGCTCTGCTCTCACTGGTAATGACACACAGCATACTTGCTGCAAAAATTGTATTCATCAGGTCCCAGAGGTCAAAAGGATAAGCATTGTTGCATTAGTTTCTGGCTTCAAGATGTGCTTCACTGTGCTTACACTGGTCAAATTCTTTGTACTTGACCTCCCTCTGTGTAACTGATTTTCTGTGTATGTGTGTTGACTCTTGGACGGGCATTTCCACATAGTTTTCTGGTTCACTGACTTTAGTTTACAGCTATGTGGGCTTTGCATCTGACTTAAAAGCACAAGATCAACCATGACTTACTCTGACAGTTGTAGGGCTGCAACTAACAATTATTTTTATTATTTATAATTCTGCTGATTACTTTCTCAATGAATTAGTTATAATTTAGTGTATAAAATGTCAAAACAACAAAAAATACCCGTCACAATTTCCTAAAGCTCAGTCTCCGTATGTCTGTCTTTGTCTGACCACCTGTCCAAAGATGTAAAATATTCAGTTTGCTATAACAAGACAAAAAAAGCAGCAAATGTTCTCATCAGAGAAGAAGCTGAAACCAATTAATATTTTGACACTGGCACATTGATTTTAAAAATAATTGAAGTAATTGAAGTATCTGTCAATCAAATAATTGCTTTAACTCTAAATAGAAAGGATGAGCAATGTGAATAAATGTTTTAGGGAAATATAAGTAATTTATGCAGTAGCTATATGCATTGTGAAATTGTACATTTTACTGGCCAATACTTAATATCTGGTATTAGAAAATGTAATAATTTAATATCTTTAATCTTTAAGTTGGTAATAAAATTCTGTAAAATGAGTCCTGCTCATTTATTTGCAACTCTTCTCACAGTGGACAATGAAGAGATGGCTGCCTCAACATAGGGCTAGATTATTTCAAAAATCATAATCATAAATCATATTTTGCTTCTTTATCACTATGACTCTTTGACTTTGGAATCATTTTGTATTATGCAGTGATTTCTCATGAGCATAAAATATAATTCAAATGACAAAATTTATTTAAAAATGTAACAAAAAAAGGAGATAGATTAATATAATAGCATTTAGTATGTACATGATGCAAGAGGAGAGGGAGAGGAGCCGTGGACTGTGATTATCCTGTGCAGCATGTTTTGGAAAGAATTACAATATAGTATATTTTAATATATTTCTCGCTTTTTTTCCTGATGGTCTTAAGAGGTTGCTAAATTTGTTGCTAGTGGCTTTAAAAAAAAAAAAAAAACCTCAATAAGAGAGTCTAAAACGTGGCTACATCCAGCGAGAAAGTCTCCAACTTGGCAACACTGAGTGCACCGAGGGATTGTGCTTTTTTAACACGAGAAAAAACAAGAGCATCGTTGTGAAAGCGAACGCAGCACAATAATTACGTCATCTCAATATTATTTTTAGAATTGTTAAAAGCCAAAATCATGCTCGAAAATAACATTTTATTGATTACCCAGCACTACCTGAAGAAATACAACAACTTCAAACAACTTCAACAAATTTTCTTTTGTCTCACAGTACGTATAGTCACATTGTGCATACCTTATGGATAGTGATGGTCATTTTTGTTTTATAACAGCTACTAGTTGCTATTTCATTAGGCTGTGTTCACTCTTTAATCCTTTAAAAACATAGGTAGAAGGCAGTGAGCAACGAAATAACCCCAGAAAATAGCAAGAAATTTAAAAAAAAACAGCAAAGAAAAATAGATTAAAAAAAAAACAAAAACAAATGGAAATGACCTGGAAAGAGTGATAAAAAATTATAATAATTCTGTAACATAATTTTAAAATGTAATAATAATAATTATGAATATAGTCTTTCCCTAGCTTTTCTTTTTCCCCCATTTTAAAAAATAATTTCTATATATTTTTTTTTTTTTTCAATTGGTGATACATTTTGTATCAAGTTGCTCATTGCCTTTTTCCCCCACGTTTTTTAAAGAAATTGCACAAAATTGATCAGGGTTCAAACGTTTAATGTCCATATGAGAACACAACAGTTATAGACAGTACCTTTGTGAAACTTATACATCAGAATTATATTGCAATCATATTGCAGTCTTGCTTCTATATATATGTGAAAATGGCCATAAAGTGTTACCATTGTTGACAGTGTGTCTGTGGTCGACACAGTCTTTACAGTGCATACAGGAATGATCTTAAGCGAGCAGAGTGATCTGTATGCCAAGAATACTGATGCTGGCTCGATGGCGGTTGACACTCATAACCATTCAGACTTGTGAAAGTGTTTATCTGTAACGACAGCTCGGCTTTGTGACGTTAAACAAAATGGAGTATGAATTGGAAAAACTCCCTGCGGGCAACTAATCACAATGATGACAGTGAGTTTGAGTGCTATAATACTACAACAAGGTTCTGCAAATTAAGTGAAGTGAAGGCAGAGAAACATTTGTGACGGCCGCAAAGACACTGATGTGAATGGACAGACACAAACACTTTGCCCACTGGATATTCCATCTGAATCACAAAGTCCACCTGAGTTGACAGTCGATTCACTGTCATCACTGATTTATGAAACCTTTGTGTAAATAGAAATCACATTCGGAAAGCTTTCAGACATTTTTTTCTTGCAGCAGTATGAATTTTGGTGAAAGTCTCAATTAAAAATGGATGAGTCCATTAAAAGTACCTGCTGTCAATCCTAATAAATATTGTAGAGCCCTACTTTCTGCGACCTCACCTTTTTCATTTTCAGTACAGTCGGTCAAGGCGATTTGGAGCTATGTAATTAGGTTAACCCACACTCTTGACCTTTCATTAGTTATTACAGCTGATGCTAACAAATGGAAAACCAATATAATCAATATTGAAGAGCGTAGGTCTATCTCACCACATATAATGGGCGAATGTTTCTAAGGTGGCATAATGTCAGTGTTTCCCTCCAATGAAAATGAATGAATGATGCCTTTTGAATGCCAATATGAACACTGACATCATCTCATGTTTTATCCTCAGCTGTGATTTAGAGGATTACTGCTGAGGTTGCCAAGCTGTGACTGAGAGGGTATCATATGCCATTAATGCAGCGTGTGTGAAACTACACAGTCTGTTATATCTGGAAAAAAAAGCTCTTGTGGATTAAAAATCCACTTTAAAATATGTATTTTTAACCTATAATCCCTCTAATCTATATATAAAGATGACTAGATTTACATTTGTTGTAACCCATTTTCCTGCGAGCAGTCTGCCACAAGTATTATTAGGTGACACTTGTGACATCCATTAAGATATGAAACGTCCAGTGTGTGTGACTGCTTTACAGGCATTAGTTTTTAAGCCTTTGATGAAAATTAAAATGCTTCATTTGCATCGCTTTATTGGAGGAACAGCTCATACTTTGTGCATTAAATCACGTATAACGCAAAAATAGCCCTTTTTAATTTGGGACAACAACACGATCACAGCGTGAGATGTATGCTGCCTCTCGGAGCACACACAATGTTTCCATCAAGGACAAAAGTGCTGTTCTTCAGGCTTACGACCAGAGCAGGGTATAATTAGGAACTAAATGCTGCTTTAAGTCAGAATGTGGTCTGCAAGCATTTCCAAAGGACAACCAGTCTTGTGGTTTGTGGTTTTTATCATCAAATGCAAATTGCACAGTTGAAGAGGAGTGGCACTGACTCATAGAGTTTATAATATCCAGGAACCTCATCCGCTAAAACATTCATGCGGTGCAATATGTCAGAAGTAACATATTCATGTTTTTTCCAGATAGTGGACAGGCCATTAAAAACAAGATTCAGCTGAGTTATAATTTTCTAGACCCCCCCCATTTTGCCGAGAAAAAAAAGTGCAGGAAAGTCCAAAAGCCCCTGGGATCAAATTTTGACTATATGCCAACAACAAGGAAGTGAATGTTAGCCTATGGTGTAAAGAATGGCAAATGACCAAAACAAGTACATAAAACAAACATTCAACTGTATTCCCATAATAGAGGCGCTTTACAGTGACCAGAGTAAATATTATCTGTATATTATTTATCATCCATGTGACGAAGTGTGATCTGGAAAGGAAAGTCTCACTTTATACGAGCATTTACCTAAAAATCTCATCCTCACTGACGGATCAGCTAACAGAGAGAGGCATTATTGGGTGAGCCTGAGGAGGGAGAGACAGTTAATATGGGTTGTGTTTCCAGATAAAATAGTAACAGAGTTGTGATCAGACATTTTATGTAGGCAATCAAAACACAGAGTGTGTGTATTTACAGCTCACGTGTTTAAACACTTTAATAGCTGGTTGAATACTTGAAAACCAGTAACCAGTAATTTACAGTTAACATGTGTCTGTAAGGGACTGTTCGTTACTTACACAGGGAAAGGGGTGGTACAAAATGAGGCATGTCAAATAATTTTTTAAAGCACCAGGGAGTGAGTGAGTTTTTTATTTTGGCTAGGGGAAAGACATACAACTTTAAATTTTTGTATTTTGTATTTATTTTAACCCTTTGAAACCTGGAGCGACATCGCTTTTCTTGTGCTGTTTTCAGACACCTCTCACAAGTAGTTAAACCTTTGAACCTTAAGAAAATTGGTCTGATTACTTTCTAAACATGGGAAAAAAGGTAATGAGCAACATGGTAAGAAATGTCCCACAAATTGCAAAGAATTAATGGATTTAGAAAATTATTTTTTAAAGACGCTAGGAAGAAACTATTTTATATAATTATTATTATGCATTTAAAATTATGATACAGAATTATTTGAAATTTTAAGCTCTTTTTCCAGGTCATTTTCTTGTTTGTTTGTTTTGTTTTTTAATTAAAAAAAATGGAAAATTATTTTTGAAAATATGGGAAAAAAGAAAAAAGCTACGGAAAAACTATATTTATAATTATTAATGTTACATTTTAAATTATGTTACAGAATTATTTCAGTTTTTAAGTAGCTTTTTCTAGGTCATTTTTAATTTTCTGTCTTACTTATTTTGGGGTCTTTTCTTTCTTTGTTGCTCATTGCGTTCTTCCCACTTTTTCAAAAATAACCCCAAAACCTGCAGGAGAGTTTGAAAGGTATGTTTCCTCTAAAAAAGTCACCAAAATCATACAATTTTTCATAGCCAAAAACTGGAAAAATAGATATTGTCTTTGGATTATCATATTTCTGACAGTGTGTGGCAAAGTTCTGTCAGGAAACAAAATCAAATCTGAGATTAAAATAGTGATATTTCATCAAAATCACATCAAAATCACTTTATGCTACTTATCTCATTTAAAATTTTGCCATAATTTAATCGTATGCACTAACCAGATCCTGTAAAAAAAAAAAAAAAAAAAAAGTAAATACATTTTGTACTCCTGCATGCATTACAGTTGTAAAAAAAAAAAAAAAAAACTGGCCTTTTCAGGTCCAGGATTTCATTTTCAATCTTAAACTCCTGACTTTTAAAAATCAAAGGACAAGTTTTTAAAATCTAATTGTGTCTGTTGTGCCAAGTCACTTATATTATTTTGGTCAGCCGCTACTGCCACTGTTGTGTAAATTTTATTTGGAAAAATGGTCATTATGCACATGTTGCAAATGCTGGCTGTGTGCGAGCTGTGGAAAAATTTTGTTGGTTTTGTGTGGTAGGACAGACGGCTGTCATGCTGCAGTGCACACACAGCTTGTGTGATGGTGCGATTTGTAAGGAGGATTTGCATTTTGCATATGAAATTAGCTGTTTGTGTTGGTGAGAACTCTGACTGCTGTTTGCTCTTTGTGGCTCCATGAAAAATGTTTTTTAATGATCGAGAGAGGGTCATGTGATATCGCCCAGTCACTCAGTGAGGGTTGGGAAAAATAGTTGCAGCTTTCGGGAGGGTTAGACAGAAAAAAATCAAACAAAAACAAACAAACAAACAAAAAAAAGAAGACACACCCCAGCCATGCCTCTCCCCTGATAAATTAAGAACAGTCCCTAAAAAGCACCAATACGTCAATAAATGTTGAAATTATATAAAAAATGTAGGATCACATTTGCGAAAAAATCTACCATGATCCATTTAGTTACAGTCCTGTACATGTGACATGATCAGACTGTGCAAACCTAAGATGTTCCCATTAGAGATTTGATATGTATAATTAGGGGACAAATCAAAATCTGTCTTTGGCCTTGAGAATAATTAAAAGACATTTTATCTTAATAACTGTTCAGTGACATTTTTCAAGTGCGCCACACCTCAAAATTTCTGCTGTCGGTTCCAAAACTTGTTTTTTTTTTTTTTTCTTGTTGGAGATGAAGATGGAGAGGCTGTCTAAATCCCAACTGTTGTTTTGGCTCTCAGCCAGCGACTGACGGAGCTGAGCCAGCTTTTGGACTTTTAGTGGTCCTCTAGTGCCACCATCAAGCTCGCCTTTCAGCTTTCAGATGAACTTATCTCCTGTTCCCATGTTCCCAACATAAAGAAACCTTTTTCATCTATTTTTTTCTTAATCCCACAACCTTTCCACACTTAGACCCATCTATCAGCTCGGTTCAGGTTCCTGTCACTTGCTAATTGGTCTAATCTCGCCTGTTTAAGTTGGATTCTTTTGCGAATTGCAACATTGTTAAAACGTCTTTATTTGAGGGACTTTAGGATTAAGTTTAGCCTTTTTGTGCCTGCTGCGTTCTATAATTCATGCTTTAATGGCACCTTCAACACTCAGAATCATTCAGAAACCCCAAAAAAATCACGTGTTTTCATATTGTTGTTAGCATAGAATAAAATAGAAAGAAATTCAGCTGTCCAGCAGCTCAAAGACAAAAAACAAAACAAAATACATTAAAATAAGTGCACAAATAGAAATAAAATTAAGATAAAAATTGTCTGTTTCACAGTCCAGCCAGTTGTGGCTAATGTAATGTGTGTAAGTGTGTGTGTGTGACTGGTAGAAAAGGAAATGGTCCTTAAAATCTCTGGTCCTGACATTAATTAATTTGTCTTTGTTAGTTTATTTTTATCCTTTAAATTATTCGACTAATGTAGACACATTTGAAAATACTTTACTGTAACACTGTTTGTTTACCAGGATGCATTCTCTGTGTGTGGAAATGTGGAAATATGTGATTAATTTAAAGATCTGCGCCACCACGATAACGTCTTAATCTTGATAGAGAAAGCTTTTTTTAAATTGACTTCACAACCATTTGAAGCAGCTGTGTTTCGCTCATGAGTCTCTGCTGTCCTGGCTGTTAGAACATTTGGTTGAATGTGAGCTGCGCTCTTTGAAGTCTGAGTTTCATTCAGTCATGTAGTTTCTGTGTATTTGGACGACTCTTTCATGGTCTAAAATACTACTAATGAGATCACTGGGCTGTTCTTTGACTCACGATACATTGTTGACGTACTGAAGATAATTATACTCCATTGAGCTCAGCGGCGCTTTTGCGGATCATTTGAACTTTTTGGAAGCTCAACTTTTTTTGCTTTGTGCTTTCTAATGAAAGTCTACCTCACAAGCTCCAGCATTTCACTCTCTTATTCACTGTAGGGCATTTCAGGAAATGACTTTGGTCAACCACAACTTTCATGAAAAAAGAGAAAGAAAAAGCGCAAGCTGTCCACAATCAAGACTGTTGGTAATGTACCGGAAACCCAGTGTCTCCACTCAATGTATGCATGGCGTCTGTCCACAGGACTCCATTTTTGATGCAAGTATTTTTTTATCCTTGTGCGACAACATATTAAAAAATCAACAAATGAACACTGAAGACATCTGTGGTACCAGACAAGCTAAACTTCTATAACTAAATATAACTGAGTGTTAAGTTACTAAAATAATATGGAAACCAAATGCTGGAATCAGAGCTAAAACTGTAAGTGTACCTTCACTCTTATACCGTCAGTATTTAGGCGTAGTGGTTCAACACAGTCTTGACACACCAGCCTAAATACAGTTCTCTCAATATTGGTCTTATATCCTTGCAGAGAGCTGCAGTTTAAGTCATCAAGCCGCAGTTTGCGAAGACAAATAGAAACTTGTGGTTTATTCAAGTGGAGTTTGTATTCTAGCGTCCAGTGATGAAAACACACATATTTATATGGTGTGTATTTTTCTAATTTTCATTTTGGCACACACGCAAAAAGCATTTGACAAAAAGATTACTGTGTTTTGAATGAAATGCAGTAAATAAGAATGTCCATGTTTCTCCCTGTGAGAGTTGTGTTTACTTTGGAGGTTTGGACTCTGGCCAGTGGAGGAGGAATAGTTTTCAGAAATAATCAGGGGGCACACTTATTACCCAGGATTCTCTTCTTAAAATGGTAAATGATACTCTTCTATGTCCCTGCGAGGCTGGCGTCTGCAGATGAAGGAGGAAATTTCCCCAGTTTTTGTGAAAGAAAATATACCCTGATGCTCCGTGCCTCGTTTTAGTTTAATGTTTCACAGGGGCTTAAAGTGAGCTGTAAATGTTAGGATATGTGTTCTTAATGTGTCGGAACGGCAGCTTCACTTAACCAGATTTGTAAAAAAAGGAAAAAGTGGACACACTGAGGTACAAATGCAAATTGTAACTGACATATAACTCACTTTGAAGTGTTTGACTGAAGTTAAAGTGACCCTGATAGCAAAGAAATGCAGCATATAATATACAGTAGATGGTAATAAGAGCTTGTTAACTTTCATTCAGACTGTGAAAACTGCAATCACAAAACTGCAAAACAACTGATGACATGCTTTACTGTGCATTGATGATAATTACACTTGTCCCCTCCGAGCAGTTACCATCCAGACTCACTGTTTCTGGTTTCCTGTTTGTTCAGCGTTCACCCAAAGTAACACCAGCCAGTTATTCAGATGAAAATAGTGTGAACGTCTCAGGAGCGTTCAGTGGAATATTCTATATTGGCATAGTTAGTACAGTAAACAGGTAGTATCTATCCTTGTTCGCCTGCGGTCAAATGTTGTTCCATCTGTGGTTGTTTACTGTGCAAAGCCATAAACGTCTTCATTCTGTAACCTTATTCAGCTCTCAGACTGGACATCCTTATTTCAGGGCTGAAAGTAGTGAAAATATTGATGGATTGAGGTATTATGGTTTTGTGTGCAGCAAATCCACGACGGCTCGGTATTTGCAGTTTCATTTTAAGCTCACGGAATTACGCACTTGCACCAGAGACAATGTATACACGTCTTTGTTCCCAAATTACTCCTTGTCTCAGCATGCAGATTTAGAAGTTCCTCAGCTGCTTATTTTAGATTATAAACAGGCACCAGAGAGGGCTTAAAGACAGCAAAACTTTGCTTTGCTACAGTAAATGGTTTTCATGTCTTGTGGAGCAGCTAACGTCAGAACTATTCACTCTGTTTGGTGTGCAGTGCTTCTACTACAGTCCACTACAGTCTTAAGCACAGTAACTCAAGTTCTGTATTGTATTTCTCCACTTTATACTTGTACTTCTCTGCATTATAGAGGAATTTATTTTACTTTTTACTTAAAATAAATCAAATAATGTAATAATATCAGTCCAACAGGGGCCGTTCTTCTTCATAATGAGTACATTTACTTTGGATTAGGGCTGCCCCCAACTAAGAATTTATCTAGTTGACCTAGTCGTCATTTAGGGCCATTAGTCAACTAGTTGCGTGCATGTTTATGGTATTAATTTAATTACTAAATGATATATTTTGGGCGGGGCAACACAATGGTTTGAGTTGAAGGTGTGAGAAAGAATAGTATCAGTAACATTGTTAACACTGTGCTACATTACAGAGAAATACAAAACCGTACTAATGAACCTTCATTAATATAGGCCTATATTTTATCTACAAGTGCACGTCACACACTGAGCGAGCCGCCTGTTAATGACGCTGTCGGCAAAGCAGTAATGATTGTGCTAAGTGGCTAATGGGCATGTAGCTACTTGCATGTTTCAGATGATATGTCACGAATGATAAGCAAATGTTTGCCTGCAGAGTTTAGTCCTTCACCTTCTCAAAATGATCCCACACTTTGGATTTCCTCCCCGATGTGTTATTAACTAGCCTGTGTAATAACCGCAGGTACCAGCCCTGTAAATTAACGTGACTCCTGTCTGACTGCTGAGTGTGGCCACAATTAAATTCCCACATTTTCCAGTCATATAGGTTTTGATTTATTTTGAGAAGCCGCAGCTCCTAATAGTGTTTCACATTTGTTTATGTTTTTATTTTTTGATTTATTTTTTTTTTTTCTGCGACTAAGCGACCAATGAAATCTCGCCAACTAATGACCTTTCTGGTCGATTAACGATTGGTCGACTATTAGGGTGCAGCCCTACTTTGGATACTTAGCACACTTTGCTGATTCTGTTTTTTTACTCTAAAGTAAGATTTCCAATGCTGGATTTTTACTGTAAAAGAGCAATTTTGCATTGTTGCGTGTTTATTTAAGTTACGAGAATATTAAACGCACCACTTCATTTTTTTATATTAAGAAACAGAAAGCAACATACAGTTAACGTCTCTACAAACAATTATGTACTGTTGGATTTAACACATTTACAATAGATGCTTTTAAAAAACATATTCTTCATTCATTGTCACTAAGAAATGCTAGTTTGTCTCTATTTAAAATGTCCATATTTAATTAATAAATCATGCTTGACAGATGGCACCAAATTGCCATCTATACTAATTATAACCATGAACATTGTCACACTGCTTTTCTGTCATACATCAAATGGATGTAATACATTTTTAGAAGTATAATTATTTGTATCTGTGGAAGCATTTAACCCACTCACCCTCACTGTCTCTTCATGTTTCTTTCTTCTCTGCATGCTGGGACTAATTTGCCTTTTGACAAATAATTTTCCCATCACTTGTAAACCTGAGAGCAGAATTTGATTCCTTTACATCCAGACATGTAATTTGTGTCTGAAGCTGACAAATACAACTGCAGCCGGGGAGTCAGCTGCTCTGGGCAAACGTCTGTCTTTAATTTGTACTGTTTGCTCTGCATCACTGAACCAAAAAAATAAGACTGGGAGTTTTTTTAGCCGTACCTCCAGGCACACTCTATGGCATACACGTTAGTTTGTGTTTCATTGTGCAGATACATACTTAATATTGCTGCAGCGTTGGCTCAACGCACCATGAAAACCCTCATATGACAGCGTAGAAAATCCTAATGATTTGTACGCTGATCTATGCTTCAGTTTTAGCACTGGGCTTGGATTTCTCTGTTTTCATTTCCACTTTTCTTGTCACGCTCTGTTAAAAATGAATGTGGTCATTTTCAATACAGTCACATTTGTCATTGCCCAAAAGTGATCTCTGAGCAAACAGCGAGCCAGTCAGTGTGACCTATTAGAATGGAAAATGTTTCCATGACTGGAAAACCACACCTGAGGAACCACGCCACTCTCAAACACAATGTTCAAAAGCTGACAACATATAAGGTGTAAGTGAATGTTGGGAATAAAATGTCGTTTTTGTGCATGTTACAACTTTGTCATGTCTGATTAGTGGCCACACAGTGGATTTAACCACAGGAATACAAGCTGGGACTATAAACAACAAGTGAAACTGATACTGTTTATTCAAGGAAAAACAGTCTCTTACAACTTTTTTTTTGCCTCATGACAGTTAAGACAGAAATAAATACAGGCTTACCGCTTTTCTCATGAACACTTTGAGGGGTGGACTGCTGCGGTCAAAGTACAATCTAATCTGACCTTCCAGATACAGAGGGCGGTCTAACATCCAGGCCACCCTGTTGCTTTCCCTCATATTCCGTTGGAGAAAATGTCAGCAGTCTACATTTTCAAGAACATTTCACAGAAGGAAACCGGATTTAGAAGGTGCTGCCTGCAGCGCTATGACCAGGGATGCAGAAAGCAGTGGTTTGAGGGTTATGAAGCAGCTGTGAGGAGGAAATCATGTCTGGAGATGGCAAAAGTTCCTAATCCAGCACTGAGTTATGGCCAGAGAGTCTGAAAAATCTACTTTAAATCAACATTTCTAAAGCAGCTAAAATGATGGAGAAATGCCATGAATCAGCAATTTGATGTTTTCAAAACTGAAATACAAACATTTAATCAATAAGACTCTTGTGCCAAGTTTCCCTCTTTAATACTTAAAACAAAACCCGGGGAACAACCCGGGGTATGAGACACATTATTTTGAATAAAGCACCTTTTCTCTGCGAAGCATGAACATGTTTGGTTTTATATGACAAAGAAAACAATTACATGTAATAGGGAAAATATCTAAAAGTTATTTTGGAGGGAGACAGCAGAGGAGACAGTCGTGGTTGAAAATCTGATGTGTATTCAACATTAAACATAACGAGCACATTCAGTTTGGTTTCAGTGTTAGCCATCAGTGTGGAGTCAATACTGCCTGACAATATTTCACTGTTGATTCAATCACATTTTACTATCTGGGGGCCAACTGATGCTTTAATGCTCATTTTTACTATGAGAGAAAGGTCAAAACCTTTGCTTCAGATCCAGATGGGCCCACAAATGCTCAATTAAAAAACACCCTGTCTTGTAGAAACAGCCTCTTTGGACGGATCAAACAGTGCCATGTTGCATAGTGATGTTTGTTATTGATGGAGCTACATGTTGAACATCACTGTCATTCACACTAAAGAATTTCCCTTCATTAAACCCATACTTTTTTTCTATGTTTGCAGGCTTATGCAGATGATGTGCTTACGAAGGATGAACAGATAGGCCTGTTGTTCAGAGCAAAGCGGAAGTGTGAGGGGAACATCAAGTCAAAGCACAAGGTTCCTGGTGAGTAGAGAAACAAGATGCTAACACTACTGTCAAAGTGGTAACATGTTCACAGTGACACTGCTGACAGGCTGATTGTGCAAGTGCAATGTTTGCCACGTTCTCCTTCATAGATAAAAGGGTACTTTGCCGAATTTTAACCAGCTTTGTGTCAGAGTGGGTAGTGTGTGTACATGAACTGTGCTATGAACTGAACTTACCTCCATCTAACCAGTGCCTAGATATCCCTCCTGGCCGCCAGCAAAATTTGCAATTTACGTCATCTGGCAAAGTTTCGCCGGCCATCAGTCTGTTGCGTGAACTACACGCTATACTCCTGCATTTTCGTATTGCCCGTCACCCGTACTGCCACCACAGACACAAATTGTATAGAGGCAGATCAAGAGACAGACCCACCCCAATGTCTCTCTCAAACTGGGACTGAAATTTGATCAAATGGTAAAAATAGGCAAATACATATCAGGATTATGTTACTGCTAAACTAAAATGTTCTTTAGAAACATACTTTAGTGCTGTGTTTAACTCTACTGGTGAGAGTTTATGAACAGGAAGTGGACACCACAGTGTCTCCTGCACAAAAAACGAAAAAACTGAGATCAAACGGTGAAACTAGGCAGCGCTGATCAAATATAAAGCAAGAGTCTGTGACTGAGTTACCTTTTTCTCACCTCAAATGTATGTTTTAACTTACTGTTTAACTGTAATGCATCGAGATTGTTTTTTGCCAGCCGCTGCCATCGTTTTGAATGGACTCGCTCACATTATGTCACCCAGCAGCAAGAGTGTTTATTGGTCTGGTGTGGTGCAGTGTATTCTGGGAGCTGGAGGTTTCCTCCCTCTTCAGCAAAAGCATCCTTTTTCCCTGTTTCCTCTAGTTCTGTAGCACCAGTTTCAAAAGTATTTGCGTCTTTCTACTACATCCTGGTTTAATTAAAAGGCCATCTTTCCAGTGGTGAAGTACTTGTTTAAGCATGTTATCATTCCAACAGTAGCTAATTAGCACTGAATACAAAGTACATATGAATGTCTTTGTTTTGCAGGTGTTTGGTCATTTGCTAAAGTATTGGACAAATGAGAAATTTGACCTGATGATGGTGCTGTGGGATGAATGACTTGAATGTCTGCACAGACTTTTACAACAATCCAGTTAATAAATTACGAATGTTAACTGTGCCAGAAGAAGAGGACCAAAGTCAGTAGGATTCATCCACTAGGGTTCATGAATGTTTTTGTACTAAATGTCGTGGCAAACAATGCAATAATTGTGAAGAAGTTTCAGTCTTGACCAAAGTAGTGGACTGACTGCAGCCACCCTGCTAGTATGTTTAAAGATTAGGAGGAAAGTGAGGACATGTCACAGATTCTTAATCCTAATGTCAGTGGTGCCCCCAGAAATTTTTCCCAGGGGTGGCCAGATGGGCTACTGAAAACCTGGGGGTGGTGCACCAAAACCAAAAGCCGTTACTGAATTTGAGGAATTATATTATACTATTGAAGAATATAGGTGAGTTGAAATCTATGTCAGTCTGACCATAGGCACCTGAGCAGTGGCGTAATCGGAGCAAATGCATTCCCATTAGTCATTTAGGGGGAGCAAAGTCATGGTTTAGCTTCCACACTATTTGTCTTTTAAAAAATGTTATTGTCATACAGTCCGCACCAACAGGTGATTACATTAAAGCAGTCTATGTCAGTAATAATTTTCTTTTCAGCAGCTGACAAAAACAAGTGTCATTTTTATGGGTGTAATTACTGTCACTGATCACACAGCTGACTGACTGATCGGGCGCAGAGTGACAGTGCAGTTAGAGAGGCAGACAGAGCGGAGCTTCTTCTCACAGCACCAATGTCTCTGAATTAACACAGTTAAATGTTCAGCCAGTGGAAAGAGACTCTGGAGCTCTACCGACTAATTTGTTTTAGTTTCAGTTTTAGTCACACTTTAGATGGAATTCTTTTAAACAGCCTTCAAGGACTCATAGCTCTGTGTCTCTCCCTTTTAATGCTGGATAGTTTGATGAATTATAATGCATTATATTTTCATTGTTAGATTTTGTGTGTAAAAATCTAAAAAGTAGAGGTATTCAGTGGCTTGGGCGCCGTTTACACTGAATTAGAATAGTAACATAACTAAGTATTATTCATATCTAAACATCAAAAAAGATCTATAACTGTTGGGGGCCTAACAGTAAAATCCACCTCTGAGTATTATAATTATTCTCTCATGCAGGGTAAATGAGAGGTACACGTTTCACAGTTTGGTCTAGTCCTTGAATGAAACAGCCCTTTTGAGTCTTGAGGAGTAAATTGTGCACTAAAATAATCCTTGATTAAAGATAATGCAGGTTAAAAACTTCTAATGCAGAAGTTCTGATTATTTATTCTTATATAATATTACAACGACACCAGCCAGTGGTGTGAGTGAGAATAGATACCACTAGAACCTGTGTGTAAGGTAAACAGATAGGATTGGAATTAGACAGTTGTTGTGAGGCCATTTCATTTACCTAAACTGCTTTTAGTTTGTTGCATTTGTTAGACTTTGATGATGGCCTTGTGAGCAGTGAGAATAGCAACCCTCAGTTTAACATTGTTTAACCAGGTTGAAATTATCCAGTTCCTATTGTGAGGTGTTGTAAGGCTATTTGTTTGTCCTTGTTTGACCTTGAAGGTAGCCGAGTAGCCTGCGACCCAACCATCAATTTAGGCTACAAAATGTATTCACAAATAGAAATTTCTTTCAAATATAAAAATCCCCAGACCCCATTAATGTATCTTTCCAAGTTTTCTTCCCCACTTTAAAACACAGTCAGGTGCTTTAGAAATGTAACCGCCACGAAACAATCAGAAAATAAAATTTCTTAATTCCTGCTTTGTTCTCGTCAACGCCGCCGTCTCTCTTCATTTACTCTCTAGCTAGCTTCGCCACCACTACTCTCTCAGTCTCGTAAGTAGCGCAGTAAGCGACAAATTCTGCATAGTATGCCTGTAAGGAACTGCACACTGATATGCTTTGATTTCTTAGTTTACACTACACCGGTACAGTTAACATTTTGAGTTCCCTAACAACCCTGTTTTAATGTGTTATGTATACACACACAACGTACACATGTTCTTCTCATGCCACTGTAGGATGACAGAGGGATTACAGTGTTGGTATCTGATTTTTTTGGATAGGTAACAGATAAAATCCATAAGCCTGTCCATCGTGGTTTGCGTCTATCGACTAAGATGTGTTGCTTAGCAAGGCTGAAAGAAACTAATTGGTGTGTGTAGGATGTGAGAGGGTCCTGCGTCATTAGCCTTGATTAGGTCTCCAATAGTTTGATCTGCCTTTACCTGCAACAGGTTTCTCAGAGTCAGAGAATGCTGAAAGAAGCCGAGGCATTTATCGCAGCAAAGTGGTTTTATTTGTCCGAATAGGCTCAGCTATTGAGGTCGATCCCCAATGAATTCCAGCTGCAGCGAGAGGTTCAATGGGGAGTGCAATAAATCCCACAGAGGCTAAACAGAGCAGAACCACATACACACAGATTTGAAATAATGCACAAGGCAGGGGAGGCCAGTAAGACATAGGAGGAGTACCAAGAAAAGGCTGGAGTGATGGAGGAAGAAATCAATCAGCACAAAAGGTAAAGTTTACGAGGAACTGTGGGAGTAGGCAGCATAACCATGATGATCACAGGAGTGACCGTAAGCAAGACTGTAAAGACCGCCTTGTTGTCTTGATTGAACGTGATTGGTGATTTGTTTCAATGTGATTGCTGATGATGAGTGTTTACTAATCAGCTGATGATGTGCACACTTCAGTGCTCTACAAGATCCACCCTGATGCTTCGTTGAGAAAAACGTTCCAGATAGACTAAGATTTTGGAGACTGTTTTACCTACTTTTTGCTGATTTGTTAGAATCAAACAACTTTTTTTGGAGCGGTTGCCAAGCATGTGAATGTGTACATAAGTTGATGGTTACATTTTAAAATGCAGCTCTATTTCCTTTGTCCTCCCCGGGGCTTTCCAGAGGCTGGGATTGAAGGCGAAGTTGATCCCGGGGTGTATTTGTGTATTTATGGGCAGTATTTTCCAGCAGACCCCAGCATCTACTGTATCTCATTGTGGTTACTGTCATTTTCCCAGTTGATTGTTCAGAGGAGGATTTTGGATTCCACAGCCAAACCAATCATATTATTTTCTCTTTAACCCCAGTGCAGTGTGGTCGCATCGAATTCTTCGACCCTCAAAACGGTACCCCTTTGTAAATGAAACACATAATTAAAAATGTTTTCCTCCAGGCTGAGAACACAAAAGCTTTTGTTGACCGTTCCCACTAGTTACAGTACATTGCCTCGCGTGGTATTTCCCAACTTTTCATGGTTTTGATAAATGTCCACAAATCCCAAATTGGATTTCAAAAAATATGAAAGAATTGCTACTATTGAGAACTGCAGGCGCCGAACAGCAGCTTGTGTAAGATGTTAAGGGCTTATATAACAACAACGCTGTGCTTTTTCTCAAAGCAAATGTAACAGGATGACCATTGATGTTAATGCAGAGCAGAGCAGTCAGTCAAACATTACGCCTCTCTTAGATGAGAGTCTGTGCTGCTCATCTGACCATCATCACGCTTAATCCATCCTGACACGGCGAAGTGACTAGCGAGCCCGGTGTCACACCAGAGACCTCCAAGCACCATTTGCAGCTGTCTTGTCATTTACATTATGTGTGTAAATTGAGTTTGAAGCAATTCATAGAAATTTCATGAGCTCTTAACTTGACTTTGATATGAGGAGCACATGTGTCAAATCTCTTATTTACTTAAGGACCCAGTGAAATGAAAATACAATTTCGTAAGTTTAATTCTGTGTCCTTGTGTTAATCTATCATTAATTTATTATTATGCTAAATACATGCTAAAAAATACTGTATCATAGTGTTTCTTTGTGGAAATCCTCATCTGTTCCCTTTCTATTTAGAGTTAAAATAAAAATTTAAATCAGGGCTTTACTTGTTATAGATTATTACTACAGTGTGAGTATTTCTTCCACCACTGGTTTATGATTTCTTATTCATTTAAAATAGTCTTTTATTAAGGAAAAATGACAAATATTCCATTTCCAGCTTCTCAAAGTGAGTGTGTGCTCCATATCTGTTTTACATGATTAAAAAATGCTATTACATTGACTATTACATTGATTTTTAACTGTTGGTTGAAAAAAAACAAAAACATTGCGACATCACCTTGAACTTGAGAGAGGCATTTTTCACAGTTTTTGTTCTTTACTTTTTATATGTTAAATAATTAATTCATTTATAAAGTATTTTAGCACAGTCGCCCAAAGAAAATATTGGCATTGTACATTTCTGCAAACCACAGATAGGCTACATATGTGTGTTTCATATGTATCATATCAAAGTTTCTTTTCTTTGGGAGCTGGAGGGGATGGTGCATGGCATGCCTCCTAGGTGAGGCGCATGCCAAGCTGTAGACCACTGTTCAAGACCAACAAGAACAAAACTGGTTGTAAATTAGCAAGTGATTGCTGCGTTTCCAGCAGCTTTTTGGTCATCAGATGCTGTGTTTCCCCTGGAAATAGTGCATGAAAAGCTGGTGTTTTTTTTTTTACCAAGCAAGCATTCGCTCTGTTTTTTTGCAGGGATGGTACAAAAAGTGGTTGTTTTGACCAAGTCATTGCTGCGTTTCCACCAGGGACAGTGCCACGAAAAGCAGTTGTTTTATTCCGAGACAATGCTGTGTTTCTAGCGAGGATAATTCAGCAAAAGACAGTTTGTTTTTACCGCGTCATTGCTGTATTTCCACCAGGGACAGTGCCATGAAAAATGGTTGTTTTTTACCAAGATAACGCTGTGTTTCTAGCCAGGATAACTCTTTGGAAAACAGTTGGTTTTTACCAAATAATTGCTGCATTTCCACCGGGTATAGTGTCACGAAAAGTGGTTGTTTTATACTGAGGCAACGCTGTGTTTCTAGCTAGGGCAATTCAACGAAAGACAGTTTCTTTTTACTGAGTCATTGCTGCGTTTTCAGCAGGTATAGTGTCACAAAAAATTGTTTTTTACCAAGCTAACGCTGTGTTTCTAGCCAGAATAACTCCATGAAAAATAGCTGTTTCTTACTGAGACATCGCTGTTTGTCCTGCTGAGATAGTGCCCAGCAAGCAGTTGTTTTTTACCATGGCTTTACCATGGTTTCCCATGGCTTTTTAGTCAGCAAAAACCGGGAATTATAAGCCAACACGCAATCTTTTCCTCTCTGTAACCAAGGGGTTGGTGCCTAAACCTAACTACAAGTTAACAACAGCCTTACTGAAATATTAAGATTCAACGGATCTGCTACAAAAAAATGTAGCATATCCATGGTTTGCAGAATTATACATTTTTTCTGTCAATTGGGTTAAGAAAATTGACAGTTTTAACAACAGTTGTATGCAGCCGATGCACCTTTTTTAATGGGCATCTCTCTGTACATCAGGAAAGATGTTTACACTGAATCTCGACCCTAACAAGTCCATCAGGAATGTCTTACTGACTCTGTTAATTGCTTGAGGTGTTGTTTTGGAGGTACATGAACACATCGCAGCTGACCTGCATACCTGATGCTGCTGGCACAAAGGGGATGTGACTCATACTGTATGTAGTGGCTGTTTTCTGACCTCTTTTGGAAGGTTGCACATGTGTGTTCAATCACAGCTGAAGGAATTAAGATGAACATATTACCTTAATAAGGGAAAAAAGAGTCCCCGATGTGGCCGTTGAATGCCTGAATAGGCACATATGTGCTCATTAAACATGCTTGATTTGAGCTTTTTTTTAACGTTATGGCACATGAATTGCTTTGACTTCACTTCATTTGACCCTGATTTGAACTTCAGTGTCTCATCTGGTTGTTTGTAATTATGTAATGTGGAAATCATTTAAAATCTGGGCAGTGGTTTGTCTGTGATGCTGAGTAAAATTTAGGAGGCTGTCAAGATTTGAGATAAAGTTCAAGGAAAGCATTACTTGTGTTTTCTGGTGACCCATGTAAGCGTTTTCCTTGAAGTGGTCATTAAGACTTGGACACATTTCCTTCGTGTAATTTTTTAAAACATTCTTTCTTTTTCCTCTTTGCATTGTGGCGTGACCTTGAATCCGTGGGTTGAGGTAAACTCACAGAATAGCAGCTAGCGTGCATTTTTTAGGACTCTTTGGCTTTACATCTGTGTTTGTCTTGCCTGTGTCCTGCCTGACCACCCCCAGAGTTTTTCTTTTTTTTATCTGGCACTGTAAACTCGTGGTTTTCTGAACTATTATAAGAGATGTGGAGTGATGACTATTTTAAAACGCTAGTGTGAAATGTAGGATTTTCTGTGAGTAATGAATTGATTGTGCAATTCCAGCTTCACAGAGAGCGGATTAGATCCCATGTGAGGCAAAAACCTCAGCTTTGGTTGCATTTCAACATTTTATCTATTTGTTTTTATTTCTCATTTGTGCTTTAAATACACAAAAGTCTCCATTACGTGGCTGAGACAAGGTTTTCATTGAGGGAAACACTGAGGTTTGCCTGGAGAGGACAGTGGAGGGATGTGGGTTCAATGCCCCAGACCTTGCAGTGTGAAAATAGCTCAGCCTTCAAGCTTGTGGTCTGAGTGTAGAATAACATCAGCAATCATTATAAAAGGTTGCATGTATCAGGAGAAAATGCAATATGTGTTTTGACATCTGCAGGTCAGAGTCAAATGAGTTGGGGGGGAAAGAAAACCGTAATAAAAACCCAAGTGACATCACTAATACCAAAGTCCCCCCGTAGTCACGTTTATATTTAAATCGTGGTCGAGAAATTTACGGGAAATTATATATGTGTGTGTGTTCTGTGTTTAATTTAAGCCTGTTAGTAGGTGGTCCTATGGTAATAAAACCTATGGCAAAAGTGAACAGCAATTCTACTTTTACTCCCAGGATGTGTGGTCAGTGTGATTTTCAAAACTAAATGCTGTTTTTCTCCCACCAGAGATCTGTAGGAATCAGTCAGCTCCACTCAGTCTGCTCTTTAATTTTGCGCTCCAAGTGACAGGCAAATAAAAAGCATGTCGTCATTGCTTCAGATGTTTCTTTGCAAGTTTGATTACAGGAATGAGAAAATAATGGATCTACTGCAAAGAGAGGATAGTTTTAGTTTTATCCTTAGCTACTTATTAGTGGTCAAAGTGGGGCAGATGTTTTCAATAATACAACATAAATGCCAAGCCATGAGGGAGGCTGCTGCCAGGAATCTGTGGGGAAAGGGACTAGTTTGCTCCCACTATCGGAGGGCTGAGGTCCATGATTTAGCTGACAATTAAGGCGCTCTGTGCTTGGAAATGGCATTTTAGTTCCCCCTTTGAACCTGCAGCTCTTTGTCTGAAGTTAAGATGTGTTACTACAGAGTCTCATGTCATGCGTTCTTCAGGAAAGTAGAACACTGAGTTTTTGTGATCATCAGGAGAAGCACGCAGTCTTGTAGGAAAGTCCATGTTATACTGATTCAACTGTTTACATGTATTCCTCACCACCATCTCAAAATTATGACACTTTATTTGAAAAAAGTTTCTTTTTATCAGCCAATTCTCTTTAATTGCTTTGCCTAGAAATTAGAGCTGCGGTGATTGATTAATTAGTTGTTGACTGGTGATAATCAATTAATCAGTTTAAGTATTTTTTTTAGGGAAAAAAGGGTAATATTCTCTGATTCCAGCTTCTTAAAAGTATAATAATAATATGTATAATGTATGTATGTATGTATAATTATTATACATTATTATACCTAACAATATCTATAATAATAATAATAATAATAATAATAATGATAATGAAAATGAAAATGAAAATAAAAATAATAATATTTTCATGTTTCTTTCCGCCTCTGTGACAGTAAACTGAATATGTTTGGGTTGTGGAAAAACAAGACATTTTAGGACATTATCTTGGGCTTTGGGAAACACTAATGGACAATTTGCACCATTTTCAAAACAAAAACAACTAATTAATAATTCAAGAAAATAATCAACAGATTAATTTACAGTGAAAATAATCATTAGTTGCAGCCCTACTCCTACAGCTTTTTCATCAAGAAATGCAAAGATGACCAGAGAAAATATATTCTGCAAGATGTGATAATCGTGTGTTATTATTATTATTGTTATTATTATTATATTATTATTATTATGGGTATTTGTTCGGGGCCTGAACAGTGAGCCAACACAGACACAGGAGTTGTTGACAAAATTGTGGATGTTTATTTACCCAAAAAATGCATGAACCAAGAAGTGAACAACTAGGCCTATAAAAGAGATCAACATAACATAACTATACTCAATATAATAACTAAACAAGGTGCTAACTGAACAAACCTGTCAAAATGACACATGATGGAGCATATATAGCAGCTTGGCCAAACTAAATAATACACAAGGGGTAACCAAAATGGACGCTAACTACAACTAAATACAAAGCAAAACTAATTAAACCCAAATCCCCCCCATGACATGGCAGCACATGGCCATGCCTTTAGCTCCACCAGGAAGAGACCTCCCCAAACAGCCAGGGTAACTCAAACATCAATCAATTTGCCCATTTAACCCTACAGTGCTAGAATGTGTACACTTCAATTTAACAATGTAAGGTGAAAGGCAAGTAAACAAATTCTAAATCAAACCAGCTGTGTGATGTGGATTGCTAAAGTATGGTTGACTATAAATGAAAGTAACCTGTGTAGATAACAACCTAATGAGTTTAAAGAGTGTTAATTGGGAAGACATTACCATGTGTGGCTGTGACCATCACAGTATTTTATGTCTTCATTAGATAGAGGCGGTAAAAGGATGAAAGAAAATGACCCCTAAGCAGGGCTCCCTGATAATTAAATTAAGAGCTAAAGTAGTCTGTTCATTAATCCAATAGTTGATCTGTGGATAAAATAATTGGCAATTACTTTTAGAACTGATCAAAGCAGATATGGCAAATATTTTGTTTGCAGCTCCTCAAACATAAGACTTGCTTTCTATGTTTTACTCTTTGGGGGCGGCAGTAGCTCAGTCCATAGGGACTTGGAACCGAAGGGTCACCGGTTCAAGTCCCCGCCCGGACCAAAAAATTCGGAGCGTGGACTGGTCGCAGGAGAGGTGCCAGTTCACCTCCTGGGCACTGCCGAGGGTGCCCTTGAACAAGGCACCGAACCCCCCCCAGCCGCTCAGGGGCGCCTGTCCACGGGCAGCCCCCTCACTCTGACATCTCTCCATTTAATGCATGTATTGGTCCCGTTTGTGCATGTGTGTGTGTCGTTCGGACCTGTGTGTATATGTACAACAGAGTGTAAAAATTGAATTTCCCCTTCCGGCATGAATAGTGTATATAAAAAAAAAAATGTATGACCAGTGGTGTATTGGAGGGTACACACAGGTATACAAGGTATAACCACCTCCACCTTTTTCTGACTGTTTACAGCAGTGGCTCCCAACTGGTCTGGCAACGGGGTCCAGATTTCTGCGTAGTCATTAGTCCAAGGTCCAAACAGCTTAGAACATTCAGCGTCATGCTTGCGTTCGGCTGTGTCATCAAGCTAGTTTGCTGTCTCTGTCAATAAGCACTTCAGAATAAAAGCTCTGTGCTGAAAACCAGCTGTACTTGTAAAGTCTGTTTCTCAGACCATATATATAGGATATATAGGAGAGTATACCCTCTTCCCCCTTGGTAACCTTGGAACTGTATATGAGTCTTGTTCGGACAAAACAGGACATTTGAAGAGCGTGAGACAGGCATTTTTTGACACTTTATACACAGAACAGTTAACCCATTCAGGGGGCATAAGATGAATCAATAATAAATGCAGTTCAGGAACAAACTAATGGTACAGAGATGAAAATAATAGCACTTTTGTTTTGCCATAACAGCCACTAAGGATACTACAATGTAGCCAGTGTTGCAGGGAATCTTTTTAATGAGATCCATACTGAAACCAATTCCATACAACATGAAAACAATATGATACTGTGTAGCAGTTATTGAAATCTGCTGCAGCTAACACACCAGCATTAATGAACACACTGGATTCCATGGACAGCTTCTTATCAGCATGTGGGGAATTCCATGATTGCATTATGTGACAATAGATGGGGAGTTTTCTCTCCGGGTGATCCATGTTTTCCGTAAACACAACAAAAAAAGGTCTCATTTACAGTCAGACTTACCTCAATTACAAGGATGTGCTACCGTGCTGATTAACATACTGCGTAAAGTTCTTGTACCTGTCCTATTTTCTAAGGACAACAGAATCCTTGAAAGCAGCACCTGCTGCTGTTGTAAATGCCTATAGCCATGTAATGCTACTCTGTGGTTCTGCGTTTAAAAGTCAGCGCTGCTTTTGTCTCCGCAGATGGTTTCTGCTCACCAGAATGGGACGGCATTGTTTGTTGGCCTGAAGGGCCCCCAGGAAAGCTCGTATCCACCGCCTGTCCAGAGTACATCCATGACTTCAACCATAAAGGTGAGTCTGTCCCTGGATACAGTCCGCAGCAGAAACCCTGAAGCTCATTTTCAGCTGGTGAGAGAGCGCCAGGCCTCCTGTGCTATTGTATAAACATACTGTATATTCCTTTTGAAACCTCTTGCAGTTTCTACAGTTATGCAGATCTAATTAAGGAGCAAGCTGAGGATGAGTAATTGACCTGGTTGGAAAACAACTGGCAAAATGTGTAATTAAATGTAGGCTTTTCTGTTTGATGTCCAGGACTAGCATACCGCCGATGTGACAACAACGGAACGTGGGAGCTGGCCACAGCCAACAAGACATGGGCCAATTATAACGAATGTGCAAAATTCCTCTACCATTACAACCATAGCCATGAAAAGGTGAGATCTGCCTCATTGCCATTTACACGCTCACTGTCACAGTTACAGTGCCTTCCTCCACAGTAGCCTTTGTGGATGCACTGAGTAAACTGTCAAGCTATAGATATCGCAGCCTTTTAAGCAACTGTTGCACCATTTTACCCCGCAATTACAATGCCTTTGAAATGTGTAACTGACTGTCGACATGCCTTCTCAATGATGCTCAGCGCAAATGAAATGTAATCATATTTAATGAAATGTGGAGATGATGACGGAGAGATAATGACAGGATGGTAATGTGGTTGCCTTGTGATAATACGAGGCTGCAATTAGCTAAATGTCTAAATGTATAAACTGAAAGCAGTGTCACATTGTCCCATTAGTCTTAATTGCAAATTGCAAAACTTCCCCAGAATGCATCCAGTTCGGAGAAATCAAAGAACTCAGCAATCATGACTAAACCTCATAGGCGCCTTCACAGCAACGAGACAGTGATAAAAGGAAATTTAGACACAAGGAGTCCATGAACTGATGTTACGTTGCTTTCTTGGTAACGATTTAAAGGAATTCTTCACCCCAAAGTGACCTCAGCGAGAGAGGAATCGAAAAACAGAGAAATTCTTGATGAATCGAGTAATAGGGGGTCCGTCTCATTTATGCAGTCGTATGCTCAGTACTTCCGAAATGTGCATTTTGCTAAAACCTTACTGATTTTAAAAACTTCAGCACAAACATTCTCACTCAGGGACCAGTTGTGTGTCTGGGCAAGCACATGCGTATGAACACTGCTCGTGCATTCCATTGAAATACCTCCCGACTCGTTTATTGGCCCTGGAAGTGACATGCATGGCCGATTGACAGCAGTGCTAGCTGCCAATGAAAGAGCTTTGAGGCGGGATCAAACTCTCGTCTGTGCGTGAGATTTTTTTGTGTTTTACTTCAGGAATTTTCTCTGTTTTTGGATTCTTTGGTCACAAATTTAAGGTAACACACAGTGAGTTAATTTTTTCTTTAATGGATTCAAATTTTGTAAAGGTATTAAATTTCCATACACTACATTGTCAAAGGTACACTGACACCTGAACATTACACCCGTATGTGACTGATTCTGAAACGTGGCTGAATGGGAGCAAACCCCTGCAGTCAGGTTTCAAAATCAGAGCATTACTGAGGTCGGGCTGAGATGATCAGCGATGAGACCTGGCTCACAGCTGGAGGTCCAACACATCCCAGGTGTCCTCAAGGTGTTTGATGGGGGTTGAGGTCAGCACTCTGCACAGACTAATTTAGATCTTATATACCAAACTCAGACAGCCTTTCCTTGTGGACATGGCTTTGACGTTATTGTCATACTGAAACAAACTGTGGACACAAAGACGGAAATGCGCTTACAGTGACATTGTAACACCATCACTAGGGCTGTCAAGCAAACATTCATGTAATTAATTACACGCTCTGTGATTAAATAATCTAAATGAATGGCATACATCAGTTTTTGCTGTGAAAGTATTTGAAGAATTTCCGTTTAAATTAATTTTGGCAGATGTGTCGTAGTAAAGCTGCTGGATTTTGGACAACCCCCTGTCCTCTAGCTCCTCCATAGCTCCACCTTCTCGTCCAAATTTGTCCATTTCTGGTTTCAAAAGATCCAAAATGGCAACTCGAAGCTTCAAAACAGGGAGTCTAAAAACCAGGAGGTGATGTCATGGTGGCTACATACGGTCTATGCTCTTGACACTCATCACATCATTACAGGCTTTATACCTCTAAATTAAACATAACTAGTTGTTCATTCATTTATTCATTTTCCGTAACCTGCTTATCCTGTTAAGAGCTGCAGGGGGGGCGAAGCCTATCCTAGCTGACATTGGATGAGAAGCAGGGTACACCCTGGACAGGTCGGCAGACTATCACAGGGCTGACACATAGAGACAGTCAAGTATTCACACCTAAGGGCAATTTAGAGTCACCAATTAACCTGCATGTCTTTGCACTGTGGGAGGAAACCCAAGCTGACATGAGGAGAACATGCAAATTCTCTTAATAAGGGCTCCCTCACCCCGGGGAACCAGGAACCCTCTCGCTGTGAGGCAGCAATGCTAATCACTACACCACAGTGCCGCCATTTTTTTTTAATCTTAAACCACAGATTTGCATCACTATATAGTACCACCTAAACATTTTAATGAAGCTTAACCATCTGTAACATAAAATCTGAACATAATCAGCATGTGAGAGTCTGACCTGGGACCATAAATACCACATGCACTGACATCACCTTCACATCACAGCATGTCTCGAGAAAACTGTTTTGTAAACGAAGCATAGCAACCTTTTACTACCGTCATCCCCATGTGACTGACAAAGGTAGATGTGACACTGACTCGTAGTTGCTCCTACTGTTTTTCTCTCTATCACTGCATGAGCGTTGGATGTCAGAACATAGCACTGGCAGTGATTAGGACTACTGGGTATTGTAAGAAGAGTGGAAAACAGCTACAACATGGCTGTAAATGGAAAAATAACACTTGCTCAGCTATTACTGTGCGTACATGGACAAGTTTTTCTTGTATAAGTGAAATTATATTGTGTGCAGTAATTATGCTGATGTGGCTTTTTAAAGAATTTTTATGTTTTTTTTATTATTTTAATTATGGTCTGGAAGCATTTTAATAATGTCACATATAAAGCATTCTATAGCCTTTAAATGAATGAGGTGTATTATAATGTTAGAGGTTAGTGTTTAGGGCCTCTGCAGTTTGTGGTTACAAAAAGTTCTGCGCTTTCTCCAGTATAGGACATAGAGAAATGAAGTGTTCAGTCACTCATTTGTAAGAACATTGATTTGATTTTTACAAATTTTTGCCATGAAACATTTCAAACATCAGCCATCCCACGTACATTTTCCTCTCCTCTGCTTGAAAGTGGTGTAGAGGATGTGGGCATAACCTCATCATGGCGCCCCTCAGTTTCTTTCTGACTTCAGATGTTTATGTTGATGGGCTCCCGAGGGAGCGGTTGCAGCAGTTAATGACAAATACATATGCACGAATGAAAGCCCCACACAGCACAACTGCCATACCGCAGACCACCACCACAACTTAGACACCCGTTTTTTTGGCACGGGATCATGATGCTAAATGATAACAGCAGTGGAGTATCTGGTTACATCACACGGGGCTCTTGGCCCCCTCAGCATGTTGACGCACAGAAGGTCTGGTTAGTGGCTCTCCTTACAGTGTCCTTTGGCTGCCAGCTCACTGCTGGAGGATCAAACTGCCCCACCCAGCCTTTCTCAGCTCCGCCACCCATGTCAAAGGCTGTTTCCATCAGTAACTTCTGGGTGCTTGAGACATCTCTGTCACCAGATGGCAATGCCTTTTTAGACACACTATGGTTTAGACATTTTGAAGTTACGTTTTTAGGAGGGAAATGCCAAAATAGTGTAGAAGTTGTGCTTTTTATAATAAAACCACTTGCCCCAAAGTAATGTGGTCACTAAAACTGAAACTTGTTGTAATGTTACCAAGCTCTAAGAGCAAACCTGAAGCTACAGTGTATTAAACAAAGTCTTGCAACCCTAACAAAACATGTAAACCAACATTTCTAGTTTCCCAAATTGTGTGAATACTAATACGCTTTATCCACCAAAATTTGTGGATATATACAGGTTTTTTTAAACACAGGAAAACCTGGTAAAAGTAGACAAAAGACATAGGTGTAGATTTCAGGGGGGGCACAGAGGACACGTCCCCCTTAATAGTTAGAAAATGTGTATTTGTCCCCCACAATCAAAACAAGAAAGATGCAGAAAACTTTTGTTCATCCTGTCACAGTCTGGCTCAGAAGTATGTGACAAAGAGGGAGACTATAGTCAGTAAATGTTTTAAATGAAAATAATACAATGGAATGTGTCAGTCAGCAGGTCAACATGAATGCAGTGTCTGTGTGAGTGAGTACAAAGAGGTGTGTGTGTGGTTGTGCAGCACAAAATACAAACAAATGCGCAGATCAGTGGGCAGGCCAGGGGGAGAGGGAGAGAAGATCTTGCAGGTCTGATTTGTAACACCTGAGTCCAGCCTGCTCAGGTGTGCTGCATCACTGATGAGCTCTCACCTCCACTCTTCAGTTTCCTGCACAGAGGATAAAACAGAGCCAGCAAGGAAGGACGTGGTAGGCCAACTCTGAGGCCGTCACAATACAAAATTAAAAGTTAAAGATAAATTGATGCGCACACTGATGCAGAGAAATTCATCAGAATGCAGGAAATTAAGTGTTTGATGCTCCAGAATTTCTTGGCGAAGGACTCCAAAACCCCTCGTTTATATTTGAAGTGAAAGCTATGCCCATGGTGAAAGTCTTCCCATTGCCAGTAGACAAGTATTCCTCTCTCTTTTATTTCTGGTGTGCCATGTTCAGCCTCACAGATGTGCCAAAACACAGGGTTAGTAAACAGTAGGAAGCAGCATGCGGGCCAGTGAAAATGTGTAAACTTCTGTTTTATATCTGTAACCTATTCAGTCACTTTTTCAAATTTAGTGCCAGCTAATTTGGAACAATGTTCAAGTGCCGTTGGAAAGGAGAGGGATGGAATTTGTGGCTGCTGGGAGAAGTTTTGGCCAGAGGGCTTTCTGCCGGAAAGGGATTTCTTGGTTAAGTTTTGGGGAAAAAAATTGTGGTTTGGGTTAGAGGACTGCTTTGGGATTGGGATCTCGCAGGACTCTACAAAAATCTTGAACGGCGATTTTATCTTTGCTGTGGGTGGAAGTGGTCAGTCAAAAAAAAGACATGATTACCGCAGATTAAGAAACATGAAGGATGGAGATGTCAACAATTTAAGTGGTAGAGAGGACAAAGGCGGGGCATTACAATACAAAGAAAAGCAAGGCAAGTCGGACATTTGGAGGAACTTCTCAGGACAACCCTGTCTCTCTCTTAAGTCGTCGAAAACTGGTGCTTGGTCAGTGACTTTCAGCGTCAGACACCAATGAAAAAAAACATACTTTAACATCAGCATGATACACGGCGTCAAGGGTAAACGCGGCAGGACAACAACAAAGCGAAAGAAAGCTAAAGTGTATTTTGAAAACTGACAATGCATGTAACAGGCTGAACTTTCCAGAACGTTAACAACGTCATATCTCGCCGTGAAAAGTCTGACTGAGAATGTGTTGCTCAGAAATATTGTAGTTAATGGTAATAACACTGGATCCCAGAGACACTAGAAGAACTGTAATTATGAATGTAATGTTGCATTAGAATGTAATTTCACTGCTTATTACAGACAAGTACTGACATCTTTTTTTAATACCACAGTAAAATAACAGGTAGAAAAATAGACAGGGAAAGACTCAATCTATTGATTATCAATACATTGTACAGACATGTATGGTCAGAATGTTTGCGGGTGCAGGCAGGAGTGGACACAGACCCTGTGGGATTTGGCAGGAATAGATAAAGCACTAAGCCAAAGCAGGCAGTAATGGTCAGAGACACAGCGCGAGCAACAGGAGAGGGATTAGGAAAACAGTCCAGCACAGGGCTCTAGTTTGGGTTTCTAACAGAAAGCCCTCTAGGCAAACACCTCCCATGTGTGAGAAGTTGCCGACAGAGGCAACGTCATCAAATCATGCCACAAAAGGGGCAAGAATTGGCATGTCCACCCTTGCGTCATAATTGAGTCCCTGCTGATCGACACAGGAGCCAAAAGGTGTCTACTGCAGATTCATACGTCCTGGGAGCAACTGTTGATCATAACCTTTCCCACCAAAGACAAAATCCAGGTGTCAGTGGGTTTCTTTGTCCAGTGGGGAAGAGGCTTAAAATAGATAAAAGCCAGGTGGTATATTTGTAATTTTCCGAGAGTTTGAGATAAATAAACACAGTTTCTTCTTCTTCTTCTTTTTTTTTTTTTTTTTTTTTTAAAGAAAAGGTGATGTTGTGTACACTGGCTGAATGTTGACATTTAATTGGGGCACCTGAGGCCCCTGGACTGTATCTATCATGAGCAAACAAATATAGCTGATTACATGTTTTTCCACTGTTTTGTGCTTTCCTATTATAAAATATTAACCACTTCTTCACATTAACATGAGAACCTTTAACCTGTACTAATGACAAATGACAAGTATTTGTTATTTATTTGTAGTTACATACGAACATGCAAAATGAGATATATTTATCTTTAAATGTCATACAGTGTTCTGTTGTCGGCGCTTCCTGTAGCCCACCTGTTCTGCTTTCTGATGCTATTGTTGCAACAATTATTATTTCTCAGGACACAGTGTGGCCAGGATATTTTTTTGAATACTTGTTCGTGAGTCTTGGAACAGGAAATCCCACACACTGCTCTTGCTCAGCTTCACAATTTATTAGTTCCTGGACCTTCGTCAAGAGTGTTCAACACCATTATTTCCAACATTGAGCTTAAATAGAAACTGCCCCACCCGTTTCACAAGTGCGCACAGGTGCAGGGGAATTAATCAGCTGTGGGTGTGTTTCTCAATAATTGACAACAGCCTGTGCACCATATGTCATATATCCTACAAACCAAAGAACAAGGGAACAAGAAAAAACATAGCAAAAACCTTGAAAACTCAAGCAGTGTGCAGGATTTTATGTTCAAAGACGAGCGATATTTTCCATCACACCTGCGTCTGAGACAGTTGAATGTGCGAATACCTTTCTTCAAACTAATTGAATACTTTTTCTATCATGGTGGCTAAAAAGAGAATACAAATACAGTTCAACTCACGCAAAAATGCAGTAGTTCACATAACATGCAATATATCTATCACTACAGTAAAGGGAGGACTTGCTGTAGTCCTCTCTGTCTTTGTCTTATTATGCTTTTTTTTTCTGCCCTGCTGACATTTTGACAAATTCCCCTCTATCAACAGGACGTCTTTCACCGTCTGTATCTCATCTACACAGTCGGCTACTCCATCTCTCTGGGATCACTCATGGTGGCTGTCGTCATCTTGGGATATTTCCGGTGAGTCAGTGCTGCCACTAGACATTTTCAATCAATCCTTTTAACAACAGACGTTCCCTAGAGATGGATTTAGATACAGGGTTGGAAATTAAGGATAGAGCAACTGCAGCAGGGATCAACATGGAGTACAAAGGTTTACTGGCATGATGGCACATTAAAAGCCTGTTTCTTACCACGTTATCAGCCGCAAACATACAGTGAAGCAGAACGCATTTAATTTCATGATGGCTTAATGGCTTTATCATGAAATCATGCAGGTCGCTGTAGCTGTATGAGCATGCAATGCTGTGTATTTTATGTCACGATAACAACATGAAGCATGCAAACTGCATCCAACATTACCTTTGGCTTTTACTTTGACATTGGACAGCCTATGTAACATCCACCTTTGAGGTGGAGTCTGCCTCCAGGCTGTCAGGAATGCATGCTCCAGTGTATGACATTTAGGTTCTTTGTTAATTTCATGCTGATTTCAGGTTTTGATGGCAAGCAATCAAAGCTTGGATATTGATTTTGTGTTTGTATCAACTCACAAAGATTACAATTCTTAAGCTGCAAGTGTGTTTCTTTGCCTTATTCCCAATAGATCATACAAAGAAGACAAAAGAAGTTCTTAAGAGAGGAATTGAGAGTAAAATATTCAGTATTGCATTTGAGCAGCTTTGCTTCTCTTATACTGCAGGAATCAAAGAGATAAAAGGATTCATCACAGATGCTGTACACATATCAGCCTTATCTGACCTCTTTTGCCTTAGTGGTAACACTGCTTAGCTGAAGAAAAACCCTTAAACAAGGTTAAATTCATTTTTTGTGCAGCAACGCAGCATTTTTTTTAATGGCTGATTAATGCAGGGCACATTTGTCATTATTTGCTTATTTTGTCGAGCATGGGGAGTATCAGGAATCGATGTGAAGGCGCTGTTTACCAATGTTCCCACCAGCGTGACTTACCATACAGGCAGGCAGTCAGACGGCTTTAGGAACGCTCCCAACTGGCACCAGGAAATCTATGGGCCAAATGAGTTTAATAAGTTATCCCAGGGGCCCATCTGACATTCTGGCTCTGTGCTCCGGAGCACTCCAGCCATGCCTCCCCTTCAACATGTCAGCTTTTAGACAGGAGAGCTCGTAAATGTTTTCCAGGGAGAGAAAAGGGATATTTCACATTAGCAGTTGTGTTGAGGATTTTTCACCAGGGAAATGTACCCTAGATTAGTTTTTGACTTAAATCAATAGCTCTCTAACGGTACAGTAGCTTGTCAAATATTTAGCTCATTAATGAGGCTTCACAAGAAAATGTTAATAATGCATAGAGGGATAATGTCAATACTCAAGCTTTTTCTTTAGACATTAGAACATTCTAGCACAAGTTGGCTTTTACACGGTACTAAACCACTAATGAATATTCAGTTTATTTGCCATTGACTGTTATTATTTGACTTTGTAAAGATGTAACGTTGATAGCTATTGATCCAGCAACCTGATTCCCGCACTGGAGCATCCCCTCATCCACAGTAAAATGCTCAGACAGGATGTTTTGGAAGGACTTTTGACAGATACGCTCGTGCTTGTCTGGAAGGAAAATGGCATGCTTTTTCTCGACACATGCTTGCAATTTTGTTTTTACAGCTCACTTTGAGCCCAGCAATTCAATATTTGTGCGTTTCAAGCCCCTAAATCTCAAGAATGTGTTATAGTCAGCGTGGAATTCAGCTGGCTCTAATTAGGATGAGTATTGTTCATGTGTGTGTGTGTGTGTGTGTGCGCGCGTGTGTGTGAAAATACTTACACACTTGCATGAAGGTGTGCCAGCCCACACGTACACACACACACACACACACACACACACATAGTCATATTTTCAACAGATCTATCTTTTGACCTTGCCGCTCTTGTTTGTTTTCTCCCCAGACGATTGCACTGCACCAGGAACTACATCCACATGCACCTATTTGTGTCCTACATGCTAAGAGCTATCAGTATCTTTGTGAAAGATGTTGTGCTCTACTCTGGATCGGCCTTAGAGAACATGGAAAGAGTCACAGTGGAAGACCTCAAGTCCATCACTGAGGCTCCGCCAGCCAACAAAACACAGTTCGTAAGTACACCAACACAGCACACTGTGTCCTTGAAGAAATACGCAGAGAAGGAAAAGCACTCACTGAACTTTTTCTCTAAGCGGAGGTTTTAATTTATATGCAGTGTAGCAGGGTTTTATGTCGCGTACAGTATTTATGGGATGATTATGGTATACAGTATAATTTGCAGTGTAGCCAATAAGGGATTTTCTGTTTTTTCCACACAGAGTCAAAACAGGAGTCATCCTCGTTTGATTGCATTACAAGCACAGATAATTTGACTTGCAGTGTAGATGGGCGTTAAATGATTTGCTTCCAAAGAGGAAGTGGTGTTTTGCAAAGTCTCACCTGCTTTTCCAGTGGTGGAGCAAATAAACTGCACTGTTTGTCACCATGCCAAGCTTTTACTAGGCCAGGACTTGGCTTTCCCTTTCAGAGTCGAGTTTAAAAAATGGGGAAGGACTGGGTAATTTTCATGCATGCTTTAATATGCAAACAAACAATTTGCGCAATATATTTAGTGGACACATATCCTGTGACTCTCTGAAATTGAGTTATGGGCTGGATTAAAACTGCTTCATTAAAGAAGGTGGCGTATATTACACAATGGAGGGACATAGAGGTTCGTGCTTTACATGTTGTTTACTGTTGTGTACGTTGCAACAAAGCTATTCTTGGCAAGATTCCTATTTTAAGGACATTTTGCATTTTGTTGTGCCCAAAATCCTAACTGAACTGGGGAAAAAAAGCTTTAAGGTTCTCTGCATGGAACAATCTACAGAATAGTCTTGAGCTTTAAGACATGGGGACCCTGCTTGAGTTTGTAACCAGTTAAAATCTATTGAGTCCAGGCTTTCTGTGTGCAAATGTTTTATTTGATCATTTTCATGTCATAAAAATCAGTGTGTGTTTATGTTAATTTTATGGTAATCGTTGAAACTCCATGTTACTGCTATTCTTGGCTTGTAAAAGAGATCTTTGATCTCAGTGGGACAAACCTGGTTAAATAAAGGCTAAATAAAGGGAAAAAAGACCTGGTGCTTTAATGAAAATGGAAATTAGCCCCTTTTAAAACACCTTTTTAGGCTTTATTGTAAAACTTCTGTATAATTTAATAAAATGTAAATTCTCTGTTAATCTAGATTAAAATTACCATATAAAACCGTCTTTTTTCAGAAGTTATAATGTAGTTAGGGTTTGTGCTAAAATTAGGTTTTCATTATTTACCTTTCATATTCACATTTTATTCCATTTGCTGACTTTAACGGCATTTTTATCTTAATTTGATAAACCTGTCTGATTCATATGCATCTGTCTTTTATGTCTGAGTTTATTGCAGCTGCTCAACAGCACAGGGTTCAACTCAATTATCTGCAGCTCTATATTGTTTTAAAGATTTTTTTAATGTCTTATTATTAAGAAAAAAAATCAAAATTATAGATTGGTGTCTCTCAATGGCAAAACCCAGCTGTAGCCCAGCAGTGTTTGTTTAAATACAAACTGATGAGAGAAGTCAGAGATGACAATAAGACGTGTAATGACTATGGCGTGACAATACAGCAGCGCCAGCTGAAGCTTGTGTGGAGGTTGACTTAAGCTGGAGCCAAATCGATGGACTCTTCTCCTAATTTATTAATTTGTTGTTGTTTTTATCCAGTCAATAACTTGTTTGACGTGTCACCCAATCTTCACTGCTCTCATACATGTCAGCGGAGTCCAGGGGAAATTCACATCATCCAGAAAACATGTCACTTTTTCACAAGCGCTGGAGCTCATTGTGTGACTCCTCCAGTTTGCCAGAAATCTCTGTTCTGCTTCCTGAGGTTGCTACATGTTGTGGTGGTCATATATTTCACACTAATGCCTAGGTGTATTTGCTGTAGGCTGATTCTCACACATGAAAAATGTTTATTCACACAGGAGATGCATCATGTCCATACAAATAAATCATGGTTTCATGTGTGTTATAACTGCAACAAATGCACTTTGAGCAATAATGGCAATATTTTTCTTTCCCCTGTTTTAGTTTTTGAATCTCAACCACCCCAGCTTGCAAAAAATATGCACCTGCTGCAGTGTGACTACTACGGTTTTGACAATAGGATTAAATTCAGTCTGACTTTAAGGCTCGAATGTGGCCCAGTTAGACAGCATGGTATGGCAGGTCTTCACAGGTTCTGACTCAGCCTTGCATCAACTTGCTGCTAGGAGAGCAGTTACCCCCTCCTGTCAGCTCCAGCTGAATTGTTATGCTGACATCATGATTCACAAAAAGCACTTCTCCTAACCTAGCTCTTGAATACTTGAATACATTACTATGACATACATAATTATCCTTGTTAACTGTTTCAGAATTACTGTCGTCTTACTATGAAAACTTTTTTATTTTTAATGAAACAGATTTGCACATGACTTAATTATAAAGGATAAAAGGTGCATACATTATTTTTTTAATTGAAACAACGACATGCCGTACATACATCATACAAATCAGTGGACATATTGCAAATTATCATGGCTTACATGCAGGCTGTGTTCACGCTGAGCAAGTAAATGCTTCGTTTGAGATTTGGTCATGGAACGGAATATGTGGTCCTACATTTAACACAAAGTACCTCATTTGTAGCAGTGTCATATCTAATCAAAGTGATGTCTCCCTCATTCTGTTGTGACTTTGCGCCAATGGTTCCTACCAAACACAATGTCGTATCCAGCAGAACTAGAGGGGAGACTGAAGCCAGTTGTGAAGTGATAGACTGAATTTATACATCAGTACAACCAGCAGCACTTCAAAGTTTGTTCATCTCATCGCAGCCTCCCAGGAAGTTCCTCTAGATCATCTTCAATCATCACCTTTCCTCTTTTTCCCTCTCAACAGTATTTTAAAATCAATTCTGTGACAGACAGGAAGCCAGTGCAAAGATCTGAAAACTCGAGGGATGTGATCAACTGTCTTGATCTTTCCTGTTTGAGTGAGGTCTCCAGCATCGGCAGCCTGACTCAGCTGCAGCTGTCTGACTTAATAGAGTGCATTGTATTTCAGGTTACATCCAGGAGTGTGTATTCAGTAAGGCGCAGTGGTGTTTTGATGTTTTGAAGGGTGTGTTTTGTGTTGAGAGTTGCTTCGCTCCATTGAATTGTATACTCAGCAGCTGCACTCCCTGCAAACATCACAACACCATGAAAAAAGTGAAAATTGGAAAAAAAATTGTTCAGATATCGCCGATAGCTGATGAAAGTGTGATGACCCCTACACGCAGGATTCATACTGGTTATATTGCAGAGCTGCTGTAGCATTTTTGAGAAAATTCTTTGAAGAAGTAGTCAGAAAGTGCTGCTTTTTGTCACTGTTGGTATTGATTATATGTGTTGTCCTTGTCTGTTGTTTGTGCATAGATCGGCTGCAAGGTGGTTGTGACTTTGTTCTTGTACTTTCTGGCGACCAATTACTACTGGATCCTGGTGGAAGGTCTGTACCTCCACAGCCTCATCTTTATGACCTTCTTCTCAGACAGAAAGTATCTATGGGGATTTACTCTGATCGGATGGGGTGAGTTCTGCTTCATTACGTTCTTTTTGCATGCATGTGATTACAACATGAGTAGTGGACTCACCATGCAAATTAAATCATTAAATATGTACGTAATTTAATTCTTGATGGCCTAATTAGTCATTAAATAAAATATGGAAGGTGCTGTCAAGTTAAGTCCGTGATATTGTATTAATAAGTAGGTGAGGACAATAGAAAATGACCCTGCATGAATATGGGCTTTACAGTTCCTGCATTGTACACACTGTGCGTATAAGTTACATAAGCACAGCGCATACAATGTGGATGCTGTGCTGCCAAGTTTCTACCCATATGGGCAAATTATGGACTTCTTATGGAATAATTTAGTATTTTCTCACAGGGATGTTTGTTTTATTACAACAATTTCTGTGTTTTATTCTGTTTTTCAGGAGTTCCAGCTATGGTTGTGACAGTTTGGGCAACAATGAGAGCCACGTTTGCAGACACAGAGTAAGTCATCTGCCTGTATAATATACTCATTATAGACTTAAAGGTACACTTAACTTTGACACAGACCTGGTTGAAAATTGGCGAAGTATCCCTTTAAATAGAGATTAAGTACATTTTGCATCAGTAGTTTAATTTTGTTGATCAGATAGTATCCGTGTCAAGTCTCCTTCACATTTCTGTGTGGATGTTGCAAATTTAAAAAAATAAGTTAGGCCCTTTGAAACCTGGAGTGAAATCACTTTTCTTGTGCTGCTTTCAGACACCTTTCACAAGTATTTAGACTTTTGAACCCTGAACAATTTGGTGCGATTTCTTTCAAAAATATGGGGGGAAAAGGTGATGAGCAACTTGGTGAGAAATGTCCCACAAATTGCAGATTTAAAAAACTTTTTTTTTTTAAAAGCTAGGGAGAAACTATGTTTATAATTATTATTATTATATATTTAAAATTATGCTACATAATTATCATAATTTTTATTTTTATTTTTTAATTTTCTTGTTTTTTTTCTTTTATAAATTTTCTTGTACTTTAATACTCTTATTACTTATTTCTCGCTAATTTTTTTTAGATAATTTCTTCTTTTGTTGCTCACTGCTGATGTTTTTGAAAGAAACCAAGCCAATTTGCTCAGGTTCCAAAGGGTAAAGCTAACTCTGGTACAGCACCTAAAATAGTTCCACATATGTCTAATATTAAACTTTGTCTTTTTATAAATAAATAAATAAAAGCACAGCACACACACACACACACACATATATATGAGATAATGAGTCTAAAAATGTCAGTTTTCTTCGCACTTCCCGATTAACAAACATACCATGAACCCCTGTAGTGAAGCTTGAGGGCAGGTCTGAAAGCTAAGAAGAATTAGAGTGGCTTCATTCTCCATTTCTAAATCTTCACGGGAAAAACTGCCTCAAACCACCTTGGCGGGCCCTCAGCCTCCTCTCGCTGGCACTATCTGCAGTCTCCACATTGGTTCTGTATCACGGTGGAGCATTGGGGATTCTGGAGCTGAGAGCTTATGGCTGCTGGTATCCAGTAGCTGTCCAGTGGAACTAAACCGCATATTTCACTCCTCAGTCAGCAGGAGAGCAGCTCCATTTTACGCCTTTTTGGGCAGGGAAACAAACCAAGTATGATAGTGACCACAGCTTGGGCATGTAATGGGGGGCATTGGGCTAAAAATCAAATCTTTCCACAGTAGGTGCCATGCAGGTTAATACGGACTGCCCACTGACAATGCTTTCTTGTCCAAAGATGTGTGAATTTTGTCACTAAAGGACACAAAACCATAGAAAAAAATGTAGAGGAGGTGACCTCAGTGTCCTCATTGGTAGCTGCAGCCCCAGTTAAAGCAGTTTTAGGGTGCTCTTGTCACTTTAGTCACGTGGCCTTGTTTTGCACTGCAATATAAAAAATCCTGTACCTCTGTGGAAACAGAACGATCATGGCCAGAAGTAGGAATAATTAAAAAATGTTGTAAAAGAGATAATAAACAAGCTGAATTTCTTTGATTCATTAAAAAAAATGAAATCTATAAATGCAACATTTTTCCAAGTTTCAATATTGGGGTACAAAAGTGGGGCTGGGGCCTGTCTATTTTTGTAAGCTGAAACCATTTCCCTCAGTGGGAACAAAGCTTTTATTTACTTTAATTTCACAGAGAATAAACAATAAATTGTAACGACAATAAAGCCTCCACAAAATAGCATTTTAAGTCTTGTGTGTAATTTATCCTTCAGGGATTTATCCTGGCTTCACATGAGCAGAGGAAATCTCCGCTCGTCGCCAGGCTAATTTATACAATGTAAAATGCCATAGGCTTGTGCTGATAACATTAGCATGTTGTATTTGCTTGGAAAACCTATTTAGTATAAGACAGTTGTTTTGTCGGTGAACCTTGTGAGTTGTAATGGAGCCTTATTTTGTAACGTTACCTTTGTTAAATGTTGCTGTTGTCCCTGGGGTCATAGGACTAGAGGAAAAGTCCGCTAGCTGCTTGGCTAATTTATACAATGTAAAATGCCATAGGCTTGTGCTAAAAACATTAGCATGTTGTATTTGTGGGGAAAATGTGTCCAGATAAAGACAAGTGCTTTGTCTGTGAATCCTGTGAGTTATAGTGAAGCTGATTTGTGTACTTGTGTTTGAAATTGTCTCTATTAAGCCATGTTTAATGTGTGTTTTGAATCAACTAAACTTTACAGCACTTCACAGAAACCCCACAGCTGACTAGTGTTACCACCGCACAAGTATAAATGCTCACAACGGCGTAGGCTATGGTGTAGGCTCTGCATAGTAGAAATCCTGCTTTAGCTACACTGTGTAAACAGCCCGCAGTAGATCTAAGTTTCACTTTCATTCTTGTCACATCACTGTTGGTCTCAGCCCAGTCATTCATGGCTCCCAATTTGTGCTGACAATCGCAGAATTTAATGACATTTACAGTATCTGGTTAGTGCAGATGTTTTATTTTGTAGAATGTAGAGTGAAGTCATTTTATTAAACTATCACTAGGACCATTAGAAATTCTGAAATCTGACAATTATTATTGGGTTTACAGTTTCTGGTGAAATTCTTCAAAAGAAAATGCCTTTCAAACCCGTCAGCAGGGGCACAGTGGGGTGCATCAAATTTAAATCACATGTGACAGTTTAGGCAGGGTGAGCTGTTTTGATACCAACTGAAAACAGGCACAGATTTTGTTATTTCAATACCTTGGCACAAACTAACAAAGTCTTTCCAGAGCTGCGAAAGCCCTTAAACATGAAGGGGGCTTTATGTGAAGCCCAGGGGTAATGTACCAATTCAGCAGGGTGGAAATAACTTGTAAATATTTATTTTGAAAAATGGATTTCATTTTTCAGTGGTTACATATGTTACTTGTGTCTAGAATCAATACGAGAGAGGGGAGGAAGACAGAGTAAATGTCTGGTCTAAATGTCGTTCTGCAATTCTGTGAGGCAATAACAGTGATCATCAGGGACATCAGGGTGGCACTGAGGGATCCTGGATCATCACACCAAGCACCTTGATCCTCACTTATGTCTTGCTGATTCCTGTTATGTTTTGTTGTTTATCTACTGCAGGTGTTGGGACTTAAGTGCAGGCAATTTGAAATGGATATATCAAGTGCCTATTCTGGCGGCTATAGTGGTGAGTACATGCTTACTGCTCGCACCTTTCCCCTGCTGAGCAGGAAATAACAGTGTTTTACGGCACCTGTGGCATTACAGTTGTTGGATAACATCTTATTATGTTTGCAGTTACACTTACTGATATCATTATGTTTCTATTTTGTCTTCAGGTTAATTTTATGTTATTTCTGAACATCATCAGAGTCTTGGCAACTAAACTACGAGAAACAAATGCTGGAAGGTGTGACACAAGACAACAGTACAGGTACTGGGTTACTAGCACTGTGCAGAATTTTTTAATTTTAATTTCTTAACCCCACAAGAGCTGCTCCTATTGATTGATTCATCTCATGACGTATTTCTTTGACGTATTTTTTTCATTCAGTAGATTGTAATAAATCAAAACTCTAAGAGATTCAATTTAATTTGAATTTGAATGATATAAAACAGAAGAACAGCACATCTTCACATTCCAGAAACTGGAAACAGAGGATATGTTGCATTCACTTAAACTTTGTGTTAAACAACTCAAAATTGTTGCTTCAGTTACTATTTTAGCTCCATAAAGTGCAGAAGTTTTGGCAAACACTGTGTAGTATTTTGTTAAGTTTATAAAATGCTATTGTTTTGTTACTGTGACAGAAAACTGTTGAAGTCTACGTTGGTGCTGATGCCACTCTTTGGCGTCCACTACATCATATTCCACGCCATGCCGTATACAGAGGTGTCTGGAGTTCCCTGGCTGATACAGATGCACTATGAGATGCTGTTCAACTCCTTCCAGGTAAAGCTGCTGTGATAGAAATATAAGAAATGCTAATTAGGTCTGAGGGTCCCAATAAATATTAATGTATCCTTTCATATTGATCTTATGATCTGATCAAGTTTAAAGTGTTAAAGGAATATTTCATCCCCCAAATGACCATTTGTGTACCCCAGCTGCTTGGCGCCTGTCTAAGGCAGCCCCCTCGCTCTGAAATCTCTGTGCTTGCATGCATGTATAGGTCCTGTTTGTGTGTGTGTTTGTATTTGGGGCCTCTGTGTTTATGACAACAGAGTGAAAAAAAAAAATTACGCTCAGGGATTAATAAAGTATATCGTCTTCTTTTTAATGCCAGACTCTATTGACAGAAACATTTTACCTCGGTCAAGCTGCTGGTTTGTGTTATTGCATGGCTTCACTGAATCTGCCCTAACCCTTTAAAACAGTGGTTCCCAACTGGTGGGTCATGGTCCAAAAGTAGGTCACAGGTCCACTCTGAATGGACCACAAGTGACTCGCAAATGTGTCAAGTTTGTGAAAATAATAATTTTTTTTGAAGTACGGTGAATATTCGGCACAGAGCTTTTATTTTGAAGTGCCATTTCTTGCTGTAGAGTGACTGAACAGGCTCATTCGAGATGAACTGCGCCTCACTTGGAAAGTGGACAAGGTCAGGCAGCTGCAGCAGGAGGCGGAGAAAAACACCTGTGGTGAAGGTGGACAGTTTCCAGCAGCCTTCAGTCTGCACAGGAGGTCACAGAAACACTCACTGTCCTGCCTGATATGATGTCGCTTTATTAAAATGTTATCAGACTCATATATCAGTTTGTTCTCAGTCTCCAAGTGTTTTTATTATGATAGACTGAGTTATTAAAATGCTCTACAGGCGATCTGTAATTTATGGTCATGGTTCAACCTCCAATTAACATGATGTCTCATGTAAGTCAGCATCATATCAGACCTTTCACCTCAACTACAGAGGCTAAATAAATTTTCAGAGGAGAACAAATACAACACAACAGCTTTCATTAAAGATCAGTCAGATATAGTCAGGGCTTCACATCTGTACAGATGTTATTTAAAGAATCCTCACATCTCACTGACCACAAGTCTGTGTTGTTAAATACTTCAGTAATTAAAACAGTCCGATGTAAGTCACACAACATGAATTCTGTGAACAGAATAAACCTTCATAACACGCAAGTAACATCTAAATCTCTGAAATTCAACAAAAATTAAAAGTTGAAACCAAAACGTCATATTGTCGCGTCGACATCTAAACCAGTCAGCTGTTAGATCAGGTGAGAGCCAGGTGTTTCCCATCATGCCCCGGGTCTTGCAGTCAGTGGAGAGCAACTGCAGCACCTGGCTCTTAAATCTGCTCTCACAAGATTATCACTGTCCACTTTTGTATGACGTCAGAGCAAGTCAGGATGAAGTCTGACACAAAACTAACTGGCATGTATCGTGCGGCGATCGCAGGTGATGGAATCTGCACAGGCCTGGCACATCTCGAACGAGCCTAATAACAGATAGCTACTTAACAGAGACGACAAACTTGACAACAGGGCCATTTGAAAGTATGACGCTGATCGAGGCAGCAGTAGACCAGCAGCTCTTGTGTTCTGTGAGATAAAGTTAGTGTTTTTGTCTGCAGAGTCTGGCTTTGAAGAGAAAAGAGATAAGTTTCACTTATAGATCAGTTCCCTGTCGGAAAGGGCTGTCTGTGAAGTTGTTTGCTTCACAAATTCAACATAGCACTGGAGTTGATATGAAAATAGTCATGGGGGGTGATGTATTCATGTTAAAGAGATAAAGAGGAAGAGAGGGAGGCTGATGATTTTGAAATACCTCACTAAATATCAAATTACACAGCAAAATGTCATGTTGAGTGCACTGTAAACACAGCTGGCCTGGACGTTTATGAAATCATTTTCTACTCTTTTCAGGGATTCTTAGTTGCAATTATATACTGCTTCTGCAACGGGGAGGTAAGCACTCAGTTTTGCATTTTACACCAAAATCTCTTGCGTAATAGTTTAGCTCCTACATGGCTGAATGACTTCTGCTTCTTCAAGGTGCAAGCTGAGATCAAAAAGGCCTGGAGCAGGAGGACTCTGGCCCTGGACTTCAAAAGAAAAGCTCGGAGCGGCAGCAACACATACAGCTATGGACCTATGGTTTCACACACCAGTGTTACCAACGTCACTGCCAGAGGACCGCTGGCCCTGCACCTCACCACGAGACTGGGACCGGTGCCTGTGAACGGGCACAGGAACCTCCCCGGGTACGTGAAGAACGGCTCCGTCTCCGAGAACTCTATACCCTCATCGGGACAGGAGCTTCACATTCCCGATGAGGAGCACTCTGCTCATACACGGCCCTGCGAGAACGAGAAACCCTCACCTGTGGTGGAGGAGGAGAGGGAGACAGTCATGTGACCTCCAGGGCCGCTGTGTATAGGGATGAAAACTGGAAAATTAAAAAAAAAAAAAAACAAGGAACAGTCTCAGGATGGTCTGAAGGGGACGGCTGCATGCGTCAACACTGCCAGTTTTTTCTCCTGTGAATCAAGCCAGAACATTGCCGACAGATGCTTACGGCAAAAAGGGTGTATCACTTTTGTGAGCTGGGCCGCCTCGTATTTGAGGGATGATGACCCTCACTGTTGTGGCAAAATACTCTCAACTCTCATCAACCACCTGCCACAGTGAATGTGTGAAGGGATGAAAACAGACTGCGTTTCTTGTTTCTTTTCCACTGCCATAACTGTTGTTATCTTACTTTCTGTACGCTTCATGGGAAAGTGTCTTGTTCTCAGCTTTTGTGCATAAATAAAACTGGGGTTAGTTACAGTATAGTCGCCAGGAACAGCCTTAATCACCTTCATAAGCCAGGTGGATTGTGAGTGCACTTACTGACGCATGTGTGGGCGATTTCATCAGCAAGTTTTCGGATTAAGTCAGCGTGAGAGGACTAAGCGTAGGCTCAGCTTAAAATTCTTTTAATGCTACTATTTTGAGGCGTCCGTTCATGCTTTCTGGCACGGGCTCTCATTCGTTCTGCATTGACTTAAATCCACTTCAGTGTAAAAGGGAAGGTACTCAGGTAATTGAAGTCCTCTGTTGTTGCACACCTATTTTTATACTTTTAAAGTGGTGTTTTGGCATGGTCAGCATTTCTCTGAGGGTATGTTATATAAGGCTGTGTCAAATATTTTTGTTCTAAATGTACAGTTTCTGCTGTTTAGAAGAACCCAGTATTCATCTCTCTAATTACAACAGATTTTGAAGAGTTCAAATGAATGTTTCATATTCAAATTTTCTCCTAAAATACCCTCACACACACACACACACACACAACACGATGCCAAAGTAGGAATATTTCTTTGAAGACTGTCTCTCTCTCTGTGGGTTCAGTGTTAGCTGAGGTAAAGAACGTTATGGAAATCTGACAAAAACAGTATCACATGTTCCCACAGAGTTTTCAAAGGAGGAGACCCCATTTTCAAAACACAGGGTGCAGGAAACGGTCATATATTCCAGTGGAATGTTAATTAAATGAGGATTCCAAGAAAATCTCAAATTCAGCTGGAATTCCAAGAGCGACATTTGTGGTGGATATGAAGGAAAACCCAGAAATGAATAACACACAGTAATTTTTTTTTACAAATGGTTCAGTGTTATGCTGCTTTTTGATGTGTATATACAAGTCACAATGTTTACAAAGATCAGAAATACATTCTAATTGTGAGCTAATAGTGTTCATGTGTATGGATATGTTATAAAGCTATGTTTCAGTGTTTTTTTTTAATTCAATGTGTTTGTTTACAAAATGTTTGCAATATTTGGTTATGTATATAGTCCAAAACAAAACTGGTGAATATATTTACAGGTGATGGAGGGCATTCAAACTAAGCATTTAATGAAGCATTCCACAAGATATGTTAATCTCTGTAACTTGTAATTTACCGCACTTAACCTGCACGGTTTGCAGGTTAGGAGACCTGTTATACCAAAGAGAAAAGGCATGATACGCTGCCACAGAGAAAAGGTTTTATCTAGCAGTATTTCTTTTGTATTTTCATCCACCATCTTGTTTACAGCGACCTAAAAGTCTTAACGTTGCAGTAAAATCACCATCTCAGAAAAAGAATTTGCTACTGGTAGTTAGTGTCGGAAAATGTCGACATTACAGTGTTGAAAAAGAGCACCCACACAGATCGAAGTTTCTTTATAAATGTTCAGTTTTATGTAAACAGCAGTGAGGCAAATGGGAAAACCATTCACAACACTCAGTAGCTTAGTAACAATGGACTGAGATCATTAATAGTGAAGGCGGTTTTGTTGCTCCACTCAGATTTGTACTCAACTTGGTCTCAAGAGCTGAATTAGGCAGTATTTGGTTTGGACTTATGTGTCTGATTGAGTTGTGATTTAGATCACATTCAGCTTAATAGAGTTTTACCTCACATTAATTTCAGTATGTGACCAAAGCTAATATTTTCTCAGTGTTATTCCTTATTTTTTCACATCATTCAATAGTGACCACCTGCTTACCATGGTAAGCGCTCTCGACTGTTCACACAGACAGAATAATGCTCCCACTTCCCTGATCTCTATAAACAGATATCTACACACAGAATCTGCTGGCAACAGTACAAGATTCTGGTTTCAGGTTATAGTCCAAGTAGTGTCGACCAATCACGTTTGAGCTGGCTTTAGTTGCCTGCAGGCAAACAGGTCCACGTGGAGAGCAAAAGAGACAGAACACATTGGCTGAAATGCAATCTGGAAATCCATCAGCCATCATTTAGATGATTTAGCTATTTATTTGCTGTTTTCTAGTTCATCTACATGTACACAGATATCTGTTGATAGAATTAGCTGAAATGTTAATTAGACTTGTAAACAATGAGCAGCACATGGCAGATGAAGCCTTGGCTACATCAGATTACCTCCAGAGGCTGCATTGTCATCAGGTGATCGCTGATGGGCTCCGAGATTGCCAATTACGTGATGCAGAGTTTCTCTCCACCTCATGTTAGATCCACTGAGGTGTGTGTCTGTTCAGTTTGTACTGGCCTTTAAGTTCATCCAGCTAAATTATACTACATCTATAAGAGTTCATAGCACTAAAGTTAATTCATATTTTTGCTAAATAAAACAGACTTTACAAACTGTCTCCACTGTTTTCCTATCAGGCAAATGTGTAGAGGATGAGTCAGGTATTATCATATATTTTTCTCGTCAACAAATCCCATTAAAATACCACAACTAACAGTGAACTGACTTATACTGAAATTATCATCTGATAAAGCTTATTCCTCTGTGCCATGTCCCTCTATTGTTATCAAAAACACAATTTAAAGTCACACTGTGTACTGGGTGACATTTTGATTCATTACAATGAACGAGGGCACTGTAGCTTTTTTTTTATTTTATTTTTTTTATTGTGTCCATTTCACAAACTCCTCGTGGGTGCGTAAATACTCACTAGCACACCACGTGTGTTAATCAACCTGGTCTCACTCCGAAATCGTCAAAATTTGGCTTGGCCAGTGACTTGCAGGCGTCAGACACTAATGAAAAAGCCGTCCCTTAACGTCGGCATGATACGCGGCCGGTTGCAGATACACTTCAACAGCGCTCGGTGACAAGAATGAAAGTCCGAGTAGGGCAGGCGGGAAGGGTGGTAAATGGGTCCATCAAACACCAAATTTCACCCGGAGAGCGGTATTCGCGTCGTGTAGGATTATAAAGCCAAACCCTGTTTTTTTTTCCTAAACTTAACCATGTACTTTTGTTAGCTAAATGCAACCACATGGGTTAGTTGTTGGAGGAAGAAAACACATCAATTTGAGTTGTTGTACTGATGCAGTGCATTTATTTTGAAAGAGGCTGTATGGAAACAGTACACTTCCTGTGGAAACAGGAAGTGTATTTTGAAAGAAGACAATGCATGTAACAGGCACAACTTGACATGGCGTCCCAGAGCATCAACAACCGACAAACCCATGCTACCTTTCACGTCGTATCTGGACCTGGAAAGTCCATGACCAAAGGTCGGAGTAAGAATGTGCTGTATTAATCCGCAGCTGGAAATAGTCCCCAATAAATGCGCCATTTCCTCATAATTGAGAAACATTTGATAAAAACTACAGTGCCCTGCTGTTTATTTAAATAACTTAGGCTTTAAAAAAGAAACTAGATATCAGTAACCTGTCAGTTTTGGGTCTTTTCACAGCAGAGGAATTCTAAAGAGTGAATTCAGACCTTTCAGTGACTCAAATTGGACCCAACTTGAACATTTCAATGGGGATTGGTCATTACTGTGAGGTCAGGTTGAGTCCATGACTACAGCAGTAGTTAGAGGTAGGCTGCAGAGCACAGTCACTGAGGTGGAGGGAAACCTTTGTCACTTCATCATACTGTATCTCAATGTCTCTAAAGGTTTTTTCATATTTAACTGGCTCCTTTTAGCTGGTATTCATTGCATTTCTCACAACTCTGGAAATTGTGCCCCATTCAGGAGTACCATTGTACAACATTTAAAAATGCAGTTGACTGAGGTGGTTGCTGAAATTCAGTCACTACTGCTACTGTGCAAGTAAACATGTTAAATTTATTGTAAAACAGTTTTTTATTAAAAAGGTGGCTGGTATCAGAACATGAAAATCTTTTCATAAAAAAGAAAAAAAACATGGAAAATTATATTTGAGCACTTTAATACCCTATCATACAGTAGTACTTTGTTCTGATTGTATCATGTAAAATGATTGTGTTTTGGAATCAAGTGTACAATAAGGCCAATAATCATAGAGCTAATGTTGTAATTCATTGTTTTCAAATACCTCTCGTGGAAGTATAAAATGTGTGTCGTTGTCTTTTATTTATCTCGTGCTGAAATGTACTCAGTGGGGTCGGCATTGGTCTTCATGCTTTAGATGACAGTATGTGGGCAGTGTTTGCTGAGACACATCTCGCCTTCTCATCACTCTACAGTGATTTAGGCCCGTTGTAGATATTAGTCGAAACTAAAATAGGAAGATGTTTTCTGGTCTCTAATGTTCATCAGTGAATTGTGAATAAGACAATAAATCTGTAATATTACTGTACTCTGATATTCTTGTAACGTTCATGACTCTGAGGACAAATGAAGCATTTTCTTGTGTACGTTTGTTTATTTCAAATATAATATACAAATTTTATGTTAGAAAAAAAGTGCGCAAAATGCTGACAGTGAAAAATATGAAATTATCCCTCTCATTGTTTGTCCATGCAGGGCAGAGTTCACTTTTGAGCTTTCTTTGCTCCCCCTTTAGCTCCACCTTTGCCTCCTTTTTCTCCTTTGCCTCCTTTTTCTCCTTTATCCCCTTTGTCTGCCTTCTCTCCAGATTTCTTCCCTTTCCCCTCACCAGCTTCCTTCTTGGATGCTCCCTTTTCACCTTTTTCACCCTTCTTTGTCGACGCATCCTTTTCATCTCCTTTCCCCTCTTTGGCACCCTTTCCCTCTTTTTTGCCCTCCTTTGTCTTCTTCTCGCCTTTTTCACCATCCACTTTTCCGGAGACGGTTGTCACCTCCTCTTTTTCCTCTGCTTTTGCAGCTGCAGAAAAAAAAACAAGAAAAACAAAGGGTAAAAGGCTTCATGGCAGCATCAGGTGTCATCAGGTTCCTGCCTGCAAAGCTAATTGGAAGGGAGAAATGCATACAGCAGAATGTCGGGCTAAGTAGGTTGCATGTAATGGAGGCACATCTGTTTCCATCTGTACTCATAAGCATGGTCTATTTATTCTTTAATGGAATTGTTTGACATGCTTTATGGGTGGGAAATGGAGAACAAAAGTTAACAGTCAGCTTTGTGTGAGTTTACAGAGAAAGTTTTTCTGATTATCATTCAGGAGGTGACACCCTGAAGACGTACACGACTAACAGAGGTCGTGAGAATGGATATCTTCTTAAAGTTACAGGATTGAGGTTGGAAAAGTAGCCTACATTTAAGCAGAAAAACACAAATTAATATTTACAATAGAATATCTCTAATAATAGTAGAGTTAGAAGACAGTGAGCACTCTCATGGCTATATGGTGAATATGAAGCTACTGCCAGCTGCTGGTTAGCATAGCCTGGCATAAAGACTGGAAACAGGAAAACAGATCACCTAGCTTTGTCCAAAAGTAACAAAATTTTAAATATGCAGCACCTTTTGTACTAATATTTAAATGAATGAGCCGTAAAGTGTTATTTAGTGAGCTTTTCAGATGCTGGTAGTCAGGTTTTGCTGGTATAAATACTCACAACAGCATCTACGTAGAGCTGATGCACAAATATGAATCCCGATTAACAGTGTTAGGGGGAACTGGACAGTTGGCACTATGCTTCTGCAATGATGCCATGTGCATGCATACTCACAAGGAAGCTGACTTCATTCTCTGCACAGGAAACCATTAATCCACGACATCTTTATATAGCAAATAGGTTTGCTGTTGTATTAATGCTCTAAATGTGGCATACAGACCCGTAACTAAACAGTTTTTACATTCAACTTCTGGAAAGAAAGCAATTAATTATATTCCCCAAAATATCAAAACTGTCACTTACATTTGTCCATGATTGACACTACATATTTATTGTAGCACTTCTCCGCAGACCTGTCTGATAAAGCTTAAATTTCCACATGAAAAGACAGGCTGATGGTAAAATAGGCTGTCTGCATGTGGAAAAAGATAATGCTCAAAGGCTGTTTAACTTTTGATGCAAAGCAGACCCTGCAGCTTCTTCTTTCAATAAATCTTATTATGTCTAATTTATTCTTTTGTTTGTTTTATTTATTGATTCATTTGTTCATAAAAACTAAAATCAGTCTTTGAGGTTAAAATCAAAAGTTTCCAGTGTTTTGCAGAAAAATAAAAACTCAAAAGGCATTTTCAATTCTCTTTTTCGGAACATGTGAACCCACAGCATTTTTGTTCACACACAATAAAAGCATAATTTCTTTTCCACATGAAAGATGTACCCCTAAAATAAAGCTGAAACTAAGCTAACCGCATCCAACAGACCCTAAACATGTAACGGCCTCAAGCAAACGTTAACAAATGGATATAGATCAACATAAAACATTGTGTGATTTTACACTTCAGCAACTATTGTTTAAAAACTGTGAAAATTGCTCTAAGGAAAGATTCTAGTTGGGGCCAAACCAAGCTGCTTCTTCCCTTTTTTTTTTCTTTCCAGTAGCAAAGCAAACATTTTCCCGGCGCTCTACAAACGCTGCACAGACACTGGATATACAAACGAAAGCCAAGAAACCAAATGACAAACACACACCAAATGTCGAAAGCTGCCGGAGGGGGTCAGAGTAAACCTGAAAAGATTTCAGTCCTGTGTTGTACTGTGTTGGGTGAATCCAGCTGACTTAAAATAACCAACCAACCATCAGAATGTTTGTGAATAGATTTCTTTGTGTTGACTAAATTCTGAGACGCTCTTACCCTCATGCATTTCTCCTCCACTCATCAGCTCCTTTATGTTGCCTCTTTTTCTTCATGTTTCTTTATATACCAGTCTGATTCAGACAAAACTTGGAGACATGATGCATCTGTGCTATGGCTAAAGCCTGGGTTGGTGATGGCTAAATGAAGAGCTGTAATTAAATGTCAGAATGAGAAACCCAGACATGTTCCACATTGTTCCAATTTTGGTCAAACTTTGAGTCCTGTTGTTTACACTCTGTGTATCGTAGTGGAATAATTAAAGGTTAACATTGCCTTCTACAAAAGGTCTTGACCCTCACACTGCCATTAAATGTCAAAACTTCAGCTCAGATACAGTTGGTAGATTTGTTGATAAAACTTGAGGCCACGGGACATTTTGACATTGTGACATTTCAAAGAAATCACAGCTCAACCTGAAAATGAAAGTAATATTGTAAAGGTAATCTCATGAGTTATGTTTCTGCTAGCAACAAACCATCTTTCTGATATCCCAAATAATGTCAGTTTTATTAAAATTAGGTGGTAACACTTTATTATGATTATCATTAATAAATGGTAAATTCATAGTTAATTAAACTTAAGTCAGGAAAAACTTTATTTCAATTTGCAGTATTATGTTTGGTGGTATGGCTCTGTTCTGGGACCTCTCTGCCTTTCCTAGACCTACATAGGAAGCCTAAGGCGGAGACAGCACACCTCTCCACCTCTCCACCCTTCGACCCGCAAATGAGGAAAGCCTAAGGCAGGGTGAGCAGCAGCAAAGACCCCCGTGAACAGAACAGAGCAGCATCAATGACAAACAGTCAGACACAGCATGAAAAGGAGGAGCTGGGGTGGAGGCAGGTTGCAAAGCGGCTTGCAGAGGAAGCAGCAACAGTAGGCAGGCCAGAGCAGTTTCAACAGGGTGTCCTGAATGAGATTCGCCTATTGGTTGCATAAAAGGAATCCTGTGATCTATCATCTGACTTCCTTCCATCAATCAGCTGCTCCATCAGTTGACTGGGCTGTTTGAGATCAGCTGATGTAGCTGGGGCATGAGCTGAGCTTGACATCGTGTCCTGCCTGAACTAATGCTATGCTCGATTTAATAGTTATTTTACTGTTATTTACTTTTAGTAGTGCTACAGTTTATGTTGTTTTAACAGTGCATTGTTGCACACATTAACATCTTACATAGTATATTGAGTATTTGTTTATGATTAAAGCTAGAGTGCGGAACTTTTGTCTCCACCATCTGGCAGTGAGGGTGATTAAATAAGCACTGTCGACGCATGCAGTCGAGCTCACCCATCAGCCCGAGAGATTGCCTTCTTCAAGTCTTTTTATTACTTTAATCCTTCTTCTGAATGCAGTGTTTCTTTTATTATCTGGAGCATCCACACCAGAAACTTTTTTTCTCTTCTGTTTCTTTAGGATTTTTCTGCCATAGCGTCTGCCACTGCTGCTCCATCACTATGGTCTCTCCACCCTTCCCTTTTTAAAAGATCTTTATTTTAAGCTGTCATCATGCACAATGTCATAAGAAAACACGAGTATGACGTACACACCTATTAAAGGTCCAGTGTGTAGGATTTAGGGGCATTTATTGGCAGAAATGGTACATATCATAACTATGTTTTCATGAGTGCATAATCACCTGGAAAATAAGAACCATTGGGTTTTTGTTACTGTAGAATGAGCCATTTATATATACATGCAGAACGCTGTTCTACAGTAGCCCGGAAGTGACAAATCATACACTGGCTCTAGATAGGGACATTCGCGTTTTTGCGCCAGCCACCGAAACAAAACAAAAAGTGGTGCCAAACAGCGAAAGACAAGAAAATCTAAACAAAAGAGTCTCGAATTTCTCCCCCCATCTGCTCTGGCTGGTTGACGTAAAATATAATATAGAGAGCTGAATTTACACCTAACAGCAAGAGGGTTTCTGCTTCAAACCCAGGGTGGGGAAGCACTTCTGTGCAGAGTTTGCATGTTCTCTCCATGTCAGCGTGGGTTTTCACTGGAGAACATTAGGTTAATTGGTGACTCTAAATTGGCCGTAGGTGTGAATAGGAGTGTGAATGGTTGTCTGTCTCTATGTGTCAGCCCTGTGATAGTCTGGTGACCTGTCCACTGTGTACCCTGCCTCTCACCCAATGTCAGCTGGGATAGCCTCCAGCCCCCCTGTGACCCGTAACAGGATAAGCGATTACGGAAAATGAATGATGAGGAAAATACCTTGTTAAATGGTTCATAAATACTGTGTAGTGTATCTATAGATATTGTGTGTGTGTGTGTGTGTGTGTGTGTGTGTGTGTGTGTGTGTGTGTTAACTAATTTTTAATAAAGTAAAAAAAAAATGTTAATGTGTGCAACAATAAACTGTTATAAATTATCATTAATAATTATTTATTCATTAATAACCTTTTCATTGTTTGTTAACTGTAAAATAACAGTTGACTAAAGTTCAACTATCAATTTACCATTTATTAATGACAGTTATTGTAAAGTGATAGCAGTGAGTTTTTCTCTCCTGAGGAACAAAGCAGGACTTGTAACCAGACTAAATTCCTTTTCGCAAGTCCGTCACTCATCAGTCTGCGTGCCGTGAACCTCACATGACCTTTTCCCCACTGCCCGCTCAGAGCTGTGATGGACAGATGTGTGAGAAATGTGTCTGACTTGTTAACAACAACAGCCATGACTGTTCAGTAACACAGAGAATTTCTACATTTTTAACTTCTTGAAATCCTGCACTTTGTACTGTGGAAGCAGCAGGTCTGAGTGGAGGAGATGGCAGATAAGTGAGGGGCGTTGATTCACGGCTCTTCCTTCTCACTCCCTGCATTTTATTAAATGTTTGTGTGAGTGCTCGTACGGGAGATGGAGAGAGAAGGATGACAGATAGAGTCTGAGCCTGTGTTCGTTCCTCCTCTTTCTTCTCAGTGTGTTGACACAGATATCGGCTGTGGAACTGAAAGCTTTTGTTTCTCCGATTGCTTTTAGCAGCTCGGTAAAAGACAATGTAAATGGAGGTGCAGAGAAATTCTTAATGGAGAATTTCAGATATCTAAAGAACAACAGATATTTTTGTGGAAACAGGAAAACAGATTTCACAAGCTATGTGTGAAAAACATATTCATGCACATAACTAAAGATAAGAGTGCACATTTATTGGTCCTCATGTGTAACATTTAATTAACTGCTACGTGATAATTGATGTTTTTATTACTGATTGCTCTGGATTTCTGAAGTGTAGCTTTGCATAATCAAGCCCTCATTTAAAAAAGCTAAAGTTTGATGAAGAATTTTTACCACTTCACATTCAACTACACTACATGCATTCTCTGTGTATGGTCATTTAGTTTGTCACATATTATTTGATTTTTTTTGCACATTTCATTTCAGTGTACCCTAAGAATGACATAATCACTCAGGAAAAGCAGCTTTACATTCATATTGCTCTCCTCCTTAGTTAATCCAGAAGCAAACATTACAGCGTGGTTAGTTTGGAGTTCATGGTTGAGAGCAGCTAATAAATATGTTTATCCTCACTCCTTATAAAGGCTGCAGTCAGGCCCCTTCAGCCCCTCTCCCACAGCCGCATGGTTGATTAGTTATACAGTCACGAAAGAGGATTTACTCAAACGCATATTAGATCAACTCTCTAGACTACGCTAGAGACTGAAGAAGGATGAATGCTCTCGCCACAGTTTATCATGCGATCCCTCCCCCCTCTGACGTCGATCTCAGTTACTATGCAAGAACAACTTATCGACAGCTCCATGTTTTCGCTTACACAAGAACCAATGAATGAATTTTTGCACATGAATACATAAGATATCATCTCAAGGAACAGGAAAAGACAGATTGTCACTCCCAATTTGTCACATGTCTGTGAGCTAAGATGGCTTAGACATGTGACATCACACCAAATTCCTGAGGATAGAGTAAAGACCTAAACATTTAATTACAGACGAGACCAGCGTTGTTGACATCAATGATCATATTTAATTTACACTAACAGGAAATAGTGTGAATGATTTGCTTCATTCAAAGCTATAGCAGATCAAACAGGCAGGTAGGGAAAGAAACAGAGGACAAAAATCATGCTTCATGCATTACCATTTTTTTTACTGCTCACAGTAATGGCAATTTTCTGCCTCATAATTTCCCCAAAGTTATCAAGGTCATATGCTGCTGACATTGTCATGCAAATATGCACAAAGCAAAACATTTGCATCTATATTAAAATCATCTTATGAAAGAAGAGAACCTCACAAAATACAAAAGTATAAACTACAAAAGCCCAAAAGTAATCAAGTCTGCAAAACATCACAATCTGTATTTTGTAGCCACAGTTAAAATTTGTTTCCTACCGCACATAGTTTCTGCTGCACCACAACTCCACCACAAAGCAATATGTGGACATTTTGAATGTGTGTTTTCTAGCTATAGATTCAAAAGGTGATGTTTCAAGCAGGTGAATGAGAGTTGCACATATTAGCTTGAATTTTGTCTTGCAGCAATATAGCAATGAGAAGGACCAGATAGATGGGTGTTGCATTATGAGGACTTTTAGAGTGGCTTTGAGAGTGTACACTGTGCACTTAGCCAAGAGGAGAGTGTGACAGAAGATAAGCGCAGAAGAGAAGAAGGGGGAAAAAATCAGCCCGTCTCTGGCAAGGTGAGGGAGCTGGGCTGCTCCTCGCTGACCCTGACTACTGAGAGTTGGCTGTTGCTAGTGCTTTGAGTTTGGACCTGTTCAGAGACTGTCTGTACTGCAGAAGCATCAGGGGCAGCTGGAAGGAAAGTAGAGAGAAGAGAAGAGAAGAGAAGAGAAGAGAAGAGAAGAGAAGAGAAGAGAAGAGAAGAGAAGAGAAGAGAAGAGAAGAGAAGAGAAGAGAGAAATTTAGTAACAGAGCATAAAACAGAGCAGAAGAATTGAAACAAGTGCAGCAGTTATGTGAGATGAAAAGAGACAGTTAAGAATTTAAGAAATTACCCTAGAAAAGAAGTTATGTAAAAAGAAGAATCCTTTAGATTTGAAAAAACGAATCCTGGTAGTAAACACACTTCTCTGCCCATACATAGAGACATTAAATCCAAACTGAAGCTCTCCACCCACAGAGAGCTTGACTCACCAAAGTTATTCCTCCTGCTTTCCAGGTCTCTCTATCTATTTATCTCTAGGGTGTGATTCTGTGTAACCCAATCACAGATAGATCCAGCACAATGTTCTCTTTGTAGTTTCATAATGTCACAGAACTTTGCTGTATGAAGCCGTTTTTAATAATTACCTACCACTGGGAGCCACCAGCATTCCCTTACAGCTTCAAAGGTATTAAAGTGAATGGTGCCACAAGAGAAATGAAGCAGAACCATTCCCGGGACAATGCCACAGTCGACATCTGACTTAATATTACCACTTAATACACCATAATCATATTAATATTGCAAAGATATTAGAGAAGTACTTACATCCTGGGATCTCAGTCAGCTCATTCAGAGGTGGCACTGTCTCTAATGTGTTGGCGTATTTCTTGGCGGCCTGTCTTTGCGCGTGCCGTGCCTCTATTTCCTTTTTGGTTCTCGGGATTCGACATTTGAAAATACAACACAGAGTGATAACTGAAAAAGAGGGGAAACAGGGACACAATGAGTTTATATGAATATTAGCATATGTTAATTATTGCATATGGGCCTTTATTAGCATATGTTAGCTTGCTAACATGCTAAACTAAGATGGCGTAAATGTTAAATATTGTAAGGTTTGCAAGTTAATTCATGTGTTTTAATAATTTACAGTGTTTGTACGGGTAACTATTTATATATTTATGTTTGCAATGATTATGTATATATTTACATGTTAAAATATTCAAAGCAGCATTGTTAACAACACTTAAATAATTTGCTGGATCTGCCTCCGTACTTCTCACACGTAGTTACCTAAGTCTAAGCCCTACTAGCTTCTGATTGGTTAATTAAGAGACATGTGACCTACAACAAGGAAGTGTACCCTGGAAATGTGGTTGTTGTGAAGCTCCTGAAGTGTGGAGAAAAAGTAAATCGCTGCTTAAGAGAACATCCGTCTCCATCCTGTCGTGTACTCCCAACAAGAGTGACCCAACCACCACACATCAAACGCCCAAGTGAAAATATTATACCTGATAACAATCAGCGTAGCATTTTCATTGTGAGCATGTCAGCATGCAGATGTTAGCAAAGCACATCTGTGCCGGCAACAAGCTAAAGCAGTTCTCTAAATGGACACTTGACGCTGGCTCTGGAAGTGCATCAATCTGTACAGACCCCCATGTTAAAATGCCCGACTTCACAGCAGAAACAAACACGTTTACAGCCTGGTCTAAAAACCAGTTTTGGTCTCTATAGCAACTTCAGCATTCATGACAACTATACAGGGAGGTGGGAATTTTTAATTGGGCATTATGAAGGGTAGGTTGCTGGTGGTGTCTGCAGCTTTTTAGTCAAATCCACCTCTTGCTCCTCTACAGTGCCAGCCTCTCGCCCTAATATGAGCACTTTTGGCTCCAAATAAATAAGATGGTAACGGCTGTAATGCTGAACTCAAAGCTTCAAAACAGCAGTCCACAAACCAACAGGTCACGTCGCAGTAGCTACGACAATTATTTTAACAGTCTATGACACAGGCGCACATAACTGGTAGCATGGCTGGAAACTGGACATGGAGGCGTCGCAGAGCACACCAATTTTCTGTGGAGCGGTACCCATTTCTTTTCGGCGCCCATGGTAACCAATCATGCTGTTCGCACTGGATGGACTGTGACCCTGAACATTGCTGCCAGCCTGTGATCTGCATCTATAGATTTGGTGTCTGGTCTACTTTTTCCGCCAACTACAAGCAAATCTTACACTGATAATCTTTCACCAATGACAAAAATAACAGGGGGTCAAACATATGGCAAAATATAATCAGTCAGCAGCTTCAGAGAAATGCACCTCTGGTGTGAACAGCCAGGTGACTGCTTGACTTATTGGGGTGCTTTCATGCTCAGTGTGAACATGGTAGTAGTCTTGTTAAGCAGTCTTCAGTCCTTTAAAAAAAACAGACCTCCCTTGTGTTGGCATTAAACCAGAAAACACAGAGGAGTATTGTAAATTAAACCAAAACTATCAGCATGCCTGGATGTTACTACAAGCACGTGGAAAAATATGTGTTCTTCTAATTTGGGTGAACTGACTACTCACTTTTGAAACAAATCAGAAAGTGTCTCAGATACACACTTTGTACACAGTGAGAGTTTCTCTTTTCTTGCTCTACAATTTCTGTTATTACATGTATGACTCACTGCTGGAAACAAAAAGCAGTCCCTGCCTTTCCTGACATAATATCAGTCATTATTACTAATCACACTTTGCTTGATAATCATACTGTGGACACATAATTGCATGCATCGTCATCTATCGCCTGCAGGTATTTCTAAAGATTGCAGTTTATTTGAGTGGTTTGTGGAGGTGTCAACAAAGTGATTTCATGAGCTGTACTGACCAACCGCTAAAACAAACACAGAAAAGATGGCGATGACCTGCCATAACCGCAGCCCCCAGAAAACAACGGTCTCTGAGTTGACGGGGTCCGGCTTCTTCGGGGGATCTGTGGGTAAAAGCTGTGGAAACAAAGAGAGAATTTTTTCTTTTTAGGTATCTGTGCAACACAAAAAAATCTCAACAAAGAGGTTTTACAGCACAAAAAAAAAAATCCTCAAGCTTCACTTCCTCTCCTCAGCATCTTAAGGTAATGTGGTGCGTCAGTAAAGTAACTGATTTTTCAGTGGCTTGAAGTAAAAGTAATTAAGGATGAACTATGTTTGAATCTAATATACATTAAAAACGTTGAAGTCATTTAAAGGTCACTGATTCCCCAGTTATCAGTTATCATGACTCATTGTGTCTCATGACCGGTAATTTCAGTCAGCGCCATCTAAGCACAAGCATACGTCTAACAACCTCACTTTTCATCCTGAACTTTACAAAGGTCATTTCCATGATTCTCTATCTAGTTATTTACATACATGACATTTAACTGAACTGACATACACTTCCTGACAGAAGTACTTTAAAAGAAAACCACACAACTGACTTGGAGCAAAAGGGAATTTTTTTTTTCAAGGCATTTGGCAAAATGTTACAAAAACAAAAGGTCCAGGTGAAAAGGGCTTTAGCATTTCTTCAGCCAAGAAAACAACAACACCCACGTAACCTGTGGTTTTCTGTGGCTCTGTCTCCACCTGAATCTCCCTCGACACAAACAAACGCTGAGGTCTATAAACATGACCGGTATGAGACCGTGCCGATGGAGAAGGCTGGTTTCCAGACCTCCCCTGCATTTTCTCTGAACTTTCCCTAGTCGTCTTCGATGTCCTCACTTTCTGCTGCACAAAAATATATGGCTCAAAACACTTTTCTCCAGAGCAGGCGACTGGGAACAATGAGCGTAAAAGCTGTGTTTGTGTTTATGTGAGAGTAGATCGATGGCTTGGATCACCTCTTTGCCAAAGCCAGCGGAGCATTCACATAAGCATCACTTCCCTGATAGAATCATTGTGAGGATTTCTCCCTGCTGACTGTATATTGATTACCTGATTGGATGATACAAGGTTGTTTTGGAAACTCTATACTTAAGCCCATAAACCAACAAGCGATGGATCGGAAAATGGACACTTATTGCATTTGCTGCCTTTGCTGATTACACCATTGTGTGGTGAAATTGAAAAACGTTCTAAAAATAAGCCCAGACTGTGATATAAGCACTACAGGACAGAGGCACAGGATAAGATATGAAATTGGATCATTTTGCTTTGGTAGAAGTGAACTAAAATACTGAAATAAAATGTGGCAAGTAACAATTTCCAGGTTGATTTTGTCCAGAAGCTTTTACAGTATAGGATGGTAAACACTGCGTGTAGCTTTCAGTGAATGTTTCAGGAGCATATGTCTTTAACGTCATGTGAAAGTCACCAAATAAAAAGGTCTGAGGAAGAGCTGTGTGGCTCGAAATGCCACTCTGCATTAAAATCCTTCTTAACCAGAGCTACTTGGTGCACTCTAAAAAATGAAGGCAACAATTTGCATGCATCTTTCTAAGTAATTCCAACTTGGAGTTTTCTGCTTGTGTCCCTTGTTTCATGTTATTCATTCTACTTCCTGTTTTATTTTGTAGATTCTCTCCTCATGTGTGATGTCTGGTTTTACTTCCTGTCTTTGTGTGTTTTCCCGCCTGTTTTCTGTCACACCTGTCTCGTTAGTCCTTCCCTGTTCCCAGAGTCTTTCTTCACACCTGTTCTGTATTAGTCTTGTTTGCTTCACCCTAGTGTTCCCCTCCACACCCTTGTTCTTAGCCAATCTCCATTTCCCTCCTTTTGCCCATGTCCAACTACTCCAGCTGTGTCTCGTTCTTGTGATTAGTTTTCTGTGTATATATACCTGTGATTCCCTTTGTTCTTTGTCAGTTTGTCTGTGCTCATCACTGCGGTCTTGGTGTCGTTCCCTGCTCTGTTTCCTGCCTGATGTCTTGTGTTTAGATTTCATCGTACTTTTCCTGGTTGATTTTCAGTTTATTTTTTGTCGTGCTTTCATTTGGACTTTTAGTTGCCTGCTGTATCTGGATGTTTTCCATCAGCTATATTAAAGCTTGCTTTTTGTTAAAACCTCAACCGGCCTGCTTTTTGAACTGCTACGTGACACAGTCCTACAACTCTTTCAGCCTCAGGCAGGGCTCTGTTGGGCGCTGTTCCTCAGTTCCAGCTCAAAACTAAAGGTGACCAGGCTTTTTCTGCCTGAGGATCTGAGGCTCTCTGAATCAGTGACACCTTTTTAAATCGCTTCTTAAAACTTATCTGTTCAAAAAAGCCTCAATTTTAACACTGTTTATTTTATGTCATTTGATTATTTTTATTGTTTTTATCTTGTGTTGTTTGTGGTTGCTGTATTCTTCTATTGTGTATTACTTGAATTGTTTGATTTGCTGTGCAATCTATAGTGCAATTAGTTGCCGATGTTGCTTATCTGCGTCAGTGATGGTATTTTCTTTATTTTTTGTTCTTTGAATTTTCTTAAAATTGTCTTTTCATTTGCTTGAATTCTGCATAGTTTTAATGGGATTAACCACGCAAAGCTCTGTATAACTTTGTTTTAAAAAGCGCTTTATAAATAAAGTTTATTTCATAATCAGAGTACAACCAGTATGATTTGCTTTGACTTTAAAAAACTTAATTAAGTTGAACCAACTTAATTTGGTCAAAATATAAAATTTAAGATAGTCTAACGTATTTTAATTACTTAATTAAATTGAACCAACTTAATTTGGTCAAAATATAAAATTTAAAATATTCTAACTTATTTGATTAAATTCTCTCCTACTATAAAATTTTGACCAGCTTCTTAAAATAAGTTGTCAACTGACTAAAACACATTAATGAAACAAATGTAATTTTTTGATACTGAAAAACATCTTTATTTTAAGTGTTATCCACTAACCCCATGAATAATATTTAATATTTTTTTTGTGTGTGCGACTTATTTTTTAACTTGTCAGATGTTTCACCCTCTCAATTGGACGCTGGGATGTACGTGTCTTTTGTACTGTTTTTAAAGTCACCAAATAAATCAGCAGATGTCAAGATGACCTTCATATGTGCATCTTTTCCAACATCTCTGTTGTTTTTTTGTGCCATGTGAAACTCTCAGCACCAGGGCAACACAACCCGTTGTTGTCTCTGTTTGTCAGATCTGATTGGCCTCATGAGTGAGCCAACATGCGATATGTGACAGTACAAGCTGTCTTCAGGGGCCTCTGTGCTGTTTGTGTGCTTCTGAGGACACGAGAGGGGCTGTGAACTTGAACAAAGAAAAAAAAAAAGGTCTGAATGAGTTTACACTCGTTTGTGCAACTCCAACAGAAGGATTAGCCTTGATGGGGATATTTAGCACGCTGCTCTTAAATAATAACAATTTCTGCTTGAAAAGTGATTATATAATGCTAAGTCCTTTCCTCTGGGGCATTTCATGGGGCAGGATTAGTGGCTGTAAGCCTCAAGTTTTCTTTTGGTGGAACAAACAACACAAACTCTGACCTTAAGTCACCTCATGTTAATCCTTACATAGACCCACATTTATGACATATTGTCATTTGTTGTATGGTTGGTTTGTTAGTTTGATCATTACATATTTAACAACATATTTGGATCTTTTTTCCCTGAGTAAGTTTTTGTTTTTCTTAGAAGATCGTTTGGGGACTAATCAAGGAAGATTAGTATAATGGAATGGAGGATTAATGTCTAAAAATAGGAAAATCAGCATTGGGAAACAGGTTTAGTTATGCCACACATTAGCAAACGGCCAATTACAATTACACTGACTTACAAAAGGATATTCTGTTACAAAGGATATGTGCAGTTGTGTGCCGTGCCTTCACTATGTCGATTCTTTTTCCTGAAACAAAGTTTTTAAATTGCCTTCAATGTCTGACACCTGCAGGTGTTGATCTTTCCTTCAGTGTAAATAGTACAGACGTATTTATTTATGAAGCATCATAACCTCCCAACTCAAGCTCCTCTTTTTTACGCTATGAAAGTTCTGAATTCCTCCTCGGAGCAGCCAGAGGGAGGATGTTTCTAGAAGTTTTGTGTGCCTTCTCTGGCCCTCTATAATAAGATCAAGATGTCACATGTCAAAACAAGGTTATATTTGTATAAATATCAACAAATATAAACACTATCTATTAACTGTTTCCTTCTTGTAACTGTGTTTAGGAATGTTAGCAATTAGATGACTCAGAATGCACTCTCCCCAGTGTTTCAATCATATGACCATTTTTTTAAATTCACGTGCCAGTTTGTTTCTATAGTTTGTTTCTAATATGTCCACAACATTCAACCACAACTGCTAATTTATTTTAACATCATAAAGGACTGTTTTGTCAGGATATTAAAATGGCATTTTAGTCATGCTTCCACGCAGTGTACTAAATAGAAGTATATTGTTTATTTTCCAGAGGCAGAATTATTTTATTACTAAACACAATGGATTTCAGCTGCTTTTTTCTAGTCAGATCATTGTGGTAGTTATATTCTCTGTAATGTAACCCTCTCCTCTTCAGCCCAAAAGCACAAAAACAACTTGTCATACCAGGATTCGTCATAGTCACCCTCCTGTTTGCACCCATATAAACACATGTGGCTTGGCTTTTCATGCAAGATCATATAATGTATCAGGTTTCTACACAATGTTCCCTCGCTCCTCATCAACTCCGGCGACCAAACAACAAGTATGAATCACACACAGCTACCTTTTAAATGGCAGAGCACCTGCACCTGTCACAGGGAAAGTCTCGGGATATTCCTGAGAGGAACCTGTGGAGGACATGGTGGTGTATCTTACCTCAGGATCCGGGATCTGGGAGGACACCGAGGACAAGCACTGAGACAGCAGCACTGCTCCCCAGCCCCGCAGCAGGAGCTGGGGTGGTGGACATACAGGCTGATCCCCAACCATTCTCTCCCCCTCTTTCGCCCTGCAGCCACCCTGCCCCCTCTTCCTCTGCCTCTTCCTCTCTTCTTCTTTCTCTCTGTCTGCCTGCCTGCGCTGGCGCCGTATAGAGGACAGGACCACAATGGCCCTGGGTGATTAATGTTGACTATGGTGCTGACGGCTTCCTCTCATCCACAGTTGTCTGCTACTCTCTTCTCCTCTATCTCTTGCCTTTCTCCCACAACACTGCAGAAACACCAAAGACAAGCTGGCAGTCACCACTGCAGGCAGCTCTGAACTGCCCCACTACAATGGAGGGAGCCAACCCTGCAGTTAGGGTACATTAATTAATTAATAGACCTGGTGTGGTTTACAGCCAGCTCATCCTGCTGGGGACAGGCAGTTAACACAGTGTGGGGGGATGGGCAGTACAGTTAACCATGAGATTGGCCTGCGCAGGACAGCGAAGCAAATGACTGTGAGCGTCATCATGTTTATTGCCTCAGAATGTGGAGTGTAAAAATGCTCACAGTCTCGTCTCTGTAGTGTGGCAGCATGTGAAGAGCCGAGGAGCTGTGGAATCCTGTGTTATCAACATTACAGAGCAAAAAAGGTGCAAACTGCTTTGGCTGCAGTCACCTGTGCTCAACTTAGAAAATAATATCATTTAAATATGTCACTGCTACCTCTAGTGCTTTTAAAAAAATGTGTCCTTTTATATTGAATCAATTTTGCCTCAGATTTTAGCACTGACTCACACATGTAATGATCATTACATTCTTGTGTCAAAAAATCATGTTAAAATCGTGTCTTGTTGATGTGTTTAAAGTCTTTCAAACTGCCTTGTTTTATTTTTCTTTGTTTGTTCTTGATGCTTTGTTGTATTTTAGGTAGCCTTGTGTAACATCTTGACCAAGGAACTACAGATGAAAAATAGCCTTTTGGCTAATTCTGGCATTTTTATACCATGTGTATTTATTAATTTGCACTGACCCATCTTAAATAAAATAGATACATTAATTTAATTTAATTTAATTTAATTTAATTTAATTTAATTTAAATTTTAATATTTCAAATTTTGTTTGTTTGTTGCTGTGCTGTGTATGGAGGCTGTTGTTGATCTATGATGTTTCCAGTGATTATAATTTATTTATTTATTTATTTATTTTTATATAAGACACCATACCGCAATGGCAGAAGTACTCCATTCAAAATTAAAGATGAAACCTTATCCAAATGCTCCTATGTAAAAAATAAGGAAACAGCATTAGAAGATATTTACATATGAAAAATAAGAGTACAACTTTAAAAACAGCCACCCTCAGTCTGCTGAAGTGTAAAACATTGTTTTCTAAATTTATTAATTTTTTATAATTGTTTTTCTTTTGTTGAGTGAGCATGATTCTGAATACAGTACAGTTAACTTTTCATATGTAATATAATCATCGTTTCTTCTTCTTCAAAAAAAAACCCAACAAATTTCTTAATTTACTCCTGTTTGAGTTACTCATGCAGTGCAGTCATGTACAGTTGTCATCACGTGAGAGGTTGAATCCTCACCCACACAAACTCATACATACTCATTGTGTAACTGCGCACAGAGAGACACCCGTCAAGACACACACACATACACCCCGCCAAACACACACACACACACACACACACACACACACACACACACTGTTCCTAGAGTTTAAGGATGCTGGGTGACTTTGCGACTCCATTTAATCTACAAAGCTTCATAGATTTGGCTCCATATCTTATTAAATTGATTCTCTTTGTTGCTGTCTTTTGAAATTGTCCTTTCAATACACAGATAATATTTGATTAAGGTTTTCTATTCTTGAGGTGTAGGTGCTACCTCCTTTTTCCACTTTTGCAATATGAGCTTCTTATAAACTAAAGACGAGAAAAGAATTTGCCGTCTTGTTGGGTATCTTAATTTTCCATCAATTTGAAAGAGGCAAATTGTTGGTGAAAAAACTACTGCTGGGAAAAAAAGGGGGAAATACTAAGTAAAAAAAATAGAAATTCCCAAGTATATATATAGAATTTAAACAACCCTTCAATAACTATTCAAAATGCCCAACTAAACTGGAAAGCATAGATAAGCTGTGGAAATCATCAGAAATTATCTGCCATTAGCCATCATAATTCAGTTGTTTCATTTCAGGAATTACAGACAAATACGTTCTAAAAGATCCAGAATATTTCAAGTACCTGCAATTGAAAAACTGGATAACAGAAAACTTCAATCTTGGAAATAGATCCCCAACTGAGATAGGGGAAATCCAAAAGAAAAGGGAGAATAAAAAGGGATGTTTAATAGAAGCTGTATCCAATATTCCTACTAGAGCTGAGGGCAATGAAGAACTGCTACAAAACATGTTTAATAAATGGAATGCAGATGTTGGTATAGTAGATGCAAAAGAAAAATGGCAGGAATGTTTACAACTCTCATATAAAATTACCACTAATGATAATTTATGTTTGATTCAGTATAACTTAACTTAATTCATATTTTTGACACCAGCCTTTCAAATAAATGTTTAAAATGTGGTACTCAGTGTGACACCCTCCTACATACCTTGTGGTACTGTGAGAAAATTACAAAGAATATTGAAAGATGGATTTCAAGTACCTGCAATTGTGTAAAACATTATTTTAATGTTACAGGTGGTCTACATTATGCAGCCGGTCTAATTGCTACAGTACTGCTGTGGTTTAAAGCTCATTCCATGTTCTGCTTGTGAGATTTTGATCTGTTACCCACCCAGTACAGATGCCATCACATGCAGCTGTGCAAGAGAAAGAATGACAACAGTTTTTCCCTCTGAAAAGTCCTAAAAAAAAGCACAAATTTTATCCGTGTTACCTGACAAATGCATGTAACTCTTTCTTTTAGCTCTGTTTCTGGGTAACTACTAACTTCTGAGGGAAATATGTGGCTCTTTAGTTGCTAAATGCTCAACTATGTTCATCAGCTAGTCACTAACTTTGCAGGGCAGATAGCGTATTTAATTGACAACAGCATTCTGCTAAAGCTGAAAACAATACGTGAATATGAATCCCAGGACTGAACCAAAACCAAAATAATGAGTCACTCTGAGCTACCCCCACATAGTTATTTGATCTGTTGTAAAAGAAATTGTTTGACATTTTGTGGAAATACACTCATTTGCTCTCTGGAGGAGAGCTAATGTGAGAATATTGATACTACTCCAATGGTCAGCAGTGGGCACTCGTAAGGTTTCATTTCATTATGATATGTAAAAAAAAAAAAAACTGCTGTATTTGCTGTTGTTTTAATGGTTTACTCATTCTACTCTGTTCTCCTTGCTGACCATTTCAAGATACAACCCCCTCATCAGGTTCAATAAACACTCTGTCAGATGAATAATAAACAAATAAATGGTTGTTACTCACCTATGAAGCATGATTTTAATCCACAGATTTACATTATCCAGAAAGAAATTCTGCTGACACAGTTCTCGCACACTTCCAGTGGTCCAGATGTTCTAAATCCAGCAAAAATATTTTGCTCACACACATTATTACATCCAGATATCCACAAACTACTGCTGCATCATTTCAAACATTTATATTTCTCCACATATTGTCTATAATTTCTTGTATTCTGCATGTCAACCATATATCAAAATGGAGGTGAACTCCTGACCTTTTCATTGACACCTTACTTGAGCCAATGGGAACTTCCAGTGCTGTTGCTATGGCCACTGACCATTTTCTGTCTGGAGCCATCTGGTTTTACAAAAGCAGAGGACAGAGATCTTCTATCTCCTCATCTCATCAGCAGTGACTGACGTCTTCCCTGCTATGTACATGGTCCTTATGTCCCAGGTTGTGATGTTGATAGATTGCCTAGAAGCCCCACTGGACGGAAAGCCTGTTTCTCTGGCAGCTAGTTATTCCAGAAACAAATGGCCACTGCTCCGAAGTCCCGTTTCTATGAAAATATGCACTCCCTGAGTCACAGAATCTAGGTGTTTTTCCCTGACCCATCCCTGCTTTTCCAGGGTCTTCTGTGCCACCAACCTTGGGTGTTGAAAGCCAAAACACGATCTTAATATCCTATCCATAACATGGTTGTGTGCCAAAACCTAACCACACATTCACCACAGCATTATTGACAAGTTTAACTTGAGCACTTGATGTTTGTTTTACTGGATAATAAGGGTGTCAGAGAAATGGTCGCTTGGTCCAAACGGACGTTCTAAGGACTAATGGGGCTTCGGAATTTTGGGCCGTCAGAACATCAGGCAAATACACCTATTTTCAAATAATGAAAATACTTCTTAAATATAAAAGATATTGATTACATCAGTTTTAATTATTGTTCTTTGGTATGTATTGTCACTTTCCCCCAGTCGATGTCTCCAGTATCTGTTTTTTACTGTGCTGTATTTTAATTGGACCATACGTATGTCCAGCATGCACTTTAGGGTCAGTTATCTAACCTCATCTCTTCTCTTGCGATGGTGATCGTAACATCCAATTTCAGTACCTACTGCTATAATAGCCCGACATTATACTTCCTGCACAAACTACATAAAGGTTTCAGTTAAATGATTGCAAACAGACTGACTGAAGCACCTTTTCACGTGGACTCAAGCATCCTTATGTCTCAGGGTCGGTCTAAAAGGCATGTTAAAACAAAATACTACAGTAAGAGAAGATTTTTTTTGTCATTATAGTTCCATTTGCCCAACCTTTTCTTGGTCCTGGGTGAATCTTCGATTAACAGTGACAAATCCTCTTGTCTTCAAATATGTTCTCTCCAGAAAAAGGACACTTGTCTTTGCCCATTAATCCCCATAGAAACTGGGGCACTATTGTTTGCGTACACTTCCATACAGTACATTTGAATATGACCTCCCTTTATTATTGAAAGGAAATGTATGATAGCAGCCTGCAGTCCCATCCAAAGGGATTTTGGTGATAATGAGAATCCTTGTCCTCAGCCTAAGTCAGTAATAGCTCCACTGATTGGCTTTTGTCAGAGGTGTTGGACGCAATCACCACACTACTGCTACATCCTCTAGATCAAGTCTGACTGGAATAAAAAAGCCTGCTGTGCCATTGATAATTAGGGACCGAGCCCGTAGGGCAAGGACCCTATTGAAATTGCAGCGCACAAAATCAGGAAAAGAGCCGGTCAGAGGGTCCTACAGCGCTCCACGTCGAGAAAAGTCGTCGCCGAAGGCGACGACCTAAATCCTCATTGAATTCTGAGCGCAGGGATGTATAGTGTCGTCGCCTTCGGCGACGACACTACTGTTATTGCTGTGTTTATTATTAGGGACCGAGCCCGTAGGGCAAGGACCCTATTGAAATTGCAGCGCACAAAATCAGGAAAAGAGCCGGTCAGAGGGTCCTACAGCGCTCCACGTCGAGAAAAGTCGTCGCCGAAGGCGACGACCTAAATCCTCATTGAATTCTGAGCGCAGGGATGTATAGTGTCGTCGCCGAAGGCGACGACACTACTGTTATTGCTGTGTTTATTATTCTTTATTTTTCCGCAACTTTGGGCCCAAATTTAACCCCCTAAACATGCTCGAAAACTCACCAAAATTGGCACACCTGCCTAAAAAGTGACACAAAATCAGACTATGTAAAAATTAACCCCAAAAATGCCAAAATGGGCTCTCTAGCGCCACCTAGGTACACAAAATCGCCTGTTACGGCCCGTAGGAATGTCGTAGAAAGATCAAACAAAAACCGGCTTGTTCGTCTCATCAAGACCTACAAATCACGCGCTGATACCCATGACCTAAATCCGACAGGAAGTGAGTTATTTGCCCTTTCACAATAAAATTTCACCTAATTTTGGGTGAAAATGTGCGTCTTTCAAAAACTATCTCCTCCGAGGCCGTTTATCGTAGCGACCTGAATGGCGAACAGGTGACAGTTCACACCCTTATGAAAAAAACTTATTCGTAACTTTTTCATTACTGACCCGGTTTTCATTTTATACGCTCTCAAAGCGCTCGACGCACACACATTTTGAAAATCCTCGAAATTTCTCCCATAGGAAATGAATGGGAGAAGAGAAGAAAGTCACCAACACTCAGTGTTAAACAACCCTTAATAACTCTGGCATGCTTTCAGCTACAGACTCCATTAAAACTGTAAAATGTTGCCGCAGTTCTCGTCTATTCACACATGTTCTCATTTTTTTTGTATCCTTTACGGTTTTTGATCAGTGCCTCCAAATGTACCATGAGTAAATCAGGCGAAATTTGGAGTTTATAATGGGTGTCTATGAGACGGAATGTTTGCCGCTAGAGTGTGGAGCTGCTCTGAAAACTGTCCAAAAAACTTTTTGAAACTGCTCCTACGGGCACATACTTTAAGCTAGACACACCATTTTTTCTAAAGTAGTAGAGATTTTTGTCCTGATTCATGAAAGTGTCTCCTTTTCACACTGACGGGAACAGAATTTGAACTGCGCTCCTCCAAAGACAATAAGCACCCTCCCTCTCTCCCATCCGCTCCAATGCATTTTCTGACTGCTGATCTCAGGAGAAAAGCTTAACTGCCTTCATGTTTAACTCGCTAAAATATCCATATTTCTGTGTGTACGTGGAAAATAAGCACATCACAACGATCCCCACGTTCTTCCGGTCATCACCATATCTTTCTTTCATTCGTAGCTGAAACGGTGTGGTCACCAGAGCGATTTGTTCGACGTGTCGCTTTTTGGCCACAGACTGAAGAAAATGCTGTGTCACTGACCTACTTTCAGCTGCACCTGTGTCTCTCCTCTGTTCTGTGTTGCTATGACGACCACTGCCTTTGATTGACAGCTGCTCATCAAGCATCACACTGTGGATTGGATACAGTCTAATGTCTATTGGCTACACCAGGGCTTCTCTCATATTAGTCCCGCCCTGAAATTTACATGGTGTGGCCTATATTTCATGTACAATCAGCTGTTACTATGTCAGCCGTCACACTTAGCTGTACCGCCATAAAACAGGAAGTAGTTTATAACTTCAGCATACATGCTCCAATCTTCCCCAAACTTCACAGGATTGATGACAGCCCCGCCCTGAACACACCCATGTGTCAGTAGTTGGGATTACACACAGTGCCCCCTAGTGGCAACAGGAAGTACGTCTTTTCACACACTTTTCCTTGGATTTACCCAAAATTTACATACTGTGGTCTGTACCTCGTGTACATTAAAACTTTCACATGTCAGGCGTCACACTAAGTGTACCGCCACAAAACAGGAAGTAGTTTATATCTCCGGCATACATGCTCCAATATTCCTCAAACTTCACAGGATTGCTAACTGTCCAGCTACAGGCTGAAACGGGCAATGGGCTAGGGGCTAGGGGCAACGGGCAACGGGCGTGGGTGCGAGGTCCCGCAAAACGCTGCTTGCAGCTTTAATTAGGGACCGAGCCCGTAGGGCAAGGACCCTATTGAAATTGCAGCGCACAAAATCAGGAAAAGAGCCGGTCAGAAGGTCCTACAGCGTCCCACATCGAGAAAAGTCGTCGCCGAAGGCGACGACCTAAATCCTCATTGCATTTGGAGCGCAGGGACGCATAGTGGCCTCGCCGAAGGCGAGGCCACTATTGTTTTTGCTAAGTTTATTATTATTCTTTCTTCCGCCGCCTCTTTGAACCCAAATTTGACCCCCTAAACATGCTCGAAAACTCACCAAAATTGGCACGCACATCCAGTCTGGCGAAAAATTTTATAAAATGCAAAAATTAACCCCAAAAATCCAAAAATGAGCTCTCTAGCGCCACCTAGGTAAACAAAATCGCTGACTACGGCCCGTAGGAATGTCGTAGAAAGATCAAACAAAAACCGGCTTGTTCGTCTCATCAAGACCTACAAATCACGCGCTGATACCCCTGACCTAAATCAAACAGGAAGTGAGTTATTTGCCCTTTCACAATAAGATTTTGCCTGAAAATGTGCGTTTTTCAAAAAATATCTCCTCCGAGGCCGTTTATCGTACCCACCTGAATGTTGCACAGGTGACAGTTCACACCCTTGTGAAAAAAAGTTCTGCGTAACTTTTTCATTACTGGCCCGGTTTTCATTTTATACGCTCTCAAAGCGCCCGACGCACACACATTTTGAAAATCCTCGAAATTTCTCCCATAGGAAATGAATGGGAGAAGAGAAGAGAGTCACCAACACTCGGTGTTAAACAAAGTTTAATAACATTGGCATGCTTTCAGCTACAGACTCCATTAAAACTGTAAAATGTTGCCGCAGTTCTCATCTATTCACACATGTTCTCATTTTTTTTGTATCCTTTACGGTTTTTGATCAGTGCCTCCAAAAGTACCATGAGGAAATCAGGCGAAATTTGGAGTTTATAATGGGTGTCTATGAGACGGAATGTTTGCCACTAGAGTGCAGAGCTGCTCTGAAAACTGTCCAAAAAACTTTTTGAAACTGCTCCTACGGGCACATACTTTAAGCTAGACACACCATTTTTTCTAAAGTAGTAGAGATTTTTGTCCTGATTCATAAAAGTGTCTTCTTTTAACACTGACGGGAACAGAATTTGAACTGTGCGCCTCCAAAGACAATAAGCACCCTCCATGTCTCCCATCCACTCCAATGCATTTTCTGACTGCTGATCTCAGGAGAAAAGCTTAACTGCCTTCATGTTTAACTCGCTCAAATATCCATATTTCTGCGTGTACGTGGAAAATAAGGACATCACAACGATCCCCACATTCTTGCGGTCGTCACCATATCTTTCTTTCATTCGTAGCTGAAACGGTGTGGTCACCAGAGCGATTTGTTCGACGTGTCGCTTTTTGGCCACAGACTGAAGAAAATGCTGTGTCACTGACCTACTTTCAGCTGCACCTGTGTGTCTCTCCTCTGTTCTGTGTTGCTATGACGACCACTGCCTTTGATTGACAGCTGCTCATCAAGCATCACACTGTGGATTGGATACAGTCTAATGTCTATTGGCTACACCAGGGCTTCTCTCATATTAATCTCGCCCTGAAATTTACATGGTGTGGCCTATATTTCATGTACAATCAGCCGTTAATATGTCAGCCGTCACACTTAGCTGTACCGCCATAAAACAGGAAGTAGTTTATAACTCCAGCATACATGCTCCAATCTTCCCCAAACTTCACAGGATTGATGACAGCCCCGCCCTGAACACATCCATGTGTCAGTATTTGGGATTACACACAGCGCCCCCTACTGGCAACAGGAAGTACGTGTTTTCACACACTTTTCCTTGGATTTACCCAAAATTTACATACTGTGGTCTGTACCTCCTGTACATTAAAACTTTCACATGTCAGGCATGACACTAAGTGTACCGCCACAAAACAGGAAGTAGTTTATATCTCCGGCATACATGCTCCAATCTTCCCCAAACTTCACAGGATTGCTAACCGTCCAGCTACAGGCCGAAACGGGCAACGGGCAAGGGGCTAGGGGCAACGGGCAACGGGCAACGGGCAACGCGGCGTGGGTGCGAGGTCCCGCAAAACGCTGCTTGCAGCTTTAATTAGGGACCGAGCCCGTAGGGCAAGGACCCTATTGAAATTGCAGCGCACAAAATCAGGAAAAGAGCCGGTCAGAAGGTCCTACAGCGCTCCACGTCGAGAAAAGTCGTCGCCGAAGGCGACGACCTAAATCCTCATTGCATTTCGAGCGCACGGATATATAGTGTCGTCGCCGAAGGCGACGACACTACTGTTATTGCTAAGTTTATTATTAGGGACCGAGCCCGTAGGGCAAGGACCCTATTGAAATTGCAGCGCACAAAATCAGGAAAAGAACCGGTCAGAAGGTCCTACAGCGCTCCACGTCGAGAAAAGTCGTCGCCGAAGGCGACGACCTAAATCCTCATTGCATTTCGAGCGCAGGGATATATAGTGTCGTCGCCGAAGGCGACGACACTACTGTTATTGCTAAGTTTATTATTATTAGGGACCGAGCCCGTAGGGCAAGGACCCTATTGAAATTGCAGCGCACAAAATCAGGTAAAGAGCCGGTCAGAGGGTCCTACAGCGCTCCACATCGAGAAAAGTCGTCGCCGAAGGCGACGACCCTCCTCCCCATTGCATTCTGTGCGAGGAGGTGAGGAGTCTTCGCCGAAGGCGAAGACACTATTGTTTTTGCTGCGTTTATTATTATTATTCTTTTTTTTTCCGCAACTTTGGGCCCAAATTTGACCCCCTAAACATGCTCGAAAACTCACCAAAATTGGCACGCCTGTCCAAAAAGTGACACAAAATCAGACCATGTAAAAAAAAAACAGAAAAATGCCAAAATGGCTCTCTAGCGCCACCTAGTACACAAAAACGCCCGCCACAGCCCGTAGGAATGTCGTAGAAAGATCAAACGAAAACCGGCTTGTTCGTCTCATCAAGACCTACAAATCACGTCCGAGGTACGAAAGCCTAAATCCAACAGGAAGTGAGCTATCTGCCCTTTCACAGTAAAATTTCGCCTGAAAATGAACAGTTTTAAAAAAATATCTCCTCCGAGACCGTTTATCGTAACGACATGAATGTCGCTCAGGTGACAGTTGACACCCTTATGAAAAAAAGTTATTCGTAACTTTTTCATTACTGGCCCAGTTTTCATTTTATACGCTCTCAAAGCGCCCGACGCACACACATTTTGAAAATCCTCGAAATTTCTCCCATAGGAAATGAATGGGATCGAGGGAGAAAGTCACCAACAGTCGGTCTTAAACAAAGTTTAATAACATTGGCATACTTTCAGCTACAGACTCCATTAAAACTGTAAAATGTTGACGCAGTTCTCGTCTATTCACACATGTTCTCATTTTTTTTGTAGCTGTTACGGTTTTTGATCAGTGCCTCCAAAAGTACCATGAGCAAATCAGGCGAAATTTGGAGTTTATAATGGGTGTCTATGAGACGGAATGTTTGCCGCTAGAGTGCGGAGCTGCTGTGAAAACTGTCCAAAAAACTTTTTGAAACTGCTCCTACGGGCACATACTTTAAGCTAGACACACCATTTTTTCTGAAGTAGTAGAGATTATTGTCCTGATTCATAAAAGTGTCTCCTTTTAACACTGACGGGAACAGAATTTAAACTGTTCTCCTCCAAAGACAATGAGCACCCTCCATGTCTCCCATCCGCTCCAATGCATTTTCTGACTGCTGATCTCAGGAGAAAAGCTTAACTGCCTTCATGTTTAACTCGCTAAAATATCCATATTTCTGCGTCTACGTGGAAAATAAGCACATCAGAACGATCCCCACGTTCTTCCGGTCGTCACCATATCTTCCTTTCATTCGTAGCTGAAACGGTGTGGTCACCAGAGCCTTTTGTTCGACGTGTCGCTTTTTGGCCACAGACTGAAGAAAATGCTGTGTCACTGACCTACTTTCAGCTGCACCTGTGTGTCTCTCCTCTGTTCTGTGTTGCTATGACGACCACTGCCTTTGATTGACAGCTGCTCATCAAGCATCACACTGTGGATTGGATCCAGTCTAATGTCTATTGGCTACACCAGGGCTTCTCTCATATTAGTCCCGCCCTGAAATTTACATGGTGTGGCCTATATTTCATGTACAATCAGCCGTTAACATGTCAGCCGTCACTCTTAGCTGTACCGCCATAAAACAGGAAGTAGTTTATAACTCCAGCATACATGCCCCAATCTTCCCCAAACTTCACAGGATTTATGACAGCCCCGCCCTGAACGCACCCATGTGTCAATAGTTGGGATTACACACAGTGCCCCCTAGTGGCAACAGGAAGTACGTCTTTTCACACACTTTTCCTTGGATTTACCCAAAATTTACATACAGTGGTCTGTACCTCGTGTACATTAAAACTTTCACGTCAGGCGTCACACTAAGTGTACCGCCACAAAACAGGAAGTAGTTTATATCTCCGGCAAACATGCGCCAATCTTCCTCAAACTTCACAGGATTGCTAACCGTCCATCTACAGGCCGAAACGGGCAACGGGCAAGGGGCTAGGGGCTAGGGGCAACGGGCAACGGGAAACGGGCGTGGGTGCGAGGTCCCGCAAAACGCTGCTTGCAGCTTTAATTCTTTATTTTTCCGCAACTTTGGGCCCAAATTTAACCCCCTAAACATGCTCGAAAACTCACCAAAATTGGCACACCTGCCTAAAAAGTGACACAAAATCAGACTATGTAAAAATTAACCCCAAAAATGCCAAAATGGGCTCTCTAGCGCCACCTAGGTACACAAAATCGCCTGTTACGGCCCGTAGGAATGTCGTAGAAAGATCAAACAAAAACCGGCTTGTTCGTCTCATCAAGACCTACAAATCACGCGCTGATACCCATGACCTAAATCCGACAGGAAGTGAGTTATTTGCCCTTTCACAATAAAATTTCACCTAATTTTGGGTGAAAATGTGCGTCTTTCAAAAAAAATATCTCCTCCGAGGCCGTTTATCGTAACCACCTGAATGTTGCACAGGTGACAGTTCACACCCTTATGAAAAAAAGTTATTCGTAACTTTTTCATTACTGGCCCGGTTTTCATTTTATACGCTCTCAAAGCGTGCAACGCACACACATTTTGAAAATCCTCGAAATTTCTCCCATAGGAAATGAATGGGAGAAGAGAAGAAAATCACCAACACTCAGTGTTAAACAACCCTTAATAACTCTGGCATGCTTTCAGCTACAGACTCCATTAAAACTGTAAAATGTTGCCGCAGTTCTCGTCTATTCACACATGTTCTCATTTTTTTTGTATCCTTTACGGTTTTTGATCAGTGCCTCCAAATGTACCATGAGTAAATCAGGCGAAATTTGGAGTTTATAATGGGTGTCTATGAGACGGAATGTTTGCCGCTAGAGTGTGGAGCTGCTCTGAAAACTGTCCAAAAAACTTTTTGAAACTGCTCCTACGGGCACATACTTTAAGCTAGACACACCATTTTTTCTAAAGTAGTAGAGATTTTTGTCCTGATTCATAAAAGTGTCTCCTTTTCACACTGACGGGAACAGAATTTGAACTGCGCTCCTCCAAAGACAATAAGCACCCTCCCTCTCTCCCATCCGCTCCAATGCATTTTCTGACTGCTGATCTCAGGAGAAAAGCTTAACTGCCTTCATGTTTAACTCGCTAAAATATCCATATTTCTGTGTGTACGTGGAAAATAAGCACATCACAACGATCCCCACGTTCTTCCGGTCATCACCATATCTTTCTTTCATTCGTAGCTGAAACGGTGTGGTCACCAGAGCGATTTGTTCGACGTGTCGCTTTTTGGCCACAGACTGAAGAAAATGCTGTGTCACTGACCTACTTTCAGCTGCACCTGTGTCTCTCCTCTGTTCTGTGTTGCTATGACGACCACTGCCTTTGATTGACAGCTGCTCATGAAGCATCACACTGTGGATTGGATCCAGTCTAATGTCTATTGGCTACACCAGAGCTTCTCTCATATTAGTCCCGCCCTGAAATTTACATGGTGTGGCCTATATTTCATGTACAATCAGCTGTTACTATGTCAGCTGTCACACTTAGCTGTACCGCCATAAAACAGGAAGTAGTTTATAACTCCAGCACACATGCTCCAATCTTCCCCAAACTTCACAGGATTGATCACAGCCCCGCCCTGAACACACCCATGTGTCAATATTTGGGATTACACACAGTGCCCCCTAGTGGCAACAGGAAGTACGTCTTTTCACACACTTTTCCTTGGATTTACCCAAAATTTACATACTGTGGTCTGTACCTCGTGTACATTAAAACTTTCACAAGTCAGGTGTCACACTAAGTGTACCGCCACAAAACAGGAAGTAGTTTATATCTCCGGCATACATGCTCCAATCTTCCTTAAACTTCACAGGATTACTAACCGTCCAGCTACAGGCCGAAACGGGCAACGGGCAAGGGGCTAGGGGCAACGGGCAACGGGCGTGGGTGCGAGGTCCCGCAAAACGCTGCTTGCAGCTTTAATTATTATTACGTTTGTTTTTACCAAGGTCAAAGTATGCAGAATGATGCAGTAGGTTATAGAAGTGGAATATTTTAGATGTAAAACTACCTCAAAACAAACCGTATAGGTAAACTACATGAAATAATAAAGCCATTTTAGAATAGAATCACATATCTGACAACACACATGCAGCATGAAAAATATACTGCAGACATAAGTGTAGATTTCGGGGTGGGGGGCAATATACAGTGCATTTATACATTCATTAATTTTCCGTAACCACTTATCCTGTAAGGGGTCGCAGGGGGTGCTGGAGCCTATCCCAGCTGACATTGGGGGAGAGGCAGCGTACACCCTGGACAGGTCGCCAGACTATTGCAGAGCTGACACATAGAGACAGACAACCATTCACACTCACATTCACACCTACGGCCAATTTTAGAGTCACCATTTAACCCGCACATCTTTGGATTGTGGGAGGAAGCTGGAGTACCCAGAAAAAAACATGCAAACTCTGCACAGAAGGGCTCCCCCACCCGCGGTTCGAACCAGGAACCCTTTTGCTTTGAGATGACAATGCTAACCACTGCACCATCATGCTGCCATATACAGTCCAACATAACGCTATTTAATATTTTCATAATTTTGAGATGAAAAAAAAAAAAATCCAGACTAAATAAACTAAATAGAATGATATCCATTGGTATTCTTAGTATTTTGATGTGTTGGTCAAGAATAGGTTAAGAGGGGACACGTTGCATCTTCAAGCATCAAACACTGAAGGTCAAATCACTTATCTGATTGTAACACAGGGAGTCAAAAGGCCTCCTCCAGTGGGACAAACTGAGTGTTTGACATTTCCATCCTATGGCTGTCTGATGAGCTAGATTCTGTGCGATAGAAGAAACGCGCTTGGAGCTATTAACGCCTGGTATCAGTGGGTACAATTAAGATGATAGAGCTTATAAGGCTTGGAAATGTTTGCTGTGTTTAACAAATATGTATTTTCTTACAGACTTACAGACTATCTCCAGTGTCAGGAGTCAGTTACATAAGGAACAGAAGCAGAAACAGCTGACGGCATTTTCAGGATGCAGCAGCTGACGGAAACAAACAAAACATATGTTCATTTTTAAATCTGTTGTAATAATATAACTCATTAGGATTGTCTGGAAAGCTTCGAAACATCTTGAAATGTCTGAGCATCTTGTTTTTCTTAATTGAGTCTGATAATATTGATTGCATACCACCTTTACATGGCATACTACATGTACAGAGTGTATGAACCTGTGCAGAGATAATGAGGACCCATTAAGTATTAATTATCAGACGTGGATGTTGTGTCAAAACAAAGCTTCACGCATTTATATTCATAAAGCATGCACAGACGGTATTTCTCAGTCAGCCTCCTGGGGTGTCGCGTTGGCTCAGCTGGCAAGCCATCCCCTTTTGTCTCTGGCAATTATTTCTCTCTCTCTCCACTGTAAACTATGAGATAAAGGGAAAACTACAAAATTCAGAAGCCTGTGATCAGCGGTGCTCATGCATACATCCGCAGGAGGCAGCAGATACCACCAGCAGTGATCGTACTCATGAGCAAAATGTCAAAGATAATGTGTCAGCATGTGTGATGGGACTCGTGAAACAACTGTGTTCATCGAGGAACTCGCTCTCACGCTGGCTGAAACAATAAGGATATCCACACCAGCGATGATGGACATGACACAGCCAGTGATTCAGACATCCAGCTGGAGTACAGTTTGGCTATAAATAAATAAAGACTCAGTGTCATTCTTCTTATAAAGAGGTGGTTTTTGAGATAAATAAATCAACAATGTCAGTTGACGATAACTAGAAATTGAAAACATTTTATTTCTTTGCCAGGACTGTCATCAGATATGAGGTCAATTGTTTCCTGAAGGAATTGATTATTTCAGAACATAAAGCAATTCAATTTTAGAGTCAAGAGTGACGGCTACAGCAATTGGGAGCAGGCAGGGCTCAGACTGTGAGGAGCTGCAGCCAAAAGATAGCAGTTTTCTCAGCAATGCTGTCCCCATTTCAGAGCCAGTCTGTTCAAGTGTCACTCTTTTTACTGTTGATAGAAAGTATCTGTAAAAATACAGCTGGAGTATACTACAGTAAAGTCACCACCACAATATATTCCATCAGTTTTCTGTAACTGCTTATCCTATTCAGGGCTGGAGCCAATCCCGACTGACACTGGGTGAGAGGCGGGGTACACCCTGGACACGTCGCCAGACTATCACAGGGCTGACGCATAAGCTACGTTCACATTGCAAGCCAATGGGGCCCAAATCTGATTATTGTGTTCCCATGTGACACAGATTTAATTTTTTTCAGAGCAGTGTCGACACAGAAATCCGATGTCTCGAATCAGCTCTGGGCCACTTTCATCACAAATGCGATACATGTCCGATCACTGGCTATGCGACCACTGTGAGGACTGTCATATCAGAATTCCCGTGTTTTTCCCATATATCCATGGTTTTTATATTTCACTGCGAAGGAGCGGATCACTCACCATACAGTGTCAGAGTGGTCAACACATTCTCACTCTGACCTTGTCACATAACGACGTTTGTTCATGCACTTTCCACATCAACATACAATTTGCATTGGTTACTGACGTTCTGGGATGCCATGTCAAGTTCTGCTTGTTACACGCATTGTCTGTTTTCAGAATACACTTTGGTTTTTACCGTTTGCAAACAGCCTCGTATTACATCAGTACACCGTGGTTACGTTTTGCCAACACACACATGGTTGGGTTTAGGAAAAAAGAAAAGGGTTTGCCTTAATACTCTTACGAGAAGCAAACACCGGCCTCCTGGGTGAAAGTCAGTGGTTCACGCCCCCTCCCATCCAACCTACTCTGATTTCCGCCATCTTAACTTTTGTTGTTGTCCTGCCGCATTTCCCTCTGACGCAACCGTGCGCTGTTAAACAATAACGGAGCCCAGCGGCATATCATGCCAACATGAAAGGACCTTTTTTTATTCGTCTAATGTCTGATACCGGAAGTCACAGACCAAGTGCCTGGATTCTGATGACTTTGAAGTTGGACCAGGTTGGAGCAGTTTGTTGAAACCGCAGAGAGCTGCTGTAGCCGTACAGCTGCTGTGTTAGGCTGCCCCAGTCACCAGCCAATAAAGCCCGACTGACGGACACTGTCTGATGGGGATAGCTTGCCTACATGTCATGATAGCAGTTGTCATAAGGGCACCGACATAGGTATTGGAATGTAGACATCCTAAAGTTTGGAGGAACTGCTCCCTGTGAAACTCTCTGTATCATGTGACATTATTGGTTGCATGTGAGGCATTTCAGAGCAGAGATGTGTTCACACTGATGTCAGATATGGGTCACTTCAGACATTAAAGTGAACAGTCTAGGCAGACACATCAGATCTGGGTAAATAATCAGAATCTAGCATTAAGCCCTGTAATGTGAACACAGTCACAGACAACCATTCATGCTCACATTCATAGTAACCTAACCTGCATGTCTCTGGACTGTCGGAGGAAGCCGGAGAACCCTAGAGAAAACCCATGCTAACACAGGGAGAACATGCAGACTCCACACAGGAAGCCCCAAGCTGCCAAACTGACTCAAATACAGAACCCTCTTGCTGTGAGGTGACAGTACAACCAACTACACCATCACCCCTCCTGAGATTTTCTATATATCTAATTCACATCGACAATACAGTCTCTAAAGAACATTGCTACCGTATCATTATTGTATTTACCATATTTATTTACTCCTCTGTTTACAACTGCTTCTATAAGCAGGAAGACCATTTTTCTTTACAGTCTATTGATATAATCATAACTAGGTCATCATAATGGCCATTAAAATGAATAGACACAGGGCAATATTGCTGTGTGCAACAGATTAAGCATACTGCATGTTTAATTAGCCTTCAAGACCACATGATTGCAGTACAGTATTGTCAAAAAAAACCATCAGAAGTGGTGGATATGCAGCACATGACTAACCACACTGCCATCTAGTGATGCCATAAATAAACAAAATTACTAAAAAGGAGCATGCAGTTTTGACATCATTGCACCAGACTATGTCTAATTGGCAAACTGCAAGCAAAGCCAAAGTTTGAAAATAAGCAAACATAACTTCAAAAGTTTGAAATAAGAGAGCAGGAGGCTCAGATCAAAATCAAGATCAGATAATCTGCTGACAGAACTTGTCTCGTCAACACGTTACTATGAATTGTGGATGACTGCAGTGAACGCCTCCACACCTCATTTTGGATATCAGCGTCAGGAACAATTTTACTGACACACAGTGTAGACTCTTTTGTGTGTAACAAAAAGTTGTTATCACTGCTTTGCTGCTGTCTTGGTAAAGATAACAGCTCATTACTTTATTTCTACTTACTGTAAATGAGCACATTAGGACTCCGCTGTTTATTTTCTTTCCATTACATGTAAATGAGAGGCACTGGGAGATGAATGGACTCATAGAGGCACAAACCGTTTTCTGGCCTGAGTAAAGTTCACAGATCCCTCATATACTGATGGCTAACTTTAACCTCTGCGTTCACAGCTCCACTATTTACTTTAGTTTCTGGATGCAGTCAATGGTCTGCAGGAAGCATTGGTCCAGAACGAGGGAATACCTCTGAGGAGAAGGATGGAGAAAGGAGTCATTCAAACCTGGAATGACAAATAGGTGAGGCTGTTTACGTATGCTGTGTTTACATAAGTTTGTGTTTGGTTTGGTGGGTTATTGGGCATTTTGGAATAAATCTACACCTTTCTGCGTAATACAGCTACATAAAACAATATTAAAATTGTTTGGTGAAGTGTAATTTATTTGAAAGTGATGACACTCTTTAATGACTGAAGTCAACAGGAGTAGTCACATTAATCTATGACTACATTGGTTTTTAATTTAAATTATACAGTAAATTGAGTATTGACCAGCAATAGGCTTGATTTAAAATCCAGTGTTTGGCCTTGTTCCTATCAACTGCCACAAAATAGAAAAAATCAGATTACATGTTTGGGAAAATATTCCACATGCTCACAAACACTGACTACATTTTTATGAAGTTGTGTTATGGCAGATTTAAAAAACAACCAAACAAAAATTTATTAAGTTAAACATTTTGCCTGGAATCAGAAGCAGTTAGGGACCATGACAAGTATTTGCTCCATCAACACCCTTTCTGACGCACATTGCTACATCTGATACATATTTGGCAGTCCTGCAGGGCGTGTAGTCATAAAGCTTACGGTATCTCATCCGCTCCTCCAATGACACATCTCACCCGACTACATTAAAGGGTGCCTCACCTTCTATCCAGGAGGTATTCAACACAAGCTGTTTTTTGTTTCTCTGAGCATAAAGGCTTTCTTCATCACGTCCAAACTCTGATATTTTTGTCTTGTGGCACTTTCTCGCTCAGTCCAATGGGGACCTGCCAATCTCCCACAGGGTCCTGGAAGAAATAGTGCGGTATTTGAAGCAGCACACTAACTCAGCCATGGTTTTAAATTAAGCGTGATGTGGAGGGAGAGGAGAAGCAGGAGGGGGCGAGAGGGGGGGTTCTGCTGAAATCCTTTTGGCTACATCGGAAGAAAATAACTCGGATGTGAGCATGAATGTTAGTATGAAGGGCACTCCCACCAGGCTACGCATATCCAGACAACCTTTGGATTAAGACGCTAAGATCACATGCTGAACATACGTGTGACATGCTCTGGGGGAGTGTGTGCAGGACTACAGTGGGAGTTTGTGCAGCTTGAGCCCGCATTAATTTACAACCACTATTCCCACACAGCTGGTTTCAAGTCAGAAATGATTAGCGGTAATATTTAAAAGGGATATTGACGTTTTGGGGAACTTAACTGGGGTGTTTATTATTTGGCTTGGCCTGTCACACATTTATGTACAACCCTCTGGAGCCAAAAAAACTCTAGGAAGGTCACAGCTATGAATGTAAACAATATATTCAAAACATTTGGTGAAGATTTGGTTCCCCTTTCACTGATTAAATTGGATGTCTCATTACCTTACAAAAATACTTTAAACACAGACACTTTTGCTCTCTATACCTGAAATGCACTTAAGGTTAACAGCAGAGGATAGATGTAATAAAATGTGACAGTGACATTTATAAAACAGCAAGCAGACAAAATCAGCATCAAGCATTTCAGTAAGCATTAGGAACACGTCTGATGCCATCAGGGTTAAGCTAAAAGCCCTGCTACTCCAGATACTCGAGTGCTTAAACTGAGGCCACCGAACGCACAAAGCAACCAACACAAAATGTCTTTTGATGATTCAAATGGAGATCCGTATGACGTTTGTGTGACAGAAGAGGAGAGCCTGTTTCCTGCAGGCTGCTGTTTGTCATATGTGACAGGAGAAGGTAGGGCTCAGCTGGACGTGAGGTTGAGCAGGGACCAGCCAGTTCCCCTGGTTAGTGTCTAGTCTGGGCTGTCACAGAGCCTGCAGGAAAACATGCTTGGCTTGTCTCATCTCGTCACTGCAGAGCTGCAGGTCATGGTGGAGAGTGCTCTTTAGCGATGCCCTCAGCGCCTCTGTTTCCTCCAGCTAAAGGAACAGTCAGGAGACTATATACACAAGCAACATGAACATCTCTGTGCAGGCAGTGTGTCCATTGCCATGCATTATTATTGCTGTTGTCTGGTGTAAATCCTCTCATTGGAAAAACAAAAATCATCATCAGTCCAAGACATCTACAGGTGTCGTCAAAGTGAGAAATAAAATGTTTTCAAATTTTCGGTTATCTATTCAGTTCCTGTTCCTCAGTGACTCCTGCCACCCTGGGGCTGAGGGACACAGCTCCTATAGCCAGAAGCGACACAGACATAGGAGAAATTAAGTCAGTGCGTTGGAAAAATATTAAATAAATAAAAATCTGCTCGACATTTTTGACACGTCATGCTGTTACTGACCTTGGCTCGCCAGTTCTACCCTTGCTGCCTTCACAGTCGTTACTTGGAATCTAATTTTGTCCTCTCCAGCTGTTGCTCCAGGATCATTGTCCTGCGGCGCTCCTCCTGGTACTTCTGTTCCACTTCCAAAAACCTCTGGTTCATCTCTTTCTCTCTGGAATATTCAAGCAAGGTCTTTGATAGTTAGAAATACATTTAAAAAATGCTATGCCTCTGGAAGGTGACTATGGAGATGGACTGATGAAACTTCAGATGGGCATAGATAATTAAAGAAATAGATTTACATACCTACCTATTTCATTGCCTACAGTATAGAACTTTTATAATCATTGATTCATGGCAAAATCAATTTTCAGATTTAGTAATGCAATGTTATGTTGTTAGTAGCCTTAGTTTGAAGGCTTCAAAGGAACTGCACAACTCTTGGTTTCAGTTCACACCTCAGTCATGGTTTGAAATTAATGAAAAGGACTCTAAGGCCAAGTGGAAACAGCCCTGTAATGCTCAGAGAGCAATAAAAAGTGTCCTTGAAGTGGGCACATACAACAGACAACAAATGAACTGAATATTGTAGTGGTGCAGCTAGACAGCACTTCAATCACACCTTATTAGAAAAGGTCATTGATGTCTGTGATGCACAAAAACATCAAAACTGCCAAATGAAAAAAAAATGTGATATGAAAAATAGCATCTCACAGGTTCAGTTCAAACAAACAAACCCAACCAATAAACTCACATACATGGATTATGCCACCTCTGGAACTAGGATGCATGCTACTATGTTTTTTTGTTGGCAGTTTTTCATGTGCAGCTAACAATACTGACATTATTACATTGCATAACATTAGTCTTTAAGATAGACAGTCTAGCTTTGAATAAGTTCCACAGAAAACAGTCCTACATCACCATCTTTGATGAGGACAAGAGCCAGCACCAACAAGATAACGCTGTTCCTTATTTAGCTGCTGTTCGCTTGGTACTGTCAGACTCCATAATCAGACAGAAAGGAAACAGTATAAAAAAGTTCTTGCCTTTGAAGACGCTGGCACAAAGCGTTAACTTGTTTTCTTAGATATTTTGTTTGAACCAATAGAAGATGTTTTAATGCTACAGATGAAGAGATTCAAGTGATGATGAGCATTTCTACAATCACTATGGGGTATCACTGACAGTAGAAAATAAGGCACAACACACTGAAGAAAAAACAATGTCATAAGAGTACATTACTTTGTCTGTAGGATGTTAACCAGCTCAAGGAGTCGGTCCCTCTCCACACAGATGTTTTTACATTCGTCACACGGAGCCATCAATGCGCTCACATCAGCTGAACATTGCGGACATTTTGAAGAAGTCAGACCTCTGAGAACAAAAACATACATTATTTTTTGCTGTTAATTTTACAGTGGTACATACATTGATGTGTAACTATGTTTCAGGAAAGGTATAAATAGAGTAGTTTTATCTCCACTTACTTGAATTCTATACTACTTCCCACAGCAGGCAGCACCAGTTTATGACCAAATTTAGGAACTGAACTGGAAAAAGTTGACAGACAGACAGTCATATTAACAGAAATCCCTCTCTGGGAAAGCTGTGAGGCATCAGACAAAATCAATAACCTGATTACAGACAGTCCCCCATTAGCCAGACTGCATTATTAACCCTTGCCAGATAAAATGTCTTAGAACCCAGTCTGACTGTAACAGCAGAGGAAATTACATCAAGATATAAATCACAGTCCTAATGACTGATTTTATTAAAGTATTTTATATGCATTCATACTCCAATGATAACTTAGCATGTTTATCATTAGCATACATACCCTGAGGATGTTATTCTCTTGTTAATGCCTCCCTCTTCAGGGGAAAATCCTGAACTGCAAATTGTTGTCCTGAAGCCAGACTCTCGTTCCACGCCCTCTTCCTGCAAGTCAAATACAACATTATTTTTGCTGAGGTGAGTTCATATGTCCCATAGTTCTGCCTTTTTTTTTTTTTACCTTGACAGAGAGCTGCTGGATTTCCTCCTCTAGTTCTTTGATCCTGGCCTCTCTTTCCTCAACCATCTGCTTCAGTTTCTGAATAAGAGCGCTGTGCTCTGAGGGCTCGCTGCTCAGCTGCTGTCTCGGGCTTCGCCGGGTCTCTTTGCTCTGCAGGTTCTGCTGTTGGCTGAGCCGTCTCAGCACCTCCTGCATCTGGGTCTGCTGCTTCTGCCAGAGGTAGAAGGAGCATTATCGCTAAGGACAAAGTGTGGGCCAAACACACAAGATCCTTCTTTTTGCAGTCTGTGGCTGATTTACTCGTAATTCCCTGATTATTTATTGTTATTTGGTCTGTGTAACAAGAACTGCATTGTGTAGTTAAGAAACCATGACATTTACAGATCATTTAATGCCTTACCAGCAGGGCATCCACAAGCTCATCATCATGTTTACCCTTCTCCAGGAGGGTGGAGATCTGGGCCTTCAGAGATTTCATTTCAGCAGACAGAGATTTGTTCCTGGCTTTAGAGGCTTCCAGCTTTTTCTTTACATCCTCGTGGTCTTTCAGGAGGGCCTCATGGTCCGCTGAGATTCTCTGTGCAGTTGTGAAAGGAAAGCAGGGCCTCATCAACAAATTCACATTTCACTCGATTTCCAGTTAGTGTATACACACCTCAAATGCCTCCCTTTTCTCCTTCTCAATGGTGCGGATGTAGCTGAGGTTCCTGTCTTGAGGAGAGGTTTTCTGAAGGACCCCAGTGCCCAGAAACTCTTCCTCTACACTCAGGACACTTGACTGTCTTTGCTGAGTTGACTGGTTCAGCTGTTGCTCAAGGTCCCGTACCTGTTGCACAATACCCAGTTGTGTTAATATCAACTTTAGGTATTTGTTTCATATGTATACTACCTTATATTAGTGACTTTGCAAAGCACTTTATTAACTCTGTAAATAACTTGATAACTTTATTTGAGAAGCCCATTATGACAAAATTCATCATTTTTAGCTTACCCTTGTCTGAAGAGCCAGTATCTGCTGAGAGCGACCTCTAAAGCTCCCAGGGCAGCTTAGTAATTGCTGAAAATTCACCTCCTCTCCAACCTCACTGATTAAAACCTACGGTAGCAGATCATATTTCGGAATACAGAAGTCACTGATGATTAATAATATGAATGTGTGATATTCTTTTCAAGTAGTTCGACATAAAGGTACACTTCACCCCCCCAAATGACCATTTGTGTATCAGTTACTCACCCCATGTTACAGTGAATTTGAGAGGAAAACTTTGTTTTTCTCGCATGCTTCTAATAAACGAAGAATCCAAAACTGAGAAAAATCATGATGAATTAACTCAGTTTAATTCAATTTTATTTATAAAGCCTAATATCACCAATCGCAATTTGCCTCAGAGGGCTTTACAGCGTACGACATCCCTCTGTCCTTGGAGCCTCACAGCAGATAAGGAAAAACTCCCCCCAAAAATTGCTTTAACAGGGGGAAAAAAAAGGTAGAAACGACATTAAGAGCAACTGTGGAGGGATCCCTCTTCCAGTGCAATAGATGTTGTGTACATAACAGATCAACATAATAAATTTACAGTAACAAAAGCTAAGCAAAACACTTATACTTAAACAGTGCAGATGTGCTTCTCAATGCTTGAGAATAAAGAGTGAAGAGTTTTAAATAGTGATGTTTTAGTGAAAAAATACATGTGTTTGGGAAGTACAGAGCAAATGAGACCTGGTTTGTACTGCACAAGTTGTGTGAGAGTTTTGTAAATGGATGTCTTGATGGTTTTTCTGTTGTTAAACGCAGCCCCCTTGACTTTAATTCATTAAAACTTGTCTCTGTTTTTTTGATTCTTCGTTCACTGTGGAGGCATGCAGGGAAAAAAATCTTTCTAATATGCAATTAATATGCACATTTAAAAATTTGAGGGGTGATGTGTTTCTTTAAGGCAGGAAAAAAGATCCTACCTTCTGAGCTACTTTCAACTCCTGTTTGACAGATTGAACCTGGTTGCGATACTCAGTCACTTTCAGCTGGGCAGCAGCTAATTTTTCCTGCAGAGATTTCACCACTGGATTTTCCTGCTTTTGTGAACAGACAATACATGATTCAGATTGAGTTGTCATCATTAAAGTTCAGAAGCAATAGAAATAACCCCCCTGGTGAATTTTCACATCAATAGTTACCTCACAGTCTTCAGATGGCCTCTTATCCTGTGACCTTGCATCAACCTTCTGCCCAGGTGGAGAGTGCACCAAAGCTGCCTGCAGCTATAGAGGGGAGAATAACATTATACCTATTCATTAATTCATTCATTTCCTCTGTAATAAATCAGATCATTTGTGAACAGTTGTGTGCTGAGATGATGAACATCCATCCACAAATCAAATTAAATGACACACCTAATGCAAAACTTTTTTTTTCTTTACCTCTTTCTCAAGCTCTTTGATTTTGTTGCTGTTTTGCTTGCATTTAATTTTTTCTCGCTCAATTTCAGCAGTTAGCTCTCTATTCTTCTTGGACAGCTCAACAATCTTGGTGGCAGCAATATCCCCTGCCAAGCCCGATGTGCCTAAATGGATGAGTGGATAAGTCACGAGGAAGCTGTGATGTGTCTATAACATTACTGTGGTGCAAAGTTATGGTACTATACCTGCTAAAACCAGTCGTTCTTCTTCTCTTTTCTTCTTTAGGTGTTTAATTTCAAAATCCTTCTCGCTGAGAAGTTTGAAGAGCCGACCATTTTCATCCTTGAGCTCCCTCAGCTGGTCCAGCAAATTTTGATTTTGATTTTCATTCTGTAACAGTCTATAGTGGGGTAATTAAAAGTAACACTGAGTAGATGACAGTGATTATTGCATGTTATAAACATGATTAATTCACATCAATTAGGTGATGACTGTTTTCAATGTAGAATTCTAATGTGTGCCACTTTATAGTATCAAAACAATTCAGGCTGGCATGGAGGGAAAACATTTATTTTAACCTTTGTAAAACTCACCTGTGTTCGACATTGTCTTCCTGAATGCCTTGCTTAGACAGATCCAAATCATCCGGGGCAACACTGACATTAAGCTCTTTCTCCTTTTTCCTATCCAGTTTTCTTTTCTCTTGTTGTTTTTGTAGCGCTTGGTACTGAAGCCGCAAGTCCTTCAGTTCGTCATCCTCCATGATCTATGATTTATAGCATGAAAAGGAAAATAATCAAGTGAGTTAGTATTGTGACTGAAAATTGTGTGGAAATTTGGTTATAGTAATATCATGGTTACTTGGATATAAATTTCTCTGTATTTGAAGGCTGCAGTACACTTATGTGATACAGTTTAGAGCACTTGTTTGTTTTAGCTGAATAAACATAACAATCTCCCTTACCAGCTTGGCAAGCTCAGCTTCATTGTTTCTTAATTTTTTTCTGGCAGATCTGGTTTAAAAAATGTTTAAATAAATGCCTTCATTTTCTGTTTATCCTTGTGTAAGACGCAGCACAACAAGATCCTCCTCCTTATAGCTCCTCAACATGGCTTTAGTGCTTCCTTCTTGTTGATAGTCAATGGCTGTCAGGCATAGGGTTCTTACTGATGACCCCACTGACCTAAATTTGGCTAGTCATGAGCCTACACAGACTGATATTTCAAAGAAAACTTCAGGAGCATTTAGCGATTGGTAACGTTGTTATTTATGATAGTTTAAGTGACTGTCAACAACGTAAGTTAGCTAGCAGAACTCTAATCCTAGTCTTCCAACTCATTATTAAATGGCATATAATAATAATGGCACAAGGTTCTTTGAGAGAAAAAACAGCTCACCTGACATTTATCACAGTAGCGCCCTTAAAAACAAATTAAAAGCTGCTTTGCGCCGCATCATTTTCTACCGTAGCTGAAACAACTGTTAGCTCCCCCATTGATGGCGACGCTACTGTATCCATGGCAACAGCACTCCAGAGACTGAGGACAAGATCTCGCGAGAGCATGAATGTAGTCATGGGAACAAGAAGGTGCTAAGTGCTACCTGAACTACACCATCAGCTGACAGGTCAGTAACTTTAGTTAAGCATTTAGTGTTATTCGAAAGAAAGTCAAATTTAAAGAATAAAATTTAAGAATAAGACTTGAGTGTGGTGTCTGTCAGTCGGTTTCGGATTTAGCGAGTAGTTTTAGAGAATTAAACGAGGAGAAAAGTTAGCTAACGGCAACAGGTGCAAGAGCTCTCGACTAATTAAAGAATTATCGCTAGCTTAAAAGTTCAACTTTAGCAGTGCTGTTTGGCTTATTGTGTGCTGTTACATTCGGTTTTGCTGTAAGGTTAGTAATTCTGAATATCTTGACATTACTTTGGCTACAGTTAAAATGGTGAAACTTTTTTTTGTCTAAAAAGATCTCAGCAAAGGAGATACATGTTTAAAGCAGGTTAACCTCAACAAAAAAAGTGTTTGAAAACTTGCAAAGAGGATTCAATAGTAAACTGTGAGCAGTAGTAGTTGTAGTTCTCTTATGGGAATAGATATAACTTTTCTCCAAGCTATTTGGGATTAGTAGGACTTGATAAGTTTAAAAACTAATCATTGTCTTTGAACAGTAAGTGGTTTTTTTTAAAAAAGAAAGTCCTCATATGAGGACCATTTTTAAAAGTCACAAGAGTGTATGATGTATTAAACAGTTTATTTCAATCCCTGAACATTTTGTGCAACAACAAAGTTGAAAATAGTGCAAACATTTTGTAACTCTGTGGATTAGAGGACAAATGTAAAACAAAGATGTGTTTCAGTATTTGGAGTTAATTTGTGGAATGGGTTAGAAACAAAAATGAAAGTGTGTAATACACACATTAGATTTTAAAAATTATTTAAACACAAAATGATTAACAAATATGAAACTGGAGTATGAACACCAAGGGTACATGAAATGTGTTTGGGATATTTGGGCAGACAATAGGCCTATAGAGTGTAGTTAGCTTTGTTAGTTTCTTATTCCTCTGTTTTTATCAGCTCCCTTTAAATTATACAATTAATGTTAAAATGGCAGGTGTAATAAGCTAAGGCTTCAGCCTATTTTGTTTTGTTTCGTTTTGTTTTTTTAATATGCTAAAACATTAACTTAAGGTTTATGTATTGTCTTTCTTTAATAAGTTGGAATATGACTGAAATAAACTTAACTAAGCTAAACTAAACTAGAGGTCACTGTTCAAGTCTAAAACTGCCCAAAACTGTTCATTTCAATACACAAAGTCTTGTGATTTGTTCATTTTGTAGCTCTGTATGAATTTTTTTTTTTTTTCGCTCCACACTACAAGCTAGTAATATCCGTTTTGTCTGTAGGAGTCTGTCACCCCATACTGGCCTATATAATGTGCTGCGATAATACAATAATAAAGTCCCAATGTCCTCAGCTGAATACTTTTTAATCAACAGTGTTCATTCAGCATTGACCCCTGTTTAAATGACTTATTTTCATAGATACTTATTTCACAGAATGTCATATTGTGACAACATTTGCTGTGGCGAGGACAAGTACTGGTCCCTAACACTGTCTATCTTCATTGACATGTAGCAGAAGTACATCAGACTCATAGGCTACATGGGAAAATACAGCTGGGGTCATGAAGAGGGATAACCAACTCACTAATGGTGCAAACAGTAAATTAACACACTACCTATCATACACAATTATGTTCTTAACAAACACAAGATAGAAAATAACAAAAAAAAGGACATTTGCACTATAGAGCAGAAAACGGCAAACTACAAACTACTCAGACCAATATGCTGGTAAATGTAGGCATCACTATAATATAATATTCAATAAATAACAAAAACAGTATGGAATAACTGATAAACTGCACAGTTAACCCAAATAGTGAAGACAATAATAGCAGGAAATTTGTGTAAAACAAGCTATTTTTATACATTTTGACAGATTATTTCCTGTTAATATTACATGAGATGAGTTTTTCTGGTGAAAAAATGTTCATGAAATTTTCTGTCTGTATTGTTCCTTTATTTTTTTTAAGTCTTTAACAACTATACATACTTAATAGGCTTTACTTTTAACTAATGCAGAGTTGTCGTCTCCCTGACACTTTACCATTGTTTTATTTGCTCTTTGGTTGTTTTAACTGTGTACTTTTCTAATGCAGGACAAAGCTGTTAAGCAGAGAGGAACAGCTCTGTGAATATACTTTGTGTTCAGGTCTTCACCCACTGTGCCCTTATCCTGTGAGTTTTTTTTTTTTTTTTTTTTTTCGTAAAATTTCACATCTTAAATAATGATTCAGACTTTAAAATGTCATTTTCTTTTAATTTCTTTACAGTAATGAATTAAATGCTGAGATATAGGCCAAATGTATTTACATTTTTCTTTTTAAAAAATTGTACACACTTTATAATCTAGCTGGCCTAGCATCCCTCTGTGAAGCTCTGGTGACCCCTAGTGGTACTCAGGACCCGCAGGTTATGAACATGACCACAGGAGGGCGACATACTCCACAAAGCAGCTTTTGTCAAACTGCCAAAGGTAAGTAAACAAGAAGGGGGTCTTCAGTTTCTCATGTCATGCCAAATATACAATAGCACATTCATTTTATATTGTCTGAGGGGAGGATTCTTACTATAGATGCACCCTATCCTCTTAAACGCACCCATCCATATTTGTTCATAGTTAGTAATAAACTTGAAAAACAGACAAGTGAAATATTATTTTTTTATTTGATAGTGAATCCAATAGAAGATTTTCAAGTGTCAACCTTTGACCCAGGTTTGGAGGTAAGGAAAACCTTATGGATGTTGATTTGATTGTGTGTACAATGTATGAGGAGTGATTAAGGGCACAGGATTAACATAGTCATGCTTACACACACCATCCGCAGGTGTCATTGAGAAAAACTAAACACGTACGTGACATCCGTGCTCTCCACTTGCTTTTTTATGTGGTAGGCAACACAGTGTAACCTGATATAAGGCAGCTGGCATCATGCTCACAGGAGGTCCAAAGTCAAAGATTTTCAAGTATCATCCTCTGACCCAGGTTTGGAGGTAGGGAACAACTTTAAGGATGCTGGTTTGATTGTGTGAACAATGTATAAGGAGTGATGAAAGCTACAGGATTGACATAGTCATGCTTACACACACCATCTGCAGGTGTTCTTGAGAAGAACAAAACATGTACGTGACATCCACATCCGCTTGCATTTTATGCGTTTACACAGTGTAACCTGATAAAAGGCAGCTGGCATCACAGCACTCACAGGAAGTCCAAAGTCACAATGACACCGCATTTTAGAGCATCTTGCCTCCTTAAATTGATGTCATCCATTTCCTGTTGAAATAAGATCTTTGGGGTGGGACGCTACGCAGTTAAGTATTTCAAAGCACTAAACGTTGAGATATCAGTGAGGGAAAGCAAAGCAGTTTTATATGATGATGGGAGGAGTAGGTTAATGTTCAGACATTTGTAATGGTTTTATTGGTTGAAATTTTAGGACATTAAGTGATGCACAATGAAGTGAGCACTAAACAGTTTACAATTAACAGGAGTTTCAAGAAAGAAAGTTTGACCCAACATGCAAGAACTTAATTTGTAGAACACTTAAAAGGATGTTTTTGAGAACATACACTTAACTAAAATGAATGTAGTCCTCAATAAATCCTGTTGTCACAAATGTTTTAATGTTCACCTTTTGCTACATCTGTTTTAGAGACCGTTATTCTGGAGGCTGTAGTTTGTGGTGCCGTTGAATTGTATCATGTCATACTGAGAGGTGTTTTTAATACAGAGTAAATGTTAACTATTGTATTAGATTGTATTAGTTTAAACTAGGACTAAACAATAAGATAGAACCCGGGCATATGTTGGGATTTATTACAAATAAGCTTGTACAGTCAAATTAGGTTTCAAAACATACACAACAGAATTACAGAATTGATAGAGTGGTAATTTTTATTTCCACAAAAAAAAAAATCAAAGAAACTTTAAAAATTAACATGTTCTGTATTTGCACACAAGATTCAAAACTCAGCTTAGTGAATAACTTAAGAAGGCATCTATGTTGGAATATCACAAGGTAGGCTACATGATGATATTTTACTGCACAGTCTGTAGGTGTACCTCAGTTAGTTTAGCTCATATGTCTCTGGAAGATTTGTGAAGTTTCTGGAATGAAACATTGGACCCGTGTGTATCACAACATAATGATAAAAATATGAAGAAAAAAAAAAGGCCTGGCCTTTACAGTCAATATTTATAAAGAATAATAATTTATTTCAGCAAGAGACCTTTATGGTTTTGTTTCATAGTTTCTGTCCCTTTCCCAATTAACATGTGATTACTTTATAAATTTGTTTTTTGCGTAATAATCTGATACCATGGTGAGTCACGAACCATTCGTGTCCTTGTTAAACAATGTGTAAGCACACACGCCTTGTCTGTAGACCACATAATGACAAAGCCTCCATAACAAACCCCCAATGCCCCCTTTTTTTTTTATAGTCAGCAAAGGTGCAATCATTTTTTTATTTGGCAAAAATACTTACATTAGTACATTAAATAATATGCCTGGTGTGAGACAATAAAATAAACACAAAGAAAACATCAGTCTACCTGCCACTGGTGGTAATTTAAAAAAATTTAAGTCATATTGTTTTTATGTTCACTGATCGAAATCCTTTTAAACAAGAGGCAGCAAAACTACCTGTCGTGTCACCTGTCCACACTGATATCAAACCAGCTGGGTTTACAACTGCAAACACAGAGTGTGACCAGTGTTAAAACAGCTGAGATCAGTGAACCTCCTTCTCAATACGGAAGTTATAGCTTGACCCTCTGGTGTACTACTTAGAGGATGGGAAGTGTGACCAATAAGTTAAACCTATTTACAGTGAAGGTGAGCTGCTGAGGGGATGTGTGCATACAAAAATGATGACACATCTGAAAAAATAAAACTTTCCACACACCTTAATATGAGGTAATATTAAGGGACATAAAATGTCAGTGTAAGCGTCCATGTTCACTTGTGTTGCACTGCTTTCTGTTCTTCTCTGGGTTTTACAATGTACTCTCTGTACATTGAATACAGGACCCCTGAAATCAAAGAAACAGAGGGACAAGTTACACAGCGACCCTTGTATCTACTTAACATCACTGACAAATAATAATGGTCCTGATGTAACCAGCTAATATCCTGACCTTTATAATGGTAAAAGTTTGAGTGCAAACCAGGTAAGTTATGTGATAATTGTATCATCAGCATTGCTGTTGTCCCATTCTTTAATTGTAATCGTAATGTTTTTCAACAAATAAATATAAGTTTTAGTCCAAGCCACTTGTAATGACCATGGTTTTAAAAAAGTATCCCACTAAGTGACCAAAAACAAACAACAATCAAAGCAGTTTTGCACAAACTTAAACACTGCAACTGAGATATAATTAGAAACATGATGATCCAAGCTACGTACCAACGGTCATGGCTCCAACCACAAAGCCTTGGGCAGCGACACGCATGTGGATCAGGTGAACTGACATTTTTGTGTCTCCCCGATGTTTCATTCTCAGCAGTTTGTACCCAACAATGGCAAAGAATCCAGCCATTCCTGCCAGGAGTAAAAAGACAAATTCACCTACATAGAAGACTCACTGAGACAAAGTCACAGTCTAACAACTTTTATCACAAAAGTAGTACAGTAAGTATTGATGGTGAGAAAAACCTACTGGAATACCTCTAGAAAAAAATACATTGTTTTGACTTTAAAGTTTTTCAGTTGATAGGCCTAATATAACTTTCTTTTAATTATGTAACCATGTCAGCACAAGATGTACTCACCCACTGGGACAAATGGATTCTCCTTAGCCTTTCGCAGGAACTTGGACTCATTCTCTTCGTAAGCAGACATCTTGACTAAATAGAAAAGAAAGGAAGAGAAAAGTTAGGTTTCGGTGTATATTTGATGTTATAGGTAAAACACAGCATGCTTGCTCAGTGTGAGGGGGGAATCCATCCATTGTTAGAGTCATGTTAAATCCTCGCTGTAAAACTAAATACGATGTAACTAAGCTTTAAGTTTTAGCCTACAGAGTATAATACAGTTTAAATTCGTACCCCAAGCTGGTTTTTAACTCGCTGTTCAGATCGTATGTTAGTACCACATGAACTGCTCAGAGGTTACGCATGAAGGGCAGGGGGGAGACATCCTTTTATAGGCCTGAATAACTCTACCTGTTCTGCTTATTGTAGGACAAATAAACCATTGTGCAATGCTTAGTTATAATCTTTTAAAGTGGCTTACAGTTTGAACGAAGGCCAAATAGACGCCCCAGATAATAAAATAAAACAATCGAGCGATGACTTCAGTTTCAGTATCTGATAAAACCTCTATTACGCCACAGTGGGCTGGACTGAGTCTTACCTGTGGAAGGAGTGTGCTGTTGTTTGAATCGCTTGTAAAGAAATTATTATCCAGAGAGGTTCTAGGAGTCTTTAGTCCCTCAGATCGCATGAACAGTATGGAGGAAGTAATGAGCCGGCTACGTGATGTAACTACCATCGCACGCAGGTCTGACGTCAGCAGGGTCAGGAGTGTGGTGTGTTCAATGCATAAAAGAAAATGGAATTTGGAATCGTAAGCTGAAATGAGAGAGAGCGTAGTGTCAGCTTGTCAGCAATGAATCTCAGCTAACAGACAAACAAGGCTATTTAGATGTTCCTCTTTTGAACAGGCTGATGTCCTTGAACATCAAATCCGTATCTTTTAGGTGCTTTTCTGTGGATTTGTTCGTTGGGCGTCATTTTAGCCCTAAGCTAAACAGCTCATAAGTTGACAGTGGTAACGGAGGGCTATGGATTATTCAAGTTGCATAACATAAGACAATGTTACCCTAAGCAGCATAACAACTGTTAGCTTTTTCCATTAGGGTCGGATAATGTTCAGGTAACAGATTGATGGTTATACTAAGTCCGATGCGTCATGAACGCAGCATCAGCTGGTGCCGTCACGTCGCAATACAAAGATGGTGAAACAAACAGAACTACCGGCCGCAGTAGGTGTGTCGTCTGTTTCGCAATGAAAAGTCTGTCACTCTGTCAGCTGACCACATTGCATTTTTTTCATGTCCCATTCAATGTCGAAGAAAAGAGAGAACCTAGCACTTCAGTAATGGTCGGTGTGAAATCACGTTGGTTTACGCTTTTGTATGATCTCTCCTTACGCCATTCACCGCCTTACCGGCATTTAAACGACGATGGAGGTAGCCGGAAGGCAATCCTCTTGCCTCACGTGTTGATCTCTGGAATGATGTAACAGTTGGGTTTTGTCATGAGGGTTCTCGATGGCACGTTTCTGCAACGTGCTGCATCCGGTCCAGACTATAGTAACAAAAAAGATTACAGTACTTCTATTAGCAATCCGAGGCAACGGTCCACATCTGTAGATTATGACCCACTTTTAAACTACTTCGAGTAATAGCTTTTGTGTGTGGCCACTTGCTAAGGTGGTTGTATTATTATTATTATTATTTTTGTGTTACCAATAACATATTTTTATAATAAGAATAATAATAAAAGTAATGACTTTCATTATTAATCAAAGGACTCATTATATCATCAAGGGCATATCCATTAACATTATGATTTATAGTAGCATCAGTCTGTGTATATTGACATTATTGTCTACACACTCTAAATAACAGCACACGATCAAAACTTGAGTATTTGGAGCATCTTGTTCATACGTGTATTTTTATGAAGAAATCGTCCAACTTCTACTTCTGCCCAGAAATAGTCAAATAAACCACCCCAGTGACATACTAATGTAGATTTGTTTATATAGAAATATTTGCTGGGTTAATTAATGTCATAATACATGCATGATGTGTGATTATTAGTTCATTCATTCATTTTCTGTAACCACTTATTCTGCAGAGGGTTGTGGGGGGGTGGCTGGAGCGTATCCCAGCTGTCGCCAGACTATTGCAGGGCCGACACATACAGACAGACAGCTATTCATGCTCACATTCACACCTTGTAGTATTCACCACTTAACTTAACCTGCATGTTTTTGAATTGCGGAAGAACGGTGGAGTACCCGGAGAGAACATGCAAACTTCGCACGAAGGGGCACCCCCACCTTGAGTTTGAACCAGGAAACCTCTTGCTGTGAGGCATCAATAACCACTGCACCACCATGCCGCCCATGATTAATAGTTGTACTTGCAAATGATTGTACCCTAAGCCTCAAGTGATAGGGCCAACTGAAACTAATGTGGCCAACTTAAAACTAACTTAAACATTCTGTATTACTAAAGCAGCAAAATAAATACTTGGTAGCTTAACAATAGCAACTTGCCATGCTCTTGTGAAAGCGCCTGCATTGTGTTCAGCCTTTCTGAGAATGAAAATCAATCGCAGCTTTGAAGCCCTAATGGGCCTGTGGCTATAGTGCACTACCAGTTTCCACTGATCACGCACCAGGCCCTGATGTGCACCACAGATTAAAGATAAAGGAAGGAGTCCTGCAAACAACAGATCTTCCAGACAAACCTCCAAGAACATAACTGATACCACATTTTATTTTTATTTCCATTTTGTGTATAGTGTAATGTAGTGTCATACCTCACACTATACCTTCTGCTTCTGCTGATCCAACTTATATGTTTCATATGTCTTTGCTGCCCTGGAGAAGTTATATTGAAATCTAACCTAGCCTTTGTAGCTTTTTACTTTGCCTTGTGCACAGACAAGGAAATGACACTAAAATTAATTGACTGTTCTGAAGGAAACTGCCTCAGTCAAATAGTCCAGAGCCATGCAGATATCTTGTAAATGAAGACAACATCTCCACCCAGTGGTGAATCTGTTAATCAGTAGTGAGGTGAGATGATAAATGATCAGTTTACAAACCTGTTGTAAAGATGCAAAACAAAAGGGGGTATCAAAATCATTCACTCAGTAGTCTTTACAGTGATAGTAATTTAGTCACACATTAATATCTGTTTATGAAATGTAAATGTATGTGTGCTTCTAAGTTTATGTCCACCAGGCCTGACCCCTGTTAAAAAGTTGTGTGATATGATGTTATGATTAACAAAAAGGTCTCCTGTCATCAAGTAACCTACAACAACCACCAATAAAGTTATAAAGCTTAAAACATGTGAAATAAATAAATAAATAGTTTGTCATAGATCCAGACAGGCATACCTACAGTATTCCAAGTTGTTAGATCAAATCCATATACTGTTCAAGCTTTTCATTCATAGAGGCATAAGCTTGAAGGGATGAAGCGTTTGGTGTGTGTGTGTGTGTGTGTGTGTATGTGTGTGTGTGTGTGTGTGTGTGTGTGTGTGTGTGTGTGTGTGTGTGTGTGTGTGTGCGTACGTGCGTGCGCGCGCGCGCGCGTGTGTGTGTGTGTGTGTGTGTGCATTTCTGTCTGTCCAACTGCAGCTTATCTTGACCACTATTGGAACAATCAGTCTAGTATATTGTGTGCACGCTGTGTGCTCATGGACCTCTCGTGGTTGCAGTGATTCATAATTGTTGAGAAATCTGTTTTATTGACTGTTTTATAAAGTCATCGACTGCTGACTCCTCACTCTTCTTAAACAGCTGGTAGGGGTTGCAGCTAAAAACAACAAGCTTTAGCTAGGCCACATTTCGGCCTTCGTCATAGCAGAAAAACTGAAATCCATAGAAAAGTTTGGTCTCATTTTACTCCATACGCGATATGTTCTAATTCACTTAAGTTAGGTACCATATGAGATGTATCACTCAACCAATTTTGTTATCTCTACAACTATCTTGACTGTCAGTAAGCAGGGAGGGACAATTCCCACTGGCACCTGGTTTTGTTCCATTTACCTCACAGCATCATTCCACACTAGGAGCATTTCAGAAGCGCAGCGTTTGCGTACCCGATTTTGTAGACTTGCAGATTTTGTTGAGTTGGTCATTTTTCCTTGATGTTTGTGCTTTTATCCTAAGTAAGTAAACAGGCTACATACATGTTTTTGTGTGTGTGTCTGTTTCTATCATTTTTTCCACTGTGTTGTGCTATAGCCTTTACCTGCAGCCAGAGTAATACCATTGGAAGTCCAGTTATTAATGACATGGATCAAAGACTTGTGGCTGTTTATATGCCTCCTTGCCAGCGACAGCTTTGACTGGAGGTGTCATGTTTTTAGGTTGTACGTTGGTCCTTTTCTTGTAAATGTGGTATCTCTTGAACGCCTTGAGGGAAATATTTCAAATTTGGGACAAATGTTCATTTGGACTCAAACTGGTAGGATGTTGATGGTCAAAGGTCACGGTGATGGTGACCTTGCAAAAGATGTTTTTGGCTACAACTGAAGAGTTCATATGCTTATTAGGACAACATTAAACATAAATATCTAATAGAAGAAAATAATGAAATGTTGACTTTTTATATGCGAAAGGTCAAAGGTCACCTTCTCTGTGGCATCATAATGTTCTGCAAAAACACTTTTCAAGCCATAACTCAGCGTCATAACTCAGGAACAGAAGGGGAGACATATGGTCAAATACTGAATTGGTGACTCTAGTCTTTAGAGGCCATCTTGAAACTGTGCTGATTGTATAGATCTTCTGTGCTGCCAGGGGGAAGATGTGTGTGAAGCATCCATGTTTTAACAAACATAGATGTAAACTGTAAGTGCAACTTGACTGATTCGTGTAGGCATACAACAGTGAGGCGGTAATTCTAGTCTATTCATTAAAAATACGTTCATCATTATAATTACATTGTTATCTATATTTACCACCATTTCTGTTAGCAGGAGAACACAATCTGCTCTGTGCAAGGCACTGCAGCTCTTTCAGAAATAGACAAGGCGCATATCATTCTGGAACGCTTCTTAAATGCATTGCAGCATGTCTGCTGGAATTGTCTAGAGTGGCAGCGATCAGCATGGGCGCCTTGCTGAGATCTGCACTCCACTGAGTGCACTTTTTCGGGGCGCCGTTCGTACGGCGACCCACAGTTCTCCCGCTCCTGTCCTCCCCCTGTTATGTGTCACTGTCTTTTTTATGTTTCTTGGACGGGCTGAAACTGAAACAATTTTCGTTGTTCTGTAACATGTGCAATGGCAATAAAGATCATTCATGCATTCATTTTCTAGTTTAACATGTTTTGTAGTGTTGCTAATGTCCTTTGCATGTTAGTATGTTAAAATGGACACTTTAACTTTCAATATAAGGCATACTCTCTTCTGCTGATAAATCATAGTCTAAATCTACACCTTTAGCCTAACATTAAAGAACTGTTACTCAGATAAACAGTAATTAAATAGATCTTGTATGAATAAAGTTCACAAATAGGTTGTAGGTTTCACACATAGACTGTATGGTTGCCCAGTGAACACCCTGCCTCTGCTGCTTTTTACATTTTTTTTACCAGTAAGATATAAATTACAGCAGGTGGTGCTACATGTCCATTTACTTCATCTGGGAGCAACACAGCTCAGACATATCACATGATCCTTGACATTTCAAGTACTTTTTTTTTTTGTGAAGATATAATTATGCTCCTTTTTCTACTTTTCAAAAAATCAATATAAAGATGTTGTGATGAATTCAGTCCTGTAAATATTGCTCTTAAAGTACTTAATCTCATATTCCTTATTAAATCCAAATCTTTAATTTTTTAAATTATTTGTACGTTCACTTGTAAAATTTTACGCAACTATCTGTTAAATATTAGCAATGTGGAGAAAAGTAGAATAATGCAAAGATGTAGTTATTTCAATAATGTTTTACACATATGTCTTTAACATGGTCATCATGATGAAGGAATCCCTTTGGGAAACACCTGTATCAGACAGGGCTTCAACAGCCTCTGTTTTGCAGTTGCACATACATTTGTAATCTTTCAATCACGTTTTACCAGACGGTCAAGGTCAGTTTTATCATGGATGTCTTAAATTTTGTTCCATAAAACCCTGTACTTACAGCTTAAATGTAAGCATAAGATCGTATCTCCGTACCTGCTTAATAAAGCCTTTATTTGACCAAGCGATCACATTTTATGAGGGACACGTCTAAGGATTTCATGAGACAGGATTAAAGTATGTTGTCCTGGACTGAATAAACCAGACATGCCACGTCTTCAGCCTTCCTGTATAAGGTTTATCCAGCTATAATGAATAAGCGATTGACCCTGACAACTGTTTACTGCGTTGATTAAATGCAGAAGAGTTACAATTACAATCAGCTGGGTGTGGCCCATTTGATATAACTTAATCCAAATGCATTTTTGAGAAATTAAACTCTATTTTTAATCTAAAATATGGTTGGATGGCTTTCCAATAATTTGTGACTTTATTTCACTATTTAAGAAACAACAGAAGAAAGTCTCATGTTAAGAAGATATTAGACACTAATGTTTTTTTTTTCTTTCTGTTTCTGGCATCCTCACAGATTGTAGACAATACCCCAACAGCCCAGCATTACAACATTACTCTGACATCTGCAACATGCAGAAGGTGCTTTTTTCACTGCCAAATATTAGATTATTTGGTTTTCAAAATATAAATAACCAAACCCAATTTGAAACAACATTTTCCAGCACATAGCAAAAAAAAAACAACTTGAGTGCAGAAAATAATGACCTTTTGTTAGTGACATGCAGTTTACAATTGAGTCACATTGGGTGTTGTTTCCTAATCAGGATGTTTCACATGATGTTTTACGTCCTGAGATACAGCTCTGTTTCTCTGATAATGTTAACAGCTACTATGTAAAAGGATGTTGCAACCTGGGCTGTTTGCAGACATGTCTGTAAAAATGCTTGTGATTTCATTATGTTTCATTCAGAAAACTATTTGCTTGGTCTGCTGTTTATACACAGGGAAAGCATTGCTTTGTGTTTCTCTTTTCTTGAACAATTTCACTCTTTCCTGTCTAACCAGGAAAGTACCAAGCTGTCAGTCCCAGGAATGCTGAAACCAATCCCACAAGCAAAGGGAGGAGCAAAAGCTGGTTTATCATGCAGGATGTGGTCCTTAGCTTTAAATCTGTTTGACTGTCAGAGGAATCAGTCATGGGGCTGTTGCTGCCGATCCTTCTTGGCTTTCTTGCCGCTCTGATTGGAGGGCTGTACGTTCTTGGGGTGTTTCGACAGCGGCGACCAGGAGAACCCCCTATGGATAAAGGGCTGATACCCTGGCTGGGTCATGTCTTAGAGTTTCGCAGGAACACGCTCAAGTTCCTAGAGAGGATGAAGCAGAAGCACGGTGATGTGTTTACAGTACAGCTGGGAGGGTTTTATATTACGTTCCTGCAGGACCCTCTATCGTTTGGGGCACTTGTTAAAGAGAGCAGAGAAAAACTGGACTTTAGCAAGTTTGCTAAGCATTTGGTGCGCAGAGTTTTTGGTTACACAGCTATAGAAAATGATCACCACATTCTCCAGGTGTCCAGCAACAAGCATCTCAAAGGGGATGGCCTGGAAGTAATGACACAAGCCATGATGAAGAATTTGCAGAATCTGATGTTGCACGACATCGGCTCAGCTGCAGACCAAAGAACCTGGATGGAGGATGGACTGTTTATGTACAGCTATAATATTGTTTTTAGGGCTGGCTACCTATCTCTGTATGGCAATGAGCCACACAGTTCAGAAGGAAATGAGGGGAGAGCCAAAGAGAAAGACCGAGCAGAATCAGAAGCCTTATTTCATGAGTTTCGTAAATATGACCAACTCTTTCCCAACCTGGCTTATGGGGTCCTGCCACCGAGGGAAAGGTGGGAAGCAAAGAGGCTAATGAGATTGTTCTGGAACGCTCTGTCAGTGCAGAAAATGAGGACCAAGGACAACATCAGTCGCTGGGTTTGGGACATACAGCAGACCAAAGAGGAGTTGGGTATGAACGAGTCAATGATAGACAGGTACATGTTTGTACTTCTTTGGGCCTCTCAGGGCAACACAGGGCCTTCTTCATTCTGGCTGCTCCTCTTCCTCATGAAACACCCAGAAGCCATGACAGCAGTGACGGAAGAGGTAGATAAGGTTCTGAAGGAATTTGGTCAACAAGTCAAACGTGATGGTCCTTTGATTAACTTGACGCGTGAGATGCTGATGAAAACACCAATCCTGGACAGTGCTGTGGAAGAGACCCTCCGACTCACTGCTGCACCTCTCCTCACCAGAGCAGTTCTTCAGGATATGACTGTCAAGATGGCTGATGGGCGCGAGTACTTCGTTCGCAAGGGTGACAGAATGGCAGTCTTTCCTTACATTGTTCAGACTGACCCAGAGATCCACCCTGACCCACATTCATTCAAATATGACCGCTTTCTCAATCCAGATGGGAGCAAGAAAACTGATTTTTACAAAGCAGGGAAGAAGGTGAAGTACTATAGCATGCCTTGGGGTGGTGGGCTCTCCATGTGTCCTGGGCGTTTCTTTGCCACCAATGAGCTGAAACAGTTTGTTTTCCTCATGCTGGTTTATTTTGAGTTTGAGCTAAAGAATCCTGATGAGAAGATACCTGAAATTGACTTCAGGCGATGGGGCTTTGGATCCATGCAACCCAACAGAGACGTCCAGTTCCGATACAGACTCAGATATTAAACCAATCAATCATTCTGACAACATTTTCTCTGAAGCTGATCATCTCTGTAAGTGCTCATTTAAAAATTAAGTATGAAACATGACGTTAACTTTATCTTTATCTTTATACCAATGATGTAATAAGCACACCATTAATGCAGCTTCAGAACTTAATATTTTTTAATATATGAATAATTTGGGTGTAGCTGTGATGTCAGCCATATTCTAAATAAGGACTATGATTGTTTTCCTTTAAGTTAATTATACACAAAGCCACCAATATTTTCCATATATTAATTTATTATAAATGTAATTCCATCTTTTCTGCTTATTAATCACAAATCATAGAGTAGTTCAATCCAGTCAACAACCATTAATTAATCTTTGTATAAACAAATATTGTTGGCTTAACAGAATATTGTGACTGTTTCCATGCCCGACTGTTTCCAGTATGATTTATGGTAAATATTACATCTAAATATGCTTAAGCTTACAAATCAGTTGTAGGTTTCACATACAGACTATATGGTTCATACACATCCCAGCAGGTGGTGCAACATGTCCACTTCGGTGGTCTAGGAGCAATACACAGGAGACTTGGGAAATTATATGACCCCTACCATTGTTTTTCAGACACATTTTGTGAAGATATTGATTTGCTTGTTTTAATACTTTACAAAAGATCAATATTAAAAAGATAAAGCGGTGAATTTATTAATGTAAATATTGCTCTGAAAAGCACTTTACTTCATATTCCGACTTAAACCCAAATATGTCATCTATGTTTAGTTTGAATAAAGTTATTTTTTTTGTACATTCAGTTGTGAATTTTTACACAGCTCTTAGCACATAAAAGCTTTACTATCTGTAGAAAAGCAGAATACAGCATAGATGCAGTAACCTCGTTAATACTTAACATGCATTTCTGTAACATGTTCATCATGATGGTGGCAATACAAATCCCTTTGTATAACACTTGTATCAGACAGGGCAGGTGTTATCTCCACCAGCCTGTGTTTCACAATTGTGCATATATTTGTTATCTATCAGTCAAGTTTTACTAGAGGGTTAAGGTCACTTTCATCAGTGATATCTTACCTTTTGTATCATAAAACCCTGTAATTACAGCTTATTAATGTGAATATGGGACAGTGGATCTGTTTGAATCGTTCCAGCTGAATAAAGTCTTTTTTTGACTGATAACATTTTATGAGGCTAAAGTCAAATGATTTTATGTGATATATGGAAATAAAAGCAAGTATGCTGTCCTTGACTGGATAAAGCATTTCTTGAACCTTCCTATGTAAGGTTAATCAGGTAGCTATAATAAACAAGCGAGTGCTACATTTAATCAACATAATGCACAGTTGTCAGGGTCAGGCCGAGATCACACCGGATGCAGAAGTGCCTTGATTTGTTAATGATGAAAACACAAATCCTGGACAGTCCTGTGGAAGAGACCCTCCAACTCACTGCTGCACCTCTCCTCACCAGAGCAGTTCTTCAGGATATGCAAGGGTGACAGAATGGCAGTCTTTCCTTACATTGTTCAGACTGACCCAGAGATCCACCCTGACCCACATTCATTCAAATATGACCGCTTTCTCAATCCAGATGGGAGCAAGAAAACTGATTTTTTACAAAGCAGGGAAGAAGATGAGGTATTATATGTCCTTAATGTTTCTTTGCCACCAATGAGCTGACTGAAAACATTGTTTTTCTCATGCTGGTTTATTTTGAGTTTGAGCTAAAGAATCCTGATGAGAAGATACCTGAAATTGACTTCAGGCGATGGGGCTTTGGATCCATGCAACCCAACAGAGACGTCCAGTTCCGATACAGACTCAGATATTAAACCAATCAATCATTTTCATTTATCTGATAACATTTTTTCTGAATTTCATTTAAAAAAATATTTTTGAGTCATGAAATCAGTATGTTTGATTTTCATACCAACGATGTAATAAGTACATTAAAGTCGTGGCTTTATAACTTAGGGCCCTGTTCAGGTGATTCTGATGCACTGTTTGTACATTTTCCTACAAAAAGTAATGCACCAAAATGTTTATATATCCCATGTATTCATGAGCCAGTATAACTCAAGTTTTATAGTAAGGATGCAGTCAGTTGAGCAGTGCAGTAATGGGAGTAAAGAAGGAAGCAGTCCATCTATGGGAGCAATTGGGGTAGTGGATGGGTCACAAAACAAAAAAGCAGGACTTTCCCCACAGAACGTGTTCAGAACTGTGTGAGCGCTGAGTCATTTTAAGATACATTGTCATGATGTTTCTTTTCCTAAACCTAACCAAATTAACTTTACTTGCCAAACCTGATTTACAATACATAACTTTACATTAAGTACGTAACGTCATTCGTAGGGAACCAATTGTTAATATCCATTGTGTGTACATTGTGTGAGATATTCATATGAATCGTTGTATGAAATAAAGCACTACTATCAGGGAAATTAAGTCTTTTGTACTATTTTCTTTATTTTGAACAGTTTATCGTGAATATAACTTCCTCTCTCCTCTGCTTGTAAATCACACATCTGCAAGTAGTTCAATTTTATTATTAAATATCTTGATAGAATATTGTGAATATTTGGAATGCTTCTTTGCACAACCATTTTCCAGTATGATATAATTGCCAGCAGGTGATTCTACATGTCCAACAATGTACTCAGAAGTGTCAGCTTTTAGTAGTTAATTTCAAGTTAGGCAAGACACAAAACATTAGATGGGTCAAAGATGAATAGCTTTAGATACTAACATTTTGAGTATTGGAGACTAGTTGACATTGCTCGTTACATCTCATTATATGTCTATAGACGGGTGAGAACTAAAAAAAAAAAGTAGTAGAAGCAGAGATGCCAATGCTTTGTGAGTATTTTGTATGCATTTGTTGAACATGTTTGTGTTATCAGAGAGGGCAGGTGTTATCTAGCATCTGTCTCATGTTTGTATGACACTCTGTTGATCCAGACAGCAGTCTGTGTTTTTAGGACGTGCATGAGTGGAATGTCACTGGACTGGATTTCCTAGATGATCAGGGTTTGGTTTTAATCAACAACTATTTGTCCCATAAATTGTTTTGTTTTTGTTTTAAGTTTTGCAATAATGCCTGTCTGTTTTTAGATTCAGCCCTTAATGTTCTTGCGCCATGCACTTTAGACAACGAGCTACAGATTGTTATAATAGGCCCTATTGTTTGGAACATTTTTGTGTAGTTAGCCATTCCTTTTCCTGGCGCCTGCCTCCACTAGCTTGTGTGTCTGTTCTCTCACTGGACCCAGGTTCACTGCGTTTACATAAACATGTTACTTGCAGCCTGCATGCAGATTAATAATCAGCCCTCATACTCAAAGGTGCGTCAACCTTTCTGCAAAGCACTGCACCCTTTTTCCACCAGCAGCTGATCACAAACCACACCCCCAACACTGTCGTGGAATCTAAAGTGCAACATGGAGTGTAAATAAACAGAGATCTGATGCTGAGCTTGATTGGAAAAAACAGATTATACATTTTGAAAGATATGGTTACTAAATGCATCTTCTGTCAGAGCAATGAAAAGTGATCCACAGTTAAGTCCACACTGACATCTGTTGGAAAAAGTGAACTCAGCATAGAGAGATGCAGATGTTGATGAGACTTATTATCATTTTAGGCCCCATTTCATTGGTAGCCATTTTTTCTGTCACAGTCTTTGCTTTGATTTGGAGACACATTTACTTAACAGTAGCCAGCACATGGGAGTGTCTTTGCAAGGCTAAAGACAAAAACCGATATAGGTAATCCTCGGTCACCATGAGCAGTCTGACCTAAAGTGAACACAAACGGATAGAGAGTATCAGACTAGATAGTTACAAAACTCAAATCTTAACCTCCATAACAGCAGAATAAATCTGAGTGAGAGTTATAGTTTAATCAACACATGAGGCCATGTTTCCACCAAAAACTTAAGGTATAATACCTTTGGAATCACATGTAACCTGTACAGACATGTACCTTGACCCTAAATCTGTGTAGTGTTTGAACTGCTGACAGTACTCTTTAATGTAGGCATGGTTGTTGTCACTCATTTCTCTGTTCAGCCCTGTATTTCCTCCTTTTTGCAGAGGAACATCAGCAACTTGTTTATCGTCCACAAAATAGGGTTGTACACCAACATTTTCAGAGCAAGAAAAGAACAGGCTGGAGTAACAGTCTCTCATGATGGAATATTCAGAAATAGTGGGTTTGTGCATTTAGTCCATGTTGAGTAAGAGCAGGGGTTTAGAGCTGCTGGACTGCACAGGAAAGACGTTCAGCTATGTTTTTTTCTCCAGTTGAGGAAATAGAATATACAATATGTTAACAAAATCCAATTAAAATTCAAAGCATCCAATCATCAACAAAGCATATGTCATGCAAGAGAGAGAATTAAATCAATTGTACTGTGGAAGCTATCATATTGAGGTGTGTTGATTGATTTGTGACATCAACTCATGTACTGAGAAACATGTAAGTAAACATTCCACCTTAAAAATTACCAGCGGTAGCCTTTGAGAGGCAAGGTTTTAGATACCTTCATGTGTCCTGAGTGGTTCTTTGCACCAATGAGCTGAACACCATTTGGAGTTTGGCCATAAAAGGCAGAATGCCAAATAATAACGATCTTTTTTTGTCCATTTGCACAAGTTGGTGGGTCATTGTACATGGTGATCACGGCTTCACAGCAAATTATTACCTGTACTGGGAATGTGTGGAAATGTACATGGAAAGCTTTGTTTGGGACAGAGCTGAGCATTGTATTTCAAATTCTTCTGGTAGTAATTTCTGTTGACTTGTTTACATGAAAGAGATTAGAGGGAAGATTGTGCAATTCATTGATTCTGGTACTTATGCATGCCATATTTTGTATGTCTACGTCATCTCCAGCATCTGATGAAACATGGAAGAAACTAAAAACAAAAAATCTAATCTGTTGTGTTGTTTTGCCCTCTCCTATTCAGCAGCCGTCCAATATTAGACTCATTCTTTAAGTTATAAACGTACATTAAGTGGCCAGGAAAACACAAGTGATAAGCCTACAGTAAATACTGCATTTGATAATCCTGCAATGATGACCACCTTTGCCAAACACACAATGTAAGACTTGATCAAAGAGGTGTTTTTTTCAACCCTGTTATCATTTCTGGGACAGTGTTTTTGGAGTTTTACTGGCTCAGAATGCTGTACTAAATGCTAACTGAGAAACGCAGTGTATTGCAGCCTTTGATTATATTTAGGCAGTGGCAAAAAACGTTTTTATACTTGCCCCATTACAGTAAGCCAATTTTAGCTAAAGAACCATTAGAGAACCTCTAAAGACCAATAGAGCCAACATTTTTCTGCATGTAGATTCGATGGAAGATTATGCAAGTCATTTAATATGACAATAAGTTCGATAATTGCAGTCTTTTTGAAATACTGTAATGTCTGGTTCTTAAACAGGGAGTCCTCAGAGTTACTGCAGTGGGTCCACCAAATTACTGTTAGATAACATTACTGATCGGGTCAAATCCTTGTGCAAGCATGTGAGCCAACAATAAATCCCTTGCGGCACCTTTTTTTTCCCACTGTGGGGCACCTATCCATAATGGCCAGGTGAACTAGTTAGCTAACAGTTATACTGAGACATACTGGCTAAGTAGCTGTATTATTATTGTAAGTGTACGGACATTCTTGTGAGCCACAGTGAATTGTATTGTAACTTTTTGAGCAAGAGACTCAAACTTACTGCCCACCTCAAAAACCATCAGCACAAGTGCAGAGGGTGAGGCTAACGCACTTAGCCATGTTACAACTGCTGCTGACTTTGCAGTCCCAGGCAAGTGTGAATTATTAGGAGAATTATCTCAAGTGCAGCTCAGTATATGTATAGGAGGTCCCTGCTCTGTCTCTCTTTCAGTTAAGGGGTCTTTGGCCTGAAAAATGTTGAAAACCCCTGCTGTAATATGTTTCAGGAGTCATGCAGGTTCATGAAAGTCCATAACATTCTGATAGTCACACATTTTTAATAAATAGGTATGATATAGAATTACTTCCTCCTGTGCCTCTTTTAAGCTCTCTCTACAAATATCTCATAGGGAGAGATGTGGTGAGTCCATATTCTCACATTCACACTCACAGTTGCTAACATACTGCTGTCATTATGTCAGGAAAACATGGCGACTACATGTTGCTCTATTAGTAGAGAGATACATATTTCATAACCCACTTGACCTCAAAAAAGCCTTCATGCTGACATTTTGGAGAAAGAAGATTTTCAGCCCACAGCCACACAATGTTTAATTCAGCAGCAGCTTTGATGTTGGTCAAAACATTCACTGCTGTTTATTGCTGTAGTTACAGATGCCCACACACACACACATAAACACACACACAAACTCGTGCGCACATCTGGTACTAATACATGCCATATGCATTACTTCTACGTCATTTCCAGTAGCTGATAAAACATGAAGGAACCTTAGAAAAACAGTCCAATGGGTTGCTTTGTTTAGCCCTGTCCTGTTTAGCAGCTGCCCAACATCATACTCCGTGTAAACATCAAGAGGGCAAAAAGGGACTAAACTGCAGTGCACAAGCTGAAGAAGCTGACAGGACTGCATTTCATTTGAGTTGTACCTTGTATGATTTCACATGATCAATAATTATGATTTCATGTGATAAGTAACTGCTAAAAAACTTCTTCTATCTTAAAATGTACAATAAGTGTAGTGAAACCAAGTGACACCAAAAACCCTGAGATAAGTCTGCAGTAAATACTACCCTTCATACAATTATTACTACCTTTACCAAACTTGCGATGTGTATTGTCATACTGGGTTGGAGCAAGCAGCAACCTCCAGAGCTGAAAAATGACGTCAATTTGGAGGTGCGTAAAACAGCAGGTCTTTAAATTGTCACTTGAGGCTGGCTCCAGAAGCAAGACAGTCCCCAAAGTTAAAATGTTCAACTTTAGCCTGGCACAAGAATTGCTTTTGTTTTCTACGGCTAATTTTCCCCGTAATGACAACTGTAGGGGGGTGAATTTTTATATGACTCATCCGTTTACATTTTATGAAGCCTTAAAGTTACAAATAATTAAGAGTGGGCTCGCTTTGAGTGACAGGCTGTCTGCAAGGCAAGTGCCAAATTTTAGGCTACAAAATGGCAGTCCACAAACTGTGTTTGTTGACTTGCACTGGATTACATTATCTTAAAATGTGTGTTTTTACTTCACATTGCATCATACGCATGTAAAATCGCTGAATCGATGAATGAACTTCCACCAATGCGTCCTTGGCGTCATACCTCCTCGGAGAATCTCAATGCTTATTGGCTATTGCAGCACGAATTGGTTGCTAAAGTTTAGATTTTTCAATTCTTGCAAATAAGCGTATGATGCAAAATTACACTACTCGCTTAATTTGCGCTGCTCAATTTGCGTATTTCACGTCATTCGCATCACATTTATCACGCTGCCCATATATTTACTTTGACTTTACATGTAATTTACTTGCACAAATTGTTTTATCCATGCCCAGTGTGAACACAACATTAGTGCCAAAGCAAAAGACCATGAGACCGTAACTAAGAGAATGCTGCCACTTCCCGTTTCAAATGAAAAGCCCTCATTTCAGAATTAAATGTTCCTGTTCTAAACCATCATTGTAGCCTGGATTATATTTAGAGACAGCGTTTCTTTGAGGTAATGATAATGATAAGCTAGCTGTGGGTAACGGCCTCCCTTATCACTATTGGAAGCAGGGGCAAGCACAGATAGTGGCCATGTGATGCTCAAGCACCTGCCCTTTTGCCATCTGACTAGATAAATGCCCTTTTTTGCAAGACATTTCTTTTCTATTTCCTTTTCTAATTTAACATTTTATTTGCATCCAGAACCATTTAAACCTCACTGCAGAACACGCTCCCTCATTTATACACAATAAAACGTGTGCTGACTCAGCAGAGATAACATGAAAAAAGAGTTGATCTACAGGAGAATAAATATTTGAAAGCAGAACAGAATGCCTGAGAGTGTTACTGCATTATATTCTTTTCTGTTTTTAGTTTGATTTGTCACCTTCGCGACCTGAACTCCGTTTTCCTGTACATAAATAAATACAATTCCACCATCAATTGATGCAGAAAAAAAATCACCAAAATGCAGGAAATGAAGCAGTTTCAGACGGGCATACCTCTTCCAATAAGTTGTATACAGTGGTGGAAAAAAGTTTTCGGACACCCCATGGATTTGTGAAATATTGCATTAAGAATCACTCTTAGGTCTTCAGGTGTAATTTCTTTTAGTACAGTCACAGCCAAATTATTAAACAAATCCTAAAAAAGCCATTAAAAACTTAAAATTGATTGGTTCCATAAAAATACATAAGAAATTTTGAGTATTGGGTCATTTTGGTACCAGTGATCCACTAATGAAGGTCGTGCTTTTTATTAAAAGACACAATTTTTGTTGCCGTGCTTTGTGTCTATATAAAGCCAGCACATTTGAAAGTTCTTCAGAGACAAAAATGGCTAAAACAAGGAACCTAACGCAGGAAACATGCCTGAAGATACAGATTCTCAGACAGGAAGGGTACAGCTGCCACCAGATAGCCAGGAAGTGCAGATGCAGTCCTTCAGCAGTTGGATACACTCTGCAGAAATATAGACGAACCAACAGCTTGGAAGACAAACCAAGATCTGGGCGTCCAAGGGTTTCTTCAGCAAGAAATGACCACATCCTGATCTGCATGTGCAGGGAAAACCGCCGAATGACATCACAGGAGCTTCAGCAGCAGTGGTCAAACCAAACTGGTGTCCAGTGTTCCACCCACACTGTAAGTGGCCGACTTTTAGATCATGGCTTAAGGTCCTACAGAGCTGTCAAGAAGCCCCTGATCAATGAGAGACAGAGGTTAGCCTGGCGTCGTTGGGCCCAAGCACACAAGAACTGGACAGCCAGGAACTGGAAGAAGATTCTGTGGTCAGATGAGTCCATTTTCCAGCTTTATCTTCCTCCTGATAATGTGAGGGTACGCAGAAGGCCAGGTGAAGCATTATCTCCAGCATGAACAGTGCCCACTGTCAAGCATGGTGGAGGCAGTATTGTGGTTTGGGGATGCATGAGTGCTGCTGGTGTTGGTCATCTCACTGTCTGTGATGGCACATTGAACTCTGCCAAGTATTGTGCCATGCTCGAAACCCACATGCTCCCTTCTGCACGTGCACTGTTCCGTCGAGGTCAAAACTGGATGTTTCAACAAGGTAATGCCCCTTGCCACACATCCAGGGCCAGTAGAACTTGGCTGCAGGAGCACAGTATCCAGGTCTTAGAGTGGCCAGCTCAATCCCCGGACATGAGCCCCATTGAAAATCTGTGGTGGGTTATCAAAAGGTCTGTTTCAAAGCGTAAACCAAAGAATTTAGAAGAATTAAAAGCAGTAATTCAAGAAGAATGGGACAAGATTACCCCTCAACAGTGTGAAAGGCTCGTGGGGAACATGCCAGCCAGGATTAGAGCTGTACTGCGTGCTAATGGCAGGACTACTGAATATTAATTTGATGATGTGATGCTTTATTTATTTTTTGTTCAGTTTTGAACACATTCTCTGTTATTTGTTGACTTTGATACCGACAATGTTGAGAACTGACATATTGAAACTGTCAAGAATTTAGTTTTGTTAGTTTTTCTTGTAAACAATAAACAAAAAAAATATCATTTGTATTTGTCTGTGTCCTTCTAATGCAGCCACACCTTTTGAAACACAAAAAAGATTTTTCCACAAATATTTCATGATAATATTTGAGATTGTGTAAAATTTTAAGGGTGTCCGAAAACTTTTTTCCACCACTGTAAGTTGTAAGTTCTAATCCATACACTGTTCAAGCTTGTCATATGCCTCAAGGGATCAAGAATTTGTATGTGTGTGTGTGTGTGTGTGTGTGTGTGTGTGTGTGTGTGTGTGTGTGTGTGTGTGTGTCTGTTTCTATCATTTTTCCTACTCTGTTGTGCTATAGCCAAAGACTTGTGGCTGTTTATATGTCTCCATGCCAGCGACAGCTTTGGCTGGAGGTGTCATGTTTTAGGTTGTACGTTGGTCCCATTCTCATAAACGGGATATCTCAAAAATGCTTTGAGGTCATTTCTTCAAATTTGGCACAAACGTGCCTGTTAAGTGCCAGTCAAAGGAAGCCAGCTAAAAAGGCTAACAGAGAATCACCAGTAATCTGGGAAAAAGGCAAGATCAAAGTACAACAGAAAATAGTGACAAGGCACCAAAACTCACTAAACTGGAGACGAATCGCTGGAGCATAAACGCGTGGCGAGAGGCAGGAGATCACTGAGAGCACGAGCACAATGCTGGAGCAAATGACAATAATCCGGCATTGGAGACAGAGAGAGAGTGGCTTAAAAGGCCGGCTAATTAGGCAGAACGAGCTGCAGGTGTACCGTAAGCCCAGTGCTCCCGGAGATCGCCACGCCCCTCAGCACTCACTCTGCAGGGAGAGGGAGAGAAAGGTCAGACAGGAGCACAAACCCAAAAACACAGAAAATCAGGACCACAACAGTGGCCTTGGACCCAACAATGAACTGATTAGATTTTGGTAGTAAAAGGTCAAGGTCACTGTTACCAAGTCTGGCTCATTCTTATGGATTTACTATCTCAAGAACACCTTGAGGGAAATTTTTTGAAATTTAGCACAAATGTTCAATTTGACTCAAGGATGAACTGATTAGATTTTGGGGGTCAAAGGCCAAGGTCATGGTGACCTCACATAAGATGTTTTTGGCTACAACTGAAGAGTTCATATGCTTATTATGACAACATTAAAGATAAATGTCTAATAAGATACAACGATGAAGTGATGACTTTTTATATCCAAAGGGTTAAAGGTCACCTTCACTGTGGCATCATAATGTTCTGCAAAAACACTTTTCGAGCTATTACTCAATGTCCTAACTCAGGAACAGAAGGGGAGACATTTGGTCAAATACTGAATTGGTGACTCTAGTCTTTAGTGGCCATCTTGAAACTGTGCTGATTGTATAGATCTTCTGTGCTGCCAGGGGGAAGATGTGTGTGAAGCATCCATGTAAACTGTAAGTGCAACTTGACCGGTTCGTGTAGGCATATAACAGTGAGGCGGTAATTTGAGTTCATTCAATAAAAATACATTCATCCTCATTATTACATTGTTATCTATATTTACCATTGTCTCTGTTAGCAGGAGAACACAATCTGCTCTGTGCAAGGCACTCTACTGAGATCTGCACTCTACTAAAACTCTACTCTACTTAAACATGTTTTAGCATTGCTAATGTCTTTTGCATGTTATTATGTTAAAATGGACACTTTAACTTTCAATATAAGGTATACTCTCTTCTGCTGATAAATCATAGTCTAAATCTACACCTTTAGCCTAACATTAGAGAACTGTTACTCAAACAAGACTGTATGGTTGCCCAGTGAACACCCTGCCTCTGCTGCTTTTTACATTTTTTTTACCAGTAAGATATAAATTACAGCAGGTGGTGCTACATGTCCATTTACTTTGTCTGGGAGCAACACAGCTCAGACATATCACATGATCCTTGACATTTCAAATATTTTTGAAAATAGAATTGTGCTCCCTCCTACTTTTCAAAAGATCAATATAATGAAAATGCCATGATAAATGTAGTCCTGTAAATATTGCTCTTAAAGAACTTATTTTCTTATTTATTATAAAATCCAAATCTTTTATCTATTATTTACTTTTTGTATATTCACCTGTGAAATTTTACACAACCCTCTGTTGCAATATTAACAATGTGGAGAAAAGCAGAACTAAGCAAATACGCAGTTAACTCAATAATACCTAATATGTATTCTGTAACATGGTCATCATGATCTTGGAAATGGAAATCCCTTTGTGTAACACCTGTATCACACAGGGCAGGTGTTATCTTCAGCAGCTTCTGCTTCACAACTCCACATACATTTGTAATCTGTCAAGCAAGTTTGAACTTATTCAAAGATACGTTTGAGTTTGTAAGGAGTCTGTTCACAAAGGAGAAAAGTGGCAAACTCTCAAGATCATGGCAGGGTCACAAAGCTCACCTTAAGGCAATCCATGCTGACAGCCGGCAGTACGAACAGAGCAGCCTTCCATCTGATATGCCACCATTACGCTTCCCATAACATCAGCTAGACATCTGCCCTCTCAAGTGGAGTGAAGTGGTAAGTACTGTGCGTCGGACAAGACCCCCCACTTCCCTGGGCCCAACAGAGTACCACTCAGGCTTCATAAGAATGCACCGGAAGTGCTTTATTTGCTGTGGAGGCTGATGAAGGTGGTGTGGAAGAAAAAAGCAATACCAACAGTTTGGCGGAGGGCTTGGGGCATCCTTATCCCAAAGGAAAAGGACTCTGCTAATATCATCCAGCTTTGCCTCATCAGCCTCTTGAAAGTTGAAGGCAAAATTTTCCTCAGCGCTGTGGCTCACAGATTGAGTGACTGCCTAGAAAAGAGCCACTACATTGATGCATTAGTGCAGAGAGCAGGGATCTCTTGCTTTTCTGGGTGTCTGGAGCACACAGACATGATAAGGCGTCAATTCTAAGCTGCCAAAAATAGGATGGAAGGGAACTTTATGTTGTATTCCTGGACCTCGCCAATACCTTTGGCTCGGTTCCTCACAATCTCCTTTGGACTTCGTTTATCTACATCAGTGTCCCAGAGCCTATCACTGCCCTGGTCAAATCCTACTTCCACAATATTCAGATATGTCTGACAACTGAGGAGTATAACACAGCATGGCATTAGTTGGAAATAGGCATCATGGCAGGATTCACCATCTCCCCACTAGCCTTTTCCATGGCCATGGAGGTCGTCATCCGATCCTCTTGGTGGGTGGTATGAGGAGGACAGCTCAAACCCAGCTTGCAGCTCCACACCTATCAGGGCTTATATGGATGATCTGACTAAACTAACCACAACCAAGGTATATACTAGATGTCTGCTGAGGAAGCTGCAGGACAACATCGAATGGGCCTGGATGAAAATAAAGCCAAGCAAGTCCAGGAGAATATCAGTTGTCATAGGGATGCTGTCAAGAAGCCAGTCAAAAGTCTGGGATGTTGGTGCGACGCATCCCTTATGGACACCGATCAATTGGACCAGCTCAGGAGGTCCCAATTTCTAAGGCTGACAGACTGGAGAGACTGATCAGCTCATTTCCCAAAAAGTGGCTAGGTCTCCCCAGGTGCATTACCAACACAGGGCTGTACGGAAAAGGCCTGCTAGAGCTCCCCATGTCCAGTCTTGTAGAGGAGAACAGATGCTCCAAAGTCAGGTTGGAAATTACACTGACGGAATCCTGTGACCAATGTGTAGCCCAAACAGCTCCGACACTCACTACTGGAAGGAAGTGGCCCCTATCTGTAGCTACGCAACAGGCAAAGTCAGCCCTCAAACACCAGGACATTGTTAGACATGTACAACATCACTAATTACAGAGTGGCCTGCTGGGGCAGCAGCATCTTGGCTGCAGACAGAAAAAGACTGGACAAGCTGATCAAGAAGGCCAGCTCTGTCCTGGGATCCTCTCTGGACTCTGTGCAGGTGGTGGCAGAAAGGAGGATGACAGCCAAGCTAACAACTCCCACCCCCCTGCAGGAGGAGATAAAAGCTCTGGAGAGCGATAGGCTGATCCACCCAAAGTGTGTGAAGGAACGCTATCACAGGTCCTTCCTGCCTGCTGCTGTCAGAATATACAACCAGCACTGCTCACAATAAACTGCACAATGGACACTTTATGGACACTATGTCACTTTACACAGCAATATCCATTAACATATTTTTTACACTGCATTACTGTCCTCCCCTTGTTGTTGTTGTTGTTTTGCACATACAGTCATTGCACTAAATATGCTCTCTTTTAGGCCACTGTTTATACTTATTATTATTATTATTTATTGCTGTTTTTGTACTTTTTGTATCTTTTGCATGCCTAGTTTATTGAAATTCTTAATCTGACTCTTTCTCTTCTTGACTGCTGCAACACTGGACTCCTTATTGACATGTTGCATCGTGCCTATCCTGAAGAAATGGTGTGTGAGAGCAATGGACAAGAGGCTGAACCTTTGGACATGCAGGGAGCGCAAATGCTAAGTATGCTCACCCCTGAACAATTGGTGCGCAGAATTCTTCTGGCGCAGAGGGGGGAGGAAATACCGGATTTGTTCCCAATCCCTGATTACATGGACAGTTCAAAGGACGAGGAGGAACTGTGAGAGAGAATGATGGACAATGGCTGATACTCTCTCCTGAAAGAGAGAAGGGGAAATATATACACCACAACTACATACGAACATATCACATAAATATCATTATGATACCATTCTTTTAGTCTTCATTCTCTGAAATCATTTGTAATCACTATTTTTTAATAATTTTTTAAATTCATTGTTCTCTGTCATTTCATTGTGTGATGTATTTGGTCAATCTGTTTAAGACTCATCTGCTAAGGCCGCCTAACGGGAAGGGGCCGATGGGGGACTTTTCCTGGATTAAAACAGCCGCCAGGTTTTTCGCCTCCATCAGTTGAATGTTGACAGATGATGAAATATGTACAGTGTTTGATGTAATACCATATACTCATAAGTTCATATATCACTGTATCGTATGTTTTCATACGTCATGTTTCATGAGTTTCATACACGACCATATATTCACGTTAGTAGGAACGCTGGTTATAGTTACAGTGCCATATATTCTAGTCATATATACAAACATAGGCGTTCAGTTATCATACATTATCTCTGCGAGCAATTTATGATAAATTCATAAAGAGGAGGGACTACGTAGAGGCAGATAATGTATCATCATCTTGTGTTTAAAGTCCAAATAAAGGTCAGTTACCCAAGACCCATGAAATAGTTAGGCAAATATCAGATTTGGCAGTAAAGAATCCATGAGAAGTGTTTGGACAAACTAAGGGGTTCATGTGTAAGCCAAGTCTGGGGAGGTTAAATGAGATGGAACATTTTGGAGTTGGGTGACCTGACCGTTGGGATGGTTGGGCCAAGTTTCGCAATGGAGACGGTTGTTTTTGCCAGAAGAACAAAGATAAGCAGAATGTGGTGACGCACGATCCACAGTTTTAGGAACAAGTAACTATGACTCACAATGGCAACTGACCCGTTAAACTCAACGTCAATTAGAGTTAGGTAGGTTTTTCTACTGTTAGTTTCTTCTCTCTTCTCCCCTCTCTTCCCCCATCAAAATGAGGGAGTAGTGGGAGGTACAGTGTTCGGCCTCGTCTGGCGGGGAAAGTTCAATCCACACAGACGTCACAGATTTATAAGTAAAATCAGTTAGGCGTGGCCCGTTTGATATAACTTAATCCAAAAACATTTTGACAAATTAAACTTTGGTGTCTGAATTATGGTTGGATGGCTTTCCAGTAATGTACCCCAACATCCCAACATTACAGCTTTACTCTGACAACTGGCACTTGTGACAAATAAATTATTTTAAAAACAAAAAATGTTCCTTTAGGTGTGGAAATTCATTTAACTTCTCACTGACAATATTAGAATATTTGGTTGTCACAGTATAAATAACTGAATTACAAATACAATTTAAAGAGTATTTTCCAGCACTTAGCAAAAATAAACAAAAAAAACCTCTTGGGACATACTCAGTTCCACTCAGCTATGGTCTCTCTGTTTATTTGACTATGTCAACAGCTACTTGGTAAAAAGTAAAACAATGTTACAATGTGGACATGTTTGTTAAAATACCTCTGATTCAATTATGTTTTGTTAAAAAAAACATGTTCTTGGTCTGCTGTTAAACAGGGAAGGTGTTGCCTTGTGTTACTTCTCTTTTCTTGAGCAATTTTACTGTTTCCTGCTTAACTAGTTAAGTATTGAACTCACTGGAGCTGATCCCACAATCAAAGGGAGGGGTAAAAGCCTCAGTATCATGCAGGATGTGGTCCTTAACTTCAAATCTCTGTTTGGCTGTCAGAGGAATCAGTCATGGGACTGCTGTTGCCGATCCTTCTTGGCTTTCTTGCCGCTCTGATTGGAGGGCTGTACGTTCTTGGGGTGTTTCGACAGCGGCGACCAGGAGAACCCCCTTTGGATAAAGGGCTGATACCCTGGCTGGGTCATGTCTTAGAGTTTCGCAGGAACACGCTCAAGTTCCTAGAGAGGATGAAGCAAAAGCATGGTGATGTGTTTACAGTACAGCTGGGAGGGTTTTATATTACGTTCCTGCAGGACCCTCTATCGTTTGGGGCATTTGTTAAAGAGAGCAGAGAAAAACTGGACTTTATCAAGTTTGCTATGCATTTGGTGCGCAGAGTGTTTGGTTACACAGCTATAGATAATGATCACCACATTCTCCAGGTGTCCAGCAACAAGCACCTCAAAGGGGATGGCCTGGAAGTAATGACACAAGCCATGATGAAGAATTTGCAGAATCTGATGTTGCACAACATTGGCTCAGCTGCAGACCAAAGACCCTGGATGGAGGATGGACTGTTTATGTACAGCTACAATATTGTTTTTAGGGCTGGCTACCTATCTCTGTATGGCAATGAGCCACACAGTTCAGAAGGAAATGAGGGGAGAGCCAAAGAGAAAGACCGAGCAGAATCAGAAGCCTTATTTCATGAGTTTCGTAAATATGACCAACTCTTTCCCAACCTGGCTTATGGGGTCCTGCCACCGAGGGAAAGGTGGGAAGCAAAGAGGCTAATGACATTGTTCTGGAACGCACTGTCAGTGCAGAAAATGAGGACCAAGGACAACATCAGTCGCTGGGTTTGGGACATACAGCAGGCCAAAGAGGAGTTGGGTATGAACGAGTCAATGATAGACAGATACATGTTTGTACTTCTTTGGGCCTCTCAGGGCAACACAGGGCCTTCTTCATTCTGGCTGCTCCTCTTCCTCATGAAACACCCAGAAGCCATGACAGCAGTGACGGAAGAGGTAGATAAGGTTCTGAAGGAATTTGGTCAACAAGTCAAACGTGATGGTCCTTTGATTAACTTGACGCGTGAGATGCTGATGAAAACACCAATCCTGGACAGTGCTGTGGAAGAGACCCTCCGACTCACTGCTGCACCTCTCCTCACCAGAGCAGTTCTTCAGGATATGACTGTCAAGATGGCTGATGGGCGCGAGTACTTCGTTCGCAAGGGTGACAGAATGGCAGTCTTTCCTTACATTGTTCAGACTGACCCAGAGATCCACCCTGACCCACATTCATTCAAATATGACCGCTTTCTCAATCCAGATGGGAGCAAGAAAACTGATTTTTACAAAGCAGGGAAGAAGGTGAAGTACTATAGCATGCCTTGGGGTGGTGGGGCTCTCCATGTGTCCTGGGCGTTTCTTTGCCACCAATGAGCTGAAACAGTTTGTTTTCCTCATGCTGGTTTATTTTGAGTTTGAGCTAAAGAATCCTGATGAGAAGATACCTGAAATTGACTTCAGGCGATGGGGCTTTGGATCCATGCAACCCAACAGAGACGTCCAGTTCCGATACAGACTCAGATATTAAACCAATCATTCTGACAACATTTTCTCTGAAGCTGATCATCTCTGTAAGTGCTCATTTAAAAATTAAGTTTGAAACATGAGGTTAACATTATCTTTATCTTTATACCAATGATGTAATAAGCACACCATTAATGCAGCTTCAGAACTTAATATTTTTTAATATATGAATAATTTGGGTGTAGCTGTGATGTCAGCCATATTCTAAATAAGGACTATGATTGTTTTCCTTTAAGTTAATTATACACAAAGCCACCAATATTTTCCATATATTAATTTATTATAAATGTAATTCCATCTTTTCTGCTTATTAATCACAAATCATAGAGTAGTTCAATCCAGTCAACAACCATTAATTAATCTTTGTATAAACAAATATTGTTGGCTTAACAGAATATTGTGACTGTTTCCATGCCCGACTGTTTCCAGTATGATTTATGGTAAATATTACATCTAAATATGCTTAAGCTCACAAATCAGTTGTAGGTTTCACATACAGACTGTATGGTTCATATACATCCCAGCAGGTGGTGCGGCATGTCCACTTCGGTGGTCTAGGAGCAATACACAGGAGACTTGGGAAATTATATGACCCCTACCATTGTTTTTCAGACACATTTTGTGAAGATATTGATTTGCTTGTTTTAATATTTTACAAAAGATCAATATTAAAAAGATAAAGCGGTGAATTTATTAATGTAAATATTGCTCTGAAAAGCACTTTACTTCATATTCCAACTTAAACCCAAATATGTCATCTATGTTTAGTTTGAATAAAGTTAATTTTTTTGTACATTCAGTTGTGAATTTTTACACAGCTCTTAGCACATGAAAGGTTTACTATCTGTAGAAAAGCAGAATACAGCATAGATGCAGTAATCTCATTAATACTTAACATGCATTTCTGTAACATGTTCATCATGATGGTGGCAATACAAATCCCTTTGTATAACACTTGTATCAGACAGGGCAGGTGTTATCTCCACCAGCCTGTGTTTCACAATTGTGCATATATTTGTTATCTATCAGTCAAGTTTTACTAGAGGGTTAAGGTCACTTTCATCAGTGATATCTTACCTTTTGTATCATAAAACCCTGTAATTACAGCTTATTAATGTGAATATGGGACAGTGGATCTGTTTGAATCGTTCCAGCTGAATAAAGTCTTTTTTTGACTGATAACATTTTATGAGGCTAAAGTCAAATGATTTTATGTGATGGAAATAAAAGCAAGTATGCTGTCCTTGACTGGATAAAGCATTTCTTGAACCTTCCTATGTAAGGTTAATCAGGTAGCTATAATAAACAAGCGAGTGCTACATTTAATCAACATAATGCACAGTTGTCAGGGTCAGGCCGAGTTCACACGGGACGCAGAAGTGCCTTGATTTGTTAATGATGAAAACACAAATCCTGGACAGTCCTGTGGAAGAGACCCTCCAACTCACTGCTGCACCTCTCCTCACCAGAGCAGTTCTTCAGGATATGCAAGGATGACAGAACGGCAGTCTTTCCTTACATTGTTCAGACTGACCCAGAGATCCACCCTGACCCACATTCATTCAAATATGACCGCTTTCTCAATCCAGATGGGAGCAAGAAAACTGATTTTTACAAAGCAGGGAAGAAGATGAGGTATTATATGTCCTTAATGTTTCTTTGCCACCAATGAGCTGACTGAAAACATTGTTTTTCTCATGCTGGTTTATTTTGAGTTTGAGCTAAAGAATCCTGATGAGAAGATACCTGAAACTGACTTCAGGCGATGGGGCTTTGGATCCATGCAACCCAACAGAGACGTCCAGTTCCGATACAGACTCAGATATTAAACCAATCAATCATTTTCATTTATCTGATAACATTTTTTCTGAATTTCATTTAAAAAAATATTTTTGAGTCATGAAATCAGTATGTTTGATTTTCATACCAACGATGTAATAAGTACATTAAAGTCGTGGCTTTATAACTTAGGGCCCTGTTCAGGTGATTCTGATGCACTGTTTGTACATTTTCCTACAAAAAGTAATGCACCAAAATGTTTATATATCCCATGTATTCATGAGCCAGTATAACTCAAGTTTTATAGTAAGGATGCAGTCAGTTGAGCAGTGCAGTAATGGGAGTAAAGAAGGAAGCAGTCCATCTATGGGAGAAATTGGTGGTGGATGGGTCACAAAACAAAAAAGCAGGACTTTCCTCACAGAACGTGTTCAGAACTGTGTGAGCGCTGAGTCATTTTAAGATACATTGTCAAGATGTTTCTTTTCCTAAACCTAACCAAATTAACTTTACTTGCCAAACCTGATTTACAATACATAACTTTACATTAAGTACGTAACGTCATTCGTAGGGAACCAATTGTTAATATCCATTGTGTGTACATTGTATGAGATATTCATATGAATCGTTGTATGAAATAAAGCACTACTATCAGGGAAATTAAGTCTTTTGTACTATTTTCTTTATTTTGAACAGTTTATCGTGAATATAACTTCCTCTCTCCTCTGCTTGTAAATCACACATCTGCAAGTAGTTCAATTTTATTATTAAATATCTTGATAGAATATTGTGAATATTTGGAATGCTTCTTTGCACAACCATTTTCCAGTATGATATAATTGCCAGCAGGTGATTCTACATGTCCAACAATGTACTCAGAAGTGTCAGTTTTTAGTAGTTAATTTTAAGTTAGGCAAGACACAAAACATTAGATGGGTCAAAGATGAATAGCTTTAGATACTAACATTTTGAGTATTGGAGACTAGTTGACATTGCTCGTTACATCTCATTATATGTCTATAGACGGGTGAGAACTAAAAAAAAAAGTAGTAGAAGCAGAGATGCCAATGCTTTGTGAGTATTTTGTATGCATTTGTTGAACATGTTTGTGATATCAGAGAGGGCAGGTGTTATCTAGCATCTGTCTCATGTTTGTATGACACTCTGTTGATCCAGACAGCAGTCTGTGTTTTTAGGACGTGCATGAGTGGAATGTCACTGGACTGGATTTCCTAGATGATCAGGGTTTGGTTTTAATCAACAACTATTTGTCCCATAAATTGTTTTGTTTTTGTTTTAAGTTTTGCAATAATGCCTGTCTGTTTTTAGATTCAGCCCTTAATGTTCTTGCGCCATGCACTTTAGACAATGAGCTACAGATTGTTATAATAGGGCCCTATTGGTTGGAACATTTTTGTGTAGTTAGCCATTCCTTTTCCTGGCGCCTGCCTCCACCAGCTTGTGTGTCTGTTCTCTCACTGGACCCAGGTTCACTGCGTTTACATAAACATGTTACTTGCAGCCTGCATGCAGATTAATAATCAGCCCTCATACTCAAAGGTGCGTCAACCTTTCTTCAAAGCACTGCACCCTTTTTCCACCAGCAGCTGATCACAAACCACACCCCCAACACTGTCGTGGAATCTAAAGTGCAACATGGAGTGTAAATAAACAGAGATCTGATGCTGAGCTTGATTGGAAAAAACAGATTATACATTTTGAAAGATATGGTTACTAAATGCATCTTCTGTCAGAGCAATGAAAAGTGATCCACAGTTAAGTCCACACTGACATCTGTTAAACTGAACGTTTTGGAAAAAGTGAACTCAGCATAGAGAGATGCAGATGTTGATGAGACTTATTATCATTTTAGGCCCCATTTCATTGGTAGCCATTTTTTCTGTCACAGTCTTTGCTTTGATTTGGAGACACATTTACTTAACAGTAGCCAGCACATGGGAGTGTCTTTGCAAGGCTAAAGACAAAAACCGATATAGGTAATCCTCGGTCACCATGAGCAGTCTGACCTAAAGTGAACACAAACGGATAGAGAGTATCAGACTAGATAGTTACAAAACTCAAATCTTAACCTCCATAACAGCAGAATAAATCTGAGTGAGAGTTATAGTTTAATCAACACATGAGGCCATGTTTCCACCAAAAACTTAAGGTATAATACCTTTGGAATCACATGTAACCTGTACAGACATGTACCTTGACCCTAAATCTGTGTAGTGTTTGAACTGCTGACAGTGCTCTTTAATGTAGGCATGGTTGTTGTCACTCATTTCTCTGTTCAGCCCTGTATTTCCTCCTTTTTGCAGAGGAACATCAGCAACTTGTTTATCGTCCACAAAATAGGGTTGTACACCAACATTTTCAGAGCAAGAAAAGAACAGGCTGGAGTAACAGTCTCTCATGATGGAATATTCAGAAATAGTGGGTTTGTGCATTTAGTCCATGTTGAGTAAGAGCAGGGGTTTAGAGCTGCTGGACTGCACAGGAAAGACGTTCAGCTATGTTTTTTTCTCCAGTTGAGGAAATAGAATATACAATATGTTAACAAAATCCAATTAAAATTCAAAGCATCCAATCATCAACAAAGCATATGTCATGCAAGAGAGAGAATTAAATCAATTGTACTGTGGAAGCTATCATATTGAGGTGTGTTGATTGATTTGTGACATCAACTCATGTACTGAGAAACATGTAAGTAAACATTCCACCTTAAAAATTACCAGCGGTAGCCTTTGAGAGGCAAGGTTTTAGATACCTTCATGTGTCCTGAGTGGTTCTTTGCACCAATGAGCTGAACACCATTTGGAGTTTGGCCATAAAAGGCAGAATGCCAAATAATAACGATCTTTTTTTGTCCATTTGCACAAGTTGGTGGGTCATTGTACATGGTGATCACGGCTTCACAGCAAATTATTACCTGTACTGGGAATGTGTGGAAATGTACATGGAAAGCTTTGTTTGGGACAGAGCTGAGCATTGTATTTCAAATTCTTCTGGTAGTAATTTCTGTTGACTTGTTTACATGAAAGAGATTAGAGGGAAGATTGTGCAATTCATTGATTCTGGTACTTATGCATGCCATATTTTGTATGTCTACGTCATCTCCAGCATCTGATGAAACATGGAAGAAACTAAAAACAAAAAATCTAATCTGTTGTGTTGTTTTGCCCTCTCCTATTCAGCAGCCGTCCAATATTAGACTCATTCTTTAAGTTATAAACGTACATTAAGTGGCCAGGAAAACACAAGTGATAAGCCTACAGTAAATACTGCATTTGATAATCCTGCAATGATGACCACCTTTGCCAAACACACAATGTAAGACTTGATCAAAGAGGTGTTTTTTTCAACCCTGTTATCATTTCTGGGACAGTGTTTTTGGAGTTTTACTGGCTCAGAATGCTGTACTAAATGCTAACTGAGAAACGCAGTGTATTGCAGCCTTTGATTATATTTAGGCAGTGGCAAAAAACGTTTTTATACTTGCCCCATTACAGTAAGCCAATTTTAGCTAAAGAACCATTAGAGAACCTCTAAAGACCAATAGAGCCAACATTTTTCTGCATGTAGATTCGATGGAAGATTATGCAAGTCATTTAATATGACAATAAGTTCGATAATTGCAGTCTTTTTGAAATACTGTAATGTCTGGTTCTTAAACAGGGAGTCCTCAGAGTTACTGCAGTGGGTCCACCAAATTACTGTTAGATAACATTACTGATCGGGTCAAATCCTTGTGCAAGCATGTGAGCCAACAATAAATCCCTTGCGGCACCTTTTTTTTCCCACTGTGGGGCACCTATCCATAATGGCCAGGTGAACTAGTTAGCTAACAGTTATACTGAGACATACTGGCTAAGTAGCTGTATTATTATTGTAAGTGTACGGACATTCTTGTGAGCCACAATGAATTGTATTGTAACTTTTTGAGCAAGAGACTCAAACTTACTGCCCACCTCAAAAACCATCAGCACAAGTGCAGAGGGTGAGGCTAACGCACTTAGCCATGTTACAACTGCTGCTGACTTTGCAGTCCCAGGCAAGTGTGAATTATTAGGAGAATTATCTCAAGTGCAGCTCAGTATATGTATAGGAGGTCCCTGCTCTGTCTCTCTTTCAGCTAAGGGGTCTTTGGCCTGAAAAATGTTGAAAACCCCTGCTGTAATATGTTTCAGGAGTCATGCAGGTTCATGAAAGTCCATAACATTCTGATAGTCACACATTTTTAATAAATAGGTATGATATAGAATTACTTCCTGTGCCTCTTTTAAGCTCTCTCTACAAATATCTCATAGGGAGAGATGTGGTGAGTCCATATTCTCACATTCACACTCACAGTTGCTAACATACTGCTGTCATTATGTCAGGAAAACATGGCGACTACATGTTGCTCTATTAGTAGAGAGATACATATTTCATAACCCACTTGACCTCAAAAAAGCCTTCATGCTGACATTTTGGAGAAAGAAGATTTTCAGCCCACAGCCACACAATGTTTAACTCAGCAGCAGCTTTGATGTTGGTCAAAACATTCACTGCTGTTTATTGCTGTAGTTACAGACGCCCACACACACACACATAAACACACACACAAACTCGTGTGCACATCTGGTACTAATACATGCCATATGCATTACTTCTACGTCATTTCCAGTAGCTGATAAAACATGAAGGAACCTTAGAAAAACAGTCCAATGGGTTGCTTTGTTTAGCCCTGTCCTGTTTAGCAGCTGTCCAACATCATACTCCGTGTAAACATCAAGAGGGCAAAACGGGACTAAACTGCACTGCACAAGCTGAAGAAGCTGACAGGACTGCATTTCATTTAAGTTGTACCTTGTATGATTTCACATGATCAATAATTTCATGTGATAAATAATTGCTAAAAAACTATGAGGTGTTTTTTTTTAATTATAAATGTACAGTAAGTGTAGTGAAACCAAGTGACACCAAAAACCCTGAGATAAGTCTGCAGTAAATACTACCTTTCATACAATTATTACTACCTTTACCAAACTTGCGATGTGTATTGTCATACTGGGTTGGAGCAAGCAGCAACCTCCAGAGCTGAAAAATGACGTCAATTCGGAGGTGCGTAAAACAGCGGGCCTTTAAATTGTCACTTGAGGCTGGCTCCAGAAGCAAGACAGTGCCCAAAGTTAAAATGTTCAACTTTACAGCAGAAATAAACATGTATACAGCCTGGCACAAGAATTGCTTTTGTTTTTTATGGCTAATTTTCCCCGTAATGACAACTGTAGGGGGGTGAATTTTTATATGACTCATTCGTTGACATTTATAAAGCCTTAAAGTTACAAATAATTGAGTGGGGTCGCTTTGAGTGACAGGCTGTCTGCAAGTGCCAAATTCGAGGCTACAAAATGGCAGTCCACAAACCAATCGCTGACATCACAGTAGCTGTATCCATTATTTTACACAGTCTATGGGTTAGAGAGGTGTTATTGTCATTTTTTTGAGGACTGTGTTTGTTGACTTGTATTGGATTACATTATTTTAAAATGCATGTCTTTCATGTTGCATCATACGCATGTAAAATTGCTTAATCGATGAATGAACTTCCACCAATGCGTCCTTGGCGTCATACCTCCTCGGAGAATCTCAATGCTTATTGGCTATTGCAGCACGAATTGGTTGCTAAAGCTCAGATTTTTCAGTTCTTGCAAATAAGCATATGATGCAAAATTACACTACTCGCTTAATTCAAGCTCTTTCAATGTCAGTGTGAGGATTTTAGGTAATTTTTATTGCTCATTCATTGAAAGTCTGTTGACATTTTCTTCTGTCTGCTGGTTCAACGGATTGTCTATCAAGGACAATAACAGCCTGAACAGCACTGTCAAAGTTTGTTCGAAAATCACTGGGGTCAAGCAGAGAGATTTGTGTTCCCTCTGGGAGAACCAGGTGAAAAAAAAGGCAAAGAGCATTCTAAGCCAACCTGACCACGTGCTGTCCGTTCAATTCACGGTGATGCCTTCAGGCCGCCGTTATCATGCACCTCTGAGGAGAACTAACAGATTCTCCAAATCTTTTATTCCTTCTGCTATCAGGCTGTTGAATGCTGACAGCAGTCATTTTAAATTACTTTTTGTAACAATTTGTCCTTATTATTTCCGTTTTATTATTTATTATTTATGACCTTATCGACCTCTGTTTGTTTGGTTCTTAATCTTGTTTGTGGTTTGTCATATAACACGCTGTGCGTTGTCTGTGTGATTGTGTTCTGGTGATCCCTTTTAGGGATCAATAAAGAATCTGAATCTGAATCTGAATCTAATTTGCGCTGCTCAATTTGCTTCATTCGCGTCAGATTCATCATGCTGCCCATGTATTTACTTTGACTTTACATGTAATTCACTTGCACAAATTGTTTTATCCATGCCCAGTGTGAACACAACATTAGTGCCAAAGCAAAAGACCATGAGACCATAACTAAGAGAATGCTGCCACTTCCCGTTTCAAATGAAAAGCCCTCATTTCAAATTTTCCTGTTCCAAACCATCATTATCATATCAGCCTGTAAAATTCTAGTATTGGTCGCCTTGTAGCCTGGATTATATTTAGAGACAGCGTTTCTTTGAGGTAATGATAATGATAAGCTAGCTGTGGGTAACGGCCTCCCTTATCACTGATGGAAGCAGGGGCATGCACAGATAGTGGCCATGTGATGCTCAAGCACCTGCCCTTTTGCCATCTGACTAGATAAATGCCCTTTTTTGCAAGACATTTCTTTTCTATTTCCTTTTCTAATTTAACATTTTATTTGTATCCAGAGCCATTTAAACCTCACTGCAGAACACGCTCCCTCATTTATACACAATAAAACGTGTGCTGACTCAGCAGAGATAACATGAAAAAAGAGTTGATCTACAGGAGAATAAATATTTGAAAGCAGAACAGAATGCCTGAGAGTGTGACTGCATTATATTCTTTTCTGTTTTTAGTTTGATTTGTCACCTGCAACCTGAACTCTGTTTTCCTGTACATAAATAAATACAATTCCACCATCAATTGATGAAGAAAAAAAATCAACAAAATGCAGGAAATGAGGCAGTTTCAGACGGGTATACCTCTTCCAATAAGTTGTAAGTTCTAATCCATACACTGTTCAAGCTTGTCATATGCCTCAAGGGATCAAGAATTTGTGTCTGTGTGTGTGTGTGTGTGTGTGTGTGTGTGTGTGTGTGTGTGTGTGTGTGTGTGTGTGTGTGTGTGTGTGCGCGTGCGTGCGTGCGTGTGTGCGTGTGTGTGTCTGTGTGTGTGTGTGTGTGTTTTCCTGTCTGTCCAGCCACAGCTTATCTTGAACACAATTGGAACAATCATTTCAGTCAAGCATTTTATGTGCACATTTCTGACTGTGTGCTCTTGTGGACGCTGTGATTCACAATTGTTAAAAATCTGTTTTATTGACTGTTTTATAAAGTCATCGACTGCTGACTCCTCACTCTTCTTAAACACCTGGTAGGGGCTGCAGCTAAAAACAACAAGCCTTAGCTAGTCTGATGCAGGCCACATTTTGGCCTTTGTCACGGCAGAAAAACTGAAATCCATAGAGAAGTTTGGTTGCGTTTTACTCCATACCCAACATGTTCTAATTCACTTAAGTTAGGTACCCTATGAGATGTGTCACTCAACCATTTTCTTTACTGCTATTTTGATTGTAAGTGAGTGGTAAGAGACAATTCCAACAGGCACAGCTACGCCACTTTCCGGCTGCCATGGCTGCGACCTGGTTTTGTGCCATTTGCCTCACAGCATCATTCCAAACCAGGAGCATTTCAGAAGCGCAGCATTTGCGTACCCGATTTTGTAGACTTGCAGATTTTGTTGTTTTGGTCTTTTTCCTTGATGTTTGTGCTATTATCCTAAGTAAGTAAGCAGGCTACGTAGTTAAATGTTTTTGTGTGTGTGTGTCTGTTTCTATCATTTTTCCTACTGTGTTGTGTTATAGCCTTTACCTGCAGGCAGAGTAATACCATTAGAAGTCCAGTTATTAATGACATGGATCAAAGACTTGTGGCTGTTTATATGCCTCCATGCTAGCGACAGCTTTGGCTGGAGGTGTCATGTTTTTAGGTTATACGTTGGTCCCATTCTCATAAACGGGATATCTCAAAAATGCTTTGAGGTCATTTCTTCAAATTTGGCACAAACGTGCCTGTTAAGTGCCAGTCAAAGGAAGCCAGGACCCAGAATGCAACAAAAAACAGTTCACAGAAAAATATGATTTGACAAAGTATCAAATAAAAATTCTCTGAGGAAAAAGTAACAACTAAAAAGGCTACCAGAGAATCACCAGTAATCTGGGAAAAAGGCAAGATCAAAGTACAACAGAAAATAGTGACAAGGCACCAAAACTCACTAAACTGGAGACAAATCGCTGGAGCATAAACGCGTGGCGAGAGGCAGGAGATCACCGAGAGCACGAGCACAATGCTGGAGCAAATGACAATAATCCGGCATTGGAGACAGAGAGAGAGTGGCTTAAAAGGCCGGCTAGTTAGGCAGAACGAGCTGCAGGTGTACCGTGAGCCCAGTGCTCCCGGAGATCGCCACGCCCCTCAGCACTCACTCTGCAGGGAGGGAATGTTTTTGTTTAGAGAAGTGGTTACTAGGAAATAAAACAGTGATGTCTAAAATGTAATTTTTGTGAAATTTTATTTTTATTTTTGAAGGCCATTCTACCAAGTTTGGCAGTCACTCAGTGATGGACCTGAGGAGCAACACTGTTATTGATATACAGCTTGTTCAGGTGAGTGAGAAGATACAATCTGTATTCAATTGGACTAAACTATGTTGAGTAAGTACTTAAAAAATTGCATTGTTTACTAGACTTTTATGTGCTGTTTTTGTGTTTTCTAATCAGAGCAATGAAGTTGGTGGAAGCTACCACATGGAGAAAGAGGGTCTGAAGAGGAGCCTTGCGCTCTTGGAGGCACATGGTGTGACTCTGGAAAGTATTGTCACAGACTGTCACCCTCAGGTCCAGAAATTCCTGAGGGAGGCCAACATCACACATTACTACGTCTACATTACTTTGTCTGGCACATGGAAAAAGGTATTGGTTACAGTGTTTGTGTGTAAGAGGGAAAATGCATCAGGCTAAAAATGCCCTTTCTCACAAGTCAAGAGAGTACTTTTCCCAGTGATCATAATTACTACTGTGTTCCATGAGTTCATTTTGTAGTGAACATATACTGTGTATCTGAGCATGGCTGAATTACAGATTTTGTTTTATTAGGACTGTCCAACAAATTTGTGAAAATAGTTCAAAGAAAAAAGAATGAGAAACTGAAGAAGTGGCCTCACAGCATAAAAAACACATATACTGGACAGCAGCCTCTACATCAGGGCCAGAGAGAGTGGCAAAGTGGATCCATCCTTAATCATGTCCAAGACATCCACACCCATGAAGACCCTGTTTTCCCTCAGTGTTTGCATCCACAATGCACCTCAAGAGACAAGAGCAAATGGTTGACAACAGGTACATAAACAACCAAATTTGAACGTGAAATGTGAAGATCTTTGTTTTGTTTTTCAAAAAGATGTTTCACCACTTTTAAACCTTGCAAAAAAATGTTGTCTTTCTTGAGGAACACCAGCCTTCTGCAGACTAGAGAAGACACTGACCAACAAGAGAATCCTGAAAGATGTGGAAAAGCTGAGCCCTCACTACTGGACCTCTTCGCTGGAGGCTTTTCACAGTGTCATTCTGTGTTTTGCACCCAAGAATGTTATCTTTCCTTTTCTTGGAATGTTATGCAGGTAAATAAGCTTTCATATACATATAAACACACATTTGATGTCCATCACATTTCCAAGGTTCAGGTTTTTTCTTCCCAAGAATCTACCTGATGGCCCTGCACTTAAACGAAAATGCTGGGCGTCCCCAAGCAACTTCAGCTGGTGAACTGCTGTTTAGGGTCAGCTTCCCAAAGGGAAATGCACAGCGAAGCCAGTGAAAACAGAGCCAGCCTTACGTAAGTTCAAAAAAACATTATTGACAGTCACAAACTAAAACAAATAATGTGCAAACAGGCATCATACACCAAGTGAAAAATAAATAATACACAGTATAACTGTCTTCAAATGGCCTTCATAATAAAATATAAGAAAAAATTATGGTAATATAAATATTAAAAATCAAGTGCAACACTGTAACAGCACCATTGGGTTATTGCACATGCTTGTCAGGTACATAGTCTTTTCTGTTTTACAGATTATATCGAGGAACTGTTGGATCTCATCTTTGATAAGCTGTTCCCGGATCCTGCCCCATACTTACAATAATAATAATAATGATAATAAATTTTATTTATATAGCACTTTTCTTAACAATGTTACAAAGTGCTTTACAAAAGAAAATAAAACCAACAAGGCAGATAAAATAAGCAAAGAGGAACACCGAGGTAAAAGTAGAAGTACAGAGTAACAATAGAAGATGCACAGTAGTAGTAATAATAGGACAATAGATTACACAGGAGTAAAACAATGATAAAAAATAAAATAAAGAATAACATCAATTAATAGGTGTAAAAACAGTAAATAAAACACATCAAACATTTCCAAAAGTTTTAACAAAGCAAAGGGTTTTAAGAAGAGTTTTAAAAGAAGCTAGAGACCTAGTGTGTCTGATTTCAGTAAGCAAGGAGTTCCAGAGAGTAGGGGCTCTGACAGCAAAAGTCCGATCACCCTTTGTCACAAGCTGTGACCTGGGAGTGACCAACAGGGCTCCGTCTGCGGATCTTAAGGGTCGAGGAGGAGGTCCTAAAGATCGAGATCCCAGAAGACCTGTCAGCCCAGTTCAATCGACCGGATAAGCAGGAAGTCACTGCCACCTATGTGTCAACCAAGGACAGGTCTGAATCCCACATACTGTCCGTGGGCATCAGGGAACTCGGTTCTTATCTGCAGCACCACACAGGCGGGAATTACCACCCTGCTCCTCTGACCCAAAAAGCCCCAACACCAGCTTACGAAGCTCCTATAGCCAGATACCTGTAACGGCTCAGACAAATGTACATATTTACTATGTGACCAAGTGACAAACTTGAAAGATGACCAGTAAGCAATGTAAGATAGAAGGAACAGTGATATTTTAATTATGATAATTTCTTCTTTATTCATATTTGTATTACAATAATAACTGACTATTTCTGTCCATAAAAACAACATACTGCTCTATTCCTCTTAGACGTAAAGGCCCGTAGTCTGCTCTGTAGATGTTGAATGCGTTCTGTAGTGGGAACACATTCAGGTACACAGGCTCAAGGCCTGGATGATCGATCATGCATGATGGTTCATCTGGGAGTTCTGTTAGTCTTCTTGTAACCTAGTAAATTTGAAAAGGTAAGTGACATGAGATTACAGAGAAAATTACGACATAATTACAATGTCATTCACCAAGCATTCATACTACCTGTGGTATTTCTCTACAGCAGGAGTGCCCAACCAGTCGATCTGATCCCAAGTCGACCGCGAGGGGTGTAGGAAAAAACGAAAAAGAAAAAAAAGTGTTATTTTGTGTGTGTGTGCTATATTTTGCATTAAATGTACACTACACCCCATCATGAGTCCTTGCCTGCGCACCCTATCGGTCTCTTAAACACGTCCACAAAAAAAAGTATTAAAAAAAAGAAAAAGAAAAAAGTAGGTCACATTTAACCTATGGTAGCGCATGACATGCATGACAGGAAGTTGACAGCTGTCAACAGTAGCTAGCAGCGAGCAATCAGAGCGCACTACACACTCCTAAACGTTAACATGGCTGAGGGGAATCGAGCCAAGACCTACCATTTTCACCCTGAATGGGAGGAAGGTTATTTTTTTGTTTATTCTCATTCAAAGCCTGTTTGTTTGATCTGCAATGCAACAGTAGGTTGGCAAAGAAAGGGAATCTGGAGCGGCATTTTAAAATGGTACATGGGAGCTACGAGAGGGATTTCCCTGCAAAAACGCCTTTGCGTGCCACAAAGGTGCGGGATTTGAAAGCACAGCTTGCAGCACAGCAGTCAATCTTCACCAAACCGAAGACCCAGAGTAAGGCCGCAACTATTGCTTCCTATCGCGTTAGTCACGTCCTTGCTAAACACAAGAAGCCATTCAAAGATGGCGATATTGTGAAGGAAGCCTTTCTCGAGGCAGCAGATAGCCTTTTTGACGACTTTAAAAATAAAACAGAGATTGTTAAGGCCATTAATGAAGTGCAACTCTTGATGTGAGGGAATGGCTGTGGATGTGGAGGAGCAACTGAGGAAGGATGCGTGAGTGCTTTTCCCTCCAATTTGACGAGTCGACTGACATGGTGGATGTGGCACAATTGTGTGTTTTCATCAGGATGTTTTTTGAAGACATGAGCGCCAAGGAAGAGCTACTCACCATTTTGCCATTAAAAGGACACACCAGAGGTGAGGACATTTTTAATGCATTCATGGGATTTGTTAGCGAGACAAAACTGCCACTCTTCAAGTGCCACTTGTCTGTGTGTGTGTGTGTTTGAGAGAGGGAGAGTTTGTGATGTGATGTCTAGTGGTTGTGTGACAACAAGAAAAAGTGTTGTGAGGTTAGTTACTGCAGGCTGGAAACGATGTGTGTGGGTTTGCTATGTTGACACTGGACTGGTAGATCTCGGGAGGTTGGCTACCTAAAAAGTAGATCTTGGGTCAAAAAAGGTTGGGCACCCCTGCTCTACAGCAAGACATTCTCTTGCTCTGTGGGCATCGCTGAACAATTCCCACAAGTACACCCGTCCCAAGAAAGATAGAAAAATTGGCAACATTGCAGGTGTTGTTTATTTGAATGGAATGTTACTAATAAGGACATACGTGACCATTTGCAATGATGTAATAACTTTATTAATGAGTAATATTGAAACCACAGTGAGAAATTAGCACAGCTAAATGCTGGTAAAATATGACAGTGGCTGATGCATTTTAGACACTAAATCATGATTTACTATTGAGTGGTTGTTGAATTATAACTTACAACTTATCTACAACCACCTACAATTTTACTTACTGAAGTGCCATAAAAGTAGCGTTAGCTTTTGAGAACTCACACATAAACACACTATATACCGTTACATGGTTGTACATACATTTGTAATCTGTCAGATTACTAGAGGGTTAAAGTCAGTTTTATCATGGATATCTTACATTTTGTATCATAAAACCACGACCAAGGCATATACTAGATGTCTGCTGAGTAAGCTGCAAGACAACATTGAATGGATCTGGATGAAAATAAAGCCAAGCAAGTCCAGGAGAATATCAAATGTCAAGGGGATGCTGTCAGCGCAGCACTTCTACATTGGTAAGGAACCCATATCAAAAGTAACGGAGAAGCCAGTCAAAAGTCTGGGATGTTGGCACAAGGCATCCTTTAAGGACACTAATCAAGTGGACCGGCTTAGTAAGGATACCATCAGTGGTCTGGAGAGTATCAACAAGTCTTTGCTCACTGGTAGGTTGAAGCTCTGGTCTCTTCAATTTAGTCTCCTACCCAGGCTATTGTGGCCATTGACCATCTATAAGGTCCCAATGTCTAAGGTTGACAGATTAGAGAGACTGATTAGCTCATTTGCCAAAAAGTGGCTAGGTCTCCCCAGGTGCATTACCAACACAGGGCTGTATGGAAAAGGCCTGCTAGAGCTCCCTGTGTCCAGTCTTGTGGAGGAAGTCAGGTTGGAAATTACCCTGACAGAATCCTGTGACTAATGTGGAGCGAAAGAATCCTGATGAGAAGATACCTGGAATTGACTTCAGGCGATGGGGCTTTGGATCCATGCAACCCAACAGAGACGTCCAGTTCCGATACAGACATTAAACCAATCAATCATATTTATTTTCTGATAAAATATTTTCTGATTTTGATCACCTCTGTAAGCGAGAAGGACTTTCGGTTGGCCTCAAGGAAGTTCTGGCAGACCGTTAGACGTATCAGGAAAGGAAAGCAGGGCTTGTCTCAGGCTGTTCTCAGCAGAGACGGAGAACTGCTGACCCGAACTGGGAACATCGTTGAGCGGTGGAAGGAGCACTTTGAGGACCTCCTGAACCCGGCCATCACGTCCACTGTGATCGAGGCAGAGCCTGAAGACTCTGGGGAATTCTCGCTCATTTCCCTGGCAGAGGTCGCTGAGGTAGTTAAAAAGCTCCCCAGCGGCAAGGCGCCGGGTGTGGATGAGATTCGCCCAGAGATGCTGAAGGCTCTGGACATTGTTGGGCTGTCTTGGTTGACACGCCTTTTCAGTGTCGCGTGGAGGTCGGGCACGGTGCCTGTAGAGTGGCAGACCGGGGTGGTGGTCCCCATCTTCAAAAAAGGGGACCGGAGGGTGTGCTCCAACTATCGGGGTATCACACTGCTCAGCCTCCCGGGTAAAGTTTACTCAAGGGTGCTGGAAAGGAGGCTCCGACCGATTGTCGAACCTTTGATTCAGGAGGAGCAATGCGGATTCCGTCCTGGCCGTGGAACAGTGGACCAACTCTTTACCCTTGCGAGGCTGCTGGAGGGGTCGTGGGAGTTTGCCCATCCAGTCTACATGTGCTTTGTGGACTTGGAGAGGGCTTACGACCGCGTTCCTCGGGGGGTCTTGTGGGGGGTACTGCGAGAGTATGGGGTACCGGGCTCGCTGCTACGAGCTATCCGGTCCCTGTATGACCAAAGTGAGAGCTGTGTCCGCATACTTGGTGTAAAATCCAGCACGTTCTCGGTGGGTGTGGGCCTCCGCCAAGGCTGTCCCTTGTCACCGATCCTGTTTGTGACTTTCATGGACAGGATCCCGAGGCGCAGTCGAGGGGGGGGAGGGGTCCGGTTTGGTGACCTCAGAATTGCATCTCTGCTTTTCGCAGATGATGTGGTTCTGTTGGCTTCATCACACTGTGACCTCCAGCACGCACTGGAGCGGTTTGCGGCCGAGTGTGAAGCGGTCGGGATGAGAGTCAGCACCTCTAAATCTGAGGCCATGGTTCTCTGCCGGAAGCAGGTGGATTGTCCCCTCCGGGTTGGGGGAGAGTTACTGCCCCAAGCGAGGGAGTTTAAGTATCTCGGAGTCTTGGTCACGGGTGAGGGTAGAATGGAGCGTGAGATGGATCGGCGGTTTGGGGCGGCTTCTGCAGTGATGCGGGCGCTGCGCCGGGCTGTCGTGGTGAAGAAGGAGCTGAGCCGGAAGGCGAAGCTCTCGATTTACTGGTCCATCTACGTCCCAACCCTCACCTATGGCCACGAGCTCTGGGTACTGACCGAAAGAATGAGATCACGGATACAAGCGGCCGAAATGAGTTTCCTCCGTGGGGTGGCTGGGCTCAGCCTTAGAGATAGGGTAAGGAGCTCGGACATCCGGAGGGAGCTCGGAGTAGAGCCGCTGCTCCTTCGCATCGAAAGGGGTCAGTTGAGGTGGTTCGGGCATCTGATCAGGATGCCTCCTGGGCGCCTCCCGCGGGAGGTGTTCCAGGCACGTCCCACTGGTAGGAGGCCCCGGGGCAGACCCAGAACACGCTGGAGGGATTACATATCTCATCTGGCCTGGGAACGCCTTGGGGTCCCCCAGGAGGAGCTGGAAAGCGTTGCTGGGGAGAGGGATGTCTGGGGTGCTTTGCTCGGCCTGCTGCCCCCGCGACCCGGCCCCGGATAAGCGGATGAAAATGGATGGATGGATGGATGTAAGCGTGTTATCTTTACTTTCATACTAACTATGTGATAAACACATTAAGGTTGTGGCTTTATAACTCAGGGCCCAGTTCAGGTGATTCTGATGCATTGTGCGTGCATTTTCCTACGAAAAATAATTTGTATGTAATCATGAGCCACTGGTGCTAATTTTCAACCCAGACTACTATTTTCTATATTTTGAGCAGTTTATGGCAGCATGGTTGTGCAGTGGTTAGCATAGTCACCTCACAGCAAGAGGGTTGTTGTCAAAAAATAAATACATACATAAAATATGTTTTTTGTGACTAACGGTCACTAAAATGTTTTTAAGCTCACCCTGTCCAGTACTCAGAATTCAAAACATTTATTCATGAATATGTTTGCCAAGCAGAGCCAGCCAGTCCTGTGCTCGTATATGCAAATTAGCCATGTGCGCCAAGCAGAACGATGTAACGTTGAAGTCATACTAAAAATGGCCAGCAAGCGAAAGCTAAACCAGAGTGTATCACTCACACACTTTGGGTTCACATCCAAAAAGGTGACACTCAGAGATGAAGAGGACGATGATGGTAGTGCAGCTAGCGAGCCAATCACAACCAGAACAGAGGATCCTCTCCCACCCTGTGACTCCCCAGAAGAACAACTTGAAGTTGATGCAGAGTGCTCCGAAGACGCAGCAGGTGCTGAGGTAACTTTAGCTGCTAACAATAGTTCTACAGTAGAACTATTGCTAGCAGCTAAAGTAGAAGTAGAACTTCTACTTGTGGTTGGTTTTGGTCTTAGTGAAGCAGCCTAGCCTTGGAGTTGGAGTGATTGTGTGTGAGTGAGTGAGTGAGTGAGTGAGTGAGTGAGAGTGAGAGAGAGAGAGAGCATTTGTGTATGTGTTCAATGTGGTATCTATCTGATCGTTGCTGTAGATGGATGGTTAAATAATGTCACACGATTGGTCATACTGCAGGCTCTCATTTGCAAGTGCACCGATTGCGTGCCATAGGCCCTACCTGGCATTTCTTCTGTTGATTGCTCTTGTAAGTGTGCCAGATTGGTGCCAATTGTGGTCATGTCAGCCTGATTTCGGTATTTGTTCTTTATTTTGTCTGCCTTTTCTCTCATAAGCTTGGTCCCAGCGTGCTCCAGGATGGGATGTGCCAGCGTGCGAGGCGTGTCCCAACCAAGGGAATAAAGTGGGCCTGGACTTCGAGAGAAGTGGCGGGAGCTTTGCTTTGTGTTTTGTTCTGTTGTCTGTTGAGATAATTTTGATTATATAGACTAGAGTTGGGCGGTATTCAAATTTTGTTACCGTTAAACCTTCCCCACATTTTCCAGGGGTATACGGTATTACCGTGACTAATTACAAATCACGTTGTAGTGTTCAGAGGGAGTCGCCAAAATGTGGGCTTGCACCTATACCGTTCAGAAGCAGAATAGCAAACATCACATAGGCCTTAGAATACTGAAAGAATGACAACAAAACATGTACATGAACAACTTTTATTAACAAATGTTTTAAAGGTGCAAATGCAGCAGTCAACCAGAATGAAAATAATGTGGAATGTGGGCTACAGTCCACCTCCAGCACAGTCATCGACACAGATCAATTAAATTAAAATACAGCCCTACAGCATCCGATACTTATAGGCTTATCAAATAATAATAAAGTAACAATAAATAACAAAGGCATTAACGAATAAGTGTGCTATACAGCGTATCTCGAGACCGCAACGGGTACTGTTCGTTGGTTTATTTTTAGAGCCTATCAACGTAAATCAAATAAATTAAAAGCACAGCTCTACAGCATCCAGCACTAGAGCTTATCAAATTCGAAAAACAGCAATAAATAACAAGGCATAACCGAAAATGGAGAGCTTGTGGCAAACACGCACAGGTACTTTCGGGCAGCCCTGGCCATCAGAGGAAAACTCCTGGCTCCATCACATTTCCTCTCGCTGTCACCGTCTTCATGCAAATCTTGCACACAGCCTCGTCGACATTCGCCGGCTCTCCCTTGTCATTTCGTCGGAACCTGAAATGCTGCCAAACTGCAGAAGTTGTGTTTTTTTGCGGACCAACTCGCTTAATGCACGGGTTGCCATCTTTTCTTCTCTTTCTCGCTTCTGAGCTGTCACGTTACAATGTCACATCCAAAAACTTTATTAACCGTCACATCCCGAAACAGCAGTTAAGAGAATCATTATAGCCTACTATTAGTTTTAAATTGTAACAGTACTAAATTGAAAACTGAACTACACCTACATAGGTGCTGGACAAACACTCATTATTTAGGCATTAAATAAATAATATTTAATATTATATAAGGCCCATAGGCTATAGGCCTATATGCGCAGCAGATTTTTTTTTAAAAATGACTAATGAAACTGATACCGTTGCTATTTTTAGATACCGCAGGAGACCTTATTACCATATTATTGCCCAACCCTAATATATACTTTTCACGTAAATAAACCCTAAACGTGAATTGTTGCACTGTCTCCTGCCCCATTTCTTTGTTACTTTTGAGCCGGGTAACACTTTCCTTGTTATAAGCCTAAAACAACGTGCATCCAAACAACTTTAACCAATGCAACCTCCTATGTCTGTTTTGCTTTACGAATACATATCAGATTATCAAAAATTGTTAAGTTGTGCGTGAGTGTGTGTGTGTTGTCATGTAGGCTATAGACTTATTGTCTTGGCTTGCATCCATGAATATAATGTTATAGGCTTACTGCATACTGAGAAAATTTAGATCGGCATTGCGCAACAATCGGGAGATGGGGGGCCCCCCCGAATATTGACGGGTATTTCGCACACTGGTTATAGACGAGTGAGAACTTAAAAAAAAAAAAAAGTAGAAGAAGCAAAGACGCCTGTGCTATGTTAATATTTTACATGCGTTTAATAGTCATGATGGTAGTTTTCCTTATGTAACCCTTTCACCCTGGGCTCATACTATTATGACCACGTTATGCACAACACAATTTAATATCAAACCAAATAAATATTCAAAAGGGTGAAAAAGTCATCTCAATGTAAAATAACAAGTCTAGGGTAAACTATGACTCTCACTATCATTACTAATCACTGAGAGGCTATAAGAATAACTCTGGTTATGATAAACCCAATGAAATGTTACAGCTGCTTATTTACAGAGATAAATGAATTAACCTGTTCAGTTATTCAACAAAAACACAATTAATAATACCACAAACACAGTAGCTGAATTTCAACAGTGTATTAACAGAAATTGCACATATCTCACATGACAGAAATAGAAAAAACACCGTAAGAAAAATAAAATAAACCCCAAACAAAAAGGATCCGGTTACTTTTAATCTTAAGCCTGGGTTAGCCTGAGTGCACTCTTAAAGTTTTTTTTGGTTTTCTTCTTTAAGCAAGCTTGCATTAAGGTTCGTTGGCGCGCTTAATGTTGGAGCTCATGAAGTAACCAAACCAGCCGTAGGGTTACCTCCTTGTGTGAGAACAGTCTGTAGAAATACCGCTCTTCAGCCCTGGCACAGGCTGCAGCAACAAAGCAGCACAGCAGCAGTGATGAGTAGCAGGCAACCCCGCTCCGCAGACAGCAGACCACACTTGGGACCCGACAGCACATCCACGACGTCCGCCGACCACAGTCTCCTCTCTCGTCCCGCAGGTGAAGAAGAATGAGTCCAGCGTCTCGCCCTCTGATGACGGCAGGCGAGCTAGGCTAATTAGTTTGCCTCGTAGAATATGAAGGTAGATTTGTGTCTTTATTATTCAATCAAAAAAAAAGTTGCTTTAATCCCAAAAAATATTTTCAATTAAAAAAAAGTTGCTTTAATCCCAAAAAATATTTTCAATAAAAAAAAACTTCACTTCAATGGAAAAAAAAAATTCAATCAAAGAAAAACAGTGTTTGAATGCAAAAAAAAAATTGAGACCCAAAAAATTGCATTTGAACACTTTTTTTCTTTAATTGAAATAGCCATTTTTGATTGAAGTGAGTTATTATTTGATTAAAAATAATGCTTTTGATTGAAGTCATATTTTTTGTATTTGGGCCATATTATGGGTAGAATATTTGTGTCTTTATTATTCAATCCCAAAAAATACCATTTCAATAAAAAAAAATATTTTCAATTAAAAAAAACTTTGCTTCAATAAAAAAAAAAAAAAAATCAAAGAAAAAAGTGTTTGAATGCAAAAAAATATTTGAGACCCAAAAAATTGCATTTGAACACTTTTTTCTTTTGATTGAAGTGCAAAAAGTTTTGAAGTCGTTTTTTTTTTTGATTGAATCATTTTGACACAAACATTCCGCTGTGGGCGGATGCTTCCCCATTGGTCAGACATGTCTGAGTGACGAGTGTCTACACCAATGACGTTTGACATAGGGATCTCTTTGTAGAACAAGCAAGTCGCCATTTGCAATGTACAGCTATGCGGTGAAAATCCCTTCTATCCATCCTATTGATACGCACAAACTTTTCAAACGACAGCATTTCTTCTCCACAGACAACATTAGATGCCTTTTGAAATGTACACCGAGGGGTTTGTTTAGTTCAACGATGTGGACATGTTTGTAAAAGGAGTAATAAAAGTCAGCTGCAGCAAGGACTAGCTCGAATCGTGGCAGCGGCAGCAAGCAGTGGGTCTTCCCGTGGCAGCATGGACCTGTCGCGGCTAATGCCGCTGTTTGAGGCCGTTGTCACGGATCTGCCGGTCCGGGGCAGCTGTCACAGACTTGCTGCGGCCAATGCCGGTGTCTGAGGTAACAGCCTCGGTCGCGAGTGTCTTTTCCCCTATACATTTAGTGATGCGATGTGCTGCCACAGTCACGCACACACACGTATGTGACTGCGGTCAAGCCGGCTGTCTCTCGTTTATATGAAGTCAAGCTAGCCGCTCCAACATTTCAAGTGCTCCTGTATTGCACACTCTATGGCAAATAGACGGAGGCGGTTGACAAAGACAGCGCTAGGATGCTACAGCGAGGACCAGCTTCCGGTTTTCAAAATAAAATGTGGGCTATGTGGGCAGGTCCATGCTGCCACGGGAAGACCCACTGCTTGCTGCCGCTGCCACGATTCGAGCTAGTCCTTGCTGCAGCTGACTTTTATTACTCCTTTTACAAACATGTCCACATCGTTGAACTAAACAAACCCCTCGGTGTACATTTCAAAAGGCATCTAATGTTGTCTGTGGAGAAGAAATGCTGTCGTTTGAAAAGTTTGTGCGTATCGATAGGATGGATAGAAGGGATTTTCACCGCATAGCTGTACATTGCAAATGGCGACTTGCTTGTTCTACAAAGAGATCCCTATGTCAAACGTCATTGGTGTAGACACTTGTCACTCAAACATGTCTGACCAATGGGGAAGCATCCGCCCACAGCGGAATGTTTGTGTCAAAATGATTCAATCAAAAAAAAAAACGACTTCAAAACTTTTTGCACTTCAATCAAAAGAAAAAAGTGTTCAAATGCAATTTTTTGGGTCTCAAATATTTTTTTGCATTCAAACACTTTTTTCTTTGATTGATTTTTTTTTTTTTTTTTTAATTGAAGCAAAGTTTTTTTTAATTGAAAATATTTTTTTTTATTGAAATGGTATTTTTTGGGATTGAATAATAAAGACACAAATATCCTACCCATAATATGGCCCAAATACAAAAAATATGACTTCAATCAAAAGCATTATTTTTAATCAAATAATAACTCACTTCAATCAAAAATGGCTATTTCAATTAAAGAAAAAAAGTGTTCAAATGCAATTTTTTGGGTCTCAATTTTTTTTTGCATTCAAACACTGTTTTTCTTTGATTGAATTTTTTTTTTTCCATTGAAGTGAAGTTTTTTTTGATTGAAAATATTTTTTGGGATTAAAGCAACTTTTTTTTAATTGAAAATATTTTTTGGGATTGAAGCAACTTTTTTTTTGATTGAATAATAAAGACACAAATCTACCTTCATAGTAGAAGCAAAACCACACTTCGTCGACAATAAACAGTCTCTAACTTACATACGCTGGCAGCACACCGTCTCTGGCTCACACACGTAGGAGCGCGTTGGTCCACAACAGTCTTTAGTTCAACATAAAAGTAGGAAAAACATGTTATATAACTTAAATTATGGTCCGACGACCGCTTGGCTCCACAGCATGCAGCGTGTCTGTACGCTCGTCCCCGCCAATACGTCTTTGTTACGTTACCCTTGCAAAAAGGTCAACCGGAAGTCAACTCCTCCGGGTTATTAACTCTTTACAGTACATTTAACTTATCACACTTTTCAGGTACAAACCAACCCTTAAAACGTACTGAAAAAGTATACACAGTGAGAGAATAAATCTTATTATAAATTTACAAACATTTATATGAATCTAATACACATTACCACCACCTTAATATGAGTTATGCATCTTACATTTGCAATAATTCACAATTAAAATGAGAAACGAACATAACAAAATAACTAATGTGAAACATAACTGATATGAATCAGGTTATTACACTTATTTAATCATTTGTTGAGCAAAAAAACATCTTTGTTTAATGTTCTGTTTGTGTATAGATGAGTGAGAACTAAAAAAAAAAAAGTAGAAAAAGCAAAGATGTCAGTGCTTTGTTAAGATTTTACATGTGTTAAATAGCCATGATGGTAGTTTTCCTTAGTTAATCATTTGTTGAGCAAAAAAACATCTTTGTTTAATGTTCTGTTTGTGTAATCAAAGAGGGCAGGTGTTATCTAGTTTCTGTCTCATGTTTGTGTGATAATCTGTTGATCAATGCAGCAGTCTGGTTTGAGGACGTGCATGCATGGGAGATCTTTGGACTGGTTTTACCAGATGGTCAAGGTTTGTTTATAATCGGGAACTCTTTGTTCATGTCCATGGCCTTGATTTCATGAGATTGCAGTTGAAACAAATTACATTTTCCTTGAAAAGATAAACCTAGTACATACTGTACTGCTTTACAATGGAATTATTCAATAATCCATGACTGGCAGTCTATGCTAGCAAAGTTTATTCAGCAACTACAAGAAAGTAGCTATTGCCACCATTACGCAAAATACAGTGATACTCTCTATCATTCCAATAAGATGACTGTGCAGTTTTACATAAAATTAGGTTTTATAATCTTTTTACAAAATCTTGATTTTGGAAGAATTGAACTCTAATTATACTTTATACAGTCTTGACTGAAAATGTATTTACATGCCCTGTAACATATCATTTTTGTGACATTATATATCACAATTTCTGCATTTTGTATCAAGGAATTTTATGATTTACATTTGTCTTCCTGATTAACCCTCTATGGTACGCACTATGATCCCAGTTGGTAAAAAAAATGTTTGGGGTGTTTTTTTGTCTTAAAATAGACCAAGTAAACATAATGAAGAGACATTTTCAAAAAATATTATTTTTTTAGTAGTTTTTAGGGTTCGTTGCCATATGGCAACACCGTACCATAATGGAAAGTAATGAAAACAAGAGAGTTAAATTGTATATAACATTTATTTTAAAACTCATGTTATAGTATAAACAATCCCCAGTAGCCTGAACAGTTAATAATACATCTCATGTGAAAGTAAAAGCTTTTAAAAAGACATTTTTCAACATTTAATTCGAATACATGTACAGTACTTTTTGAGTAACTGATTTGACTTGTTGATGGCCATCTTTGCCTTACTGCTTGTGAAAACCGATGAAGCAGTTCTTCTCAGTCGTGAGGCACAGGTAGGCGTCGCACTTTGTGCACTGAACTCTGACAATCCCAGTGCAGCCTGGGTATTTGCACCGGCCCTTTTTCGGCATGACGACAGGCCAGTGATCTGTGTTGTCCTGACGCACAGCTGCTGGTGGCACTGGTGCAATGGGACCTCTGTTCTACCCTAACCCTAACCCATAAAAAAAATTTGCATTCATTCTGTAAATGGAAGAAAGATGTGTCAAATACCATCATATGCAATGTGGAAAGGGCTCACAATGTGCATTATTATAGTTTATAGACTATAGAAGATCAGTGTACACCAATGCAATTGTAAAGTAGGCCTATAACTAAATACAAAATGTTATCAACATGCCAGGCTAGCAATCCATAATGGTACGGTGTTGCCATATGGCAACGTACACATTTTTAACATTTTCTATTATTTATTGATCAAGTACAGTGCAAGAAACTACATAATAATGAACTTAACTCACCTATTATTGAGTATATATATTTTTTCCCCGTTGAAAAACTTCGAAAAAACAATTTTTGGTGAATTTTTAGGAGTCAAATGGTGAGGCTCCTCCCGTCGATGATGTCTGCAGAAAAGGGTTTCAAAACGGCCTCCAGAAAGTCATATGACAAATTTAAACACTGCTATTGGTTTACTTAGAACCCCACCTCTTTTTTAATGCATTGCATCATAACTCGGGATGTATTATCTGTGTGTAGAAGGCTTAAAATGGGGTTGTTGCCATGTGGCAACGCTGTACCATAGAGGGTTAAAAATTGTTACCATCCATAAATTTTGTTTTGTGTATTATCCCAAAATTCTTAGAACATTACACTCTTTCTTTTGTTATGTGCCCAGTCTAGGGGAACCTAGACATAACATGATTTGTCTCCCCACTCCTCCCACTCCCAAGAAAGGCCAGTACACAAAGAAAGCAGTTTATTTTTTTTCGGAGGTGAGTGGTGCCAAAGACAACAAACGAAAAAATATACTAATGGACCCTAAACTTACCTTACAATGAAGGAAAGTGAAACAAAAGACAATGGTACAACCTAAACTCCTACCTTTCAAAAACAGGAGAAAAGAACATAGCAATGTCAAATAAAAAGGGCTTCTCACTCCTACTAATACTGCTTTTGTTCTCTGTTAACGGTGCTCAACAAAATACTACTCGGAATGCTTCCCAGTGACCTCCCAAAACAAAACTCAACTCACCTACTCCAAAATTGTTCAAATACCTGTACTACTTAACACAGCTATCAAAATACACACACTAATTTATCTGAATCAGGAGGGTTTTTTTTGTTTGCCTACAGTTACTTACAAACAAAAGCACACAGAAAGTCTAGGCATTGGCTTTGTTGGTGGTGGAAAGGGTGAAAGGAGGGGAGAGCTTCTAGCAGCTGAAAGTTTTTTAAAAAACCCTCTGTCTCACAGTGAGCTAATCTGGTGCCAGCAATCTTCTTTTGCCAGCTCAAACAGCGCTCCCCACCTGCCTTGCAACACCCAATCACACTGGAAAATTCCAGTGGGCACAGCTGCGCCACTTTCCGGCTTCCATGGCTGCGACCTGGTTTTGGTCCATCTACTGCACAGTTTGCATACCCGATTTTGTAGACTTGCAGATTTTGTTGTTTTGGTCTTTTTTCCTTGATGTGTGTGCTCTTATCCTAAGTAAGTAAGCAGGCTACATAATTAAATGTTTTTGTGTGTGTGTGTGTGTTTCTATTATTTTTCCCACTGTGTTGTGCTATAGCCTTTACCTGCAGCCAGAGTAGTACCATTAGACGTCCAGTTATTAATGACATGGACTTGTGGCTGTTTATATGCCTCCATGCCAGCGACAGCTTTGACTGGAGGTGTCATGTTTTTAGGTTGTAGGTTGATCCCATTCTCCTAAACGTGATATCTCAAGAACACCTTGAGGGAAATTTTGGAAATTTGCCACAAATGTTCAATTTGACTCAAGGACAAACCGATTAGATTTTGGGGGTCAAAGGCCAAGGTCATGGTGACCTCACAAAAGATGTTTTTGGCTACAACTCAAGAGTTCATATGCTTATTATGACAACATTAAATATAAATGTCAAATAGGATACAACGATGAAGTGATGACTTTTTATATACAAAGGGTTAAAGGTCACCTTCTCTGTGGCATCATAATCTTCTGCAAAAACACTTTTCCAGCCATTATTCAATGTCCTAACTCAGGAACAGAAGGGGAGACATTTGGTCAAATACTGAATTGGTGACTCTAGTCTTTAGTGGCCATCTTGAAATTGTGCTGATTGTATAGATCTTCTGTGCTGCCAGGGGGAAGATGTGTGTGAAGCATCCATGTTTTAACAAACATAGATGTAAACTGTAAGTGCAACTTGACTGGTTCGTGTAGGCATACCACAGTGAGGCGGTAATTTGAGTTTATTCAATAAAAACACATTCATCCTCATAATTACATTGTTATCTATATTTACCATAATTTTTGTTAGCAGGAGAACACAATCTGCTCTGTGCAAGGCACTCTACTGAGATCTGCACTCTACTAAGTGCACTTTGCTATTTAAACATGTTTTAGCGTTGCTTATGTCCTTTGCATGTTATTATGTTAAAATGGACACTTTAACTTTCAATGTAAGGTATACTCTCTTCTGCTGATAAATCATAGTCTAAATCTACACCTTTAGCCTAACATTAGAGAACTGTTACTCAAACAAGACTGTATGGTTGCCCAGTGAACACCCTGTCTCTACTGCTTTTTACATCTTTTTTTACCAGTAAGATATAAATTACAGCAGGTGGTGCTACATGTCCATTTACTTTGTCTGGGTACAACACAGATCAGACATATCACATGATCCTTGACATTTCAAATATTTTTTGTGAAAATAGAATTGTGCTCCCTCCTACTTTTCAAAAGATCAATATAATGAAAATGATCACATTTTATGTAGCAAAGGTCTAAGGATCTCATGAGACTAAAGTCTGCAGGACATCAACCCCCCTGTAGTCAAGCACAGCAGAGCCCCATGAGCCAAGTCCACTACATCCTGCAACAGAGAGTAAGATCCAGGGGTAAAAGCCCCTATTAAAGTAGCCAAAATCCTGTGAGACAAATAAGTGGCCATACATAGGCCTTGGTAAACTACTGAAGCAGCTGAGGAGAACCACTTTGAAGAAACTGGAAAGAATGGGAGAAGTGATCTACAGCTACGGAGCTGAGCACTCTGGAACTGTGGAGAAGAGGAGAAAGACATCGCCTAAATAAAGCATCTGGAAAAAGATAGAAGGCAGCTGAAGAAGCAGTGCTGGAAAGCCTCAGAGGAAGAGAAGGAAGAAAATAACCTGCAGGTTTAAATCAAGAACCGACTATCATCTTTTAAGAGAGCAGAGAATCTGAGAAAAAGGCGTAGAAAGAAGGACCAGACAAGTTTGAACTTATTCAAAGATACGTTTGAGTTTGTAAGGAGTCTGTTCACAGAGGAGAGAAGTGGCAAACTCTCAAGATCAAGGCAGGATCACAAAGCTCACCTTAAGGCAATCCATGCTGACAGCCGGCAGTACAAACAGAGCAGCCTTCCATCTGATATGCCACCAATACACTTCCCATAACATCAGCTAGACATCTGCCCTCTCAAGTGGAGTGAAGTGGTAAGTACTGTGCGTCGGACAAGACCCCCCACTTCCCTGGGCCCAACAGAGTCCCACTCAGGCTTCATAAGAATGCACCGGAAGTGTTTTATTTGCTGTGGAGGCTGATGAAGGTGGTGTGGAAGAAAAAAGCAATATCAACAGTTTGGTGGAAGGCTTGGGGCATCCTTATCCCAAAGGAAAAGGACTCTGCTAATATGAGCCAGCTTTCCCTCATCAGCCTCTTGAAAGTTGAAGGCAAAATTTTCCTCAGTGTTGTGGCTCACAGGTTGAGTGACTGCCCAAGAAAAGAACCACTACATTGATGCATTAGTGCAGAGAGCAGGGATCTCTTGCTTTTCTGGGTGTCTGGAGCACACAGACATGATAAGGCGTCAATTCTAAGCTGCCAAAAATAGGATGGAAGGGAACTTTATGTTGTATTCCTGGACCTCGCCAATACCTTTGGCTCGGTTCCTCACAATCTCCTTTGGACTTCGTTTATCTACATCAGTGTACCAGAGCCTATCACTGCCCTGGTCAAATCCTACTTCCACAATATTCAGATATGTCTGACAACTGAGGAGTATAACACAGCATGGCATCAGTTGGAAATAGGCATCATGGCAGGATTCACCATCTCCCCACTAGCCTTTTCCATGGCCATGGAGGTCGTCATCCGATCCTCTTGGTGGGTGGTATGAGGAGGACAGCTCAAACCCAGCTTGCAGCTCCACACCTATCAGGGCTTATATGGATGATCTGACTAAACTAACCACAACCAAGGTATATACTGTATGTCTGCTGAGGAAGCTGCAGGACAACATCGAATGGGCCTGGATGAAAATAAAGCCAAGCAAGTCCAGGAGAATATCAGTTGTCATAGGGATGCTGTCAAGAAGCCAGTCAAAAGTCTGGGATGTTGGTGCGACGCATCCCTTATGGACACCGATCAATTGGACCAGCTCAGGAGGTCCCAATTTCTAAGGCTGACAGACTGGAGAGACTGATCAGCTCATTTCCCAAAAAGTGGCTAGGTCTCCCCAGGTGCATTACCAACACAGGGCTGTACGGAAAAGGCCTGCTAGAGCTCCCCATGTCCAGTCTTGTAGAGGAGAACAGATGCTCCAAAGTCAGGTTGGAAATTACACTGACGGAATCCTGTGACCAATGTGTAGCCCAAACAGCTCCGACACTCACTACTGGAAGGAAGTGGCCCCTGTCTGCAGCTACGCAACAGGCAAAGTCAGCCCTTAAACACCAGGACATTGTTAGACATGTACAACATCACTAATTACAGAGTGGCCTGCTGGGGCAGCAGCATCTTGGCTGCAGACAGAAAAAGACAGGACAAGCTGATCAAGAAGGCCAGCTCTGTCCTGGGATCCTCTCTGGACTCTGAGCAGGTGGTGGCAGAAAGGAGGATGACAGCCAAGCTAACAACTCCCACCCCCCTGCAGGAGGAGATAAAAGCTCTGGAGAGCTCCTTCAGCGATAGACCGATCCACCCAAAGTGTGTGAAGGAACGCTATCATAGGTCCTTCCTGCCTATTGCTGTCAGAATACACAACCAGCACTGCTCACAATAAACCGCACAATGGACACTTTATGGACACTATGTCACTTTATACAGTAATATTCATTAACATATTTTTTACATTGCATTACTGTCCTCCCCTTGTTGTTGTTGTTTTGCACATACAGTCATTGCGCTAAATATGCTCTCTTTTAGGCCACTGTTTATACTTATTATTATTATTTATTGCTGTTTTTGTACTTTTTATATCTTTTGCATGCCTAGTTTATTGAAATTCTTAATCTGACTCTTTCTCTTCTTGACTGCTGCAACACTGGAATTTCTCAATTGTGGGATAAATAAAGGTGTATCTTATCTTATCTTAACAAGGGAGAGGAGCCCTTGGTCTTGAAGGGAGCAGACCACCCTGGCACAAGGCAACCTCATCTCAGTGCCGCGGTCTTGTGGTCGAGGGGGTGCACTGACAAGTGCAGGCAATAAAGTGTGCAAAGGCTGTCTCTCAAGCACAACAAGGACAGTGGATAAGATGGGCAGGAATTGAGAAGAGAAAGTACTCTTGGAATGAGTTGTGGGACATGAGAGCATCTCAACTAGTTTTATAATACGAGCCATCTATAATGTCCTGCCATCTCCAAGGAACCTCAGCCAATGGTAGAGCGAGGACCCTTCGTGCTCCCTCTGCCCATCTGCCAAGGCCCTCAAAACCATCTTTGGTACAACCAAACAGGCAAGCTGGTGGCTATAGATTAAGAGAATAGGCACCACTTGGGCCCCGAAATACCACAAACAACAGCAGGGATAGAGGGAGTAAAAGCAGAGAGGGGGATGCACTCGGGACACCAGGTTTTGTCGATGAGCCCTCTGGAGGTGTTGTGGGCCTATCATTGAAACACCAGGGTACCTGCCTGATGACCCAAAGGAAGCATTTACCCTCCCTAAACCCCACCCCCTCCCTCAGCATGGCTCCAACTATCACTCACAATGACAAGTATGTGTAACAACAACTGACCCGTTAAACTCAATCTCAATTAGAGTTAGGTAGGTTTTTCTCCTGTTAGTTTCTTCTCTCTTCTCCCCTCTCTTCCCCCATCAAAATGAGGGAGTAGTGGGAGGTACAGTGTTCGGCCTGGTCTGGCAGGGAAAGTTCAATCCACACAGACGTCACAGATTTATAAGTACAATCAGTTAGGCGTGGCCCATTTGATATAACTTAATCCAAAAACATTTTGACAAATTAAACTTCGGTGTCTGAATCATGGTTGGATGGCTTTCCAGTAATGTACCCCAACATCCCAACATTACAGCTTTACTCTGACAACTGGCACTTGTGACAAATAAATTATTTAAACAACAAAAAATGTTCCTTTAGGTATGGAAATTCATTTAACTTCTCACTGACAATATTAGAATATTTGCTTGTCAAGGTATAAATAACTGAATTACAATACAATTTAAAGAGTATTTTCCAGCACTTAGTGAAAAAAAAAACAACCTCTTGGCACATACTCAGTTCCACTCAGCTATGGTCTCTCTGTTTATTTGACTATGTCAACAGCTACTTGGTAAAAAGTAAAAAGATGTTACAATGTGGGCTGTTTTCAGATGTGTTTGTTAAAATACCTCTGATTCAATTATGTTTTGTTAAAAAAAAACATGTTCTTGGTCTGCTGTTAAACAGGGAAGGTGTTGCCTTTTGTTACGTCTCCTTTCTTGAGCAATTTTACTGTTTCCTGCTTAACTAGTTAAGTATTAAACTCACTGGAGCTGATCCCACAATCAAAGGGAGGGGTAAAAGCCTCAATATCATGCAGGATGTGGTCCTTAACTTCAAATCTCTGTTTGGCTGTCAGAGGAATCAGTCATGGGACTGCTGTTGCCAATCCTTCTTAGCTTTCTTGCCACTCTGATTGGAGGGCTGTACGTTCTTGGGGTGTTTCGACAGCGGCAACCAGGAGAACCCCCTTTGGATAAAGGGCTGATACCCTGGCTGGGTCATGTCTTAGAGTTTCGCAGAAACACGCTCAAGTTCCTAGAGAGGATGAAGCAGAAGCACGGTGATGTGTTTACAGTACAGCTGGGAGGGTTTTATATTACGTTCCTGCAGGACCCTCTATCGTTTGGGGCACTCGTTAAAGAGAGCAGAGAAAAACTCGACTTTAGCAAGTTTGCTAAGCATTTGGTGCGCAGAGTGTTTGGTTATCACTCTGTAGAAAGTATTCACAAGATTCTCCAGGTGTCCAGCAACAAGCACCTCAAAGGGGATGGCCTGGAAGTAATGACACAAGCCATGATGAAGAATTTGCAGAATCTGATGTTGCACAACATCGGCTCAACTGCAGACCAAAGAACCTGGATGGATGATGGACTGTTTATGTACAGCTATAATATTGTTTTTAGGGCTGGCTACCTATCTCTGTATGGCAATGAGCCACACAGTTCAGAAGGAAATGAGGAGAGAGCCACAGAGAAAGACCGAGCAGAATCAGAAGCCTTATTTCGTGAGTTTCGTAAATATGACCAACTCTTTCCCAACCTGGCTTATGGGGTCCTGCCACCGAGGGAAAGGTGGGAAGCAAAAAGGCTAATGAGATTGTTCTGGAACGCTCTGTCAGTGCAGAAAATGAGGACCAAGGACAACATCAGTCGCTGGGTTTGGGACATACAGGAGGCCAAAAAGGGGTTGGATATTAAGGAGTCAATGATAGACAGGTACATGTTTGTACTTCTTTGGGCCTCTCAGGGCAACACAGGGCCTTCTTCATTCTGGCTGCTCCTCTTCCTCATGAAACACCCAGAAGCCATGACAGCAGTGACGGAAGAGGTAGATAAGGTTCTGAAGGAATTTGGTCAACAAGTCAAACGTGATGGTCCTTTGATTAACTTGACGCGTGAGATGCTGATGAAAACACCAATCCTGGACAGTGCTGTGGAAGAGACCCTCCGACTCACTGCTGCACCTCTCCTCACCAGAGCAGTTCTTCAGGATATGACTGTCAAGATGGCTGATGGGCGCGAGTACTTCATTCGCAAGGGTGACAGAATGGCAGTCTTTCCTTACATTGTTCAGACTGACCCAGAGATCCACCCTGACCCACATTCATTCAAATATGACCGCTTTCTCAATCCAGATGGGAGCAAGAAAACTGATTTTTACAAAGCAGGGAAGAAGGTGAAGTATTACAGCATGCCCTGGGGTGGTGGGCTCTCCATGTGTCCTGGGCGTTTCTTTGCCACCAGTGAGCTGAAACAGTTTGTTTTCCTCATGCTGGTTTATTTTGAGTTTGAGCTAAAGAATCCTGATGAGAAGATACCTGAAATTGACTTCAGGCGATGTTGCTTTGGAACGATGCAACCCGTCAGAGACGTCCAGTTCCGATACAGATTCAGGTATTAAACCAATCAATCACTTTCATTTTCTGGCGTTGATCTTCTTTGTAAGTGTTCATTTAAGATTATGTAAATAACATGAGATATTTTTTTTTCATACCACTGATGTGATGAGCACACCATTAATGTGGCTTCAAAATGTAATGTTTTGATAATTTGGGTGTATCTATATCATCAGCCGTATTCTAAATAAGGACTACGATCGGTTCCCTTCACGTGAACCATACACAAAAGCACTGCTGTTTTCCATATCTAATTTCCGTCTTTTCTGCTTGTAAATCACAAATCATAGAGTAGTTCAATCCAGTCAACAACCATTAATTAATCTTTGTATAAACAAATACTGTTGGCTTAACAGAATATTGTGAATATTGTGACTGTTTCCATGCCCAACTGTTTCCAGTATGATTTATGGTAAATATTATATCTAAATATGTTTAAGCTTACAAATCAGTTGTAGGTTTCACATACAGACTGTATGGTTCATACACATTCCAGCAGGTGGTGGTCCAGAGCAACACACAGCAGACTCTGGAAATCAGATGACCCTTGTCATTGATGTACAAATACATTTTGTAAAAAATGTTTTTGTTTGTTTTAACACTTCTCAAAAGATCAAGAATAAAAAGATGAAGCTGTGAATTCACTATTGTAAATATTGCTCTAAAAAGCACTAAATTGACTTTAGGTGATGGGGATTTGGATCGATACAGCCCAACAGAGATGTACACTTCCGATACAGTTATTAAACCAATCAATCATTTTCATTTTTCTGACAAAATATTTTCAAATTTTGATAATCTCTCTTAACATTAATTTGAATTATTATTCTGAATCATGAAATCAGTGTTATCTTTCCTGTCATACCAACAATGTGATAAGCACATTAACGCTGTGACTTCATAACTTAGGGCCCTGTTCAGGTGATTCTGATACACTGTCCGTACATTTTCTTACGAAGACTAATGCATCAAAATTTGTATATATCCCATGTAATCATGAGCCAGTATTTTGTGTATAACTAAGTTTTTAGTAAGGCTGCAATCAGTTGACCAGTGCGCTGATGGGAGTAAAGAAAGAAGCAGTCCCTGTAAGGAGGCAGGTTGGGGTAGTGGATGGGTCAAAAAAATAGGTGCAGGTCTTTCCCCCAGAGACCGATGTTCAGAGCTGTGTGAACCTTGAGTCATTTTAAGATACATCATCATGATGTTTCTTTTCCTAAACCTAACCAAATTAGCTTTACTTGCCAAACCTAACCTATGATACATAACTTTACATTAAGTATTTGACTTTACATTAAGTATGTAACTTAATGTTAAGTATGTAACTTCATTTGTAGGGCACTAATATTAATATCCGTTGTGTGTGCATTTTCATAAGATATCATACGAAGTGGGTTCCAAAATCTACCAGTCATGCAATAGATTACCATTATTTATTTATTTTTCTGGCTGTTTTTTGGAGGCAATCTAGCAGCCACTTCCAAATTTTATCAGCATGTGACTGGTGGCTGGTGCTAATCTCCAACCCTGATTCCTGCTTTCTGTATTTTGAACGGTATATTATGAATCTAACTCGCTCTTCTGCTTGTAAGTCACACATCAGCAAGTAGTTCAATCCAGGCAACATTTGACTAGATACATAATTTAGTAATCTTTGTTGTTTGATAGAATATTGTTAATATTTGACTGCTTCTTTGCACAGCTGTTTTCCAGTATGATAAAATTGCCAGCAGGTGATTCTACATGTTAAAACAGTGTCAGTTTTTAATATTTAATTTCAAGTTAATCAAGACAAAATACATTAAATGAGCCAAAGATAACATTTGATAGTAAGATCACTGTGCAGTTTTACATAAAATTAGGTTTTATAATCTTTTTACAAAGTCTTGATTTTGAAAGAATTGAACTCTAATTATACTTTATACTGTCTTGAGTGAAAATATATTTACATGCCCTGTAACGTGATTTTTGTGACATTATATATTACAATTTCTGCATTTTGTATCAAGGAATTTTATGATTTACATTTGTCTTCCTGATTAAAAATTGTTACCATCCATAAATTTTGTTTTGTGTATTATCCCAAAATTCTTAGAACATTACATTCTCTCTTTAAGTTGGTGACATGAGAACATGCGTTGTTTGGGTTTTCTCTGGGTACTCCAGCTTCCTCCCACAGTCCAAAGACACGCAGGTTGGGGATAGGTTAATTGGTGACTCTAATTTTCCCGTAGGTGTTAATGTGTCTGTCTCTGTTTCTGTCTCAATATGTCAGCCCTGTGATAGTCTGGCGACCTGTCCAGGTAGGCAGGGATAGGCTCCAGCCAACCACGACCCTCAAAAGGATAAGCAGTTACACCAATGAATGAATGAATGAATGAATTACACTGCATGTTCCACTATGTCTCTCTCTCTATGTCTAAAAACCTGACATTTCACCTCAAAGTCACACTATGAATGGTTTTCTAAGACAGCTTTTTGACACACACAAACACACACACACACATTCTGTACTTCTTTGTGAGGATTCTCATTGACAGAGTGCATTCCCTAGCCATGTACCCTAACCTTAATCATCACAACTAAATGCCTAACTCTGACCTTTATTCTAACCTAAACCTAATAAAACCAAGTCTTAACCCTCAAACAGGCCTTTCAATAAGTGAGGACCATATTGGCTGATAATCAGCTACTGGCTTTTTCCTGTTCCAAACTATCATTATTATAACAGCCTGTAAAAATTTAGTGTCTCTCAGCCTGTAGCCTGGACAACGTTTCTTTGAGTTTAATGAAACACTATAGTTATGTAGCACTCTGAATTCACAGTAAGTTGGTCAGGGTGGGTGCAGAAATACAAAGTGCAGGACTGTGACACCAGAAGCATCAACCAGGCAGCTTGCCGCAGGGTCCGTTTTTTTAAGAAAAACATGCATAGTGCCGAGCTGATAGCTATGGGTAGCTAAAGGCCTCGCTTATCACTGTTGGAAGCAGGCACGTGCAAAGATTGCGCTGCAGGCATCAGTTCTGTGGGATGTTTTAAGGACATTTAAAGCTTATTTAAAGGATGATTTTAAGTATTAGTGGGTGAGTTGAGTTGAGTTGAGTTGAGTTGAGTTGAGTTGAGTTGAGTTGAGTGAGGTGAGGTGAGGTGAGGTGAGGTGAGGTGAGGTGAGGTGAGGTGAGGTGAGTTGAGGCGAGGCGAGGCGAGGCGAGGTAAACTTTAATGTCCCTGAGGGGCAAAACACACAGTATCCAGTACCACACACCGTCAGGGGTAAATCATGGACCTTAATGTTCACTGCTGGTTAAGATAAGTGATAGCAGACTGGACAAAGGACAATCTGTACCGCTTAGTGCTGCATTTAGGGAGAAAAACATCCGTCCTGATGAAAGAGTCTAAAACTCAACATGAAGGGGATGTTGAGAGTTTGAGACAACAGACTGAGCTTTAGAGCTGACCCTCTCCTCATACAGAAGCTAGAGGTTATTCAAAGTAACACCAGTGATCTGAGAGCACAACTTGACCACTTTTTCCAACTTGTTCTTGTTTTTCAGAGTAAGATTACCAAACCAGCAGAGTAGAGCAATTTTACGATTGTCCTATCTACATCAAAACTCCTCAGTTTTCTTAAAAAGAAGGGGCACTAGTTTGCCCTCTTACAGATGTCATCAGTCAGTGTCATCTAAGACAGTGCCCAGATACTTCTACTGCTGCACTGCTGCCACTGGCTCCCCCTTAATCACACAAGGAGCAGGAAGGCTGGGCCTCCTCTGAAAATCAATAAAAGACCGGTCACACCAATTAATAAATTCAGCCATTACTGGGCAGTGATTGTGTTCTGATCCATGAAGAAGTCATCCACGTACTTAAGGACAAATCTAGATGCATGATTCCTCTGACTTGCAATTGTGTATAAACAAATAAAAGAGGAGAACAAGCACATCTCTGGCACATCCAATAGAAGAAAAATGAGTACTGGACAGTGTCCTGTTAACCTGGACCTTCTGAGACCTGTTTTTTAAAAAGCCAACGAGCCAACACACAATGCTAACGTCCAACTTAAAATGAGATGAAAGTCTGTGAGCTATAATATGTGGCTGAGCCAACAGGAAATAAAGCATTTAGCTGGTGAGATTTACCAGTTCTGATAGGAAAGTAACAACAAGAGAAAATATATAATACGCTTTGCATTTAATGCCTGGAGAAAAGAACCATGTTTGTAAGAAGCTGAATTTGATGTAAATTAACCAAACTAACCCCCCCCCCAAAAAAGACTCTTTTCTCTTGAGCACTCTGTTAACTCCATATTGAAGAACTTTGAGGTAGAAATCATCCTCAGTGTGTCGGTGTGTCAGGGTGGTGTCCACTCTGTACATCCAGACCCATTTAAACCTCACTGCAGAACATGGTCCCTCATTTATACACAGTAAAACATGTGTGTTGATTCAGCATAAGACAAGTTGATCTACAGGAGAAGAAATATTTGAAAGCAGTACAGAATGCCTGAGACAAATAGAGTGTTATCTCCAAGGTAACATTCACCGTACCGAACTGCACACCTTTTCTTTGTACTTCAGATTTCGCACTACAGACTGCAACGGATATATGAGCAGACCGTCAAAGTTCAGGGCACAGTGTTATGATGAAGTAGTATTCTGATTGTGTGCATAGCGCATGCAACAGTGTGTACTTTGTAAAGGCAGCTGCAGTACCTACTAAAAGTGTGTGATTCAGAATGCAGCTAAGAGCTTTGGGTTGGCGCTCAAGATGGCCCACCAGAACGACTTTTGGTTCAAGCAAGGATCAAGGAGTGGGAAACATCAGTTAAAAGACTTGGGATGTACCCACTGTGTAGTAACTATGACTATCTGTAATAAATGTGCCAATACATCCAGTAGATGTGGACAAATTTTGCTGGATAATTACAAATTTTGACCTGCTGGTGGCGCAGAATAAAGTCATGGCATCTTTTTTGGCTCAACGATGTTCCCAGTTCGGGTCAGCAGTTCTCCGTCTCTGCTGAGCACAGCCTGAGACAAGCCCTGCTTTCCTTTCCTGATACGTCTGACGGTCTGCCAGAACTTCCTTGAGGCCAACCGAAAGTCCTTCTCCATAGCCTCCCTGAACTCCTCCCACACCCAGGTTTTTGCCTCAGCGACCGCCACAGCTGCAGCCCTTCTGGCCAACCGGTACCCGTCTGCTGCTTCAGGAGACCCTCGGGCCAGCCAGACCCGAAAGGCCACCTTCTTCAGCCTGACAGCCTCCTTCACCGCTGGTGTCCACCAGCGGGTTCTCAGGTTGCCGCCACGACAAGCACTGACGACCTTCTGACCACAGCTCCTAGCAGCCGCCTCCACAATGGAAGCTTTGAACATGGCCCACTCCGACTCCATGTCCCCAGCCTCCCCCGGGATGCGCGAGAAATTCTTCCGGAGGTGCGAGTTGAAGACCCTACGGACAGGGGCCTCAGCCAGACGTTCCCAGTTCACCCTCACTACACGTTTGGGTTTCCCAGGTCTGTCCGGCAGCCTCCCCCGCCATCTGATCCAACTCACCACCAGGTGGTGATCAGTGGACAGCTCTGCTCCTCTCTTCACCCGAGTGTCCAAGACACACGGCCGCAGATCTGATGATACAACCACAAAGTCGATCATCGATCTTTGGCCTAAGGTGTTCTGGTACCAGGTACACTTATGTACCTCCCTGTGCTCAAACATGGTGTTTGTTATGGCCAGTCCATGACTAGCACAGAAGTCCAATAACAAAACACCACTCGGGTTCAGATCAGGCAGGCCGTTCCTCCCAATCACTCCCCTCCAGGTTTCTCCGTCATTGCCCACGTGAGCGTTGAAGTCCCCCAGGAGAACCAAGGAGTCCCCAGCCGGCACCCCTTTCAGGACACCGCCAAGAGACTCCAAAAAGGCCGGGTACTCCGTACTGCTGTTAGGTGCATAAGCACAAACAACAGTCAGAGACCCACTCCCTGCAACCAGCAGTCGCATTGAGGCGACCCTTTCGTTCTCCGGGCAGAACTCCAACACGGTGGTACTCAGCCGGGGGCTTGTGAGAATCCCCACACCCGCCCGGCGCCTCTCACCCTGGGCAACTCCGGAAAAAGCGAGAGTCCAGCCCCTCTCCAGGAGTTTGGTTCCAGAACCAGTGCTGTGCGTGGAGGTGAGCCCAACTATGTCTAGTCGGTACCGCTCCACCTCTTGCACCAGCTCCGGCTCCTTTCCCACCAGAGAGGTGACATTCCACGTCCCTAAAGCCAGTCCGCTGCCCGGCACACAAAGCACCCGACCCTGATGTCTGTCCCTGCGAGTGGTGAGCCCACAGGGCAACGGCTCCATGTATCCTCTTCGGGCTGAGCCCGACCGGGCCCCATGGCCTAAGGCCCGGCCACCAGACGCTCGCTGGCGAGCTCCCCCCCCGGGTCTGGCTCCAGGAGGGGGCCCCGGTGTCCCCATACCGGGCGAGGTGCTCTTATCCCTAAGAGGCCGCATCATCAGGGTCTTTGAATCGCTCTTAGTCTGGTCCCTCCCCCGGGACCACTTTGCCTTGGGAGACCCTACCAGGGGCTTTTAGCCCCGGACAACACAGCTCCCAGGTTCACGGGGACACGCAAACTCCTCCACCACGTTAAGGTGGCGATTCTCGGAGGAGTGGAACATCGTTGAGCGGTGGAAGGAGCACTTTGAGGACCTCCTGAACCCGGCCATCACGTCCACTGTGAACGAGGCAGAGCCTGAAGACTCTGGGGAATTCTCGCCCATCTCCCTGGCAGAGGTCGCTGAGGTAGTTAAAAAGCTCCCCAGCGGCAAGGCGCCGGGTGTGGATGAGATTCGCTTGGAGATGCTGAAGGCTCTGGACATTGTTGGGCTGTCTTGGTTGACACGCCTTTTCAGTGTCGCGTGGAGGTCGGGTACGGTGCCTGTAGAGTGGCAGACCGCGGTGGTGGTCCCCATCTTCAAAAAAGGGGACCGGAGGGTGTGCTCCAATTATCGGGGTATCACACTGCTCAGCCTCCCGGGTAAAGTTTACTCAAGGGTGCTGGAAAGGAGGCTCCGACCGATTGTCGAACCTTTGATTCAGGAGGAGCAATGCGGATTCCGTCCTGGCCGTGGAACAGTGGACCAGCTCTTTACCCTTGCGAGGCTGCTGGAGGGGTCGTGGGAGTTTGCTCATCCAGTCTACATGTGCTTTGTGGACTTGGAGAAGGCTTACGACTGCGTTCCTCGGGGGGTCTTGTGGGGGGTACTGCGGGAGTATGGGGTACCGGGCTCGCTGCTACGAGCCATCCGGTCCCTGTATGACCAAAGTGAGAGCTGTGTCCGCATACTTGGTGTAAAATCCAGCACGTTCTCGGTGGGTGTGGGCCTCCGCCAAGGCTGTCCCTTGTCACCGATCCTGTTTGTGACTTTCATGGACAGGATCTCGAGGCGCAGTCGAGGGGGGGGAGGGGTCCGGTTTGGTGACCTCAGAATTGCGTCTCTGCTTTTCGCAGATGATGTGGTTCTGTTGGCTTCATCACACTGTGACCTCCAGCACGCACTGGAGCGGTTTGCGGCCGAGTGTGAAGCGGTCGGGATGAGAGTCGGCACCTCCAAATCTGAGGCCATGGTTCTCTGCCGGAAGCAGGTGGATTGTCCCCTCCGGGTTGGGGGAGAGTTACTGCCCCAAGCGAGGGAGTTCAAGTATCTCGGGGTCTTGTTCACGAGTGAGGGTAGAATGGAGCGTGAGATGGATCGGCGGATTGGGGCGGCTTCTGCAGTGGTGCGGGTGCTGCGCCGGGCTGTCGTGGTGAAGAAGAAGCTGAGCCGGAAGGCGAAGCTCTCGATTTACTGCTCCATCTACGTCCCAACCCTCACCTATGGCCACGAGCTCTGGGTAGTGACCGAAAGAATGAGATCACGGATACAAGCGGCCGAAATGAGTTTCCTCCGTGGGGTGGCTGGGCTCAGCCTTAGAGATAGGGTAAGGAGCTCGGACATCCGGAGGGAGCTCGGAGTAGAGCCGCTGCTCCTTCGCATCCCGCGGGAGGTGTTCCAGGCACGTCCCACTGGTAGGAGGCCCGGGGCAGACCCAGAACACGCTGGAGGGATTACATATCTCATCTGGCCTGGGAACGCCTTGGGGTCCCCCAGGAGGAGCTGGAAAGCGTTGCTGGGGAGAGGGATGTCTGGGGTGCTTTGCTCGGCCTGCTGCCCCCGCGACCCGGCCCCGGATAAGCGGATGAAAATGGATGGATGGATGGATCTTTTTTGGCCTTGAAAATAACATTTGGAAACAGAAAAAAACTTAAAATCTTCAACATAAGCAGCAAAAGACAGTTTAAAGGAATACTTCACCAGCAAAATGACCATTTGTGTTTCAGTTACACACCCCATGTTATGTTGAATGAATGAGGAAAACTTTGTGTGTATGTCTCCAAGGTGAACAGAGAATCCAAAAAGCGAACATTCTTCATTAACTGAAGTAAACAGGGGCCGTATTTAACAACAGCAAAACTATATCACATCCATCAAAACAACTCTCACACAATGGGTGCACCATAATCCAAGTCTTTGCATCTGAATCTGCTTAAGCAGAGCTCATACGCACGCGCATGCTCGCATTACCTGTGTTTTTTATTGTGATGCAAAAATGCATTTGTTTGGGAAGTACTGAGCATACGACTGGTTAAATGACACCTGAAAAAGTCTTTGTTTCTGTTGTTAAACCGGTCCCCAATGACTTAAATTCTCCATTCACTGTGGAGGAATGCAAGAAAAACAAAGTTTGCTTCACAAATTAAAGGTAACACGGTGAGTGACTGATATACAAATGGTTATTTTGTGGGTGAGGTATTTTTTAAATGGAAGATAAAATGTGTATAGAACACCCAGAAATGCACTGGAGGTTGACTAAACCCCCTTAAAGAAAAATCATGTCGTAAATAATGTTGAGAGCTGGTGATAACTTTGGTAGTAACCTCACATGTCACACAGGCACACACACACTCACACATAGCTAAATTGGGAAAAGCAAGGTTTTGGAGGTCCAGAGCTACGTCACTGTTAATTTCTGGGTGAATGAATGGGGTTGTAGTGGGAGTCATCGTGAATTAAATACATAAACAGTGAGTGGTCATGGCAATGGAGGCAGACGGGCTTGGGAACAATGGGGCCTTTGGCAGGATGCTGGTATCCTGAGTGTTCTGCCTGTACTTGGTGGTGAGGGGTTTTGAAGAAAAATGACCCATTGTCTCTCTCATCCTGCCTCTGAGCCTGAGCAGTGAAACGATGCCTCTGGATGCCCGCCCAAGATGACCTACCAGAAAGCATAGAATAAGCTCCTGCTTTATCCGCATGGACAGGTAGGTACAGACTTTATTATTATTGTTTTCCCCTTCAGTGCTGTGGATTATGCTGTTCATAGTATGTCTTTATATGCATTAACAAAGGTTTCAATTTTTGCCAGCATTTGAATTAAGCCGGAGAAATAGAAGTCTGTTTAAGCTGAAGTGGTTTGCTTGTTATATTTTGCCTAAACAACTCCATGCTGACAGGTTTAGTTTTAAATGCAGTTGACCATTATATAACATTGTGTTGTTGTCTCACATGGTGTTGCTGTTTTGGATTTAATCCTTGAAAATCCAGCGGACTTTATTATGTGTTGTTTCATTAAAAATGGTTTGTCACAGATGCCCAAATTCATGTGGTTCTGGTAAACCATTGAATACAATAATAAGTTATTGCTTTATATCCTGTAAATGTAAATGGCACAGTTTGTATACAGCAAAATATTAAGTAGAAGTTTAAAAAAAAAAAAAAAGAAGAAGAAGAAGCTATTTCAGTGCTACAGAGATGCAAGCATTTTAACAGGAAAGCAGTTGTCAGCCCAAAACAATAGAGCTACCGCACATAAAACAGTCCTTCCTGTTTTGGTGCCTCCACATTGAACTGGATTTTACACACCTCTGAATGCCTTAAAATACTCCACTGTGAAGTCTGTAAATAACTAAGCTGTCATGTTACTGTGGTTATAATGACCAGGCACAGTGTTTTAGAAAATGATTTTCATCTAATGTTACTCATTGACTGATCGATGATAACAAACAGGTCATTGACATCAAAGTGACATTGAAAGTCAAACATATTTGCCAACCATGTACTGCCATGATGTTCCCTGGAGTGTGTGTCAAAGTTTTTCTCATTTGCTTTGAACAAAACGCACAGCATAATGCTCCAACATTACAAACATGCAACAATAGCAACTGTTTCAATGTTTAAATGAATATATTCCTTCAATCAGTCATAACACAATGGACAAACCATAGCTATCAGTTTAACCTTAGTTTGTGTTATATGCCTGTACTATTCATTGATACTTTACATAGTTATAGTATGTGCCAAAAAAGACAAGCAAGCATATATCAAAGCATGAGTTGTATTCTTGTGTTAGGAGATAACATTGGAGTTGACCCTGCTGCACTCTGCACCTGCACTTTTGACCCTTTTTTTTTTAGATGCCCTGTTAAAATACTGAAAAAAGACATTTTCTAAAACAGTTTTCTCCGTTCATTTTATTACATTTATTACAGTGTTCAGTTTTAGGTGCCTTTGACCCCTTTTATTCATGCTTGTAAATAGCCACACAAAGATGACATCTTTAATCGACTGCTGATTGAAGAAACGTGCAAAGAAATTTCACACAGGTGCGTTAGAGTTTTATAATTATGCAGTAATTAGTATCATCGGTGAATATTTGTTATTGTTGAGTTTTGGGTCTGTCTGTGAGATCTGTGTTAACTGTTTTCAAAGAGGGCGAGAAAAATGTTTAAAACTAATAAAAAGGTGTTAACACATTTGCAAGAGAAGACCTCTGCTGTGCTGAGAAGGTGATGATGAAGAACAAGTGGAAGTTTTGTGGAAGCATTTGAGAAAAACTGTAACTAAATACATGATTGCCATCTAGTGGATAAAAAGTGTCCACTGACAAAAGCAGAGAAAAGTACACAAGCTACATACTAATATGGGCTTTCAAAGCATACATACATTTAACCTTACTGATGACAGCTTTTTACTATTTCTGAAACTAGGGCCCTCTTTGTCGAAATTATACACACAAAAAAGAAAACACAAAATGCATCTGACATCTCCTGCAAAAGCAGCACTCCTTTCAGAATGATATAAACCGATGTAAATATTGTATTTGTGCACTTTAAACACCAAACAAATATCTCTTTCCACATGCATACTATAAAGTATAAAGCACTAATATCCAGAGTCTGAGGGATGCTCTTCTATAAATATGCATTATGAATACAAATGCAATACTGAAACAAACAGATTTGTTTATTCTTAAGTATTAGACATAATACGGTAAATCTCTCTCCAAAGATGGCCTCCATTGTTGCGCACATTAAAAAACAAACCTGGATCATATCTGCAATGTTTAGGGTTGATTTTTAAGTGATCTAATTGGTTACAGGTGTTTTCACAGGTGCATTCTGGGTGCTGGTGATGATGAGCGTGGTATTTATAGCAGTGTTTAGCAAACAGCACACACAGGCTTTTAGTTTATGTATGATGTGACTAATGTAGATAACTATATGTGATGTTATTTGCAGGAAGTGTGTTTTAGAGTTTTTAAGTAAGTGTAAAGCAGAGTCTTGCCTGTGTCTTGGCTATTGCAAAATCAAAACTAAAAAGCAATATGTATTTAATAGCATTTTTTTTCTATTTAGTGATTGGAGAGAATATTCCCTCCATACATTAGTAAATAAACCTTGCAGGTTGATGTTTTTGCTCAGTCTGCTACTTCTGTTAGCCAGTGCCTTGTGCTCAGCAGATTGCCTTGTCTTATCACTGGCGTAATAGCTGAGCTTTAAATGTCACGTGTTCACTAGTACACTATACAGTGTGCATATACAGTTGTGATCTTTTGTTGCATAAGTGAACACCAAAGACAGAGGGTGTATCGCTGTTATCAGTGTAATCCTGCAGCATTGCTACCAGGAATTCACTGAGTTGGAGAAGGGCAACGGCATCAAGGCATCTGGAAGGAGGGAGCTGCAGTAAACATATCTCTGGTAGTCCAAATGACCCTGACTAGGTCTGCTGCTCCTTTGGGCTTACCCCAGATCAGCCACTGACATGGCCAGTTAAGACAAGATAATGTCAAAGATTATGGCCCTCCAGCTCTGCAAGCAAAGCGCTGTTATTTTGTTTATTTGGTTGGGTAGTTGTGTGTTGGATTTTACTGCCCTGATGAAAAGCCTCATCAGCGAGTGTAAAAAATAATGACAGGGAGGAAAACAGTCAAGAAACACATTCACCTTGTGAACTGAATAGTCTTTTATCCATTCATTTGTTTAATTATAATAATTGTGTCTTGTCAAATATACAGCCCTGGTTTTGAATATACATTATCAACAATGCACATTATCATCTCTTTTTTTGTTTTGTTTTTGTTTTTTGATTCGTCTATGATAAATGAGCTGTCAAGAAAATCTAAATTAGTCTGCTCTGCTCATTATCTGCTTTCATAATGTAGGGCATGTAAACCAGTGGTGCCCCAAGGGGGGTCGGGGGGTGCAATGGCCCCCCTGATAGAATTGCTGTGGCTCACTTTTTAAGTTAGCACAAAGGTGGTATCTTGTGAAACTGGACAGCCTACGGCATCTATTCGTACCAACCATGCTGGCATAGCTTGTCGACAAGGGGGCTAAATAATGCACCAGATTTAGACTTCATTTTGAAGAAGGAACAGCTGATACGGCCATTTTAACAAGTATCCCTTGAACTTAACCTTAAAGCCCTGTTTCCACCAAACACTTTAGGTATGGTACCTTTAGAACCAAAAGTAACCCTTCAGACAAGATTAAAATATATGCAGCTCACATTATGAGGTTGAAATTGATATATATTTCTAAACACTTGAAGATCCACTCATTACTAAAAGTGTATGTCATATAAAAACTAAAGTAATGGTCATAGTTGTCACAGTGAAATTTAAGGTGTGCTGATGGATTCACATCGTCAACTAATGCATTGAGTAAAATAACAAGTAAACATCAGCCCAGTGAATTGTTTTTCTCAGACTCCAGCTGCTGCAAGAGGCAGCAAAACATCCTTTCATTTTATAGTTTCAGTTTACAAACGTATAAAACTCCACAGTATGAACAGTGTTTACATGCTTAAAAACCAGCCACAGCTCAGCCCTGAGCAGAGTGACCATCCGCTATTGACCAATCACCAGACTGCAGTGTTCACAGCTCCACCTTTTAGTACCAGATCTGTGTGCTAGGTACCCCAACAGAGGGGGGACCAAAAATGGGGACGGTACGGAACGGTTCCATCGGTACCATCCACAACTTTTCACAATGGAAATGGAAAAAAAGCTAACTGAACTGTACCGTACCGCACTGCTCAGTGGACACAACGCTTTTGATATCTAAATGAAAATGGGTTCTACAGGTATCCACAAATCTCCCCTAAACTTGAGAAAGCTTTTTCCCCGTAAAAGTTTTGTTCCTTACAGTTAATGTAATCCTTAAAATATTTTTTTCTTTATAAGGAAAAGGACAACCAGCCTAATTGAAGAGCAATGAATCACCCAACATGTATAGATACATAAAACAGTAAAACAGGATTGTTGTGGAACAATAAAATGTCAACTTTACCAGTATAAGTCTAAAATCTGCTGGGCCACTGACGTTAACATACAGTTTTTTTTTCTCAAACATTATCACTCATGTAGACATTGGTTCCATTGAATCACTTCATTTCAGCTGAGCGACAGTTCCCTGATAGCTTACCATCAAGATAACTGAACATGGCCCCACTGTATCATGTGGCCCGCAGTCATCCGTGTACTGTGGACACTGGTTTACACACTTTGTTAGTGTTTTTCTGTGAAAAATAAAACTGGCACACTGATAAAACTGGCAAAAGGTCAGCTTATATCAGATAACAAACATAAATGACACATGATTTTTGAGCTCATGATGCCAAGTCTATAGGTCAGCCTGATACCTCACGAAAATCAGCACTTACGTGTATATTTAGAGTTTTTATTGGCAAATCTTTACAACCCAAGTGACTGGGATCAGGGCAGTAAAATAAATGCAGTCTCCTTCTGAGACAGGAAACAGACCTATTCCAGTGGAACATAATATAGCTGCTTTTAAGACTATTAAAATATTGTTATATATATTCTTATTTTCTCCATAGCTTTAAATAGCTTCACATGCATTTTAAGTGGGTCCAGATGTTTAGTATGGAATGAACATGAGCGCTTCACCTGTTATGATACATACTTTATCATTCAATACCTGACACTTGTTTTTATTCCCGTTACACATTTAAAACATAATAACCAAACAAGTTGTTTGTCTGTTTAATTGTACAGTGGTGTCATGGCTAATTTTCAGTACAAGTTGCTTTGCTTATATGTGGGAGAGACAGAGCCCTGGCTGAGGGAAGTTGTTGGCATCCACCTCAAGGCTCTTCATCTCAGTCGCTTCAGTGGACTCCAGCCTTAGTAAAACTGGCACGGGACGCACTCACCCCGGGGGTAGGATAGGCTCGGCTGAGAAACTGGGAGAAAAATGAACAAATGAGATGGGACTGCCACCACTCTCAGGCTGCCTATGGGATACCCCTCCACAGCCTGGTAAGAGCAGTTTAATGATAGTGGTAGGAGAGATGGGAGAGAGGAGGAGTCCGAGCACCAAGTTGCATGTTTTTGCTCTGGTGTCTTGTGTCACTCTTTTCTCCGAGGGGGGGGCACATCCAAGTCACATGGTGGAGCTTGATCTGTTACATAAACACAGACCTCCACAGCCCCCAGTCTGCTCGCATCAACTTTGTTCAGTAAATACATGTGGATAAAACTCTTGTGATGACATTGGTGGCGGCCAAGGAGAGTTGTCGAGATGTTCACTCCTCCATGTTGCATCACTTCAACACTCGGCTACGCTGCAAACCCTCACAGCTCCCAGTGACCTCTTAAAGGTGAAACTGTCTGGGAAAAACAAAATCATTCTTTTAAAATATGTCTGTGATTTAGACTATACCTTTAAAAAACAACAACAAAAAGAGAAATGATTCATACAGCAAGTGCACCACAGCAATTATGCTGATTGTTTGACATCATAATCGTCTTTGTGTCAAATTGTCAGCTGTCAGTTTTTGAACAGATGCGACCACAACTGAAAAAAAAAAGCTCTGTTTTACATTAACACTAAATATAACCGTGACCTAATAAATATTAAACATTCTCATTTGGCTGTCACATGATGCCAGTCCTTGTGACAGGAGCAATGTCAAGCAATGTCTTACAGGGGAATACTGTAATATTTTCCTGGCTCTGGGCAGTCCAATCAATATTTATCAACATGAACTACAGTTTCCCAAAGCTAGAACTGCCTGAATTGTCCGAGGACACAGGGACAACACGTACAAAACTAGACAGTCATTGGTGTGACTGTATGCATTTGTGCACTTTTCTGCTTAAGTAACTGTGACGATTCAGATGTTTAGATGCAGTTTCAAAGACAAAAAATCTATTGTTTAATAAATTATTATTACATTTAATTTAATCTAATTATCACAAAAATGCATTTTTATTATCAAAGAACAGTGACTTTAACTCCCCAGTTTTAAGTAATTTAATTGTAAAAGTAAACAAAAAAAGCCAAGAACAGACTAATGAATCTTTTTTTTTCTTGTGTACATATACTGTAGTTCAAGGTAAAATCTTGTGCTGCGATTTTCTGAGGAAAAACAAAAATGAAAAGAAAATGAGGGTTATTTTTTGGCCATAATAGATTTGATTTTTTTAGAACTATAAGTTATAAAGATGGATGACTAGATTAATCACCAAATATAACTTAAACCAATGAACAACATTATGTAGCATAGCTGCACCTCAGTGAGTGTTAATTATAAATCCCAGTAAGAGCTACCAACTGTTGAGACACATGAACACTAATTGAGTTTTAGTTGAATGTTCATTTAACAAGCCTCTCTGGACCATCTGTGTCTTTCTGATGATGGGAAGATTTTGGGTGGAGAGGAATGCGCTGCAACTTAAAAACACGTGCTTATCCGTCCCTTAGGGATAGCACATGTCCAAACCCCAAATGCTCTAGTCATTCCAGCAGCATCCCCTGTCTTCTTTTCTTCAGCGCCGCACCAGGGGCGCTCGCTATGCCACATCTCCTCATTCAGTAGGAGAGGGGAGCCCTGAAGGTGGGGCCTCAGGAGGATGGGTCCTGCAGGGCCCAGATGGCTGGCTCTCAGAGCTTTCTTTCGACCGCAAACTGCTCAAACAGAAAGAGATCTAAATGCAAAGACTCCTCATGCACTTGTTCTGTCTAATTGTTAACATATCTTAATGCAGTTGCTTTGCTCTTTAAAGGTCCAGTGTGTAGGATTTAGGGGCATCTATTGGCAGAAATTGTATAAAATATTCATAACTGTGTTTTCATCAGTTTATAATCACCTGAAAACAAGAATTGTTTTGTTTTTGTTACGTTAGAATGAGCCGTTTATATCTATATCAGGATCCCAAGAGGTTCACCGGACTTTGAAGCAAATTTTTATAGTGGTGAACAATGTAATTACATCTGTCACATGATGACCTACTGATGTTGTTACAAAGTTGTATAGTTGCCAAGAGTTGGTTCGTGTTCTCACGGCAGCATTTACAGGCAGACTAGATAAAATGCCTGCATGAGAAAACTGCTCTTGATTGGTCAGAATTTCCATACGGGAAAAATCCAGGAAGTAAAAAAACATTAAAGAAGAGTACACTTGCAAGATAAATGTGACACTTTCTAATGTCACAATGGAGGGACAACTACACAGGTTGATTTTAGCGCTGGTCATCGTGGACTATATTGCTGTCATTGTTCATTTTAGACAAACCATACAGTTTGGTTACTCATGTTACAGTCCTGGAGGATTATTAATGTGCGCCTCCTCCTGTAGTGCCCTAATACGCACATTTAGCACATCCAGTGCATCAAAACATTGTTTTTGCCTCGCTTTCAGAGTTCATTTGTAACTGGAGCGAGACCACCTCTTCGAGAAGGTCTTGGTCCGGTTGTTTTGGTGCGCACCCAAGTGCGATGCTGTGTTCACACCTGCCCAAACGCACATCAGGGGCAAATGAACTTGAGTTTGATTGAACTGAACCAAACAGGGCAGGTATGAAAGCACCCTAATACACACTGAAAATATAACGAAAGACAGTCTAATATCCTTAAAATATATTGAGACACAGGAAATCAAGAATTTTTCATCATCATTTGAGGAACTGAGTTGAAAGTGTGATTTGATTGATGGTGGCCTCACTGATGTTGTTGAACGTTATTCTTGGCTTTATAGCTGTATACAGGTCATAATTAAGGGTTATTAAGGGCCTTGTGGAAGTAACATTATGATAATATGGTCACTGTGACAATGACCAGACACATTTCATTAATGCAAGCCAGACACTAACCCGTTTATCTGTCCTCGATTAAAAGTAGTTGACTTTAGATCCCTTCCCAAACTTGACAGCAAGGTCTGGCACATACAATAAAGAGATGGAGGAATTCCTTTCCGATTTTAATCTTGCATGAATCACCTCCACGTCTGTACTTTGTCGTGTTATTTCAGTCTTTTAAAAATGTAAGGAAGTGTGCGTGTGTGTGTGAGAGAGGATAGAGTCTTCTGTCCACACACAGCCGCTCTTGCCGTCATGTGAAAAAACCCATCTCATGCCTCAAGTAACAACGTGTGCTACTGCGCTCCACAGGCAGAGGTGAAAGCTTGAAAGTATAAACATCGAGTCGGAAAAGACGTGTAGCAGGAGTGCAGAGTGCGACCTGTCCACTGCTCTGTTATCTGGCCATCTGCCTGGACGAAGGATCTAAATATTATGACACTTGATATGACTGAGCATACCTGCTAGTTACATTCTAGCGGATCTGCACTGAGGCAAGGTGGCTTATGTCTCGGTGACACTTCTGTCCTCAAACTCCCGGTCTTTGTCTTCCCAAAGTTGTTTTTTCATAACTGTCACCCACAGTAAACCCTTATGTAATTGACAGATAATGTAGAGGTTGCTAATCTGCTTTATATTGTGGTTGTTGTATGTAGAGATGAGAGAAGAGAGGGAGGAAGAGGAGTGGATGTTACATGACCTTTTATATTTTTATATATGTGTGTGAGGTGTGCCACAAGTCAAAGCATCACCTTTTTCTCATTGAGCTACTGTTGTCTCTGTATGAATGATTGGAGGGCATGTAAACCTGTAAGAAGCTGAGACACATAGATGGATGGAGATGTAAAGAGAGACAGTGTGAGAGATAGACGAAGTAAGAGAAACAGAAAGAGAGGGAGGGAGAAAGACCTTCATCATCTGTGTTACAAATGTTGCACATGAGCGTTGGGGGGAGGTTGACCGTGTTGCGATTAACACGCTCCCTCAGCTGGGTGTTCATTTCAATCTGCAGTACGATATCCTCAAGTCTGAACCCTCGGATGAGGGTCACTTGCCAGAGGAGGATTTTTTTCTGCCTCTCTGTTTTTTATGCTTCCTTCTTGGGCAGAAGGCTGGTGTAATAGAAACCAGACACAAGCCAGAATGTGAGGCATTCACAGCGGCGAGACCTCACTTCTTCACAGAGTGGGAAAACGGAATAAATAGAAGGTCTAGCCTGATAACTCCCGACGTTGTTTTTGTCGTTTTTGCCGTTTTTGCCAGTCTGTGTGTTTTCAATAAGGCAGAAAAGGCCAGGACATTAGGATGGAAGTGGTAATCCATGGATCAGACTGTGCAGGGGATATCTAAAGAGGGCACAGGAGACCTTCAGGATGGGAAATGCATGTGCAACTTTTCCAGGTGGGTTTTTTCAGTCGTTGACTTTCTCTTACTGTGAGATGGTTTCTGCTTGATTATCCTACACAGTAAATGAACGTCTTGTTACAATGAAAACATAGACTGTTTGTGAGGTCCTGTGTCTGAAATGACCCTGCTGACATTTGATGTCTTTGCAGTTGTCTTAAAAATAGGAATATTCTGCTACAAAACAAAGCAATTAAACCAATTTTACAAAAAGCTTTTGTTATATTTTCACCAAATACAACATAAAATGATGCATGTTTAATAATGTAAAATATATTGGGCCTGCACCTGCATTTATGATGAAATACCTGCTCCTATGACTGGAAAATACCTCTTAACCATACCATAGCTGTCAAATTTATCAAACCTTTATTTAAAAATTGGCTCTATTTTGTGGAATTTAAATATCATGAGTGAATGTGTTTTAATATTTTGTGTAACCTCAATACCTCTGTAGCTTATATTGTAAGATAAACTGTATTTCTGAAACATTTAAATCCTAAAAAATGTGTTTTTCTCCTATTTTAAAAATATAATAAATGGAAAAAAGTCTATGACTTGGATTATGTTGCTTTGTGTATCTTACCAGACACGTATTAAGCAAAAATTTATTAACCCAAACATGATCTTTGTTGCATTTACATTGCTGCTTTATCTTCAGTAAATACAATCTTTATTTATTAAACAGGCAAGTCCCACTTAGATTAGAAATCTCCTTTGAGGGGAGACCTTGTAAACTGGCTGGAGCACTGCAAATTAAACACAGACAAGGCAGCAAGTGATCCACATAACAAGCTGCGAAGAACAGCAGGCGAATATGTCTACATCACTCCAGTGTTAAGGGATGATGTTGATGCTACAGTATGATACACAACACATTTGTACAAACTTAGAAATCCTCAGTGCAGCGGCCCTCCTGTCATGCCATCCCGGGGCAGACATGACTCGCCCACCATAGGTGCCATCTGTCTCCGTGTGGCTGTACCCCTCCCCAGCGTCAGAAGTGCTGGATCTGGAGGGGAGGCCTCGTGGCAGATTAACAAGCCTCTCCTGTTCACTCAGATGGCAGGGGAGATGGCACATCCCACGCCAGGGAACACAGTGCCGCAGTCATGAGATCAACATGAACTCTGCGGATCTGTCCCATGAATGAAGGGACAGAAGCGCCACTCCGTCGCCTCATCGCAGATTCATTCACCTCACAGAGTCAGAGGATGACACTGTGAGGTTTCATGTCATCTGTTATACTACGTGTGTTGAAACCCTGACTACAGCATCTCTCTGAAGCGGAGCACACTTAGTACCAGAATGAGTTTTTCTTATAGTCAGAGCTGTGTCCGTTTCATTATGTGTTTTCAGTCTGTCAGCCTCTTGTAGTGTTAAGCGCGTTCTTTGGTAAAAGCTATGATCAAAGTGGTTGTTATTGCTGAAGAGTGTGTTTCTGATTAAGTGTTTTTCTCTTTCAGTTTTAATTTCCCTTTTCTATTTCTGCCATTTCAACCCATTCTTAAACTTGAAACAAAAATGTTAATCTGTTAGATGTGGATATTGGAAAAACTGCATGGTCTGTGATTAGATAGGGTGACTGAATGACATCACCCTACTCAGTGACATGAATCAACACAAGCCATTGTCTTGTGTTTGGCTGTGCAATCAAATGAGAATGACCGTCTCCTCTAAGAGGTCTCACTGTGCGGATCACAACAGCTGATGTTTGACACATTTGCAAAGGCCACATTTCCTAATAATATCGTCTGTCCACACCGGATTATGGCTGAAATGGTTAGAATAATCAAACTATTTGGCAGCTATTTTGATAATTGCTTGATCATTTAGGTCCTTTTTTGAGCAAGAATATCTAGTTAGATCATCTCAAAAGTAATTATTTGCTGCTTTTATTTATATTCTGTGATCATATATTGAATATCTTTGGGTTTGGGGAGTGGCGATCAAATAAATTAAGCAGTTTCAGGGTGTCACCTTGGGCTCTGGGACATTTTATAGACGAGAAAATGATTGGCAAAGTAATCAGTAAAGAAAATAAATGTTAGTTGCAGCCTGTTTTTCTTCAGTTAGACACAAAAAGTATAGGAATTTGATGTAAGGAATACAACTGTTAGAAGAATATACAGTTACAGCATAATACTACTAGTGCTGTACGCAGGAAGGCCAAACATATAATTGCCAATGCCTCACATCCATCACATTGAGAGTTTGAGCGGCTCCTGTTAATGTTATGTGCTAATGTTCAGTGTAATTCCTGGTACAAAATTACAGTTCAGTAAAACATTGAATTCATCTGTGACTCATAGCTTTCACAGATTCAAACCACTTCTTCAGCAGATCCCTACTTGGATCTTAATCACTTCTTTATTCTCTCTTCACAGATTCTAGTTGAAAAGCTTGTTAGAGCAACATGAGCTGGAGCTTTCTCACTCGTCTCCTGGAAGAGATCCACAACCACTCCACCTTCGTGGGGAAAGTGTGGCTGACTGTGCTCATCATTTTCCGCATTGTGCTCACAGCGGTCGGAGGCGAGTCCATCTACTCGGACGAGCAGACCAAGTTCACCTGCAACACCAAGCAGCCAGGCTGTGACAACGTTTGCTACGATGCCTTCGCCCCCCTCTCGCACGTCCGCTTCTGGGTCTTCCAGATCATCATGATCTCCACTCCCTCTATCATGTACATGGGTTACGCCATCCACAAGATAGCCCGAACTACAGAGGAGGATCGCAGGAAGCACCACAGGCTCCGCAAAAAGCCTCCTCCTCACACCAGGTGGAGAGAGAGCCACCATCTGGAGGATGTGTTAGAAGAGGAGGAAGATGATGATGCTGAGCCCATGATCTATGAGGATACACTGGAGGTGCAGGAGGCCAAGCCCGACCCAGTGAGCAGCACTAGCAAAGACCCACCGAAACACGATGGCCGCCGAAGAATTATGCAAGAAGGCCTGATGAGAATCTATGTTCTCCAGCTCATGTCGCGAGCTATTTTTGAAATCGCTTTCCTTGCAGGACAGTATCTCCTCTATGGTTTTCAAGTTAGTCCTTCATATGTTTGCAACAGGATCCCCTGTCCACACCGAGTGGACTGTTTCATCTCCAGGCCCACAGAGAAAACAATCTTCCTCCTCATCATGTATGTGGTAAGCTGTCTTTGTCTAGTGCTAAACGTGTGCGAGATGCTTCACTTGGGAATCGGCACTTTTCGGGACACCCTTCGCATGAAGAGGAACCGGGGTCGACGGACGTCCTACGGCTGCCCGTTTTCTCGAAACATCCCAGCTTCCCCTCCGGGGTACAACCTCGTAATGAAGACAGACAAACCTAGCAGGATCCCCAACAGCCTCATCACCCACGAGCAGAACATGGCCAACGTGGCCCAGGAGCAGCAGTGCACCAGCCCAGACGAGAACATTCCTTCTGATTTGGCAAGCCTACACCGGCACCTCCGGGTTGCCCAGGAACAGCTCGATATGGCCTTTCAGACGTACCAAACCAAAAACAACCAGCAAACCTCCAGAACCAGTAGTCCGGTGTCTGGGGGGACCATGGCAGAGCAAAATCGAGTCAATACAGTACAGGAGAAACAAGGAGCACGGCCGAAATCAGCCACAGAGAAGGCTGCAACAATTGTAAAAAACGGAAAGACCTCTGTCTGGATCTAGAGATAAATCTAATTTAGTAAATTAACAGTTACAACTTTTACGACTCCAGGACTGCACTGTGACACAGCTGGAGGATGTGTGTGTGTGTCTGTGTGTGTGTGTGAGAGAGAGTGAGTGGGAGAGAGATGTGACTTTGGACAATAACAATTGAGAATCTCAATCACTCTAGCTGAAGGAGTACAGTACACAGTTTTAGGGAATTAAAAAAAAAACACATGAAGAAATTCAAATCCAGTATCACGAATCTTCTTTGTTACTGTAGTGTGTCATTTTGTGCTCGCCATAGCTTCTGGACACGGTTAACATGTGCTTACTTAGTTAAACATCTCTAATTCCAGCTAAAATGTCAGAGTATAAACAGACTGCTTGGAGCTATTTATCTGATCTACCCTTGACTGCCGCTGAACTGGATTAATCTGAAGAAATCTAACTTTGTGTGTGATTGTACCCTCAATCCAAATTCAGAAACGCAGTGAAAAACACTGTAGAAATGCACAATGACTCATTTCTGAAGAACGATGATTATTGTTGGAGAGATGCATGTTTAATATTTGGGGAAGTATTTTTGGATGTAGTATGGATGAGTGTTGCTGGAAGCAGATTAAATGTGAAATATTTTGATAAAGATAATGAAACAGGGCTGTGTCACTGTAGGCTCTTCTGGTAAACATCTGCTCAGTGGGATGATCTTCAGTCATTGCGTGCAAAGCCTTTATCTATTCTATATTTTCCAAAGCCTTGCAGTGTCACGTTTGAAGGGAAGGAGGTAAGTGAATAGAAAATATGGTTATTTTCTAAACTGATTTTCTGCAATCCAAAGCAGATGATGCATGCTTTTCAACTGGGAACATACAGTATACACATAGGCTACAGTAGAAACCCCGTCCTTAGCTATTCAATTAGCTCTACATTTATCTTATGTTTAGGCATGTTAGGTCTTGAAGATGACCGTTTCAGTTTTTCTGTCATTGAAGCAATATGTTTCTAAAATTGGTTTCTGATAATATTTAATCCTGCCTTCACTGTTGTCATATTTCAAAGTGCCTCAAACTTTTAAAGACTGTTCTCGTATTTTATTCATGAAAAAATAAACTGATTTGAAACCTCTGATTTCTTGCTTTATAATACACATCTGCTGCTCTTCTTCACTGCACTAATAGCAGTGGTGTGTTTTGAGTTAGACGTTAGAGGCTTGCATTAAATTTTACTGTTACAACAAGTGTGTTTTTATAGCAGGAAACTCTCATATGTTGTAACAAGAGAAAGATCCAATCAGGCATAAACAAAAGATGTAGCAAACGCTGGCATACTTAGAACCCACTGGCTATTGTCTGATGACGCTCTCCCTCTGAGGGCGAGGGCCAGTAGAGTGTTGCAGGGACAATGTTTTTTGTAGGTCAACAAGGACGTTAGCATCACCCTGGTTCCTTCGACAAAAAGTCAGTAGAATATTCCAATTGACTTCTGGATTATTGCAGAAAGAAAGCTTTGTGTAAAACAAAGTTTATGATATAGGGACAAGAGTTGGATATTAGCAATAGCTATAAACTAATCACACATCAGCAACACGTCAGTCTCACACACTGTATTGGAGCTATGTTAAATTTCATTGTCCTTTTAAAATAAAATAAACACAAAAAAAGATACACATAAATTTCAGCAAGATAATCTAAAAATAATTTTTTAAGCGTAAATGCAATCACCAGAAAAAGCTAATGTTAGGCTATAAACTAACTACATTACGTCGAAATCCAGCACTTGGCCAGTGACTTGCAGCGTCAGAAACCAACAAAAAAAGGCATCCTTGACATGGCGCCCTAGTACATCAACCAACGCACCCAGGGTACCCTGCAAGTCATATGTGGACATGGAAAGTCCATGACCAAACGAGGCTGTAAAGCCATGTTCAGCGTGATGACGTACTGTAGTCTCATTTAGCGATTTGTTGGCCTTTTAAAGACTCTTAAAAGCTTCAAAATTCACGAGGGGGTGTATATACTGACGTATCCTAAATTGTAGAACAAATCGTGAAAGTGTCTTAAGCTTGTGTTGACCACAGACCTTAATTCAGGCATTTTAAAAAAACATTGACTTTGAGACAAGAGAACTGGATGTGCTAAAATGCTAACTCATTTCAGGGTTTTAGGACTCATTCCTGCACCACTCTATATTTTGGGTTGATCTGCTGTAGGAAGCGAGCCGAGACTTATTCTTCTGTGGTCATTTTGGCAAATATCTATAAGCAGATACACACATATGAATGCAAACAAATTGTATAGAAGCTAACAGGAAGCTAACTTGTTCTCAGACGCCAGTGGGTACTGAGGTTGCAGGCAGACTGTCTACCTCCTGTTCAAACGTGATTGGTTAAAGCTACTCGGACTCCAAATGGACTCCAAACAGAGACCACATTTCCGATACCAAACTCTTGTTGCTGCATATATATGCAGAATCTCTAAATGACTTTTTTATAAAAATGATTCAATTTTATTTCATGCTTAGGATGAGACCTGTCTTTTGTTACTGACCGCAAGCAAATTTGTCATGTAGTAAGAGGAATGTTGAAATGCAGCCTGTGGGGCAGTAAACGGTAATAAAAACAATTGTACTTAGAAATATAGTAAAGTATTGGTGCAGGAGGGGCATATAACTGTTACAACTTTCACAATCACGCAGCATTTTATTATCTTAAATATGGAAAAGTACCATAAAAAGGGGAACTCAGTTGCAGTAATAAGAAAATAAAAACATATATATCAAAAATACATGTATTACTAATACATACAATACTGACTTATGGAGATTTAAAATAAATAAATTAAATTGTATCCATTAATTATTGGATAAGTAGCACCAGGTGTGAACTGCCACTGAGAAATAACAAAGAAACCTGACCTACACTGGAGTGGCTCACTGTATACAACAGCAACAGCCATCACTGATCCACAAAACTCCATCTGACAAATGATCAATATATTATCTGTATACTCATCGGGAAACAAATGATCACTGTATTTCCGTAGTTACAGATATACAACAATCTACATGCCAGTGCAGGTTTCTTTGAATATACTAATGAGCACTCCACACCTGGTGCTAATAAACAAACCGTTAACAGAGGGAACAATGGGAGTTTGTCCAAGCTTTAGTGAAAGACATCAGGTCAAACTGTATTTAAAAGCTACGTCTCCTTATCCCCTATGGATTTTTCTATGGCCTATATGAGAGGTTTGTGCCCTCATCCTGGAAGAAACTATTTGCTTTGCTTTCACGTCACTTAATAGCTCTTCGTTATTTATTTTCCCTCAGTGTTTCTGAAACAGGCTCGTACATTTTAAATCTTTTACCTGGTAATGAGTTACACATTTCCTCTGGTAACTACAGATGTGTGTGTGTGCTCATGTTTTTTGTATTTTCCCATCTGTTAAGGAGTTTTACTGAGCAGTGAATGTTTATAGAGCCTTGGTGGGAGGCGCGTGACACTGCATATGCTGCCTGCTCAGCATCTTGGCAGTATAATTAGAAGATTAACACTTTTGCTTTTCATATCAGGAATAATCAGTTTCGTGAGGAACATTTAATATGTTACACTGATATACACTGGTGAGAAGTGACAAAACAGCCTACATTTATTTAAGCAGACTACTGTGCTTAAATTGTTGCTAATACAGCCGTTACATAGATGATGAGTATTTCAGTTTAGACATGGCCTTAACTTATCATGCTTATAGGCCATGTCATAGTTACCCACTATAGTTAGTTTTGTGGCTGTTCTCTAAGCTTATGGGAGCCTGTTTTTTTCTAGATAACATATGAAAGGTTCTTGTTTTAATGACATCTTTCCAACTTATTTTGTATATGTTATAAGAAGCAAAAAAATGCTGATGTGGGGAGCCAAGGTTTTTTGTCAAAAATCATAGATCAAGAAAATCATAGATCATAGAAAAAGAACATTTTTTGGCATGTTGTAATAAAGAGAAAACTTCTTATAATGGAAACTAATGTTGTTTCTATGGGCTGCACAATCAATAAAAATATTAGGCCATCCTCCCAGGAGGTCACGGGCTGTTTTGGGGTTTGTTGTGACCAACTTTCCCTAAAAAAACTGTGATGAATGTTACAATGTTTATAGGCATTTCTTTGCAGAGAAACAGCGGGGGCAAGTAAAAATTGCAAAAATAGTTGTGATGCCGTCTCAGATTTGGAGTGAATTATTATGAGCACTCATTGTTTCCTACAGAATTAGAAAGTTTGGGGGGTGGGGGTGGGAATCACCAGAAGATCCACGATACGATATTATCACAATACCTGCATGATGATGCAATATTATTCTGATTTTAAATACCTTGCAATATGCTGAGTATTGCAATAAAATATATTGCAATTTATTACCTTAATTTAATACCATAAATTATGTCCCCAAAGGAAAACTTAATCAACATTTGTTTTACCTAATAGGAAAGTTTTCAATCTGTTCATCTCACTTCAGACTTTTTTTTTCCAGCAAAATGTATCGAATGAACTGAAAAAACAACTCATTATTCTAGTGGGCTACCTAAGGTTTAATTTATATTTGTAATATTAATATTTTCTATAATAAAAAAATATATACTTGGCACTGTGTGACGATACGATGTTGCCACGCCAATACATGACAATGATGATGATGAGGTGTGTAGATGCTGCCTTGTTGAGTCAATGAAAGCTGTCTGGCCTTGTACTGTAGGCGCTATTTATTGGCTATAATTTTAAATATCAGAATAATGCATAATTATAAAAATGTCCCATTATCAGCCGATAATTTATTGGCCTGATATACACCGTGCATACCTACACAATATCAAATGTCAAATAATTGCAATATTATCTTTTGCATAGTGTCCAGCCAAACTTCTTGTTCTCCGTCAAAAAGAAAATGAACTGAGATATCACATGTATTGTTTGGCGTAACTTGTACAGGCCTATGTTTTCAGTAAATGTAAATATGTAAATGTCAGGCAAATTTCTCCAGTTTTTATCATTAAATTGTGACTGCGTTTAATCATATTTAATCAAAACGTCACAAGCTAATGTAACTTCATTTATTTATTTTTTATAAACTCTGTATTAACAGTTTCCACACATTGCATCTGATGGTTAATACATTCAGTGTGCACACACAGTGGAAAGCAATGATCATAAACCCTTGATGAAAATAATGTAACAAGTAAACACAATCGTCAGTAGCTTATGATGTTATTATTACAATCAAACCAAACAATAAATAAATAAAAAAGACAAGAGTATGAACACACACAGGGTTTACTTTATTGTTGATAAAGCTGTAAGAAATACACAAATCATTTTTTAAAACATATTTTTGGTTTAATTTTGTTTTAAGATTTACATCTAGATACTTTTTTTTTTTTAAGTATTTTGTTTTATGAATAGAAAATGTAGCTAAATTAATGAGAAAATTAATTATTTATTGTTCAATTTTGGAAATTGCAATTTTCTTTGAGTGAGGTGTTCTTGTCAAAAATCAGTCCAGAGTGTAACTAACAAACAACAGGAGCCAAACAGCGCCACCCACGTGATCCCTGCCGTTATTATGGAGCAATGCATTGTGGGATTTCAAACATGGAGTCCATGTTGCGCGACTCAGCACCGATGTCCTGTGTTATGTAGCTGTTGGCTGCTGTCAGTAGGCGGAATAGAGCCTCAAACTCAACACGTAACACAGTCCTGTGTCAGGGAGCAGTATGGGGGTCCTGTGCTTCACTCGGGGTGCGTTCAGGTCCGTCAGTAAATACAACTGTCGGTATTTGTGCGTAACGTTTCTCTCCGGTGTTGCAGCTCCAGCAGGTGTCCGTGTCAGACGGTACAGCCAGGAGACTGACCAGAGACAGGTCCCAGCACAGTATGTGTGCTACCACCTTCCTCACAGGACGGTACTTAAAATCCAGGGACAGGACACGAGCCCGTTACTTCAGGGGATCATAACCAACGACATGGAGCTGCTGGTGGAGCCTGGACTCACTGCCATGTACTCACACATGCTGAATGTACAGGGGAGAACTCTGTATGACATCATGTTGTACAGGTACAGTAACACACCATCATACCCCGTGCAGTACATGTTGTCAGTAGACACCAGGGTGGGGCCCCTTATCTGGAAATGCAGTTGCTGGTGTTGATAGCTGAGTAGCAGCGCTCGAGAGCTAAACTTCTCTGTCCAAGTCACTTTGAACTGAGCTAAATTAAAGGACAGTCCACCTCTGAGGACAGTGAACTTAAGTCAGTTAGTCCTGCCGTGTTACCTTGAATTTGTAAAGAAAAATTTGTTTTCTTGCATGCCCCCACGGAAAACAGCAAACTTATTGATCAATCAATTGATTGGGGGCCACATTTAACAACAGCAAAACTATACAGAATAGGCAACAGCATCATGGCGCACATGCTTCTTTGACAGACACAAAAACAACATTGGACCGGTCTCAAGCCTCGTTCACATTACCACTCCAAATCGGATTTTTAGCATATCTAGATTGTGTCTAGCTTGATTTTCCGACAGTCTGGACAGCGAAAAAACACGAGATCCGATTTTTCCCAAATCTGATTCAAACCACATATGGAGGTGGTTTCAAATGTGATTGCGATCGGATTTTTACAGATCTGTTTCAATCTGAAAGTCTCAGTCGCTCAAATAGGATTTCCAAGTGTCTTCTGCGTCACTCGCAGTGCGACACGAACAACAACGACGTAGATCTGGGGAGACGCTTGTTGCCTAGCGACGCCTGTTGAGTTACAAGTGGAAGAAATAGTCAAGCCACGGTTCAAAGGCATGGAGAAAAACAACAAACCGTAGACAGACGAGGAGATAATAATACCAAGCCTGTGGCAAGCCACCACGTCTTTCAACAGATACTGCCTGTCGAAACTGAGTGTTTTGCCAGACAAAGTAAGGTCGCAGCAGGTCACACATCATGAGGAATGTCTGCTCTCGCATACAGACATTTGAGTGCCACATTGCATCATCAAACGTACCCACCACGCGATTCCACCAGGCATCACTGGTCTGCCCACACCACACGCCTCGCTCCACTACCATTCCAGCGGTGATGGCAGCAAGAAAGGCGGCACAGCTTAGCAGTCTCCTCCATTTCTGTCGCTTCCTTGCAATTAGGAGACAGTTTGTGCCGCGGCTCCACATAACCATTTGGGACGGAAACACACTCTGTCGTCCATTGTTTGTTTTTCCTGGGCGTAGCCTGTTACCATGGAAATCAATGTGGATAAGACTACGTCAATATGGACACATGCAGGTCGGATCTGATCTCTTGCAATATGTAATGCAAACGGTGAGTCAGTAAGATCGGATTCTGATCAGATTTGCAAAAAAATCAGATTTGGGCTGCAGTCTGAACAACAAGAGCACATGCAGCATTTCCTACAAGAGACTCAGATGGTTTCCTTTGAGCTGAGCTAGAAAGCAAAGTAGCGCTACTTTCCAAAATTAAAGGAAATAAACAGCCCTGATCTGTATGACCTAGTGATGTGGTCAGGTGGTTTGGGGTAAGCTTGTTAGAAAATATTAGCAGGCAGGTTATAAAGTTCAGCTCTTGCAGTATATGGATTTACGGATCAGGTACGGGTCATTAAATAAGACACATGTTTACGGGTTGGGCAGAGACGATTTCGGCATCTGATAATGCAGCAAACATTCAATATTTTACCGTGTTTTCAGGCTGAATAAGAGAGAAACTGTACACCATGTACAGGTCACCAGACTATCACAGGGCTGACACATAGAGACAGACAACCATTCATGCTCACATTCACACCTACAGGTGATTTAGAGTCACCAATTAACCTGCATGTCTTTGGACTGTGGGAGGAAGCTGGAGTACCTGGAGAAAACCCACACTGACACAGGGAGAACATGCAAACTCCACATAGAAGAACACATTGCTGTGAGGTGACAGTGCTAACCACTACACCACCGTGCCGCCCGTGCTTACAGCACCAGGCATTCTCAGGCTGTCTCTCATTCAAATATTGACCCGGCCGGACCTAAGCTTCCAAGATTGGATGACATTCAGCTTGCTCAGGGTGCTATGGCTGTAAGCAAGTATATCTAATGTATATCAAAACATCCATTTACAAACTCTCACACAACTCATGCAGTATAATCCAAGCCTCACTTATCCAGTTGTATGTTGAGAACGTTCCAAACACAAGCATTTTAACTAAAAAAAAAAACACTTCATACTCAAGTCTGGCTTTAAAGAGAGCATAGATGAGTTTCACCCTCAGTTCAGTTTTAATGGTGCATCCCATTTGCTCCAGATAGTTGGATTTTGAGTTCACATTTAAAAATTTGAACTGAAATGTCCAGCTGAAGTGGAAAGTCGGAGGAACCGTACCAACTCAGACCTCAAAATCTAGTCTGGCTGCTCCGTGCATCAACTGTCAGTTCTTTTAACAACAGTGAAAGCTGTAGCAACACGCTGTTTATTAGCACGTCTGTCTTTATTTGTACCACAGCACCATCCAACGTCAGTTTGTGGACATGCTGGTACAGTGTGTGTATCGCAAAATACAGGGTAATGCATCATTATTAGCTGGTGTTGGGTAATGGCTTACCTGGCTTGAACTGATACTGCAAACATCAGCTTAGTTTTCTGACTTCTTGTACTGGAATGCAGTCAGCTCGGGTGTGACATCATTCCCAGTTCCAATGTCTGATTTCTGAGGTAAATGAAACGCAGCAGTCATAGTTGTGTGTTTTTGATATAGTTTTGCTGTTGTTAAACATGGTCCCTGATCAATCAATAAATCAATATGTTCAAGATGACAAAGCATGACTAATTAGTGTACAAATGATTTTGTTGGTAAAATATTCCTTTAATGGTCATAATTCAAGATTTTCTTTTTTTTTTTTTTTTTTTTTTGTCTTAATTGTTTTGAATTTTCCGGGAAAGTGTATCGTCAGTTATGACCCCATTTTAAGAAATGACGTCCCTCGTGTCCTCTTTTGAATTACCCTTCCTGTGTTATGTCTCAACCTGACATACTTTTCAACAGGAAATAGCTTTCATCAAATTCAGGAAGTGAGATCCTGTCCAACTGCTATTTCTGTAAGGCGTTGTCATGCATTGTTACATCAGCTATTTGTGATGAACCTTACCTAAAAAAAAGTCATCGTAAGCTTAGGCAATTCAGTGAAACCTCTAGGTAGGTCGGTTGGTTCATAGATTTATAGATTCATAGATAGACAGATAGCAATACACAGAGCACAACCAAGCTGCTCAGAAATTGCAAGGTGAACATTTGAAGGACACGTTTACAAAATGTTGTTGCCAGTGAAGTTTTCTCAACAGTTTCAGCAGATAAATTACACTTCTAATCCAGCCACAGATTCATTTTATTTATGTCCTTATCCCTAGATAGATTTGTGACGAATTCTTAAACCTGGAAAAAATAAGAGATGCCAGATTATTCAACTTGTAAATTAATAGGTTACAGAACTGTATGTTGATATGCACATCGTCCAAGCTACACAAATTGTAGATTCAGCTCTGAAATAACACAAGTATAATGAACAAGAGTGAATCTGGGGTCGGCTTTCACTTACGCTGACAATAGTGTTTACAAACTAATCGTCAATTCCTGCATGATATACCTTTAGCTCAGGTAGATCAGACAGACTAAGTTGAGTGAATTTGCGCATCATAAAATTATATTGTAATTAACTGATTGTATAGTTTCTGTGCTTGATTTTCTTCTTCACAAGGCACTAAACTTGCTGTATTTCCTTTCAGTCTAAAAGAAGCTGAGGCAGGACAGGGGGTCTTCCTGGAGTGTGACAGCACAGTTAAAGACTCACTCTTGAGACATTTGAAGGTGTACAAGCTCCGCAGAAAGGTCCACATAAACCCCTGTCCAGAACTCTCAGTGTGGGCGGTGCTTTCCAAGCAGAAGAAGGCAGGTCAAAAGGCCAGTAAACCTGAGCTCTCCTCCCCAGACAAGGCTCTGGTGTGGGAGACTGATCCTCGAACTAAGGACATGGGCTGGAGATTGGTGTTGGACAGTGAAACTGACCCCTTGGACATCATTGCATCATGTCAGAAAGGTGACACGGAGGAGTATCACAGACATCGCTATGCAATAGGTGAGACCAGTATTTATGTTAGAATCTGTGCAGTTTGTATTAAAAGGACGACAAGTTAGGATTTGTTCGCACATGTGCTCTTGACACATTTTGACAAGTTTTGTTTATTTCCTCTGCTGTCATTTGTTGTCTAGGACTTCCTGAGGGAGTGAAGGACCTTCCGCCCGGGGTGGCACTGCCACTAGAGTCAAACCTCGTCTACATGCAGGGTATCAGCTTTAGCAAGGGCTGTTACATCGGCCAGGAGCTCACAGCCAGGACTCATCACACGGGGGTGATTCGGAAACGCCTGATGCCAGTACGCTTGTCAGCTCCAGTCCAAGACCTCGAGGAAGGTGCCGCGCTGCAAACGCAGTCGGGCAAACCAGCTGGGAAGCACCGAGCAGGGGCTGGAGAGCTGGGTCTAAGTCTGATCCGCGTGGCTCATGCCAAAGAGGCTTTGATGCTCAAATCTTCTGATGACACCACAGTGGCACTCGAGGTCTCTGTGCCAGACTGGTGGCCTGAAGACGCGAAAATCAAGTGAAGAGGAGGATGTTTTATCGTTCCCTGAAATGTGACAGATATTACATCTGACAGACTTCTCATAGACAGAACCCTGAAGTACAGTATGTTACTCTGTCATTGCTTAACAGCTGCGTGGCACTTATCCATATTTGTGTTTTTGTTTTGTTTGCAAGAAAATGTACTTTTAGAGTGACTTTTCCCAACTTGTAAGGTAATAACCACATAGTTATGGTATTTAACTGATCTATTGCAGCACCATACAACAGGATATACCACAGGTGAGATGGCATTAGTAGTTGTTGAATAAATATGAAAAAAAGCAATACAAACTCAAATAACTTGTGATTTTTTTAAGATTTATTCACCAGTTTTATCTTTCTGTGCAAAAACTAAGTCCAAACATTCTACATTTGAGATTGCAATTCATCTCAAACCAAAGATGTAGTAACACCTTCATCATCTTTTTCGCACTATACAAATTGGCACTTCTCATTTCAAGCCATTTCCAGATAATGATAACATTAAGACGCCACTGAACATCTTACTCCTGATAAAGGAGATGCTGCCCCCTTGTGGACTGTATGGTGTCCCGAATTTGCTGTAACATGGTTTCTGGCTGCAGAGTCAAAGCTGAATGATCGAGCCGCTTAAAGTCTTCATTGATGAGCAGACATTCAATTATGTGAGCCACTCTTTGCAGGTCAAAGGCAGCGTGGTAAGGTCCAAGTGTGGTGAGGATCTCTGAGAGATGACGCGGGTAATCGGATGCATCCCCAGAGGAGCAAGCGTTCAGGAAAGCCATTCGGTTGTCAGCAATGATTTTGAGGAACGAGGCAAATTCTGCATAGTTAATACCAGAGCAGGCCTTCATAATGAGCTGAAAAGTAAGAAACAAAATGACTTTTAAGTATGGATGCAAACATTCACAGTAGCAGCATTTTTCTAGAAAGCATTCAGGCTGAACAGTCTTGTCCCTGAAGTACCTGACAGTGCTGATGCCACGAGTCCATCGTGTTTCTCCACTCATCTATCTCCTTTTGAACAGACGATAGCTCACTCTGAAGGAACTGCCACATGATGTCCACATTGCAGCCATTCAACCAGTTATGATTAATGGAGATGGTGTCCTCCTGTAAGAAAAACATTAACGTGAGACAATTCCTATGTCAGAATTTGGACACAATGTCATTTAGTATCTGATTTTAATGTAACTGAACTGCTTAGATTTTGCTGCCTCCACAGTTCTTACCAGATTATAGACTTGATGGTGCCAGCCACTGGGCACGAAAATGATTTCACCTGCCTCTTGAATAATTTCAAGGGGTTGACAGGCTTCTTCAGAGTGTGGGAAAAGGCCTCTGTCTCTCAGCTCAGCTGATGTTACATCGTAAGGGAGGTTGCCGTGAGTGTCTCGTAAAAACTCCTCCTGACCTGGGGGGTACAGGAGCCATTTCTTCCTGCCACAGATGTTTGCAGACCAACTGTAGGAGCGGAACACGTCAGCATGGAACGGCGTCCTGGTGAGGAGACAGTGCATTTGATTAACAGATGTTCCTTGTGTATTATTGTATAATAACAACAGAAATATTGAGAGGCCATTTTTATGTGACATATAAGAAACTATGCTTTGATCTGGTCTTACCATGAGCCTTTAGGTCCCATGTAGACAAAGCGGTAGTCATCAACTTCAAGTGTATCCCAGTACTCATTCAGCCAGTCAGACGAAAAGAAGACTGGTGTGGTGTAAACATTATGCTCTGGAAAGTCCCTGTAAACAATGACATTAAATGCATCATATTTTGCACATTATGCTGCATTAAAAAGTTTCAATCTGTACTAATTGCTACCTTGACATGTGCCAGTCTTTAAGATACAGGCATCCTTTAGGTGATGAGTGGCCATTCTGGATGTATTCCTTCCAGTAGTGTATAAATTCTTTGAAAGGCATAACTTGTTTAGGGTTTGCATTGTACTCTTTTGCATTGCAGTTGGCAACAGGAACAGGAGTCTCATCTGTGATACAGAACAAATACATTATTTCACAGTCCATGACACCACTGCAGCAGCTGCATATGATGTTTGGCAGTTAGATATTAGCATTAGCTATGGATTTATTTACCAAAATCTTGCAGCAGTTTCTGGAAATTAGGCTTCCCCTCCTCAGACACCCACTGTTTCCGACACTTCCAGTCCTCTGTGAACCTTCTTGAAAACATACATGGGTGATTGGGAAGTAAGTATTTCTTGAAAAACTTGGAATAGCTCAGCTCCTTGTCGATGTAATCTACAAAATGTGAGGACCAAAACTGTTCATACGACTGTCTGGGTATTTTGACCAGGCTGCAGCAGTTGCGGTACGCCTCCCTGTCCATGATGGTAAACAAGACCTCGGCTAGCCAGCTAGCTAGCTTAGCTGTCACCGTCTAACAGCGAAAAACGGTAAACACAAGCCAGCCGGTCGATTGGTTTGAAATTACATAATTATTCTTTTAACTTCTGCTGTAAAATATGCGCTAGTCTCGACGTGAAAGATAACGTTAAGCTAAAACGTATTTTTCCTATTATAACAACAAGTCGCTGCATATGAGTCCTTCCCTCGGGTCGCAGTTTATGGTTCCTTAACGACGCAGTTATAAAACCGTTTCTACTTATTTATTATCAACACTTCCTACATAAACATGTCAGTTTTAAATGCTAATGCTACACGCTATTTTGGCTAATTCAGAAACCGCTGTCCAAGCTAACAATAATTATTTTTCCAAAACCATGTCGCAACAGTCTTTTCTGACAGCAGCATTTTCACGTCGGACAGTAAATACAGCCGTACTCGTACGTGACGTCACTTCCGTAATAAACATCAGCGATACAGAGCATAGTATGAGGTAACGCAATGCTCAGCCCAACAAGGTAATGTTGACGATTAATGTGGTGTTAGACGGATGTAATTGCGCCAAGAGGAAATGATACACACTTAGAGGGTTTATAACGTTATAGTGACGCAGTCGTAATGCGGTCAGTTGGATAGAAAGGTCGCTCCTACACAGCTGAAGCTGCCAGTGTGAACGCCTCAGCTGAGCCCAGCTGCTGCTTGGATCCCTTATTACACTCTGAAGAAAGTATGTTCATCATCATTCAGTACAGTGTCCTTATGATGTAACTGTATATTCAAATAGCAAGATGTGTATTATGCACATGTAATATAAAGGTTTATTTGTCCCTCTAGGTGAATCAGTGTATCTCCTTCCAAAATGAGCCGGGACGTTCCCATCCACAGCTGGCCCGGCTCCTATTACATCAACAGTGAGAAGCGTTGGGAAAATGGCACCCTGTCCCTCACCAGGACCACGGTGCGTTTCGTCTCTAACCAGAGTAAGGAGAGTCTTGCCAGTTTCCGCCTCTCAAAGATCATGGAGATCAAGATGGAGTCGTCTAGCTTCATCTTCAGCACTCTGACAGTGCTCGAAGAAGGCAATGTGAAACACTGGTTTGGCTCCCTTAAGCCCAACAGGGTGGTGGTTTATAATGTGTTGGAGCATTTCTGGAGAGAACGCCTTCTCTCTCCCAGCTCGGAGGCCCGGGGAGCAGAATGTCAACCCTCAAAAGGCAGAGAGCTGATCAACCTGGTGGCAGGGGCACAGAGGAGACTGGAGGACACTGGTAGAGTCCTCAGCCACCAAGGAGAGCAGTTTGACAACATGATGCAGGGACTGGAGAAGATTGACTCTGACCTGGGCGTGGCTGATAAGTAATTGTCTACATATTTGCTGGCTCAATGATATTATGCACATTTAAAAAATTTGGAAGTCTTGTTCATGTTTTGTTCTCATGCTGTTGACTGTTATAACTAATAAGTCATACACTCATGACTCCTTCCTTTCCCTTTGTACCTTGTTGTAGACTTTTGTTAGAGCTGGAGTCTCCCTCCTGGTGGCCTTTTGGTAAACTCCCCTGGAAGACTCAGCAGGACGCTAAGGCAGAGGATGCTGCGAGAGCTGCAGCTGCTGCAGCTTCTGCAGCCAACAGAGGGTCTGCCAGACATAAGGTGATCGCAAGCATCCCAGCTGTAGTGAGCAAAGGCGGGAACTCAGACTTAAAACCGGGATGCTTGTTGGTGCTGGTGTCCTCACTGGAGGTGCGAGACACAAACTGCCAACTCCTTCATCGCTTCGAGCGGAATGAAATTGACGAAATCAGAGTGCACAGTCCTTATGAGATCACTGTTAGACAGCGGTTTATTGGGAAGCCGGATATATGCTACAGGTTCCTGTCTGCCAAGATGCCAGAGGCGATGTCAGTGTTAGAGATGCAGTACAAAAAGAAAGTGGAGTTCACTAGTGAATACAGTGCTTTCAAAGCAACTCCACTTTCATCTCCGTGCGACACAGAGGGGCCAAACTGGAATGAAGGTAAGATGGATAAGTAAGGGTGCTTTCACTGTTTTCATGTCTTGTATAAAACTGACCACTAAGGGGCAGTAGAGATCCATGTTTCCACCTCTGTGTATTTATAGGTGTGTAGCCACATGTAAAAACATTTCATCCACATGACTTTTGGACATGATTATTGGTGTCTCTCCCTGACAGAAATGTGTTTTGATGAGTCACTTCATCCTGATTGCCTCAGTTACTTTGAGTTTACTGTCTGGTTTCCTCATAAACAACATATGCACTCTGCACTTTTTCACCATCTCCACCCATGGAGTCAGGTTTGCTGCAGAGGTGCCAAGACACAGAGCTCCCGCTGGAGGTCCCAGCAGGAGAGCTGTCCCAGTTGCAGGTGCACGTCCTCCAGCCATCTGTCAGTCAGGCTGAGGCCCAGGAACTCAAACAGGTGAGACCTTTGTGACTATATGACTTGCACTATTGTAGCATTTAGGTTTTTGTTTTGTATATTTATATATATGAAAGCAAACAACCCGATGGTTTTAGTGACATGTATTTTGATAGTTCCATTCCAACCCAAAATTCACCAGAGTGATTTTTATTTTTCATCCTGTATGATTAGCGTGTTATGCAGTGAGACCACAAACCCAAGTCCATCCTGGTTTTCAGAGAAGGAAAGAAACCTGTTCAGTCATTTGGTCAGAATTTACAAAGTCTTTCCATTCAGAAGCTCGCAGCACTGAGAAATGTTACGGACATGGTCTGTGGTGGCAAGACCTACACAGTGACGCATATTCAAACCTATGATTCAAACAAATTTTTGGTGTGTGACGCATTTCAGGTAGCAAAGAATAAGATATTTAATGTAAAACATTTTCAGTAAGCTACTTTTTAACTCATGCTTAGATACACATTACAAACAGTAGTCAGATGAATGAATGGATGTAGACGTAATGAGATGACACCAAGGCTGTACTACCTGATGCCAAGATTATAGTAAAGCTTGCTTTATATATAAAATACTGTAAATGCCTCCAACACTGAAGTAACAAAACCATCTTTGAAATGATTGCCAGTCAGGACTAAACCCAACAGATAGCATGATCCTAAAGGCTGATACAGATAAATATTTGAAAGTCCAAAAAAGTTAATTTTGAAATATTTACCATGTATTTCTTTTCTTTCATTAACACATAACATAAACAAACATTGTTGATGATGATCCCTCAAAATAATTCAAAGAGTTTTGACTAAAAAAAAAGAAAACCTGCCAGTGCTCTCTGGTTGACAAAATATTCTACTATTGATCTTTTCCTATCTTTGTCTATTGTTTCTGTTTTGCCATTTATTCTTGCGTATTGGCCAACATATATGCAGTCATCAGCATATCAGCAATAAGCTAATATTGGCTCAGCCAACATATCAGTCGGGCTCCAGTTACCTCTGCTAAGGAGGTCATGCTTTCAGTTGGGTTTATTGGTTTGTCTGTTCCTCAGCAGGATAATAGAAAAACTACCGGCCCAATTTTCATGAAACTTGGTGGAAAGGTTCAGCCTGGGCCAAGGAAGAAGCCATTACATCTTGGTGTGGATCCAAATCACAGTGTGGATACACAAATTGTGTTTTTTTTTTATTTCCTGTAGATTGTGAGATTGGGTTTTTGGCCTTAGAGGAAAAAATGTCATACATCTAAAATCCAGTAGATGGTAGTAAACATGAGCAGCAACAAAACAGCCAACTTTAGGAATACGATTATTCCATATCACGATCGACTTTGATGGGTACCAGTAATCCTCTGGGGCAGCCTGGTGCACATGTAGTTGCTCAGACTTCATTCAGGAAGCAGTCGTTGTGGAACACTTGGGGACAGTAGTCTCATGGGAGAACTGGTATCATTGTAACACCACCACAATTGTAACAACAGTGTTTATTCAAACTAAGCTGTGGCTATGGAAACATAAAAACAACCAAATAATGCAACTAATTATACTGTTACTCAGTCTTGGGCAAGTTACTCTCAAAATGTAATACAGCACATATTACTAGTTACCTTCATTTGAAAGTAATAACATACTTTAAGATATTGTGGAGTCACAATCAAGTCACTATGACAAGTGCAAATTAATACACCAGAGCTGGAGCACCCACCTGCTGGTTACTGGTGTGTCAGCATTGCTCTGCAGTTGTAGGTGATGTGAATGGAAACACATCCAACATATACTAACATCACCTATATATGTCAATCACCGGCCAGCTCTTCACCCCCGCTGCTTTCAGGCAACCTTCAGGCGCAAAAGCAGAACAGTACATGGTGTATGTATATGAATGGAAACACACTGTACATGATAACACACAGGACCACTGGCATCCTTCTGTAAGGTAGCTTAAATGACATGACAACACACAACAACCTTCAGGGGATGTGTTTTTCTGGTGGTGCACTGGCAGAAGTGGATCAGTGTGGATAAATGAAAAATTAAAACAATAAACAGTTAATTTTGGGTGGTAAAGCCTTACATGACATTGTAAATGTAATAATGTTACTCGCAATCCTGTTGGTAAAGTGTTACATTACTTCATTACTGCTAAAAAGTAATATATCACTGTAATGTGTTACCCCCTACACTGCTGTTACTCACATTCAAAGTGAATTGTCCGCAGTCAACTCCACCAGAAATACCAGAAAGCAACTAGAAAAATGAAAAAAAAAAAACTACCTAAAGAAGATGTTCAACACTTAAAACTGAAAATGATTCAATATGTCAAGGAGAGCGGCCAAAAAATAAAGAGTGTGTTAGTAAATTCCCTGATGAAGAGGAACAGCAGTCACAAGTAAGAACATGACTCTTATATACAGAATAATGGGGCTACTGGGCATTTGTTTGCATCCTCATATGACCCACCTTTGTTTTATTTTTTTCCATCATGGTTTAGTTACTTAACAGTCCCACTTCATGAAACACTATTGTGTCAACTCACTGCATGAATCTTATCTCAGACGAGGCATTGTTAACACTTTATACCTAATATTTAGTTATTATTGACATAATAATAATACACAATGTCCCACTGTTGTCTTTGCCTGTATAATCACATTTTAAACAACTTAATCACAGCAGTGACAGCACAGGGCCGGTCACACAGGTTGGCTTCTCTATTGTGTCCATAAATGGCGTATTGTCTGCAGCCGATTATGGTTCAGACTTCAAAGGCTGCCAATTTGGACTTAATGCTACGCTTCTGTACACACCCTACTCTTAATGTAATTCATGTCCAGATTAGAATCTGCAACTTGCACAGAGGGTCACTCAGTTTAATGTCCTGCTGTAAGTGCTTTATCAAAGTGGTTTTATTATGGTTTGAGGTGGGAAATCCCTGGTTCACTCATTCGTAGATTTCGTGTACAGCCCTCTTCTTTTCATTCACAGTCCTGAAATTACCCCGCTCCTGCACAAGACTAGCATTTTAGCTCGTGTGTTTTTCTATCAGGTCTAGCCTAAATGTTTAATTTCAGGGTTTTCTACATGACTTAAGTCCTCTAACCATTGTATAAGCAGCAGCTAAAAATAATCATCTTCTGTGTTTTTCTATGACACACCAAAACTCCTGTGAATGTTAACGGCAAGGTGCGATTCAGTCATGTCCTCCCAGTCGAAATAGTAAAGTCACAGACCCTGAGTGAGCGAATACAGTCATTCCTCGGTGTGTATTGACACACTATCTGTTTTTCAAACTGCTGTCTGGAGCCGTGTCTTTGCTCGGTTGCAGCGTCCGCGTTTACCAGCCAGTGAAAACTGACATAATGTCGGTGGGTGTGTGAGAGCATGTGTAGCATAACATAATATTAGTTTAGAAACCATGGTGGTGGAGTTTGGAGTAGTGTTTATTAGGTTTTGCTTGGCACATCACCTTATATTTAAGTTGTTCCATCAACCATAACATACACAGTTGTTGGACCATGGAGACGTAGTCGCAGTATTCCTTTAAAACCACCGAGAGCAGAAAACAAACAGTGTTGTATGATATCAGTGATCCCAGGAGATAAGCCAGGACTTCTCTCTGAATATCTCCTCCAGCTCCATGTTCTGTATAATATGCAGTATTATCATATTTGCAATGTGAGTAGCTGTTATTTCATCATGGCTGGTGTTGAATTGTAAAGTTTCTTCCCCCTCATCTGCAGACATTAAGCAGCAGGCTTTGTTTTTGTTGCCAAAGTTAGAAGAAAAAACTCTGAATGAAATGAAAATGTCACTCTCATCTACTCCTCTTTCTCTGTTTCACCAACACACTCGCTGTTTAACTCACTGACCCCATCTTTACACCTCTCCACATGTGGTCCACATGTTCCACCCTGCGACTGCGCACCCTGTCTTCTGCAGGTTTCACTATTTAATCTTCTTTTATTTGTGTCTTGCTCCTCAGTTGTCCGTGTTCACTGGGGGCTGGTGTGTAATTGCTTAAACAAAGAGTGTGCGTGCGTCTCCACAACTGTTTACATATTGGATTGCGTGTGTGTGCGCAGATGCTGATGCAGCTGAAGAACCTTGCCCTGGAGGCAGAGACGGAGCTGGAACGGCAGGAGGATGTTCTGGATGACTTGACCAGCTCCACTGACCGAGCCACCATGCACATAGAGAAACACACCTGCCGCATGAAAAGACTGCTGTAGCTCCGAGAGTCCAGCAGACACATGCGGCCACCACGTCCCGCCTGGGAAGAGCACTGTAAGCTTCCTCATTGTCCTCACGGGATTAATATAATGTGAGAACAGCCGAATGCAACCGTAGGGACTTGCATATACTCGAAATAGTGCGTAGGATTTTTGTTGCTTAAAAAGCACATAATCACGTGGGTTCAAGTGTCAGTGGTTTGTGGGAAGTGCAGCAATGTTCATTTAGTGCTAAAGACGTTCACCAAAGTCCCTGAAATATGACATAATGACTTAAAATAAGGACATACCCAAGTATGTCCCAACAACGGTTCAGTCTTTAAGAGAAATTAAGTGTGCCATATGTAGGCTAATACATTTCTGTGAATATTTCACAGAAGTAAACCCTTTTGTGCAAATACACGTTAGTCTTTCTTTATTCCATGATTTTATTTGAAGTAAATCAAACATGTGACTGGGATAAATAAGCCATCTCTATGACGGGTAGAGTCAGTGCTCTGCCTATCTTGGAACCCATTGGCTAGTCGTCTGACGACAGTAAAGCTTCTGGTGTCAACGGCTAATATTTCTGGGGTTCTGGTGTAGCCAGTGGATTTCTAGGTCCAGACAACATATGAATGCAGATAAATAATTTTAAAAAGCTAATAAAAAACTAAATCGTCATCAGACAGTAGCCAGTGGGATCCAAGATTGCAGTGTTCAGCCTCTTTTGCTCCCTAGATGAACTGTTTACCTGCAGGCAGCCAAAGCCTGCTCAAACGTGAGTGGTCAGTACCACTCGGACTACAAAGGGAAACCAGTGTACCAAAATATTGTTCTGTTGCCTAATAAGTCTGCACACATATGCAGATATGTGTTTATAGAGATTAGTGCGCTGCCCTCTGAATGTGCGTCCTGCAGCACTAAGCAGTTGTTGCTAGCACTGACAGCACTACATTTGGTGTAGATGCTTTTGGCTGCACAAGTATCATTTTAAAAACACTTTTTTTTCTCCATTTTTTTACTTTTTGGAGTTTCCGTATAACTCGATCACCACTTGGTTCAAATTCTGTGGACAGAAAGGTGCGTTCTAAAAATTGCTCAGTGCCTGGTAGTGGTGCTTATGGCTTGAGCCTATTAAACCCTATTTGCAATGTTGTGGTGGGAAGCCAGTGAGGGATCAAATCCTTCTCAGTCAACACATCAGTCCCAACTCAGCAAATATTGGCGCTTGGTCAGTGTCCCTACACATCTAACTGTGAGGCTCTAGGTACTCCCCTCTCATGTCAGTTTTTTGACGGCGTGTCCGTTTCCATTCGTGACATGCACGCTGTCCTTTCAAAATAAACTTCCATTTTCAGTGGAAAATGTACAGTTTCTGCTCATTACATGTTGCAGTCTCTTTCCAAAATTAACTTAAATTAACGTAGGTTTACTTTGTTTTTAGAGCCATGCAACAAAAGTACTTGGCTAGGTTTAGAAAGAAGCTCATGGTTTGGGTTAAAGTAAGTATGTTTGTTAATATTACAATTACCTTTGAGCTGTAAAATTATTCTTTTTATCATTATTATTATTATTTAATTTTTTTCTTTCTTGACAATTTCTGACTGTTTTGGGGCTAATCTATTGGTTTTGTTTGTTTGTTTCCATTTTGTTTTGTTTGTTTTTTGATTTTTGTTTAGTAGTTTTCCTGTTTTTTGGTTGTATTTTGTTTCTTTTTACCTTGGATTTTTAATTATATATTTGAGTGCTGTAATGTTTGCTTGTGTGGGCCCCAGGTAGAGTAGTTGCTACCTCAGTAGTGACATGACATACAGAATATACATCACATGGCATACTACACTACACAGTTAAAATTAACTTGCCGTTGACTTTTGGTTTTACGAGGGACAGGAACAGCGGTCTCCAGGGTGAAAGTTCTGTTTGTTTGTCCATTTCTTCCTGCCCTACACAGACTGTATCGCTGTTTATATGTCAGTTGCTCAGAACATCATGCAGACGCTAAAGGTAATTGGTGCCTTGTGCATTAGTATCAGACACAGAGCTCATTGACGAGTTGGGAGTGAGAACTATTGACTGACTGATTGGTGGCACCTGAGAGGGATTTAGGGAAAAAGCATGAATCCTCATTGCATGTCTGCCCTCTAAGGGAAGCTGGCAGGTGAAAAAATAAGCTGCTGATTTAATTTACACTTTCCCCAGGCCTTGTGGGAGACAGCAATGACTACAGTGAAGGGCAGAATGGACATTTGAAAAGCAGAAAAAAGGAGTCTATTTATTCTCTCTGCGCAGACTAATTTTAAACAAGCTGCATGTTGCTTTCGTTGCAAGTATTACTGAAATAACAGAATTTATAAGAGATAAGATAACCTTGACTTGAGCTTGTTAATGTAAGTTGGGTGAACAAATTTCCCAGTTTGCAAGTAATAGACTGACAGCTGAATTTTCCAGTGTCCTCACAGTACTATCTGTGTTTCTGATAACTTACTGCCATTCTACCTTTTTCTTAAAACCATTTCTGTCCTGATGACTTGTCTTTCTCAGGTTCTATTATCACTTATCCTCTCTGGACACAGTTTCCCCGTGGCTCAATGTTGCATGTCTCAATATTGCTGCTTTGTATTGCACCAAGTAAAATACCTTCACTGATATATAGCAGAAGACTGTAAATGTGCAACTAACAATTGGGACTTGAAAACAGAAAAGAAAGCACTCCCTCTGTTTTTAAATATAATACACAAGGTACCCATGTTATGCTCCACATCTACCGTATATGTCTTGCTAAAGATTGATACTAAATCTGTACCATCTGTAAATGACGGGCACATGTATTGTAATTCTGTGATTTTGTTGTGGTTTCACTGTCAACTTGTAATTAACTGGAAGTTAAACTTGAAAAAAACGGTACGATGTTTTTAAAATAATGATTTCAGTGCTGTACAGAGGCTTCTTTTGCTGATGATGCTAAATTATCCTGAAACTGAAAACAACTTAACAATAAGCTCTAAATATAAGGCTGAAAATACACCGGCATCTTTTTCAGAGCAAACAAATGAATAAAAGATGAGACACAGCTTGCATTGTTGGTCAAGTATTGGAATGAATTTCTTTATATCAGTTCAGCTCAGAAGTCATCACCACTGACAGTCTGTAACAGCATGGCATTTGCAATAAAATGAAGTCATTACCATAAGTAAAATCAGGGGTCTGTTTTTTTGGATACTTGTCGGTTTAAAGCTTCTTTAATAATTTTTTGTCTTATCTTCACAATTGATCAAATTTTAGATATGTATGAGAAAGGTGTCTTTACAGTTCTCCTCAGATCTGTGCAACATTTTAGCACCTTTGAGCTCATTGTTTTGGTTTACTCAGCATCCTCAGCTGCAGCTGTTTTTAGAAACAATGCTATGATAAATTCACTGTACACCAGTGGCCCAGCACCAAATGGCACACAGTCAGAATCAGGCCTTTTTCAGACTGCCAGCCCAAATCCATTTTTTGACATAGCCAGATTTTATACAAATTGATTTTAGAAAGTCTGAACAGCATAAAAAACACATGAAATTGGATTTTTGCAAATCTGATCCAAACCACATTTTGAGGTAGTTTGTAACGCGATTCCAATTGGATTTCAACAGATGCGTCTTAGTCTGGATGCTCTGGACACTTAAATCAGATTTTAAACTGTCTTTTGCGTAACGTCAATGTATCGCTGAATCGCTGAATGTATTGCTATCGAGTGTTTAACAAGACTGATAAGAAAATCTGAAGTACTGGACACTGTAGAAGTTAACTTGTTAAAAAGAATAAAACACTGGAGTATCACATTGGCACAAGTATACAAACCCTCAGGTGTCTCCCATCTGTCTTGATCATCCTTGAGATGTTTCTGCACCTAGATTGAACTCCACCTGTGGTGAGTTCAGCTGATTGGACCTGATTTGAAAAGGCACACACCTGTCTGGTCTATATAAGGTGTCACAGCTGACTGATCTTGTCAGAACTAAGCCATGAGGTCAGAGGACCTGTTTGCAGAGCTCAGAGACAGGGTTGTTTTGAGGCACAGATCTGTGGAAGGCCACAAAAAATATGTGGCACTCAAGGTTTCTGAGCACAGAGGCCTTAAACAATCAGGACTCTTCCTAAAGCTGGCCGACTGGCCAAGCTGAGGAATCAGGGGAGAAATCTGATGGAACATTCTGCTCACTAAAAGACAAATCAAAGCCTTCTTAGCAAACAAAGCACCTAAAGGACTCTCAGACTGTGAGAAACAAGATGAACTGAAGTTAACCTAATTTAAACAATCTTACCATAAGGCCACAACATAAATGTGAAAAGTGGAGGGGTCACAGTGCACTGCGGGGAGCATGTGGATCTCACTTGTGAAGAATTTTTGCTCTTGCAAACCATGTAATATAAGTTTTATCACCTTCAACACCAGTTCAAGATGAGTGCCTTGGAAATATTTTTAAAGGCAAGCTTAAGGTTTTTGAACATCCAATTTACTGAAATCAGCAGAACACTTGAGTATAGTATCCTGGCACGAAATGACCATTAAAGCCAAAGCAACAACATAATTTATTAACTGGAAAGCAAATTAGGGTTTAGTTTTTTTGGAAGAAAAGAATGCCAGTGAAATGAGCCTCCTGAATCCTGACCAGGCTTTATTCCTTAACAAAAAGTCAACAGACAACGCCCCTCATAGTCCGCTCCCATGTGACAAATTGCAACAGAGAATATCAAAACACTTGCAAACTGGAAGCGGATGTTAATTACTGTTTCAGCCGCTGTGCATGCTGTTGTGTGGAAGTGGCTCACTTTATACACTCTACTATTATAACATCCTGTTGGCACCAAGACTGTTGGCATCAGCTGACCGCCCCTGTTGGACAGCTTTCACCAAAGAGGAGGGGGATGACTTTATGTCAACAGTGGACCAGATTTGATTTGGCAAGTGGCTGAGCAGTCAATTATGAATCAGGAAGACGCCTTACACAAAGGGGTTTGAAAGAGGACCGACAGCCTCACTCAACAGTCTGGTCCCAGTTAGCATGAACTTATCACTTCCATTAAACAAAGCCCACCATGAGAGATGTGAGACTGTAAGCACAGGCACATGATAACAATAAAGGGGTGCCTAGTTATGACATTACGAAAAGTCCTTCCAGCACAGTTAAAGTTTGGACTGTTTATTTTTGTTGATTTGAGTGATAAACAGTGAGATTCTGGAAGTCCCAAACTCCAGAAGCACACCACATGGTTATGTGAATTCCAACCCTTAAAAAAAAGGTTAGGGAAATAGAGCACACACTGGCGTGGTTTTGAAGCAGCCTTGCAATACGAGGAAGTGGTGGCGGTCTTGTCTGACCACAGATACATGAGATCCGGCTTTGCCTTCCTAACGGATGGTATGGAGACACGAGGGATTTTGCTGGCCTTGACTTCCAAGTCTGTTTACTCGATAGTTCTGTGGCGAGCGCTCTCATTCGAGGAGCATGTCTCCATTGATGGCCAATCAATCAACTCTTGCTGGGAAAAAAGCAGCACGACTTTGTGGGCTACGAGGGCACATGTGGGTTGCACTGAGCTCCAAAATATGGAGCCATGTGACTGCAGTACAAATAGACTGTAGTCGTCATCCACAGGGATATGTTTTTAATGCCTCTTTGTCACATATTTGTAAAATTAAAACACCTCAGTCCTTTTGCTTGTTTTATTTGGCAATGTTGAAAAAGCTAAATAAATTAATTTGAGTCATATGCTTTCATTTAGATCATGTGTTTTAGCAATAGTATTTGTCATGAATTACACTCACACGTTTATAAGCCATGGTTGATGCTGAGCAGACTTTGAATATATTAACAAAATATTAAAGAAATTTCACGTGCAGTGCACTATTAGACCGTGTCTCAGTCTAATGGCCTGATTTTTGACTCACGTCCTGGCCGGCCTCTCACTAGTGCAGGTGTTGCTGGGTTTCCTTTTGCTGAGGGAGTTTCTGGTTTCAGGAAATAAGGCCTGTTGGTTAATGTTAGAACTGGGAGAAAACGTTCCTGGAAGGAAGGTGCTTGAGTCCAACCAGGGGGTGTATATGTAGTCTACAACAGAAAGCGATATGACACCCAACGTCAACATCATCCTCTTGTTTCTGGCTATCACCGTGGTAACATTTTCTCCTCTGCTTTAGTGAAAGACAGACTCTACTCTAAAAGTCAACCAGTGGATTCACATGTGACTCTGTTTCTTGTGGATATACATTCTTTGCACATACATTGTTTGGGTTCAGATCTGCCTCTGGTTTAGTCAAACCATAAATGTACTCCGCATGGCTGTTAATATGGTACTTTCCCAGATGCTGAGCTGCATGATGATATCATGTGCTCTTGCGCTTATTGTTATGTTTTCCTTGGTCTTTGAGGCGCACTTTGGTTTTCTGGCTTTTGTTTCACAAACTTTTCTCGTTTCTGTGCGACAGAGTTAACAGCCAGGCAGCCAAACCAAACTTGGCTGTGGTCTCTTACAGTAGTATCAGACTCAAATCAACTCCAGGTGAAATCCCACATTACAACCTACCTGAACTCTGCTGAAGTGCTTTCCCCTCTAACACACACACACTATTACTTGCTGCTTTGCTCAGTGTTATTACTTTAAGTGATTTGTGGAAGTGTACGGAACGGCTCAGCAGGAAAAATATTGTAACCATGTTAAAGGTATACTATGCAGGGATATGAGGTACTGTTTGTAAGCAATATCGCCAGTGAAACTAAACGTGACTCTTTTACTCTTGTTTGCTATTTTTGCATTTTTTTAGCGCTGTTCAGAGACTTTCTTAGCTTCCTCTTCGATGCGTATACAGTCTGGCCCCTGGTCCTTTTTATAAAGTCCTGACCTTACTTTTGTTAGAGTCTATACATTGGGTTTTTTTTGGTTTTTTTTAGAAAAATCCTGCATAGTATCTGTTTAATACTGTACAGTAAAGGGTGTTTGTAACGACTAAATGGGACCCCATCTCCCCCACCCACCAAAACACAGGGTTAACTTATTGAACCTAATCATCCTGCTGGCCATGAGGTGATAAAATGTTCCATAACAAATGACAAAATGATTGTTAATGCGAGCTTATTGGATTCAGTAGAGGGCAGCAGTGAGTTGCTTATGGTGAGTTTCCATTCATTAACTACAACCATGCAGTGCATTATGACCTTTGCACTTTGTGTCAGAACAGTATTATTGTATTTACATATTGTGTGGTGAATACTAGCAAATGTCTGTGTGTACATATATGCATGGAAAAAAAATAAAAATTTTTAATGTCCTCATATTCACTGGATTCAGGGTCAGAGATCTGACCTTAATGGCTGCTCAGCATTTTAATCTTTGCGTGTGCACACGCACAGTAACAGTAACCAACAACAGACATTTCTTTGCAGGTCTTGCTTATTTTCTTTGGGAAACCTTTGTCGAAAATGCATCCCACTTCTCTGCATAATAAGAACACAACAGTCCAGAGTTGCAACTTTGGCAAGTGTGAGGTGTCCTTTTTGTGTAATGACTGGATTATGTATTCATTAAAACCCCATCCATACGGCTCCTCAAACAGGTTGTCAGGCCATGAGCCAGCTCACACTGCATCAGAACTTTTACAAGCGGGCCCCCCAGAAACCTTCAGCGAGTCTGTTTTTAGTGGCTCTTACTGCAAATGGAAACACTTAGCTCCCACAATAAATTACCCACCCGACTGATGCCACACTGCATAGACCCCCAGCCAGTCGCAGACAGGGTATGGATTTATATTTTAACATTAAAGCCTCTTGGAATCTGCTGTGTTACAGTGACTTTGGGTCACATGAGCTGACAAGAGGACAGGAAAAAAATTAATCACGCGAAGGCTGTTGCACTAGCGTGCAGCCCGCGGGGCCGGCGGTTTGATTAAAGTTAAGGATGTGTCCCCCCCTCACCTCGGTGGGGTTGACACTGGGGTCATTTCAGGATAAAAATAGACTTTCTTGGTTACTTATTTTCCCTTGAAAGTAAATAGCCATTAGTGCAGCAGGCCAGTGATCTCAAGGGCAACACCAGTGTTCAGTCTAAACTATTGTTTACACTGAAGCTGGATGATTAAAAGAGACAACGGGGTATAGCAGGCCCTGCTGTTAAATACAGCATCCCCAGCAAAAACAGTAATGATGGTGCTCCTGTGAACACAGTCCAGCGGGGTCAGGTTCAGACACTGTGAAAACACACTTAAAAGCACTTGACTTAAACTTCTGTATTAAATGTCGAGGTGTGTTAGGAAATAAGAGCAGCGTCTAGGACCCTTGCTAAGACTGCCCGTGAAATAATCCTAATTATCATTCCAGCAAACTAATGTGTTTGACCACCTAGTGATGTAATTGCAGCTGACCAAATAGATTGTTGTTGAAATATTGCCCCGCTGTTATAGCTACGTTGTGACAGCGTTGTGTGTTGACTGAGGGCCGGCGCAACCATAACAAACACAGCTGAATCTGGGGTTTACATTTCAGCAGGATGACGGCGCACGCAGCGTCTGGGTGGAACTTGGGGAAAGGAGCCTGGGCCAGCAGCCTCGTCTGGCTCCCTGCCAGCATGGTAAGAACAGCCTCGACAGTGGGACCTGTGAAATCATTGTCCAGATGCACCAGTTTGTGAATGCAAATGAATGAATGGACAGCATTGTATCCCCGCATGAACAAAAGGCAAGGAGCATGTTTGACAAAGTAGGTAAAGCCATGCCAGGACAACAGTTTGGGTCTGTAATGAGGGTGTGGAGCATCAAGTTCAGGTTGGAATTATTGTGACGTGCTCTTTGAAGAACTTCCAAAAGGAAGCCGCCAGCCTAATACCATGGGCTGAGACTTTTGAAGTCAATACAACCACAAACGGAAAGAATAATTGTAACCATCTTTGGTCTAAGAATGGGTTTAATTTAGAAATAAAATGAAACTTCTGTAATGCTCTCAGTCCAGCAATGCATACATCCCCTCTTCTCTAGTGCAACTTAAAACAAACGAGCCTTCAGATTTTTGTCTGTTTTTACTTGAACGTCTGTTGAAAGATTTTGCGTCTTAAATTCCTTCACTTCATCGCAGATTTGGGAGATGAAAAGTTAAAAACAAAAGAAAAAAATGAACCCTGAAGGCATGCCCATGAGCTCGTGCTCTCTACTTTCCTGAGTCTCTATCGCTTTCTCTTTTGTGGGTTTATTTCCATAACTGCGAGGAATTTTTGGACAACACCTATTTTGTGGAAACTCCTTCCGCAATCCCAAACGGTTTGTCCACGTAACCTCAGGGGAGCAGCCAGCAACTATGTAATTGGAGAAGATTGAGTACACACACAGAGACCATAGCCTGGTGAGCTATTGAGAAGCCGAAACAAAGATTACCAGATGTTTACCCAGCCCTGCCATATGTGAGGTGGTTTCTGAACTTATGTGCAAAATGTGTGAGTGGCAGACAGAAGGAGTGTGAACCTTTGACCCAGTGTCCATTACAGGTACAGAAAAAACTGCAATGTCGATTGACCATGAAGCCAATGCAAAACAATGACGTGTTACCCTGTTTGCTTTTCCTCTAAAAGGAAATCTAGTGTTCCTCAGGATATCACTCAGGAATCCCCTTTTACTGATGGAAACCATGGAGCCGTCAAAACAGGGCTCGGTAATTCTGCTGCCTGGTTTCAATTAAAGCATTGAATATCAAAGACAATCACTCCCATTTTAATGTGCATTTTTTATGTGTTCCCAGTTTATTTTGATGGAAAATTTGTGGGTGGAGCACTTGCTAATTGGTATGGAAAACTTGCACCTGTGGTAGACCAATGTTTTGAGAGTCAGAAACATTGAATATTTGCTTTTTTTTTCTTGTGAGAAGGAGCCCGACTATATCCCCCAAAACAATTCCAGACTGGATCTGATGTGTGAGATTAGTCTGGAACAATACTGTCACACAGCGGTTGTGAGATTCAGAGCTTTGCGCTTCATCGTGCTGTATAATTTGTCAGTCATCATGACCATTTACAAACCACTGAACCATTCACTTACCATGAGATACTGACAACAAGCATAACAAAACTTTGATAGCAGACTCTTTGATTCCAGACGCTTCAGATCTGAGTGAATGTAAGAGACCATACTGGTGGTATCACTCTGGTGGTAATAATAGTTAATAGTGATGCCATCCCCTGTCAGAATTGAGTGTTAACACACATTACGTCATTGTTTTTGCAGCACACGTCAACCTTTTTGACACATCCTGTATTATGTCATGGCGCTAATGGACTGAAGTCTGTGTGATTTGCACTGCCACACACACACACTTCACTCAGCTCAGTGCTACTTATACCCAACACACCCTTCACAGTGATCGTGATCGTGCCATCACAGGATGGCAATGTGAAGGAAATCATCTTTGCACTATGTTCCCCAGGCTGCTGCCAGCTTTTGGAGACTCTGCTCATCTACCATTCTTCATAATAACCATCCACCTCGAGCTTCTTTCCTGTTCGTGCCGCACATTTAGGAAGCATTATATTTACAACAACGACTGCACATCAATTTTCAGGTTTTTATGTTTCTGTGTACGTGTGTGTGTATGTGTGGGGTGGATATATCAAGACATTCCTTCCATTCTGGTGAGAGAGAGGTGGAATCACCGTGTCTATATATATGACAGCGTGCGTCACTCCCCGCCCTCCTCTCCTCCTCTGTGGTTTTCAAGACTCAAGGGAGATCTATAAGTTACTGTGGTGTTCTGTCATTAGTGGTGAGCTTTAATCTCCAAATTAGAGGGGTAAATCATTAAATATTGCTTACATCTGCAAACAGGAACACATATGATGAGAGTTCCCCTTTTAATAAAACAGCTGGCTGACATGTCGTTCGTGTGGCGGTACACTGGCTGCTAAGTGACTTATGACCATTCTGATATGAGCATATTACTTTTGCAATGCAATAACATTACTGTAAAGAACATTTAGGAAAAAAACTGGGATTTACGGCATCATGTCTAGATTAATAAAGGCATTTAAATGATTTGATTATAAACATGTGTAAACTGTACATCTGGGTGTGAACTAGCATTATGTAAAGGACATTAATTATCCAGTACAGGGTACTTTTAGTTCCAAAGTAAGACAGTTGTGTAACTCACATTACGTTTGACCACACATGAAGCTGTATGACCTGCTACATTATCCATCTTGGGGAGTGTTATAATAGAATGACAATCTATAGTCAACCTAGTAAACTCAGTTTTGACAAAAAAAAAGTCCAAACCCTGATTTTTATTGTAAGATACATTATGAAGAGGAAAATCTGTGATCATGTGTCTGATTTGAACCCATTGACTGTGTATGAAGATGGACAACAAGTCTCCACTTCCTCCCACTGCACAAAAACGAAGCCAAAATAACCCAGATATGACCCATCATCTTACACTGGTGACGTATTTTGGAGCCGGGGTCTGTGCAGTTGCAATTACCACGGTATTCAGGCCCCCAAGAAGTGTGCCGGGCTTTGAGGCCAATTTTCATGTAGCCAAACAGTGTAATAACAACTGCCGAGTCCGCCACATGATGTCATTGGGCCCAAAAAAACCCAAAAAGTGGATACATTTATTTGAGCATCACAACCCCCCTGACATGATAATTTCAGTATCAGAATTTGATCAATTTGGTGTGATAACATTTGTAAAGTCTAGAAGAGCTGCACAAGTAAGTCATTTTATCTCATTTCAAGTTAGCGGCGCGCTAAACCGCAAGTAGCCGGCTTGGCTGGCAGATGTCTCCAGTGTGCCAGGAGCAGAAGCAGCGTCAATTGTACGAGTATTTTTATTTTAACGTCTTAGCAGTTTTCATAGGAACGGACAGGGTGCCTTCTCCAAAGCTGTATCCAGTTCTCTTTACACATCCATAGTAGTACCGAGTACCCACTGTCAAACAGTTGCGAGCAGTGCCGCAGGTTGCGGGCACTCCATTGGCACACAGCTGTCAATCATGATGTCACATCCCCTTCTTCATTCTTCTTTATTTTTATTTTCTGCAACCGCTTATCCTGTTAGGGGTCACGGGGGGGCTGGAGCCTATCCCAGCTGGCAGGGTACACCCTGGTCAGGTCGCCAGTTCACACTCACATTCACACTAACGGCCAATTTAGAGTCACCATTTAACATATCCTGAATGTTTTTGGACTGTGGGAGGAAGCCAGAGTACCCTGAGAAAACCCTGCTAACCACTGCAACCACCCTTGTTTAGCATCAAATAACTAATTAATACCAAACATATCAGAAAAATAAACACATGAACATTCATCAGAGTGATGGACTACCAAAAATGACAGAAACCATCTTTGGCAAAAATGTATTGGACATGTACTTTGACCTTTAGTTCGGCTGACATCACATTCACTAACATTGAGGGGGCAGGGTTTATGACGTATACTGCAGCCAGCCATCAGGGGGCAATCAAAATGTTTTGGCTTCACATTTGGGGTGCTACGATGTCAGCCATTTTTATATACAGTCTATGTTTGGAACCATTAGCATTTAGACTGTTTAGAAGATGTTAGCGTCAGCAAGTGTGCTGTCACATGTCTGTAAAGGAAATCTGTTTAAAAATTAAAAAAAAAAACAGTTGCAAAGCTCTAAACAAAATGTTTAATATCTTGCTATTATAAGGGAGCATGGCTTATACAACTAAGCAAGTAAGGGCACTTCATTATTTCATTCATCATTCCATTACTCTGTAGATTTTAAAAAGAAGCACCCAGCAGACACACTACGTTGTATTAACGTTGGTTCTTGGTTGGATATGGGTTGCAACGTTGGACAACCAAAAGCCAACGTTGATACAACATCTAAAGCTAACGTCAGTTCAACGTAGAAATTTTAACGTCAATCTGACGTTGTCATTTAGTTGGTTTCAAGTTGTGTTGGCTAGTAACCAATATCCAACGTCTACTCAACGTTGAGTGCTAACATTAAATTGACGTCGGGTATATAACCTAAGCCCAACGTCTTCTAAACGTTATATTGACAACATCCAGACAATGTTAAATTCCAACGTCAACCCGACGTTCTCATTTAGTTGGTTTTAAGTTGTGTTGGCAAGTAACCAACATCCAACGTCTGGTCAACGTCAAATACTAACGTCAAATTGACGTAGAATACCGACATTCAGTTGTCGGGTTTACAACCAAAGCCCAACGTCTTTTAAACGTTATATTGACAACATCCAAACAATGTTAAATTCCAACGTCAACCCGACGTTCTCATTTAGTTGGTTTTAAGTTGTGTTGGCAAGTAACCAACATCCAACGTCTGGTCAACATCAAATACTAACGTCAAATTGACGTAGAATACCGACATTCAGTTGTCGGGATTACAACCAAAGCCCAACGTCTTCTAAACGTTATATTGACAACATCCAAACAATGTTAAATTCCAACGTCAACCCGACGTTCTCATTTAGTTGGTTTTAAGTTGTGTTGGCAAGTAACCAACATCCAGCGTCTGGTCAACATCAAATACTAACGTCAAATTGACGTAGAATACCGACATTCAGTTGTCGGGTTTACAACCAAAGCCCAACGTCTTCTAAACGTTATATTGACAACATCCAAACAATGTTAAATTCCAACATTAACCCGACGTTCTCATTTAGTTGGTTTTAAGTTGTGTTGGCAAGTAACCAACATCCAACGTCTGGTCAACGTCAAATACTAACGTCAAATTGACGTAAAATACCGACATTCAGTTGTCGGGTTTACAACCAAAGCCCAACGTCTTCTAAACGTTATATTGACAACATCCAGACAATGTTAAATTCCAACGTCAACCCGACGTTCTCATTTAGTTGGTTTTAAGTTGTGTTGGCAAGTAACCAACATCCAACGTCTGGTCAACGTCAAATACTAACGTCAAATTGACGTAAAATACCGACATTCAGTTGTCGGGTTTACAACCAAAGCCCAACGTCTTTTAAACGTTATATTGACAACATCCAAACAATGTTAAATTCTAACGTCAACCCGACGTTCTCATTTAGTTGGTTTCAAGTTGTGTTGGCAAGTAACCAACATCCAACGTCTGGTCAACATCAAATACTAACGTCAAATTGACGTAGAATACCGACATTCAGTTGTCGGGTTTACAACCAAAGCCCAACGTCTTCTAAACGTTATATTGACAACATCCAGACAATGTTAAATTCCAACGTCAACCCGACGTTCTCATTTAGTTGGTTTTAAGTTGTGTTGGCAAGTAACCAACATCCAACGTCTGGTCAACGTCAAATACTAACGTCAAATTGACGTAAAATACCGACATTCAGTTGTCGGGTTTACAACCAAAGCCCAACGTCTTTTAAACGTTATATTGACAACATCCAAACAATGTTAAATTCCAACGTCAACCCGACGTTCTCATTTAGTTGGTTTTAAGTTGTGTTGGCAAGTAACCAACATCCAACGTCTGGTCAACATCAAATACTAACGTCAAATTGACGTAAAATACCGACATTCAGTTGTCGGGTTTACAACCAAAGCCCAACGTCTTCTAAACGTTATATTGACAACATCCAGACAATGTTAAATTCCAACGTCAACCCGACGTTGTCATTTAGTTGGTTTTAAGTTGTGTTGGCAAGTAACCAACATCCAACGTCTGGTCAACGTCAAATACTAACGTCAAATTGACGTAAAATACCGACATTCAGTTGTCGGGTTTACAACCAAAGCCCAACGTCTTTTAAACGTTATATTGACAACATCCAAACAATGTTAAATTCCAACGTCAACCCGACGTTCTCATTTAGTTGGTTTTAAGTTGTGTTGGCAAGTAACCAACATCCAACGTCTGGTCAACATCAAATACTAACGTCAAATTGACGTAGAATACCGACATTCAGTTGTCGGGTTTACAACCAAAGCCCAACGTCTTCTAAACGTTATATTGACAACATCCAGACAATGTTAAATTCCAACGTCAACCCGACGTTGTCATTTAGTTGGTTTTAAGTTGTGTTGGCAAGTAACCAACATCCAACGTCTGATCAACGTCAAATGCTAACGTCAAATTGACGTAGAATACCGACATTCAGTTGTCGGGTTTACAACCAAAGCCCAACGTCTTTTAAACGTTATATTGACAACATCCAAACAATGTTAAATTCCAACGTCAACCCGACGTTCTCATTTAGTTGGTTTTAAGTTGTGTTGGCAAGTAACCAACATCCAACGTCTGGTCAACGTCAAATGCTAACGTCAAATTGACGTAGAATGCTGACATTCAGCTGTAGGGTATAGAACCAAATCCCAACATCCGCTCAACATTACATAATGACAACATCCAAATAACGTTAAATTCTAACATCAAGTCAAGTCAAGTCAAATTTATTTCTATAGCACATTTACAGACAGCAACAGATGAAACCAAAGTGCTTCACTTAAAAACAGTGCATAAAGAGCTTGATAAAAATATACAGAGGGTAATTAAATATAATAATAATAATAAAAAAGCCTAGCTTATCTATGGGAGGGGGTGGCTGGACACTTATTTAAAAGCAAATGAGAAGAGGTGGGTCTTGAGGAGGGATTTAAGGACCTCCAGGGTCTCAGCTGCTCTGATGTGAGGGGGGAGTGTGTTCTAGAGTTTGGGGGCTGGTCTTTTGCCTGGCCTTTGGCTCCACCAAGCGCAGTTGGTCAGCTGACTGTAGCTCTCTGGAAGGGTTGTAGTAGCGCAGGAGTTTTGACAAATAAGCAGGGGCCAGTCCATGAAGGGATTTGTAAATGGTGAGTAGTACCTTGAAGTCAATATGCTGGCGGATGGGGAGCCAATGGAGGGAGGTGAGAACCGGGGTGATGTGCTCATGTTTACATGTGTGGGTGAGGAGATGAGCAGCTGCATTTTGTACCAACTGTAGACGACGTAGCTGGGACTTCGCGATGTCGATGTATAAGGCGTTGCAGTAATCCAGCCGTGATATTACAAAGGCATGGGCCGCTGTCGCTAGGTCGTTCAGGGACAGGTAGGTCTTGAGCTTGGCGAGGATTCTCAGCTGGAAGAAGCTGTTTCTAACCACGGCGCTGACCTGCTTCTCGAACTTGAAGTCGCTGTCGAAGATCACGCCAAGGTTTCTCACAAAGGTCCTGATGTTAGAGGCGAGGGGGCCTAGGGCATCGGTGGAGAGGGCCGGAGAGGTTTTTGCCAAAGATGATGATCTCGGTCTTGCTCTCGTTGAGGTTTAGGAAGTTTGCACCCAGAGGACACGCTGGACAGAGAAAGTTTGGTCGGTCAGGTAGGACTGGAAGAAGTGCAGGTTCTGTTGATGTAGCGCAGCTACATCAAGCTGATGTAGTTATTTAGTAGGTTTTATGTTGGCAAGTAACCAATGTCTTGTCTGCTAATGTCAAATCAACGTAGAATAGACTGATATACTTTGCCAGTGTGAGGTTATATACCTAAGACTCTGAACCAAGACAACACAGTTATGGCCCATTTCTCTGCTGCTATAGCAGACTGGTTGACACTGATCTATCAGCTGCATCTGCATAGACGGCTGTGCCTCTGACAGTGATGTAAAGCCTGGAGACCGATGCAGTAGCCATGTAATTCATCTGGCATTTTCCTTTAATTTTCGTACGGATAAACCCATGGGAAGGAAATAGCCTCTATATCACATCACATGACGATGTAATGCAGAGGTTCTGAAACATTTTATGGACCCCAAAAATGGGCTGTGGACCCCCATTTGAAAAGTTCTGAGCCAAGGAGGTCACAATTAGATTTTTCTGTCAACTCACACCCATGTAGGCCTGCTCCAGTGTCTGATCTCTGTCAGATGCTGAAACAAAAAGCCCCACATACAGATGCAAATTTTATGAACAAGTAAGGTTGTTAGTGCATATCAAATTGGTGGTCTGTGACCTATAGTCTACATAAAACTGCTGGTCCTTGAAATTTGAGAATCACAGTGCATAGAATTTACTGAGATTATAGAACTAAACCAACATTCAGTCACTTACCAGCTTTGTATTTGTGTTCACACTACCCAACTGGACTTTGGACTCTAGGTCCAAGCCAATTCACTGACCTTGAAAAGGTTGGGTGGATATTTGGGGTTGTACCTCTACATGGCAGGCCACAGAAGGCCTGATGCATGTCCAGTTTTAAAGCACCCTGGCATCTGTTACATAAGATCTGCTGTGCCATTTTGCACTTTGCAAGATTAGAAATGTCCTTTATGTCAGTGATTGAGTTATTTGTGTTATTTGTTTGAAGAACTTTCCCTCACCATGGATGGGCCCATCGGGACCTGCAGATGCTCTGAATAGCCTACTATCTGAAGGGTCATTATTTAGTTTAGTCTATTGCCTATTACTATTATTATATTATGATTATTATGATTATTATGGTGATGATGGTTATTACTATTATTATTATTATTATTATTATTATATTGTTGGAGGTAATGGTGACCAAATATTCAAATGAACAGTTGAAACTGTTGAAACTTCCTTCATTTTGTGATTTCAACCTTATATCTTCATTTCTCACTGTCTACTTACAAAACGTTTATAAATCTAAAATCTCTTATCAGAATAGAGATTGGAATAAAATGGACTCGTGTGTTTTATGTCGAATTAATACTTTTTATAATGCTGTCACTGGGATAACCATTTGGTGGAACCATAAATCGGGAACTACGTTTCTTTACGGACGCTATTTTACATACAATACACATCACATAACGTCACATCCGGCCTCTCCTGCCTCGACCACATGCTGCACGCTGCACGCCGAATGGGGACGCACGCCAAACGTTAGCGTCCTCGACTCTGACCAAGGTAATGACTGCAATTTAATAAGCCACTATATGGTTATTCTGTTATCATGTGGCACAGCTAACGTTAGTTTGTAATAATGGATGATTGTATTTTGACGGTATGTCCGCTCTATTGTCCCGCGCTAGCTAACGTTAGCTAGCTATCAGCTAGCTAGCTGATAGCTAGCTAACGTTAGCTAGCTGCTAGCTATCAGCTAGCTAGCTGATAGCTAAATTGCTTCTGTCGGGAGTGAGGGACCGGCCAAACTGCAGGTCCAAAAGCGTTTTTCAATGCATTCAGTATGGGCATACACTGCATGAAAAGAGGGATTTCCGTCAGTATGCGGCACTGTAAATTGCCGTGGAATTTCAGGTTTACGGCTGCGCGCGGCAATTTACAGGCAACACAGAAAACTGCCGGAAACTGTCGTAAATTGTCGTGGGCCTTGCTTGGCAGTTGTCCCCCCTTCCCCTAATTCTAGGGGAGGCTTTAACATGTAAATGAACATGCTGTGAGCTATAGAAATGCAAACCAGGGGAGCAGGGGGAGTTTCACTCCCCACACAGAGGTGACATTTCTCTAAAAGGTATTAGCTTCATTCATCTCTGGTATAAATAGATGAGGCTTAGTATAGTCTAATTATAGACTCTTAAATTTTAGCTTGAATTGATTTATTTCATGAAAGTATGCTAGATTAATTACTGTGTATGGTCATTAGCAATGGTCAATGTTCAATAAAAAAGATACACTAAACAATTTATTTCAACAATTAGTTTTAACCAGGCTTTGCCACAAAGGTCAAATGTGCACTCCATGCAAACAACATCACAGTCTGCTAGAGCTCAACCACTGTGCATAGTGGCATGACTGCAGTGACCTCTTCCGTAAACAATGATCATGTGATTGGAGGAGCCCGACGAGCCGTCTATCCAATCACGTGCGAGCTCGGCATGATTCAAACGGAAGACCTCGCAAGACGAGCATATCAACAGTCCTGTTTTTACTCCTGTATATTCAGACAGTCTCCTCTATGTCGCGCGTTTTTCGCTGCTTTGCTGTTTCGTGAACTACAATGTCTGGACGGCGTCTCTCCTTCAACACCCGGAAACTCCTCAGCATGGACGAAGACACAGCTGAACGCTATCAGTGGGCTGTCTGCCAGCTTGTTGTGTTTGCTGCCGATATGACTCAGCAGTTCACCGCAGTAAACTCGTGTGGAGGAGACTAACTAACAAGAGAAGACGGTGCACAATCCCCAAACGGCGGTAAGAATATATTCAGTGACTGCTAGCTAAGCTAAAAGTAAAAGAACAAATGAAGAAGCAGAGCCAGTCTAAGTTTGGTTATTAAAGTGTATTTTTTGGTCTTGTAATTTACAGGAAGCAGTACACCGTCTCCACAACTCGGAGACAAATTGTTTGCACTATGAACCGGAGCGAGGGTAAGTTTAAAGAATATGCTTTCATTCTGCTGTATGAGGAAACGTTCAGACACGTTATTGACCGATCTTAACCGTCCATTTTGTTTTTCACAGACTGACCTCGCCTCATAACGAGGCCGTGACTTGCTATTTACTGAGAGCTCTGTCTGTAAGTCCGGATTCACTTGATGTAATGACGCCATTGTGTGTAAGTGACTTTTACTGTTTATTTTTTACTTTTTACTGTGACTTTTAGATCAGACTCGTTGTTGGTCAGTGTGACTATTTTTCAGGTGCATTAATAGATGTGTTGTGTCAATATGCAGTGCACTGCGCAGTACTTATTGTCTTTACTGATTGTTTTTACAGCTGCTGGAAGTGAGACACAGTGTTCTGGCGGAGGACGAGGTGGACCTATGGATGTGCGCCACCATAGACATGATGTCTGATGAGGAAGACGGCACACTTGACGGGGTGTCTGGGTGGACTGTGCGACCTCCGTGGTTCCGCAGCAGGAGCTGACTGAACTCTGTGCCACGCTGCAGTCAGATTGGAGGCGAACCCGAACTACAGGGCAGCACCACAGACGTCTGCAAGATGGAGCACATGCAGACAGATCACCGTCAGATGCCTACAGCTCCGAGGCGGCGAATAATAGACAGTCGATGGCGCTGTATGATTTTGATTTGTTGTTGAAATCTCCTGTTTGTACTTGTACATAGTTGTGTGTTATAAATAAAGCTCTTTATTTGAATAAACATGTTCCTCGCTAATGTTCCTTCACTCAATAAATTCATTCATGTCCTTGATGGTAATAATAGTGTAGCCCATAGGATAACAATGACATGAATATACAACATCATAATTTTATTTAAATGTTTAATAATAATTATACATTTATTATAATTATTATAAGTATTATTTTTAAAATAATTTTTATATTTTATTATTGTAGGGGAGGGGCTTACATTTATAATGACCCAGAGTGACCAATAGCGACAGATCTGTCGACCAATCACGAGTGATTTTTATTGTTTCAAAGTAGTGGTTTCATCCAATCCTGGAGTGAGGAATTTCAAGCCAGACGCGGCTCTGCTGCTATTCATATGCTAATTAGAGCCATTAACACCTCCCGGGAGGTCTCCACATACGTCATGGGTCCGTTTTCGACAATTTCTGGCACCCGTAAACGCCACGTTCGCAGCCTGTAAATTGTCGGAAACTGCCGAAAATGAGTGAGATTTCCGGGCGTTTACGGGGACGAAAATCCCACTTTTCATGCAGTGATATGTGAAACATCAAAATACTTCAATAAAAAGTGAATTTTTTCACATTTTGACCCTATTAAAATGTGAAAAATTCACTTTTTGTTCACTCCTGACAGGAGCAATTGCAAAAATAAAAAACCCTACCACTCATTTAGATAAAAGTAGATGAGAAAATAGGGTCCAGGTTGAAAAATACCAAGTAATAATAGGAATAGGGAAAATAGGGGACATCAAGTAAAATTTATGCTGCTGTTTGTGTTGTTTTCAATGTGAAGCTGCTGTAAGTTCAATTACAATTGTCAGGCAGCTGTTTTATGTGTGCTGCTGTTTTATATGCACTGTTTTAAAGAGTTCTAAAGAGTAAATTTGTGACCTAGATTTTTGTGTGCTCAAGCTTTTTTTTTTTTCTCAAGTGTTAGACCTGAAGAACCTGCCTTGGGGAGAGGGAGGCGCACCATGCTGCCAAGCAAGGACCGAAATGACAGACAGACTGAAGCCCCATATATATAGGGGGCTGATGTCCCACAGGGGACATTAAGTTAAATTTATGCTGCTGTTTGTGTTTATTCAGTGTGAAGTTTATTACAGTTGTTTATATATGTTTTATATGCACTGTTTTAAAGTTCTAAAGAGTTTTATATGCATTGTTTTAAAGAGTACAGTCACATTTGTGACCTAGATTTTTGTGCTCAGCTTTTTTTTTTTTCTTAAGTGTCTGTTAAGTGTTAAGTGACCTGAAGAACCTGCCTTTCGATGTGCTGCTGTTTTATATGCACTGTTATTCATTATATGCACTATATGCACTTTTAAAGAGTTCGAAAGAGTAAATTTGTGACCTAGATTTTTGTGTGCTCAAGCTTTTTTTTTTCTTGTCTTAAGTGTGTGTTAAGTGTTGGAGGTTAATGTTATCCCAACATTGGATTTTGACGTCAAGCCATCATTCAAAATCCATGTCTATTTAACGTTGGAGGATGTCGTCAACCCTACGTTCAAAATACAATGTCTATTTAACATTGAAAGTTGACGTCAAGCCCACGTTAGGTTTTAACGTAAACCCAACTTTCAAATCCGCATCATACAACAGTAATCCAACGTTGGGAGTCCAACCAATGCTCAATGTCTATTTAACGTTGGAGGGTGACATCAAACCTACGTTCAAAATCCAATGTCTATTTAACGTTGGCGGTTGACGTCAAAGCTACGTAAGGATTTAACGTAAACCCAACTTTCATTTTTGCATCATAATCCAATGGTAATCCAACGTTGGGAGTCCAACCAATGCTCAATGTCTATTTAACGTTGGAGGGTGACATCAAACCTACGTTCAAAATCCAATGTCTATTTAACGTTGGAGTTTGACGTCAAGTCTACGTAAGGATTTAACGTAAACCCAACTTTCATTTTTACATCATAATCCAATGGTAATCCAACGTTGGGAGTCCAACCAATGCTCAATGTCTATTTAACGTTGGAGGGTGACATCAAACCTACGTTCAAAATCCAATGTCTATTTAACGTTGGCGGTTGACGTCAAAGCTACGTAAGGATTTAACGTAAACCCAACTTTCATTTTTGCATCATAATCCAATGGTAATCCAACGTTGGGAGTCCAACCAATGCTCAATGTCTATTTAACGTTGGAGGGTGACATCAAACCTACGTTCAAAATCCAATGTCTATTTAACGTTGGAGTTTGACGTCAAGTCTACGTAAGGATGTAACGTAAACCCAACTTTCATTTTCGCATCATAATCCAATGGTAATCCAACGTTGCAGTACAACATTGTTCCAACGTTACATCAACGTCAAGTGCCTGCTGGGCAGAGACAGCATTATTATATTATGCTAAAAAAGTTAGTCCACTAAAGTCCACTTTCTTCACAGTGTATTACAGAGGATGTACTGTATTTCATGCACTGTGCTTTAATTCATTCTTATGTAACTCCATTGAGTAAAAGACCAGAGTTTTGGTGGGTCACTAACTTGCTCACACCCATTGTTGTCAAGTTCTTAACTTGATTTATTGCGGTCTGACATTTCACGAGGAATTACAGCTAGAATTTATTAGTTTAGTTTGTTTTCCGGAGAGATATGACGGACCTCTGAGAGAGGACGAAAAGTAAATTTTGGGTTTGTTAGATCAGTTGCAGAGTTATGAAGCAGCCTGGGCCATCGAGGTCTGCAATCCTCGGAGCACAGAAACACATTAGTCACTGACGATATGAGAACGTCACGCCGAGGTGATACCAAAAGCAACCACCTAATCACAATTACATCATGTCTCTGCGACGATCAGGCCCACATAGATGTCACAGCTTTGCGTAAGCAGGAAATTGGACCATCCTCAAGAAAATGACTCGCTTTGTTATACACTCACACGATATCTGAACTGTTTTGGACTGCTTAACGATAATATTTCTCTTTATGGCTATAGACCCCTATTAACCCTGGTGGATGATTGTTTTACTTTCATATGCCCACTGCGCAGTATTATTACCATTTTTTCCAGGTGTTGAATAAAGTTATTTAATCTCTTCATTTTGCAAAGTCATATGCCGTGATTTTGTTATGGTTTTTATATGTGCACACCTGCTCTTGATGCATTCTCCTTGAAGTCTTCGGGGAGGTAATAACCAATTCATGGGACACATCCTGCATTTTTACAGTCCATTGAAAAGGTACTGAGAACCAGAGAAGCAGCAAATGAGTGTTGAACTATGAAGCCATGTCTGGTTTTATTATTACCCTCATATGTCAGTTCACACATTACTCCCTCATAACAAGTCATTGTCTTGCACATCATTTAAAGTAACTGCTGTGCATCAGATTTAATCTTCGAATAGATTTTCCTGCTTGAACCAGAGCCAGTGTTACTTTCCTTCTCAATGATCGAGGGATTCACTCCATTCTGTGCTCTCAAGGAGCAGCCCTTCCTCCGTGGAGTGTTTGTGGTGATCAAGTATCATCTCAAACTGAAGCTACATCTGGGAATATTTCTCTACAGTGACCAAATTGTAATTTAAGACTTGCAACTGACTATTGGAGATGGTGACCTCTTGTGATTTGGGCTTATGCTGCAGCTTACACAAGGCCGACACACCAGAGCGAGGGGGGACATGGGTTTTACTGGCCCACCCGCAAGGAAAACGCAACTATTTCCTCTCCATAAATCAAAACGGACACGCTCTGTCTGGGGGCTTTCAATAGTAACAGAGCAAGCTCATTTTTAAAATGAAAAGAGGCTGAAATTAACTTTTTTTGTGCAGTAGTGAATTTGGCCTCACAGAGACGCATATAGTGCTTATAGTACGTATGCTTACTTCACTTAATTCTTCACAAAATGATTGTGAAATATTTCATTGAAAGCTTCGTGCACCAGAGAAAACAATAAGGAATTCCTTGAAAAACTCCCACAAAAGAGAAAACTCACTCAAAAAAAGGCACAACAACCTGAAAGTTAATAAAATAACCAAAAATCTATTTCAGTCAGGAACACTTTAGTCAAAGAAAACTTTATTTTCATTGGTGGTATGGCACTGTTCTGGGGTCTCTCTGCCTTTCCTCGGGCCAACGCAGAAAGAGTCTTCATGCATGTACATGGAAAGCCTTAAGGCAGAGAACAAACCTCCCTGCCCTTCCATGCGCCTACATGGAAAGCCTAAGGCAGAGAGAGCAGCAGCAAAGACCCCCCGGGAACTAAATAGAGCAGCATCAATGACAAACAGAAATGACATTGATAAGTCAGACACAGTTGACACAGTTGTTAGATATCATATAAACTGTTATATGTGCAATTTTGTAAGATATATGAACCCTTGTATAAGGATATGTCATTACAAGTTAAAAAATGTGGGTTTATTTTCCCATATAAACAACTTTACAAAGCAAATGAATTGAAGATAACAGAATTGGAGTTATAGGGCCCATAAGAGGTCACCAAACTTTAAAAATAAGGCCAACAAAACCAGATGTTAACTCAACAAACAGACCTAACAGAATGAATCAATGGGGCAACATATATACTGGCTGATCAGACCAAATTGAACACAAAGGGGACTAAGATTAACACAGAGAAATCCCTAATCCCCCCACGATGTCACAGCTCTTTGCTCAGTCCGTGGGATGTCCTCAGCCCCATCTTTTGCCCAACTCCAACCAGGAAGTGATTTCAGGTAACTCAAAGACAAAGAGAAATTAATTAATAACTTACAAAAGTGAATAGCTAAATAGCAGAACAATGTAAACTAAATGTGCGCGCTTCATCTAGAAAACAGTGTGTTGTCAAAGTGCTGATAAATTTTAAACTAAACAAACTGGTTTATGTATTTTAAGTGACTGCAAATTAAAGGTAACTTAACATGTGGTAATGGTGTGAGTGAGCTGTGGACACGGCCATCACAGACACTGTGAAAGGAACTGGTCTGTCCATCACTACTCTTGTCATGATCCATGTTCCTCACCACCTTTATAGAGCACAGATGTCTCCTGCACTGCTTTCCTAATTAAGTTATTGGAAGTTTTTTCACATATAAACATGACAGTGGAGTTCAGTTTACCTCACAGATAAAAGGTTTGACCATGCATATGAAACATCAGAAACACACCTTTGATCGCTGAGCTGAACTGACGTCACCACTAACACAGCAGTCTTTTTGGTTATGTCTGGTCATTAATATTACTTCCACTCCGCAGACTTTCCGACACGGTCTTTGTCTGTGCTTTGACATATCTAGATTCCTCCTCCCTTCACGAAAAAACAATCACCACCATTTTCCTTGTAATGAGATTCTCTGCAGGGACCAGAGGTTATGGAACACACATACAGACGAGTCATGACATGACTCACCCCACCAAACAGCGTCTACAAATATGTGCCTGATGTCAATGACACTATGTCTCGGATACTAAAAGCATTCACATCCCTGAGAAAATATCAGGGAGTAATTACACATTTCCTTTGAGATATGAAAATTATTAAAACCTGTTTTAGACATGATGTGTCACTGGATGCCCCTTTAGTGATTAGAGAGGACAGAAAAGACATGAAGAAATGATTCATGCCACAATGCAGATCTATACTTACCAGACACTCACTGCAGCTGGCATGGACAAAATCAATCCCCCACGTCCTCTGTGTATTGGTTAGTTGATGAAAAACTGTCAGTCGATGGCGGCCCGTATTTCCAATGTAAACCCACAGGAGGATGTCCTGGAACAATTCAGCCAAAGCGTCTGGCTGAGACTCCGCAGAGCTGCGTGCGTGGGTAATTGGTCGAGCAGCAGAGGAACGACCTTAAGTTTAGATTCAGACAGTTAGGAGACCTTGGAGACGGCCTTGATCCCCAGGCTGTCCCTCATATGCTTATACTTTGAGACTCTGCTTATAGTTTGCCACTGGGGAAGTGTGCATAGACATTATAGTGCCTGTGCAATGACAGTACAAGGCCTTATATGATATAAGTGCTGTAATAAGGCCTTTATTAAAGACGTTTGAGTGCTTACTGAATGGCTGTGGAAAAATACAGTTTTCATTTTTCATATTATGAAGCATGCGCTCACTTTACTGGCTCTGCTGGGGTCTGTATGAGCACATTTTATAACACTTAACATTTTTAAACAATGATCCGCGTTGAGGAAGTCATTTCTTCTGGATGCCCATCAGCGTGAGGCGCTTAAAGAAGCAACAGCCAGTTTCATACCGAGAAAACTGGCTCCCACTCAGCAAAGAGCTTGATGGAAGAGCAAATCTCACCCCCAGCGCCCCTCCTCCTATTCAATTCGGTCAATATACAGCACCACTGGTGGCTGTAAGTGCAGGGAGCTCCCCATTGATCAGTAGTGGAACAGAATCCAGATCCAGCCAGCTGGGGCTGTTAGCTGGGGAAGCCGTGTTCTTAGCAGTGAGGTAATACTTCAGACATCTGCAGCAGGTTCTAATTATGCCAGAACAACTCAGTGTCTGGCTGCGTTTGGCTGGAGGAAAAGCCAACACAAGCCATTCTACTCTTCTCTGTGCGTAAGACATAAAGGCCAAGGGGATGCCCTCATACCGCCCAGCTTCGTCATCGGCTGTGTGTGAAACTCTCAAGAGGAAAAGTTGCCTTGTACTAAAAGATATTCTTAAATGATCATGAGATTATGTGATGCATTTCTGCTCTTTATTCTGTCTCTTTAATCTTTAAAGTCTTCTGAAATTTAGTTTCCCAGTTCGAGAAAGATTATAAAAGGGGGCAGTTTTGGAGACCTTTTAACCTTTGACTGTGCCACAACACAAGGTGGTGCTACTGTATCTTCCTGTCGTGTTGCTATGCAGCAGCACGCCTGCAACACAGCCAAACAGGCGAATGGGGTAAAGGCCATATATTTAAGGTCAGGACCTGTTTTATAATCTCAGCAACCAAAGTGACTTCCCGTAAGTGGGGAATGATTAAGAACGTCATCCTGTACTTAGACTGCACTGCCTGAGGGGTGATGCATTCCCAATAGTTCTGGCTACATCATTTTTTCATAGTTGACTCACTTATTTTTGATCCTTACCCACCTCGAAGGTGTCTCTCGTAAAAAGGCATAGCGTGGAAAATGTTCCATTTTCATAATTAAACTGATATTTCCTTCCCTGAGACAAAAATTAAAGGTTAGTCAACAACACCCCGCTTTTAAAATAAGATGGTAATAAGAGCAAAACTGCACTTTGGAGTGAAACCGTTGATTTAAGTAAGCTGTAAACTGTAAGTTGACAGTGATTAACACAAAAACATTTGCTGCTATAGTAACCAATCACCGCACTGTGCAACAGAGATGGTGCAGACAAACATACCTGGCAATTATGTTTAATCTGTTTTAACTGTTCTTTGTGCAGGACTATAATTCTGCTTTATTAAAGAGTTGTACATTTACAATAAGTCTCTTGAAAAGTTTGGTCTGTTACTGTATGTGCCATGCTTTCGCCCTCTTTGACCTCATCCAGCTCACAAGAATACATATGAACAACATGTGCCCGCAACACCTCCACATGCACATACTTGCTGCAGCTCAACAGTAGCTGCAAATGCAATCTTGAGTTTTGATTACACACACAGCAAAGTGGCTGACTAACCTCAAATCTCATCATTACCAGTGCTACAGGGGACGAGAGAAATCCCTCTGTAGTCCCACCACAGAAATAGAGTGGTGACAGTTTAATGGTCTCCGAGCTCAGAGCACCACACCCTTGCCACTCTATATTAAAGACCTGTACTCCCACCTCAGCACGTGACGTCAGGTGCTTGAACCTGCTCTGCAAAGCTTTCTGGGATTGTTAATCTACAGGGGGGTTAAATTCCCTTCAAGTGATGACATTATTGTGCGTGACTGCGAATGGAAATTTTGCAGCCCTCCATCACTGTCAAGGCTCCTAATGATAACATTTACTTCTCATTTATTTATGCTAATCAATAACAACTGGATTTTTTCTTGTATTTTTAAATGATTTGCAATTTGATACGTCTAAATGATTCAAAGCTGGAAGGACATGTACAATTTTATCATGCTTTGGGAATTGTTTCTCTGCTGAGATGAGAAGCTCATTCCATTGTAATGAATTCTCTACGCCTGCATCTGTCCCCTACATCCACTCTGAATATTCATTAATTTTCCCCTTCAAGGCCTTTCCAAATAATATGACCACTTTTTCCTGTGCAGTCAGTGAGCCGTGCGTATGGAGAGTTACAACCCACAGACTTTCTGTCTCTCTAAGAGCCTTATATTCAACAACATGGGGACCTGGTTGAGACAACTGTTGAAAGTTTGCTGGAGCCTCAGCAGCCCCTGTGGCCTGACAGTCCACAGTGTGAGACACTCCAGATGGGATCCCACACTTTGAGCTGTCCTAATGACCGGCAGTATCACCAGAACCACAAGTGAAAACCTCTGATGTGACAGAGAGGGAAGGAACATCATTAATAAAGATAATGAAGCAGATGGGTGCTCTAATGGGTGGCTGGAGAAAAAACGGAGAAGTCAGTCAGGGGTGAGGGCATGGGGCGCGCTTGTTGAGAGACACTCGGATATAGAAACCGGATGCTTACCACTATGTGTTTTTGACCTTGAATAACCACGGCAAACACATGTCCGCCAGCTTCGCCAAGGATGAGTCAGTGAATATAAATTTTATTGTGTTGATAGCCACACAAAACTGTTTTCTATCGCTGATATGATAAGCAGAGGAAGCAGCGCCGAGGTGTTAGTTTGGCCCCGGGGCGGACGGGCGGGGGGGCTTTGTCTGAAATGAGAAAGGGATGTATTCTCACCCAATATTGCCAGAGCAAATCGCAAATGGGAATTAGTCTGGAAGTTAATTTTCAATTTCCAAGGGGCGTTATTAAGGGGTTGTCAACATGCGATGTAGTGATTCATTCAGCCCAGTGTAGATGGCCAATCACAGCAAAGAAGTACCAGCCAATCACAGCACATGAGGGCGGGGCCTGGCGCAAAGTCGGGGAAAAAAAGTAACGCCTAAGCAATGAAAAATGTGTGCAGAGACGAGCTGGTATGTTATGAATTAGTAAAGTTTTGCCAAATCCTGCTGGAAGTATGTCAAACACATCTTTCCTCTCAAGAAAAGCTTGAAGTGCAGTTGCTCTTTATTTTGCAAAAATATGCTGTTGTTCATTCAATACTGAGGTGATAGCAGCTTCAACAAAAAGGTCCACATCAGCTGCAGCCAACTAAGTTGTTTTCAAAAAAGCATCAGCGGCCCTCCTTTTTCTGATTTTTGTCTCAAACATGCCCCATAGTAGATAAACACTTGTGATTGGCTCTGCACGTCTCAGGCCGCTGGAAATCTGTCCAGTGGAGAGGGGGTCCAGACGCATCTGCCAGAGCAAATAAAACATGAGCTTGCAGATTCGTCCGGTTCCCAGGCAAGATGGGTCCCATCAAATGGCTGAATTAACTCACTGAGTGCAGTTCCAGGAGCCCAAGAGGTCAGGGGGCCCAAACATAGAACATCTGCATGACATAACTTTAATATATTTTGCTGGAGAGTTAAAGTATTTAATCAAAAGTTCTTCTGAAAATCTACATCTTCACTTTTAAGATGTGAGATGAGGGATTTTTTGTAGACCACCGTGCTCAGAGGCTTATCAACCAATCTGTCAATGCTAATGTCCTATAAAGGTCTCTGTGGAGTTTTTCACCACTAGTCATGCTATGGAGCCATGTTCTGATGTGTGGGTCCCCTTTTGGTTGCACAAGGACACATGCAGACACACACATTCTTGCCACTATTCCAGTTATTGACAGGTGGTGCCAAGAAACGCAGCAATGTGCCAGCAGAGGCAGGAAAGAAGAAGCCTTTTAGCAAGTAAACAAAAATCGTCTTTGCAGATGTCCTATCAGGAAGGAAATGCACTCAACACATTGTTAAACGTCAAGGATACACAGAGTGTGTTTTGGTGAGTAACAGTGGATGTAAACAGAAACTTTGTAGGTTTACAAGAAAACTCAGCGGGGCACCTTTAAAGGAATACTTCACCCCACAAATGACCGTTTGTGTATCAGTTACTCAGCCCGGGTTGCGTTGAATTCGAGAAGATAACTTTGTTTTTCTTACATGCCTCCGGTAAGTGACAAAGTCAAAAATGGAGAAGATTCTCATGAATTAGACTAAAAGGGCTCAGCATTTAACAACAGCAAACTATATTGTAACATCTGTTTACAAACTCTCACACAACTCATGCAGTGTCATCCAAGTCTCATTTATCCAGTTGTACAATCAGTACTTCCCACACAAACAACCCTTTCCAACGAGGGACAGAACTGAAAGTAAAACTTGTCTATGCTCTCTTCAAAGCCAGACTCCACTGACAAAAACAATAATTTTACCTTGCTGAACATGGAAGCTGCAGGTCTACCATTGCCTCAATCAGTTAGTTTGTTTATTATGTAATCCTCTTTTCTTGATTGTAGGTGTTCCCCAGTTCTTCTGGGCTGTGAGTGATAATTGGACTACAACATTAGTTTCTTCCTCTTTGTTTAATTTTTACCAACACGGCAAGACAGTACTAACACATTCCAACTTAAGGGTACAGCGACTTCCCTTCGCTGTTAAGCACAAGGCACTCACTCTCTCTTGTCTCACTCATACCTGTCCCTACAAAACAAGGGCAGGTAGGAACCAATTAGCTCATAACCAAGGGAACACAATGACTCTGCTTTAACATATGAAAATACAAATGAAACAATATACAAAGTACTTTAAATGACGATGAAATAATAATTTACCAGCAGCTCCATAATGCTAAATCTATTACTACTTAAATATAAATAATGTACCCTTTAACCAATAACACAGTAACTTAAGCAAAAAAAATAACCCAAAAATATACTGTGTGCAGTAATCATGGGTACAGTAACGGGTGACTTTGGTGAATACAAACTTACCCTTTAAAACACCAACTGCTCAAGTTGTATGAGACTTTGTATATGGATGTTTTGATATAGTTTTGCTGTTATGACTTCAATTAATCAAAATTTTTCTCAGTTTTTGGATTTTTCGTTCACTGGAGGCATGCAAGACAAAGTTTTCTTCACAAATTCAACATAACACATGGCAAGTAATTAATACACGAATACTCATTTGGGGGTGAAATATTCCATAAGATGTTCCTGAAGTTTAATTCTATCTACAACATATATGTAGTTTGGTTCAAGGCCCTACTCCATTTATCTATTCTCTGCAGAAGATTGGAAGACACTGACACATCAGATCTAAAGAGTTATAACATAACATATGGAGCATAGCATTTGCAGTCATGTTTGCATTAGCTGATTGGTGTCAGCTGTTTAATTCATGCATTGCGATCACTGTCTCATTAACAGCTGTGTTATTATCTGCTGATGAGTTCAGTCTAATCATAGTCACTCAGGTTTACATGGTGGCCACTGAAAACAGACACTTAACAATACTACTCTACTCATACCAACATTGTTTGCTGCTGCAAACAGAGTTATTTCAAAAAGCAGATTTGTCTGCCAAAATTTGCTTTAAAATGATAAATTCCTTAATGTACGTGTTTCTAACTGAACAAGCTTACATGAAAGAAATGATAACAAGATTCAATTCACCCTCATAAGCATTTACTTTTAAGCCATGCCTATGTTTTGAGCCTCACACTACGTCTTCACATTTTTAGCCCTGAGGCCGGGAGATAGAGCCCTCTGAGAAGGGAAACAGTGTGTTGATACGCCCAGGGGCAGTGGAAAAAAAGGCCTGTGTGAACTGTCAGCACCAGATAGACACAGGAGCAGCTAATCTGCTCCCAGGCCACCATTCACTACCATGTGCCACTTGCACTCTCACTGACCGACTTCCTCCATATGCACACAGAAGGAGGTGGAGAGGGTCTGGGTGTACCCGCAGCTGGAAATCCTGAGTATAGATATACATGCATGAGGAGACGATTACCAAACATCAGTTGCAATTGAACACTGGGAAACACACACTTCCTGGCGAGGGACCCCCGTTTGGAAAACCACTTTGAGTGCAGACTTCAGTGAGGGTCGTCTACAGATTGAAGAGGCAATGGCATGTAAACACAACTGTATTATCTCATTCTGTACACCGGGGGAGGTGTTGACACAGAGCTTGTGCTTTAATTAAATATACCATTTTCCAGACAATGGAAAATGGATCATTTAATCAGTCACTCCTGGCTGAATGAGAAGAGCAAATAAAGGATTGTTTGCTCAGTGACTAAGAATTGGAGATGGATTGAAGATGAATAGCTACGGAGGAGACCAAACCCCATGATATCATATCCTTTACTGTAAATCTCCTCCATGAAACTTACTTCACGATTCATTAGCGCTGAACAGAGTCTGTCTTGTCATAAAGACTGCTTGAGTCCTTTGATTGCTGTTGAGTGATCAGTAATAAATAATGCATGATTCGGATGACGTAAGGAAGTTGTCATGACACTGAACGACATCATGTGTAGGTATGCTTTGGGATGGCCTGTTAGTCATTTACAGTGGAACATCTTAAAGCTGCATGACTTTGACTGCACCTGCTGTTGCTCGGAGATGCTGGAGCGTTTCTGCGTTTTATCTAGACAGGTGCAGTCAAAGCATCGTGCTCGACTCTTTGTGGCTGACACAGTGACCTTATGGCTTCTGCTGCCCACAAGGCGGTCCAGGAGCTGGTCTGCAGACAGATCAAAGTGGGAATCATGCCCCACCAACAGCGATAAATACACACTTCCTCTCTTCCCTTTCACACTGGTTTTTCCCACAGTCCTCGAACCCCCATGCTGTAGCTCGGCCAGCTCAGAGGAAATGACAGACCACATCAAGAGGCTCGCCATTGCTTTGACAGGAGTCCTAGCGCCAGCCTTCAGGAGAGAGAGGAGACGCTCTCGCATTCATCAGGGGGTTGCAAGTTATTTGTGTGTCTTTTGCAAATGTTGGCAGTGGAAGCACAGCACATCCAAAAAAAAAAAAGGTTTCACACTCATTTTTAACCATGCATGACCTACATTCACCATATTCACACCAGATGCTGTAAAGGAATGCCATTAAACCAGTGCCCATTCTGTCAGTATTTATATACTGTAATCAACTATAATTAGGTCATCAATTGCCCTAATGACCTTTCATTTATTACAGAGTCTACAAATTGAGCTACTTTGTTGGGCTAAAGAAAATACAGTCATGGGCGAATATTAGGTTTTGTTTACTTTCTGATAATGTACATTTTGAAACCAGTGAAGCCCATTACAAGAACTCACTGAAATGCAAAAAGCCAGCAAAACTTTTTAACAATGGAAGCTCATCCTTAAGACCCTTTACAGTTTTTAAACAATGATGACATACGTAAGCTGCGTCAAAGGGTATTTTGTGGGGGGGAGTTTTCCTTATCCGCTGTGAGGGTCCAAGGACAGAGGGATGTTGAATGCTGCGAAACCCTCTGATGCAATTTGTGATACTGAGCTTTATAGGTAAAATGAAATTGAAAAATAGAGTACACATGCAGTTTGGCAACAGAGGTATACCTGAGTGCAATAGTTTGTCAAGCTATGCAAGGACACAGGTGTTTTCAACAGCAGCCGTCATTATAAGCAAACAAAGACGCATTCGGTTAAGATCCAAAGAGTATAATACAGGAATTAAAACTTCCAGGACCATCACATGATGCTATTGGGCCCAGTTAGCCTTACACTGGGAGAGAGACGTCTGTAAATCAGTGGATACATTTTTTTGACCTCCCCAAATGATTTGTTTTATTATCAGGATTTGATTCTTTTGGTCTGACAACAGTCTGAAAATCATTAGGAGCCGCTTGAGTAAAACATTTTGTGCCCATGCAAGTTAAGGAAGGTTTAAACCAGCAGTTAGAAACTGAAAGTGTGTAGTCCGCTTGCATTATGTGCCCAACAATGCGGAAGAAGTTGAACGTTTTTTGGCTTCATGCGCCACTGAACTTTCATAGAAATGAACAGGGCCCTGTCTCTAACGCTATATCCATTTCTCTTTATGCATTCATCATATAGAAATAATTTGGAGTCACCAACTAATACTTTCACTCAATAAACCAAAACATTTGCTGCTCTGAAACGGTTGTGATCCTGTCGAATTCTGTAGAACTGTTGGACTATTGATTCTGACAACCAGACACCTTGATGCTGGTAACAGTTTTAAATTCAATACTTGCCAACTGGTCTGGATCACTGTGACAAAATGTCACTTCTGCTGCCAACATACACACCCATTTTTTTTTGATGACATCGACTGAGACGTTAATAAAGAGACCTAGAGTTTATTAGGTCAAATGTGGGGAATTTTCCTAAATGTTAAAGGGGCAGTTTCACATTTTTGTGAATGATCACTTGATTGATATACCTACTCTCATATTTGTCCATCAAAAATGAAGCTATAGCCAGAAGATGGATGGCATCACTTAGCTTAGCATAAATACTGAGAACAGCTTACCTGGCTCTGTCCAAAAGTAGAAAAAAAATCCTACCACTACCTCGAAGTTTCTCGAAATAACTCATTATAACTTGTTTTTTTTTCCTCACAAAAACTGAAATGAAAAAAAGACATTGTTTTTTTACTCTTTGATTTTTGTGCAGACTAAACTATGTGATAAAACGTGTTAATTTGTGAGTTTTAGAGGTGTTGTTAGGTGTATTTTTGAATTTTAGACTGGGCCTGCCTGTCTCTATGCTAAGCTAAGCGAAGCTAACCAGCTACTGGCTCTGGTGAGAGTGGTATAGATCCTTCCATCTAACTCTTAGTAAGGAAGTCCACATGTGTAGTTCCCATAATGTCGAATAATTCCTTTAAGCTGCTAGCTTATTAGTAATGAGATACTTCACCCAAAAAGAAACCACAAACTGAACATTTGTTATTTGTGTAACCTCTGAATGCCCTGACACTTTTTAAATAATTTATTGACTTGACCCCTTCAATGACTGACTGATGTTCTTCCCACTGAATGGCATATCACAGGCAAAAATCCTCTAATGGCTTAGTTTTACTGCCTATTAGGCTGCTGGCAATGTAGCACACCAGAGTGCATTTAAATGGCATGTAAATCCACCACGTCTGATCTCATCTGAGCCTTATAGACTTGTCAGGCCTTATTGGAAATACGAATCTTGGCAAACTAGCGCTAGAAAAAAAAGACAAATTAATATGAACTATTTTCTTCTTCCAAGGTCTCAAGTCATTTTATTATCCATCCTGTCGTTACTTTCTCAAACTGTCCATCACAAATTGCTGCAATGTAGACATGCCTCTGTCCCTGACATCAAGAAACAGTAGCACAAAAACAAGTTGTTTTGCTGGGTTTGGCCTTGATACTTACCTGTTTCCTCAATCGGTGTCCAGCAACAAAAACCCCTCACATTTTGTGCAACTCATGGAGTAAATCAACTGCACTTCTAGCCAATGTTTGTCTAATGTGATCCTTCGGAGACATGTACTTGTCACGGCAAAATATGGCAGCTGTGAGGAAAAACCTCTCCTCAAGCAATGAATTATGTTTGGGCATTCCCTGAACAGCGGCTGTTTATATTTTCTTGGGGGGATATGCAAGGCCACCCAAAACAAAATTGTGTAATGTTATATTATTCCACTGCTTTACTACAAACAGGAGAAAATGCCAGATTCTCCTAATAGGGCTGTGCTGCTTTTCCAGTTTTCTGCTCTATTTTATGCCTCTTCTCAGGAAATCCACCCATGCTCATAAGTTTCTCCACCTGTTTGGAAATATATTTGAATCGTTTCTGGTCCCTGTGAAGGATCATAAGCGAGGCCCTTAATGAGCAAATAAAGTTTGGCAATGCTCTGCATCCAAAATTGGAGAGAATGAATCATTCTGCAGATTCATCTTCTGCGACACCTAATATTGTTTGTGATTCATGTAGACATGTCCAAAGGAGCTTGTGGGAGAATGGGAGAACTGAGCCTTGATGTCCCGTAGCTGAGTCCAGCTCCGTTAAATCTAACTGAACATTTAATACTCGTACACACAAAAACTTCACTGCTCATGACTGGAAGACATCTGAGAGTGAATGTGGTCTTTATTGACGGTGCTGTTTCTAAGAAACGTCAGGCTTCCCCAGACTGCCAGCCCAAAGTGGGTTTTTTTGTTTGTTTGTTTCTCTTTTTCGGTTGTTTGGTTGTTTTTCGGGGGGTTTTGGCAAATCAGATTGTATCCAGATTGATTTCAGGAAGTCTGGACAGCAAACAAAAACTTCACATGCGATCTTTGAAAATCAGATCACCACATTTGGAGGTAGTTTAAAATGTGATTCCAATCAGATTTCTGCAGATGCATTCATTCCAGACACTCTGGATGCTCAAATTGGATTTCACAGTGTCTTTGAACACAACACACAACACACAACGACGACGTCAAATCCAGAGTGACAGAAATGCTGAGCAGATCCATGCTGCTACCAGCAGAACGCTAAAGAGGACAACATGAGAAACATCAGTTTGTGAACAGATACCAAAATAAATTGCTTAGAGGGCAAAATGATGGTCCTGTATTTCTCATGCTTCTGCAATGGAAAGCCACATCACCAGCGTTGCAACATAGTTACTGATGCCCATGTCATTACCACAACAACCCATGCAGGTTATGTTGGTAATTATGGATATACAAAACCGAAATTAGATTACTTGCAGGTAGGATAGGATAGGATAGGATGGGATGGGATGGGATGGGATGGGATGGGATTGGACTGGATGGGAAGGGAAGGGATGGAATAGGATAGGATAGGATGGGATGGAATGGGATAAGATAGCTTAGCTTAGCTTAGCTTAGCATAGCATAGCATAGCATAGCATAGCATAGGATAGGATAGGATAGGATAGGATAGGATGGATGAGACAGGACTGGATGTCTTTCGACAAAGATTCAAGCACGTACAGACTATTGTAATTAATTAAATTCATCTATAATTAAGGGCAGGAAATTAATATCAGACAATTGTGACACTCGGCTGACCCAAGTCTCAGTTCAGTTCCTTAAGAGGTCAAATCTCAAGACGGTCAAATTTCACAGCACTCAAGTCTGAGTCAAGTCTCAGTTTTATAACTTAAGTCTGACTTAAGCTCAAATCTCAAGTCCACAGTTTTTTAACACTTTATATAAACAAACACATGCACAGAGTCATGGTAACCAAAGGATTACATGTTCTGTATGCAGACAGGTATTATTTCTGTATATTCATGCACAGTGCAGGAGAGGACCTTTTAAAAACCACTGTGAACTGCACTTCTGCCAGCCAGGTTTAAGCCATTTAAGCAGAGCGGCTAAGAGATGTGGAGGGATACCAGAAGTATGTCTGGCCAATGAAAAACAGGTGGCTGGACAGAAGTAAACCAGTTGTAAGGACAAGTGCAAATTGCTGTTGGCAATAATTGAAGGACTTAAAGGCTGGGTGGGAGAGGTCCAGAGGGGCGAGTTATTCAAGATAGGACCATGGCCTCGTAGATACATTGATGCTGACTGTGTTTAGCTTCTTCATCTGTCTCTTTGCTCACAGCTCACTGACCTAATGGGTCTTATGTCATGTTACTGTTCATCATCAAAGAGCATCAAGAACATCAACCTCAGCTACCTCTACTTTGACAGTCAGTGTCAAGGGAATGTCAGAGAGAAAAAAAAGTGCCAGAGCTTTTTAGCAATCTGTTTGTTTATTTTTCTTTTAGTTCCTTTGTGGCTCTTTTAAAGCCTTTGGCACGGGACGATTCCGCCTGGCAGCCCCCCCTCCTCTCTACCGCACACCTTCCCTCTTGCCATCCGTAATTACCACACTGTTCGAGTCCTAGCCTGTCCAAAAGCCACTGCAGGTCTGATTTTTTTGGCTTGGCTCCTCTCTGACATGCCTGGGAAGGGCAAGGAAAGGAAATGGGTGGACCAGCCGCTCTCCGTTCCCCCAGAGCAGGCCTGGGAGAAGCCAGCCCAGTGTTTTTCGACTCGGCCGAGCTTGTAAGGGAGCACAGCCCATCTGGTTCTAATAAATCCTCCATGCGGCTTCGCAACTGGAATTGCCTGACCTGTTTGGGGACGTGATCACTGATACAGTCATTTTTGCAAAACAACAGGGAAGAGCTTGAGAGCATTTGTGGACGTCATCAGACTTGTGGTCCCCAAACATGTTCTGAAGAGAACAAAACTCACACTAAGCAGACCCCCAAAATCCTGCAGGGCTAGGTGATGGATGTGTGGTGTAATGGTGACCATATTGTAAATATGCATTCCTGCCAACGGTGGGCAGTGTATCACTGTTTCTTGCCTCATGACTCTTGGTAATTTATCAAACACAGACTAAGGGGTCACGGTCGGACCAACACTAATTTTTATAATGAGTCTTAAGTGCTCAATTAGCCAATTTGTAATTCCATTGCTATCATGTGAGTGTTAGGTCAAGGACATCTTATTGGCATGACACCTGGACTAAGCACAAAGTATAACAAAACTTTCCTGTCATGGTCATGCAAGTGTAAATATTCTTCTAACTTTCCCTTGATTTGCATTCAATGTTGTATTTTATTCCTCAAATTTTATTAGAAAACATTTTTGATTAGTATCACCTTTACTTGTATTACACCAGAACAGTCAATCTATTTTACTGTGTGAATGAATGGTAGTACGGGCACACCAAAACAACACACTACACCGTCTATAGCCTGCCAGATCATTAGGTCATGCACCGCTATGTTGGTAATGTCTGCCTCCCGATCCCAGGCATATATTTATGACCTGTTGGCTGTGAGAGTCTTGCTGACTCGCACTTATGAGGTCAAAGCCATCAAAGTGACCTCACCATCAGAGACAACACAACATCTGTCCTCATCTTTCACACCTTCGGTGGCTGGGTTTCCTCAGACCTCCCTGCCTCTCCCTGCACTCACTTCCCCCTAATTAGAAACAGTTTTATTTAGCACTCTGAACACGGGAGATAAAATAACAGGAGTCAAGCCTATTACGACTTAACAGGGAAAAATTTACAGCGGCATGTTTTACAGATCAGCGTAATGCATTTGAAGTAACACTCCACATTTAGCAACAGTATCAGAATCAACTTAATCACATGACTTGAAATAGGAGTTATCTTCCAATATAAGCTTGTCTGACATCTGACTGCCAAAGCTTGTGTGGAATGTGTAGGACTCAGTGGTAGCGCCTATCTCCCATTTACAAACACATCTACTGTATTAACAGTGGCGCTCTCTGTCCACATATTTATCTTCTCAGAACTAAAATGGCATCTCAAAAGCAAAGCATGTGATGCATGTCAATCAGTTGTATATTAATAATATTAGCAACAATAATGATACAATATCCCACAGGTATTATCCTGTAATTAAAATGGGTAATAATAGGATTTGGGTAGGGGTTTAGGGCAGGAGACCACACATTGGGTAAGCTTGTATTGTACATGCTTAATCTGATTAAAACTTTAAATGTGATTATGAAAAAGAGTGACACAGACTTCACAGGAGTGTTGACATCCACTGGGTTAGCTCTTACAGTCCCTCCTGATAGGGCAGGGCTATTAATGTTACTATAATTCTCCTCGCTGCAGCTTTAAGAGACATTTTTTGGAGGATTTACACTCCAATATGGGCTGACAGAAAGTCAGTGAGCTGCTGGTATGGATTTGCACATCTGGTACTGGATCATTTGGGTTCAGTAAAACATAGCAAAATGTAATAGGACTTGCGCTTTGAGGCGAGGGAGTCCACCTATATGATTCATCTGTGTCTGATGAGGACGGGCCATTGTTATTGCTGAATTGTGGGGGTGAATCATACTGGGTTGGTGTTTGGTGTTACCTCCACTAATTAATGTGACAAGGGCCTGTCCTGGCAACTTTATCTACTGGTAAACATGACCATTACCTCACTTGAAGAAGTCATGCAGCTTCTCGTCAAACACCCTCCGATCCACAGGGACTTGAAATTAGCTGAGAAATTATTTTTTTTCCCTCTCCGTACCAAACTGGTATGACAGCTATGAGTGTATCACTGTGATAAATTTACAACAGCCAACATTAGAACTTCACCCCACATTTTCCATGCATTTTTTAGTGAAGTGTGTGATATTGACCACCCCTTGAGTTTTAAGGGAGACACCCATCAACACAACCTGACAGGCAATGAACAAAGTCATTCCTTCCGTCTTATCTGTTCATTATCTATGCACCGAATTCTTTCTTGTGGCCATTGTTGTTCATTTTGTCCATTGCACTATTGGCCTTTTCAGCATGTCTCAGGAGAAAATTCATGCCTTTTTCCTTCACTTTGTGTCCTGGAACTCTGCGATAATAAATTGTCTTAACACAGTGGTAATAACAGAAACATCTGAGGGCCACATGGGATGCAACAAACTCTCTTAGACAAAGAAATTAGAGGTCATTTCTGCCACGGAATAGCACAATATATTTTAAGGGAAAAGGCAGCCTCTCTCGCTGTAGCACACCAATATGTGCGTTTTTTCTTTCTTTTCTTCCAGGAATGAAACCTTTATCTTGAGAAGGCGACATGAAAAGTATAACACCTGGTATGTATCAGTAAATTGAAGGGAGGAAAGGGAAAGCCATATGTCCACCTTCAGTCTTCAAAGCAGCCAGAATGTGTATCTAAGTGCATTCGAAGATTGAAACAATCCAAAAAGGAAATTTATCACTGAGCTGAAATTTCTGGGCTCTTAAGGATTTAGTTTCATAAACATTGCATGCTGAATGTTTTTCAGCTCAGGCCGATGCCATTTGAACTCAGGCTTCTGCAACTGTGAGGATATTTTCTGTGTATTTGCCAAGGCCGTTCATGAGTTTCTGTAATAGCTTTAGTAATGCCATCTTGATAATTTCTATCTTTACGCACATTAAAACAGACATTGCTCTTAAAATATATGTAGCTGTGTGCTATTTTTCAAACCATTTAAGGAGTAGTTTTAAATTTTGGAAAAATTGCTAATTTACTTTCTTGTCAACAAATTAGTAAGAACAATACTGCTCTCATGTTTGTATGGTAAACATGAAGCTAGCAGTCAGCAGCAAGTTGGCTTAGCTTAGCATTAATACTGGAAACATGATAAAATAAAGGGATTATTGTTGGGTCTGAAAAGTTTGGTCAATTTGGAGGTGCCTTTAACCTGAATTCTTTCTAACGGCCATTAGAGGGTGACTCCACTGGATGCAAATGAAATCTGAATGAATACAAGTCTGCGAAAATGACCCGACTTCTCACTTGATTTATAGCCTCAGTAAAGATTTTCCTACTAAGTTTATGGTCTCAGTCGTTAGTGGTAAGTCTTCTTCAATACAGCATGATGTTCTTTTAGTACATTATGGTCCCATTTACAGTAAAATAGATGATAAAAAAGGGTATGCTTTAGGGCTTGGCTACCTTGTGATTGACAATTTGCTGGCTAAGCCCATTCTTATTCCGAGGTTGGAAAATACACTTTATTACACCCGTCAGCAATAACAGTGATATCAACACCAAAGGCACCGCTTAGGGTCTTTATGAGACTCAGCGGTGGCAACACCTGACGCAGAAAGCAACTGATGTAGTATAAAAAGTAATAAAGTCCATGTAGGGAGGAAGGAATGGAGGGGAAGCAGATGGGTCAAACAAAACCAGACCTTCATCCAGGAAGCTGTAGTTCATGTCCCATGTGAAACCAAAAGTCAGTGTTGTTTTAATGCAATGTTATATGACTTATATACGCGCTTATATGCGTGTGCATATTGCATGATATGTTAAACCCACAACTTTTTCTAAAATGACCCAAGTAGACTAGTTTTGTTGCTTAAACCTAACCACGATGATTAACCATGTGTTACTAGGTGTTTCAGCTTTGCAACACATAGATATGCTAAAGGGTGCCCTGTGCATCACTATTAGACCCCAAGGGGTGTGATAAAGGATCAACATTCGACAACCTAGGAATGAGAATGGGTTGTGCTACCATGAGCGGTGTCCTTGAGTTCTCAATCAGATCCACTCCTCGCTCCTCTACAGCTCCACCCTCCTAATACGGTCACTTCTGGGTCCAAAATAAAAATATGGCAATAGCCAAAATGCCAAACTCAAGGCTTCAAAACAACAGTCCAAACCAAACCAATGGGTGACGTCACAGTGGCTGTGTCCGCTTCTTTTGTACCGTCTATAGTTAGCATGTGAATCAGTCCGCCCGCTTCTGGTCTTTATGTTAAGCTAAGCTAATCGGCTGCTAGCTGCAGCTTCATAGTCACCATACACACATGAGAGTGGTGTCAGTCTTCTCAACTAACTCCCAGCAAGAAACCAAATAACTGTATTTCCCAAAATGGCAAACTGTTTCTTTCACATGCAGCTTATTCACATGACATGTTATTATGTCACATTTGGGATAAAGGTTGGATTATAGTGACTTGATCTGGACTCCACATTAGTAAAACAGGCTTGAACATAAAACTTCTCGCTGGCTATCCAGTTTCCTCCTCGTGGTCCACCAACTGTGACATGATGTTGATAGGATTTTTAATGGTCTTCCTGTGTCTCATGGTCTGCCTCCATGAATCATGCCCACTGCAGTAGGCTCTCCGGACAGTGAGGTGTCACTTCATAATAAATAACATGTGTGCTGGTGGGGGGGCGGATGATAAGTGGACAGAGAGAATCATCATTTACTCTGCTGGGGAAAACAAATACATATGGTAGTTAGATAAACTTCAAACAGGGGACAGACATCCTGAGACCAGAGGGCTGCTTTGCGTGTCTCTTCGGACCAGAGAGGAAAGAGAGATTTGGCTGTGTTTAGAAAGCAGAAGTCTCCCCTGATAAGATATATTTAAGATGTCTACACAGAGATAAAGGTATTTGTTGTGTTTTGCTGCTTTTACTGATGCAGTCTTTTCAAAATCGCTGTAGCAGTTCAAATGTTTATCATGCTAAATTTACAACCATTTTCAGCTTAAAATATTTATGTTTTCCCTCATTTAGAGGGTTTGGTTAAGATACAGTTCACATAGAACAGAAAACATGACATATTGTTGTTGCTGATGACGTTTCTGTGGTTGCCGGAAAGTTGTGATATTTTAACTAAATACGCTCAGTTTCCACTTTATTAGGTACACCCAGGTAAACATGATGCAGTCTAATAAAACTACTGTGCAAAAAAATCATGCAGTGCATCACAATCTACAGCCTCTAATGTTACCATACAATTGAATCAACTACCCTCTGAAAAAGTTTCAGCGAAAACTGAAAGTTATAACCTACATGAAGATAGAATTTATTGCAGGGCAGCAAAAAACAGCTTCTCGCTGTCACTTTCATTGGCATACCTTTACACTTTTAAAATACAAAAAAAAAAGAAATGTGTTTCTATCTGTTCTCTAACTTCTTTTTTCTATCTATAGAATGTAGTTTTCAATGTCGAAATCCTAAATTTGTTTTTGGGATATTATATTATATTATATTATTTTGTTTAAACCTTATCCCTATCAGATCTGATGATCAGCTTTTCCTTTACTGAATCTGCTATCCTGCACCTGGCCTAAATACAATATTAAATGTGCCAAAACTAACCCTAACCCTAACCCTAACCATTTTGCAAATAAATAAATAAATGCAAACAATGCTAACATGCTATGTTAAGTTTTTATTTTATTTTATTTTATTTTATTTTATTTTATTTTATTTTATTTTATTTTGTTTTGTTTTGTTTTGTTTTGTTTTGTTTTGTTTTGTTTTGTTATATTATTTATTTATTTATTTTATTTTTTAAGTGTGGTCGTATGAGGGACTTGTCCATAGTCAGTGTATTACCCACAGTAGATGGCAGTTGGCACACTCTCACTTTGGAGAAAAAGACAGCAATACCAACACTGAAGCTAAGCTATGCACTGCTGTGGATGGGGGTTAGCACTTTTTTTAGCCACTTAAAAAAAGGATTAAGTGGACACTTTAGTGAGATTATTTTCTCCGCTTTACCTCGCCATCAGACAGCCCCTTCTGTTGTTGCTACATTTCTCAACTGTAGAGCTCTTCTGTCTTTTTCAGCCCGTTTTGTCTCCCTCTGCAAAATTTCTTCTGTGCCATCAGGTTCAAAAGGTAGTCTCTCATACTTTTCTTTTTCATTTCTTTTATTTGTTGTCTCTTCCATAAACCGCTGTAAGTTGGACCCAAACAGCTGGTGTAATACAGTGTGTAGTACAGTTACGTTTAAGCGTAGGAGTACAGAAGTTCTGCAACGAGAAAATGTAGTGCCTAAGCAAACGGATACCTGATGGCAAGGTAAAGCAGTGAAGATATTCTCATTATAATGTACACTTTCTTTAGAAAATGTAGACTTTCTAGATTTTTTTTTTTAGACTGGCCTTTTTTGAGGTGGCTAAAATACATTTTGCTGCTAACCCCCATCCACAGAAGTACATTGCTGAGCTTCCGTGTCGGTGCTCCTGCCTGCTTCTCCAAACTGAGGATGTAGATTGTGGATGAACCATGGATGAGTACCCCGTAAAATGCCTCTCCAAAAAATCTGAACTATCCCTTTAATAACAATATTTTTTTTAAAGAATAAAAGGTCATGACAAATTATGCATTATTACAAAAGATCACAGACATATACTTCAAATGAGACCTCACTGTAGTTTCAGTTGTCAGTTTGCCTCAACATTCACAGGGGTTTTAATCATCTGTGTCTGCTACATCTTCACTGACAATAAGAAAAAGATTGATTAACTGTAACATCCAAGGTGATTTTCTCTTCGCATTCAGATGTAGATCCCTCACATTTGAGCTCAATTGCTGGTCAAGCTGGGAACAAACGATGAGTCCATAAAAATGTTCAGTGCCGACGAAGCAGCTGCAAGTTGTAAATCTTGATTATATGAAAGATTAAATTATTGGTGTTGAGGTCTTAAGCAAGTTATTGGCTATCCCAGGCCAGAGCATAATATGTATTTCATTCTAAGAGGTATTCCCTTCAAAACGAGGGGAACATTTTTAAATGTTGCCTTTGTATAAGTCAGACAGCATGCAGAAAACCAAACAAACAATTAATTGGTAAAACAAACACACAAACATGTTGATGGACAGGCCTTATACACTGCCTGTTCAGTGTTTTCACCTTAGGTCATCTCTTACCTCCTGCTGCACCACCTTTCCCCGTGTAACTGGCCCAAGGTGTCTCATGGCCCTCCACCCTCACGGGGCCTGCAGCCTACATGTGTGGCATCCGTCAAGCTTACACCAACAGATAACATCATCTAATCCTGACAGAGGCACAGACAGTGAGTGATGGTTTCCCCTGTGTAACATTTGGCCCACAGAGAATGGAAGAGCTTGACACACAGAAAAGGGAGTTTCCCAGTGTTTGTCTGGTACCTGCATTGTTGAAACAAAATATAAATACATTTCTTCGTGATATTTGAGCGTTCCAGTGACCCCCGCACATGGAAACATGGTGGAAAACAGCATGTCATAGAACTTGGGATACCCTCTGAGCCACCATAGTAACATGATAAACACCATGCCTGCCATTAGACGGAATAAAGCAAATAAAGTGAGTCACTGATTCTCACTTTTCAACCCTCTATCCATCCTGCATCAGCAACATATACGCTAAAGAAAACAAGTGGGCCAAGAAGCACTGGGTGGGTTTGTGCTTCAGTTTCAACCTTGGCTTTTCTCTCATAAAAATTGGTGGGGGAAAATGTGAGCTGAGGACGGTCACGCCCAGTCAGCGTCAGGTGAGTCATTTTATGTGGCAGTTCAGGTTGCAGTCAGTCCAAACCGCCTGCGTCTTCTCGTAGCCAGCACAGGTCAAATGCTGGTTGGGGAGAGAAGGGAAAAAACGAGGTAGACTTAATTCATCCTGGCCTGTGACAGGTGTGTTTTCATGTTTTTGTTTTTTCTAGTGTGCCTAAATCCTTCTTTGCTGGGCAGGAGGCACTGCCAGATGACTGCATCTGTCGCTGTGAGGCTTTCAAGGACTCTTCACCTTATGATTTGGACAACATGCTGAAATGTTGTTTTGAGAGAAAATGAGTTAGATCAAAATCATGTCGCCTTTCTCCTCTCGTACCGGCGCAGTTAGAGACAGTGCACAATTGGTTTTGACTGTTAGCCTCCACTGCAATTTTCATAGACATGACTGTGCAGGTTTGACTGCTTTTCTGTTGTGGCCGACATCTGCACTGGATAACTAAACAAGCTAGGAGGAATAAACAATACATACATATTCTAAATATTCAAGCTATTACAAAACATTTTATCCTGCTGATTAAAACAAAAAAGATAATGTAGATGTAATGTTAACAAGACTACATATATAAATTTGGATACTTCTGTAAGTGCACTTCCATGTAGTCTGCTACACTGTGTACACTGTGTACTTACTTACATATTATGTGAATTTCAACAAGGTAGCATCTCACTTTTAACACAGCTGTTGTGCACTGTCAGAAATGACAATCAAAACATTTGACTGCGTCTTCCTCTTTGTTTTATGGAAAATGATATGAGTTAGCATTTTGCACTCCCAGTTCCCTTGTCTCAAAGACAATAGGTCTGTTGAATGGGTTTTTGGTTAGATGCCTGAAATAAGGTCTGTGGTTAACACAAGCTTAAGAAACTTTCCCATTTTGTTCTACAACATAAAATACATCAGTAAATACTCAACTTCTAAATTTTGAAACCTTTACGTGTCTTAAAAAAGATGGTTGCTAACAAATAAATAAAACTACTGGTGTAATCACAATGAACAAGACTTTACAGCCTCATTGTGGTGGCGATGTCAAAGTCATGCAACTGTGGTGCAGTTCATTTATAACCTTTAAGTTAGCCCTTTACCTCTGGCGATTGCATTTATGCTTAAAAAAATAAACGTGATGTTCATTTGTGAAGATTATCTTGCTTAGTGTCATAAACTGTTGTTCGCCACATGGCTTATTTTTTACTATGATCCAAAAATCTAATGGAAAAATCCCACAGGCTTTTTGTCAAGGCATCCATTGACCTACAAATAAACATCATCCCAGCAGCGCTTTATTGCAGTTGAATGGAGCATTACCACCAACATTTGACTGTGATTGTCGCTCGCCAAAATATCTGCAGGCTTGTTCGCTTGTTCACCAGAGAAACCGCAACTGCTGCAGCTTCCTCAACCACCATCGTCACAAGTTTGGTGATCCCTCCATGTCCACTACATACCATCTGGGTACTGAGAGTGCATTGCATTTTGCCAAAGGCCTACTTGTCAGTGTGAATACACTTATACACTCCAAACAGCAATTTTAAATAGCCTACAACAGAACGCAAATTGAGACACAGCATAAATGTCTAACATGCTCACAAAAACAAATACAATATAATGTTCACCATGATCAGCGTCTTAGTTTCGTGTGTTAGCATGCTAAAATTTGCTGATAAGCACCAGACATAAAGTAGTCTACAGCTGAGGCTGAAACAAGTTTGTAAAAGTAAAAATAATTCATGGCAATCCACCCAATCCATCCAATTAAGATCTTCACTAAAAACCACAAAATGTTATCTCATGTTGGTGCGAAAGGGAAAGTCAGGGGTCACAAAGTTTTATGCTAATCTGTTTGGTAGATGTTGTGATTGTAGAAGTGAAACATTTGACCTGTTGGTGGGGCTAGAAGAAAAGTTGGGGGATCACCAGTGTTAATAGGCGTCATCCTCTGGGGGACATGAATATTTTGTACAATACTTTTTGTAACTGATATTTCAGTCTGGATCAAAGTGGTGGACAGACCAACACTGCCATCCCTAAAGCCATGCTGCTAGCAGGCTAAAAACATTGATAACAGCAAATGGTATCCCTATAAGTAAGCTCTGACTGCCCAATTAGCTTCCAGCAGTGTGAAAACGTCAGTGTGTGAATTTCCCACAACTATTAGGAGTAGGAAATATGTAATGTCTCACATTAAGTAGCAAGTCCAATTAGACAGGAATTTCCATGCAGATTATCAAGTGCTGCTGCTTGAAACCAGGTGACGACCATCAGAGAGGACACGGGTAGGAGAAGGGCTGTGGGGGTGCGGTCCCATCCATGTGTTTTTTATTTCAACAGAAATTTATAAAACTCTTTGTTTTAGAATCCAGGGGTCGACCTGTGCTGTGACTCCCCCCTTCTCACCCTCTCCAATCTCGTTTAAGCCTTTAATCAAACGGACATCTGGATTGCATTGAGTGTTGCAGAGAGAGAGGCCTGATTGCTGTTAAGCAGACCACGCGATGATGTCACTTTTCATTAATAATGATGCTGCCCATAGCACTCGCATTTATCTTCCTGTCTAACAATGCAGGGACCACAGGCTTAGGACATGACAGTGACCGTGGACACTCGGCCGGCCAGCTGAGAAAACACGCAGAAGCTGCGTGACGGCTCTTCAGACTGACTGACTGAACAATGAAAACAACAGTGAATCCAGGAGAGGGCTACTTAAAGAAGAAAATGACCACCAACAGCACATGAAATGTAAAGATATGTTCATTAAGTCGCATGACAGGTAACTAACAACTGTATCTCCACGACTGATGGTCTGTGAAATGGGGAAGAAACTTAAAGTCTGACAGGTACCAGACAATTTCACTTAAAATAACTATGATTTCTCACATTTTCTCACGTCCTTAGTCCTTCACTTTTACTTTATTCTCACCCTCTTAGTCATACTCTTGCCGCACATGGGGTAGTCAACAGCTATTGCAGTGTTCCTACTAAAAAAGCCCCCCTACCGATGTCATCTTGGCTGTTGTGGTGGATTCTTTAATGATTTTCTCTGAAACCAATTATTGCACAAATTGTTGACAGCAGAACCGATTACGAAATCACTGAGAAATAAAGTGAAAATCAGTAAGATGCTTATTTTTCTTGAATTTGGAGACACCTTTGGTGGTTTCCTTGGTGTTTGTTACATTTTAAACTTCACATCACATAAGTGTTGCCAGTGCTTTGAAGTGACTTCAAGCAATCAAATCCAGAGCTGATTTATGATGGCGTTTAAAGCGAAGGGGAAACATCGGGCAAACAGGTAAAGTACGATGTTAGGTCTTCCTCGTAATAAATGATGTTACATGCGTGGAATAAAAGTTCATGTCTTCATGTGCACACAAACTGGACGACCCGGCAAAAGTTCATTCCTGACACACAACTACTCTGTGAACTTTTCTCTGCACTCAAGTTTCATTTAGTTTTGACAGTCAGGGGTGGGCTCCGTTTTAGACCATTGTGTCCATAAATTTAATCTGTTACTGTTAAGTCTACGCCCTTTTCCAAAACTGTGTTATGACTGGCTTATATGCTGTGCAACAGCGTCAATGCAGATTAAAAGCAAAATGAAGAAGAGGGGGGTAGAAGTAGGCCTTTTTCTCTACTATGAAAAGTTGCGTTATGCTAGAGGAGCCTGTCACAACACGCCCAACTGGACAGTCTTACTTTAAATTCATTTTTCAATTTATTTTCATTTGGAAAGGCAATGCATTTATAATTTAACCATCTGAACTCCACAATTAAGCCATTAATTCAATATCATTAGTGTGCACTCTTGTAATGTTATTTATTAATGAGAAGAAAATTAACTGCAGTACATTACACATAAACCCTTCTATTAAATAAAATCAACTCATTTGTAGTGATGTGTCGCAGCACCTGTTGTGCTGCCAGCCTCACTTCAAAAAATGTTCTGTTACCCATTTATTTCCATCAGGAGATACAGACTGAAGGTCGACTAAAAAAAAGTTACATTTTTCTGTCTGCAGTCCACCTGATATTCATTTCTGTCAAATGTGGACAAGAACTGAGCACCAGGAGAAAACTCATGCACACAAGGGATGTATTTCTTGCCAACAGAAAATTATAATCATGATGTACTAATCAAATATTAGAACATGTTTAATTATTTTCTTTTGTAGCAAAGGCAGACTCACAAACAGAACAAAAACAGATTCAGACTGAGGTCTGAGGGCTTCAAAAATCTCTATTTTACATGTTGAAGGGCTGCACAGGCAGTGATAAATGTGCAAGCGTTTCAGTCCGTGTTGGGCTTTCCTCAGTGCAGAAGCTATTTAATTATTACATAGTTACTGAATTATTTTCTTTCAGAATTTTCTTTCTTCTACAGCCTGCTAAACAGTCACTACAACAGCCACCAATCACACTGCTAACAACATGACTGACCGTGATGACTTGGAGGATAATCAAAGATCAAGAAAACACTGTAGATTTTTGTGAGACTGCTACATGTGGAGGATGCTAACCCCATTTACTAATGTTTTCTCACACATTTGACTCAGACCAGAGCACATTAGTGCATATGGAGAAAAGACATTGTCTGGAGATGAAAGGGGAGCAGATGTACAAAATTGTTTACTGAAAATAATTTACGAATTAAGTCTTCTGAGGAATTACAATGTGAAACATCTCTGCTTTATGTCCAGCTGAAAGACACTGGTGACACCGGTTACATGTATTAATGTTTTTGTTTTTTTAATAGAAAGTAAGATTTTGTCTCAAAAATGGTGTTTTTAAAACCCAAATTTAAAAGTTAAAACAATGCGTCCTTGTAGGTTATTTTAACTCAAAAAGTATTGTCAAGACTTTATAAATAATGAAATTAAATTGACATCTTTTACTGGGGGAAGCGAACAGAAAGCATGTTCATAACAAGTCAACATACAGCTATCAATTCAAAAGTCAACTCAACAGAATAAGTTCAAACAACTAATAAATGTGAGTTGATTTGACTCAAATATTTAAGGCAGCGATTGAATTCAAGTATGTAATTTAAACCACCTGATTTGTTTTTGCAGTGTAGAAGCAGGGAAGATTAGTTTAACCAGTATAATTATATTTTTATAATATACATTAGATTGCATTCACTGTCTCTATGAAAAACAGTTATTACAAAAAGTGACAGTCCGTCTCTATCATGAACACAATACAAATTCATTCATTGTTTGACTATTTGAATGCAGTACACCTTTAATTAGCCTGGTTTAATTATTTATTTATGTAACCTTTATTTAACCAGGAAGTCCCATTGAGATTAAAAGTCTCTTTTACAAGAGAGACCTGGCCGAGGTAGCAGCCAATCAGAACACATTTAAAATGCAACAAATACAAGATATAACACAAAAAATCCACAATAAAACAACAACTATTCAAATGTAGGGGCCTCTCTAGAAAAACAAGCACATGTCTCTGTCTCCACACTCTTAATGATGCCCTTAAATTCATCAGTAAATTAATGTGTTCCTAATTTTACATCTCCTGCTTTAGGTTCAAACAAATGATGGAAGATCACACATTTGGCTTAAAAAAAAGATTTTTTAAAAATCTAAATTAACGCCAAAACAAAGCAAACAAAGAGAAAGTGCAGGGCTGAGCGTGCCGTCATCAGCTCAGCAGCCCAGGTGAACCTCGTCTCACTAACGACCCACCACCACTCTGCAGGCTGGTTTTCTGAAAGGAGGGAAAAACATGTGACAGAGAAAACAAAACCAGACCAGGTCACATAATGTGTATACCACTGACATCACCGATAAGTTTATGAACAACCTGTTTGCTTGCTTTTGATGACAGGCTGCGCGCTCACATATTCTCAATATTTCTCTGTGTCCTGGTACAACACACACACACACACACACACACACACACACACACACACACACACACACACACACACACACACAACAATGTATGCTAAAGTCCACCAAAAAGAGTTAACTGCATCTGTGGTAATGCACACTCCAAATTATTTGGAAATAAGTGCATAGTCTTTTTGGTAAAATGGTAAATTACTTAATTTTTGTGCTAATATTCCCTTCTTGTTTGCAGTCCATTGCATGCTGAGCATCAGAATCAGAAAAACTTTGATTCCTGAGGGGAAAGTGTGATTCATTACAGTTGCTTTGATTTAAGAAAATAAATAAATAAATAGAGAATTATGAGAAGCATGAAACAGAAGTTATTAATATAAAGTAATTAAAAAAAATAGAACAAAAAATGCGCATTATGCTACAATTTTTAACACAAGTGCTTAAACTGAAATCCACACTGACATCAGCTTTACTATCACAGGGTTGTTGTTTTTAAAAGATCCCTACATTATATTGGCTATTTGCAATCATGTAGAGGCAATATTCACATTTTTGTTTTTGTAATATCTAATGTCTTTCCTGTTATCCTACCTAATTATTTTTTACATATGAAAATTATAACTTTATGATCTCACCACCATAAAAAGTGTTTACAACTGGATGAAGAAATAAGTTCTTCTTCAGAAATGTAACTCAGATGAGTACAGCACATATTTAAGTGTAACCATATGTTGTATTGTATTTCAGTTTGTCTGGATAACTGTACAGCCTAATTGAAAACAGCAGGGGACCTCATGTTGGGTGCTTTTAATTTGACATCAGCTGATGGTTGCTAACAATGGAAAAACTTAATCTTCGCTAGATTAAATATTTCAAAGGTTTTTGGTGTTAAAACAGTTCTTGGAATGAATGTGAGAGTGAGAAGCGTTATATCTGGAGTTAATAAAAGAAGCTTCAGCACATTTGTGTCATTGAATGAGCACGTACAATCATGAGACATGTGTTAAATGTTTTGTGTTAAGTGATGAGAGGCCTTTCAGGTATTTTAAATGCTTTAAAACACAGGAATATTGGATTACATATGATTCATGAATATTTTAAAAGTACATTTCAGTGAGAAGAGCGGAGGATATTTGGACATCTTTTCAGCATTTTAAGACATTCCTCTTCCATCTGCTTTTGATAGTCATTAAGTTCTGTTTTCACTCTAAATTATGTCTTGCTGTTTTGGTCTGTCTGTTGTGAGTCTTGAAAGTTATGTAAATTAAAACTAAAAAGGAGTGTTTTATTTAAAAAACGTGAATCTGCAGCTGCGATGTTCCTTTGTAACTCTGACATAAAACACTTGTGCAGATAAAAAGCCAGATTTTTTTTTTTTTCCTTTTTTAATTTTACTTTTCACTCACAGAATTCCTGTTTTATGTTATTTACGTCAAAGCCAAAATAATTGGAGTGACTGACATCTCTCTGAAGCCGTTTGCTTGTGAACAATGACGCTTCAACTCTTCAAAGGTTCAACAGAGCATGGACTATGTCCAAACTGACTCGGGGTGCAAACAAGAATGCCCCGCTTCAAACATTAATGAGGAAACAGTTTTTAAAGTGTTTTGCTGATTATGCTGCTTATCCAAATGAGGAGTGGGACCTTTCAAAAGAGGAAGCCATTTATCTGTGCAGGGACAGCAGAGCTGGTCTGGAGAGCCTCACTGTGCTTCTCTTATCACGAAAAACTCGAGTAGATTCACTGCATAACGGCGCTCATTTGATCTCGATGGGGCGGTGGACTGTCTACTGTCAACTACTGACCCTATCAGTTTTATATATCCAGAGTATTTCACCATTCTGCCAATGTGATAAATTGGACAATTATTATTTTGCAATATGCACACATGGGCCTAACTGTGAAAACGACAGGCAGATTCAAGCTGGAGGAGTCACTTGGCTCGCTGCGGAGAAGTTGTCAATAATAGCGTGAAAGGTTTTCACCCCATGACTAGCAGAGAATATTTCCATGAAATATTCTCCAGATTCAGAATAATAAACCGCATGCCTGCTCTGTCCCCGAGCAACAGCATGCTGTGATCATACACAGGCTTTCTGTCAGTGCAGAAATCATCGTTACCGCAACTGTGCTTCTAAAAAAAGATGAAAGACTGCATCTGGTCCGTCGAGGTGGCCTTTAGCAGGTCTGTTGCACCATTGCGTGCTATCTGCTTCATCTTCTAAAACCTCAAGGTGAAGAGGATGAACAAAAACACATGTGACCTGGGAGTGATTTCACACTGCAGAGCCGGGTCAGGTCATTCTCCATCTTCCTTTGTTTCAGGATGGTGCTTTGAACCCAGGGGCCAGAAGCCTGCTAACTCCATCATAAACACGACATGAATCTTTCAAGCCATTCTGGTATGCGGCCAGAATATTTCAATGGCTAATACCGTCAGATTTGCAATGTTAGAAGATATTACTATAACCCTCAGCGCTGTAAATCAGCTCACCTGTAAGCCAAAAATGTTTCTGGTGTAAAGAATACGAAAACATAAAAAATAAATGTAAAAAATGACACATGTGCGTGCTTAAGCCCACTTACTACAAATAACATGTACTTCATGTCGCAGCCAAACATTTTTCAAACCCTGCTGCCATGTTTTACGTTTTTTAATGTTTTTTTCCCACCTTTCAGGCAGCCATTAGTTTCTATTCATTTTTTTTCTTCTTGATGTTCATGGTGATAGGTTACACAATTTAATAGAAAGCAAGAAGTGGGAGACTCGATTCAAATGACTTGACTCAAGTCAGATTCCAGTCGAGAAATTTGAGGAGATTTGCTTGACTAAAATTGATACAACTTCAATTTTGATTTGGTAGTCAGGACTTGACTTAAACTTCACAGATGACTCAAACGTATTTTTCTTAAATAACATTTACATTTTTTAGATGAAGAGCAACATTTTGGTTTTGAAACATGATTGGGTGATTTCTAGTGTAATGCGTGCAAACCTGGCAACCTACTAGGACGTGGCAGATCAGCAGAGGTTAACACACAAGGCAGCTATGACGGAAGGGACTAGTCCAAAAATAATAAAATTTGGAATTTAAGGATTATGTTGTCAATGATGGTAGTAAGAAGAGAATCGCAGTTTGCAAGGTCTACAGCTCAAAAATGAGTGGCACAACCACCACAACATTAACTTCAACCGTCACTACAAAACCCACAAAGAAAGGTACAGTAAAGTGTCTTTTTAGCTAACTTATTAGCTTATTGGCTGCTTAAATATTAGCTAGAAAGCTAGAAAGAACGTCTGACTAGTTCCTCAAAATGTCACCCAACCTGACTTGTGACCTGCTAAACCTGAGCAATGACTTGACTCATCTTGCTCGATTTAGAGCAGTGACTGGACTTGCTCGAGACTTAAGACTTCTTGTGACGTGCACGTGTGTGACTTACTCCCATCTGTGAAGGATTTTTAAAAACATGGCTGCAAGCTGAGTGCCTGACCCTTTATGTTGCAAGTGTGACATGAGAATGTTCCTGTCTGTCTGTCATGAGTGTGCTCTGTTTCTCTGGTCGAGGGGGAACAGGTTTGACATGCCTGTATTAGTGGCTTCTGTCCTCTTGGGAGGCTGGTGGATATATTAGCCGTTTGGTTGGTCCACCTCCTCTGGCTTTTGCCAATCCTGAAAGAGATTGTTGTTTTGGACTGTTTAACAACTTGAGAACTTTGCCCTCTGACTTTTTAACTAGGATAAAAGAAACCACCCACATAAAACTTTCTTCTTCGTGTAATGGCAAATTGCAACAAAGCATTGCCACAAACTACTGTAGAGTTCTCATATCCTTGTTAACATCTTGTATCTTGTAAATAACTAAAGACATGTATGTAAAAACAGAATAAAGTCCATAAGTTTAATTCCTCTTATACCAATACTCAAATCTCCTACACACACCCCACTCTAAAAGTAAAGGACTTAATCACAAAAAATACAGATAAAAACCTGAATGTGCACAGTTTAATATGTTAAGTGCATAATAAAGAGGTGAAACTTTGAAAGCCAGTGTCCGGATCCTGCACACCTACAGAGGTGTTTTCACTCACTCTGGCTGATTAGACCTGCTCAGGTTGTAGTTAAGAGAAGCTTCTGTTTGCTGGAAACTGACTCTGTAGCCCAACAGGTGCAACTAATGGAGATGTCATTTCAACTGTGGGCAATTCAAATAAATAACAGCCAGGCTGTATCACCCAAAAATATGGTGTTGCGCAATAGCCTACCCTGAGCTCAACTGATTACTGCATAGCTGCTAATGTGTGTCTATTAATAGCAATAAAGCAGTGACAGTCCCCTTCTATACTGATTTATGTTATTGTTGTTGTTCTCTCTAAAATGCTTTTAAGTTGCACCCCAAATTTCACTAGCCAAGAACTGGAGGCTGTATTGTGAACCACTAATAAATAATAAACATTAATGTAAAATAACTATTAAAATTAACAGTGGACAATGTTGGCAAATATTATCATTATATTTTATCGAGAGGCAGAAGAGGAGGCTGCTGAGCTCATGAAATTACACATCCGATCTGTGGGCTTGTTTGGATGGCTGGCAATAGCTAGCTACTCCCACAGGTGCTTATGGAGCTTTTCAGCTCCGAAAACACTGGAGTACATTTTTTGATTTTCCATTAATTTTCATAAAACTGCCAGTTATCAATTCATTTGTAAATTTAGAGAATAAGTAACATCCGAAAATTGTTAAAAACTTGTTGGCTTGCTTGCTGTTCCTCGCGTAAATGCCAAAAGTTTATCATTTGTATGAAAGTTAAGTTCTTACAAGTTATCAACTGATGCATCCTGAATAAAATTGGCGTGAATTAAGGGAATTTTAACCATTGTTTGAGATATTTGGACTTGTATATTGGGACAGGACTTGGGCCGCAAAAGATGACGTTTGGCGTGGACACAACAACAAAAGTGCAGACAAGAACACAGATTGAGGCCTTGTCCACATGTACATGAGTTTATTTGAAAACGTAGATGTTTCTGTGCATTTTGGCCATTTCCCACAGGCAAACTATGTTTAAGGCCACTGACAGGGTTGGGCAGTAACGTGTTACTAGTATACTCCAAACCGAACAACTTGTTACGTTACCTTTGTTATCACATCACTACTGACTTGAAATACAACAACCACATCAGCGGACTCATTTTCGTAATCATCGTACTGCGCAGGCACGTCACAAAGCAGCAAGCTAGTTTGGAAGATGGAAACGTTAACCCTAGCGGCTGGAAATTTTCCCATTACTGTGTTGGGAGGAAAGATGTCAAGAACACTGTTGCTGCAGGTAGTTGGACTAAAAGTCTTTCCACTGCAAAAATCATGTCCTCAAACTATTCTCCTCTACTACAACCGACAGCACAACAACGTAAAGCTCCAGGAAATACACCCCACCAAAGGTAAGCCCTCCTCAGCTGTGGACGTCGGCTGTAGCGCTACACTGGCTAAACAACCAAAACTGTATTTTACTCGTGGACAGCTGCAGGATACAAAAAGTAATGAAGCTTGTGGATGGATATGTTGTGGATTAAATGTAGCTCCACTAGCGGTTCTCCGTCTTTGAGGCTAAGCCTTGGAAAAATACCGGTCGCAAGCAACAGAAAATCCCCAGGTAAAAAATATTTATATTTGCGCGCTGTCTAGCCTTAGCTACACTTACTGCCGATTACCCTGACATTCACACAGAGGCACACATCTGAGTTATGGGGAGATATACAACTACCAATTCTTTGGGGTGCAACAGAAAAGTAATATAATGAGTAGTGTAACGGTTTACTGTTGGTAATTGGTTGAGTAATAAGTGAAGTAACATTATTGCTTTTGAAAAGAGTAATGAATAATATAATACATTTTTAGAGGAACGAGCCCAACACTGGTCACTGAAAACAGATTTTTTTTAAATACCAACAACCTTGGGTTCTTGGTCGGACTGAACCACCGACCCAACAACCTGGGAATAAGACTCAACAGCCAACCGTCTTTCTCCAGAATTACACTCTGCACCTTCAATGTTTTATCTTCCATTTCCTTATTTTAGTTAAAGCACTTCAAAAAAGCCCAAGGGATGCAGTTTATAATAGTGGGATCCTACAAATGTTTGTTGTTGTATATAAAAATGACTTGAGCACCTCCAAGAACCCTAATGTGTTTAGGAAATTGGCTCTTGCCTTTCATATCTCTGCTGTCCTCCAGCATCTCTGATATTTCTTGCTTTCGTCCACTGTATGTAATTGTGTTATCTCTGTCGAGCCCTTCCTTTCCCAGCTGGTTGGCAGAAGTGAGCTTGTAATTGTTTGATGAAAGGCATCCAATTAAGAGGAAACATGTAGGTCCTGATGTTAACGTTTGTGTCCTGGCGACGCTGGTGGTCATGAAGGCCTGCTGTACAGCAGACTCTCATAATGTGGGAACTCGACATAACCCTTTGAGACATGGCCGTGGCTCAATATTAATTCCTCCAGTCATTAATGGCCTTTGCGCAAAGTCTTTCGTATATTGTTTTAATAGGGGAGCGGTGCTGACGTAAGGAGGGAGCAGTGTTCTGACTGCTCAAAAGGGAGGGGAGACCAAAAGGTTTCCATTGTCTCAAATGAAGTTGGCAGTGAGAGTGGTTTACTTGGATTCTCCCTGCATGGTGTAATTTGTGAGTATTATATTGATAACCTGCATTCAGCTTCACCCGTGTGTTTGTCTGTACTCTGCTGTAATAAGAAATGATGCCATATGTAACCGAGGCCAAAGGGAATAAGATTTCAGCCAGACGGTTAAGTGAATCACCAACTGTGTTGCATGTGAAGTGTACATTTGCGTGACTTGTTGTTTATTGCCCACATTCAGCTTCGTGACTGTCCTCCATATTTGTGCCAAGTCTGGGGCCACGTTCCTAAATCTCTCCCGTTTGTTGGTGGAGAAAGTGGCTTGTTTTCTACGCTGGATGATTCTGGTCCATTTCACATCCACTATATGTCCTGGGACATATAAATACAGTACTTACCCAGTGAAGGACTAGAAATCATACCAAGAAGATTTGATTTCTTCCCAGATTTTTCTCCTTGTGTAACATCTTGTTCCTTTTATTTTACATTCACATTGTAATGAAAACCAGCTAATTTATTATGTCTAAAATTGATTTACTGAAACATATGCATCTGTTTCTGATAAAAGAACATTCAAGATACATGTAGCGTTTAACATTACCTAATATGACATTATCTCTCAAGTTGATCAGGTGCAGAGTGGAGATTAGCCATGAAATACAGGTAAAGTTTGATAACTGTGTGTCTGCAGCTTAACTTCACATGTTGAGACTGAGAAGTAGCTTTGAACCCACTGACAGCCTCATTCAAATCTGTCGGATGCAACATTGTTCGCTGAAGAGCAACACACACAAGTGAAAGCGAACCAAGGAAGTGAAATAAATAAATAAAAGAGGATCAGTCATCACATTTATTAGCCTGCACTTCAGTTAGTTAGAAATATAATCGCTGAGTGAGTGGCTGGTTGATAGAAGATGGTCAGAAGTGCCAAAAAGTGCACATCTCATTCTGATTTAATACAAGACTGACTGGAGGTAAGCCTGTTTAATCCTCTCTACGCTCGCTGTTTTCACTCTCTGTCACAAATCCAGACAAAAAGAAGGTCTGTATTTACAGTGCATCCGTTACATGCTATTTTTGTAATAGCTGTTTTCTAATCTTTTAAGATTTCTTTGGGCTTCGGGTGCGTAGGCCTCACTTGCACTCTTGTGGATCCATGTGTTGTATTTGGCACGCTGGCTGAGCACATAAATGTGCTTGGCAGATCCATAGTGTAGTTTTGTGACTCATTCACAAGTGTTACATGTGAGGTTTGAAGAGGCGAACTAAGCTGGTTTACAATTTGTCAAAGGTGCCTGAGCCAATAGGTCCTTTTAATTTTATGGTAGTGCCAATCAAATTTACAGGAGGAACCTCTGAACACTTCTGTGAACTTAAAAGGGTCAGGCCTGAAAAATGCAGTGTCTTAAAATGCAATGACATGTATATCTTCCCTCAGAGGATTGTACTCTTTGCCCTGAAGGGAGGAAGTGGGGCCACATGCCAAAACTAATGTCTTAATGATCAACATTGCATGTTAGTGTTTTTTATGTTTTTCCTGCTATTGTAGTAATGAACATCTATTGGACACAAGGTAAATACAAAACAGAAGTGAAGGTGCACAAATACTGTAGCTGTAGCTGTATTGATATCAGTGGTGAAAGAGCTGCTGAGCCTGCTCATACTTCACATCAGCAAACACATTTTTCTTTTTCGCCATGCTGGCAGTACAGTCTGTCTGTCAGTCCACCACTTTTATCCTGACTGAAATATCTCAACAACTAACTGGATGGATTGCCGTGAAATTTTGTACAGACATTCTCAGTCCCCAGAGTACAAGTCCTTTAATGATCTCTGGACTCTTCCTTAAGCACCATCACAGTTTTGATTTAGTGAAATATCTCTACAACTATTGGATGAACTGCAATGGAATCTGGTTATGTGTACTCTGTGTTTCCCTCAGGTTGAATTATACTGAACAAAGTTTGAAACAAATCTCTTGTTATTAAAGACTTTTTCACGCCCTCAATAGATATATTTCTTTCAAATTTTGGTCACAAATCTGTTGGTATCAGTGTTGGTGAACCTTTTCCAAGGCAATCCATTAATTGGCATATCAAGAGGCTGATTAAACACCATCACAGGTGTGTCTCGAAATGGTCACAATAAAAGGACACACTAAAATGTGCAGTTTGAACAAACAACACAATGCTACAGGTGCAGCAAGTTTTGAGGGAGAGTGTCATTGGCATGTTGACTGCAGGAATGACCACCAGAGCTGCTGCCTGTGAACTTAATGATCATTTCACTGCCAAAAGCCATCTCCAATGTTGTTTCCATGAATTTGGCAGTACATCCAACCGTCCTCATCTCAGGTCAAGACCCTGGTGAGGACAATGAACATGAAGATGAGCTTCCCTGAGACGGTTTCTAACAGTTCGTTTAGAAATTCTTAGATCTTGCAGACGCTGGATGTGAAGGTTCTGAGCTGATGTGGTTGCATGTAGTTTGTGGTTGTGAGGATGGTTGGATGTACTGCCAATTCACAGAAACAAAACTGGAGATAGCATACTGCAGCTAAATTGATATTCAGTTCACAGGCAACAGCTGTGGTGGACATTTCATTAGCCAGTCATTTTAATAACAAACTAACCTAACATTAGGGATAAGATGGGACACACTCTGCTGTGACAGCTCAGACTGTACTCTGTTTGACTTGATGTTACGTCCTGTCTTAGTGTACTGTTGAGTGTTTCATGTGAGTCAAACTCTGCTGATCAGACATGATCAGACTTTACAAAACAATCATTTTAATTGCAATGGGCGCGGGTATAAAGCTCTGAGATGCAGAAGGGCTCACTTTGTGAAAAGCCTGATCCCTGCAGCCGAAGCTGCCTTAAACAACAGGCCTTGCTGAACAGACCTGAGTGTGTGCTGCTGCCTGTCATTGCATGCTGTTACTGTGAACTGTTGTGTATGCTGTTGTTTGACAGTGTACATTGTTAGGAAAAGGAATTTCCTCTTAGGGATAATAAAGTCTGAAGTATGTATTGCATATTTGTCTAAATATGCAAAGTTATTTGTCTCTATCTCCTTGCGTATAGAGAAATGTGCATAGTTACTGACTCTGCCAAGGAACTTGCTGTGACACATCGGGCTTGTCCTGTTCCACAGCCAAGCAGCTTTGTAACTTCTGGAGCTGAGGGACCGCAGTGCACATCAGCAGACGATTGTTAACAGCATCAGCGTGTTTCAGACGGCAGTGTCTCTAAGACTGGGAGGAGGTGTTCAGACAGCGACAATTAGAGTCCCATCTGAAGAGTGATCATCATTTCAGTGCCACTTTTATATACTTTCCCACAGCCTGTCCCCTGCCCACTGGGACTGCCGATGCTATCTCCTGCCAAGTGTTTACATAAAATGTTAAAGGAAAAACATCAAGAAAAAACTGAAATGATGTCGACCACATGCAATAAAAATATGTTACTGCATTACATTTAAGCTGTCATATGTCATCTGTAAAATACCAGGTGATTGTTTGGGTTTTGTAGATTTATGGGAGAAAATTAGATGCCACACAAGTCCATATTATCTACAAACTGATACAAGTGGAGCTAATCCAAACACTGACCCACCCTGTGATTGAATATAATTACAGATGGCCTTCCAGACATCTCATTCACTAAAGTGGAATTTGCGTCACATTTTTACCAAGTATAATTAAAAAAGAAAAGTTAGAAAAGTTGTTTATCATTTATGCATTTGATTGGAGCTACTGAATGTGGCTGAGATGACCTAAGTCTTTTTTTTTAGGGATTATAGTTTTGTTCGTCAACCCAGACTGACCACGATTGCGAGGTAAGCTCGAGTTCAGCTTGGATCAAGAGGTCACATCCTTCAGTATTTGTCAAGTTGATATACTGCTGGCAGCATAATTGAAAGGCAGGAGGTTGTCGGGCTGGCGGCGCAGGCACTTTACAGAGTGTTGTTTTCTTTGGGCGCATGGTGAATCTCGAACTGCATATTTTTCTTTTTCCTGTATGGATTTCACATTTGCATGGAAAAATCTTTCTTGTGTGTTTGGATTTCCATTGTGTGGACAACATAAAGGGCTCTGGGATGGGATGTGGGAAAAGGGAGTGTGCAGTTTGCCTAAGTGCATGTTTTGATGTCTATTTGACAGCCTTGGTCAGTGGCTGATGTCAGTACATACACAAAGTTAACAGCCATCCTCTTTCCTACTCTTAAATTCACTGAGGGAAACCAGTGAAAGGCTGCTACTGCAGATATCCCACAATATAAAAATGTGGAGCGCTTCCAATACATACAATGTTCAATCATTATGCTAAGCCTGGAGCACTTTAAACAACCGAAAAATTAAACATCTGTGGTTGCGATGATATAAAATAACTTGAAAGCTTCAAATTGATCAAGAATCTCTGTAATGTGGACTGTAAACGTGCTTGCCCTTTAATTTGAAAATAAGGGCTGATTTTCGTATTTCAGTGGTTCCTTAAACACTATTTTGAAAGGAAGTATCTCAGTCATAAGATTTGTCCCGACAAATTGTGGTCAGGGACCAATTGGGCAAACAATCACCAAAGTATTTTTTTCAAACTGGAAATGGATGTCTGCTCAAAATGTATCCGATTTTATCCTCAGTGCTAATTATTTGTATAAAGCTCAGATTTTCCCATGACTGCTCTTTGGTCTGTGCAGCAGACAGTGAATCGAATGTGGATACTGGCATTAATTTAAAATAAATCAATAAATATGGATTTTTTTAACAAGCACATCTGTCTTCCTCAGTCATTTGTGTCTTGGCTCTGTGCGGTTGAAGCAAGTTTGCTATGGCTGACCCTGGTGCAAGAAGGAGAGCCTCACTGCTTCATCTGAGCATGAGAAGTACCTGAGCACTTTGTCACCTCATCAAGTCTGCATCATGACCTTATGTGAAGCATTTGACAAATGCAGGGTGTTGTCTCCAGATTAAACTTCCGAAAAAACTGGCACACTTACTCTCCCCATTCTTCTCTAGGTTCCCCTCTTTATTGCTTTTTCCGGCTTCTTCTCGTTGTTGTACAAATGTCCTGAGCGTGAGGAGTTTAATAAGTGTCCACATTTCCTCTTTAAGAGGAAATAATAAATCCCAACTCACTATTTCAATAAACAAAATGTACTACTATCCCTCAACAGCTAACGAGAGAAAAGTGTGTTTGGCACATGCATGTAACAATGATATGCCAGGTGCTGCTATTCTGTTATTGAGACGGTCTGGCAAAGAGGCTTTCTTGGCATAAACCAAGGCAGTCATAATTTTGCTTGACACTTAGCAACTGAGCGTGAGAGTTTTTTTCTGGGTTATAATAGGAACTGACCTTGTGGTCATAACTATGGAGTCATTGACTAAATATTGGAGCATGAGGTAAAGAAATGTCAAGCTTGAAGTAAACGTCATCAGTCCAGTTGTTCCTGATCATTTCTGTGCACCAGTAACTCAGATATGACGAGCTACCTGCAGCCAGCTAGAAGTCAACCCTGACGACATCAAAAGTATGAGGCTGTTGGCATGAAGGACTGAAATACCTTTCACATCACTGTGACTGATGTCACCTCCACAGGCTAAATAAAGCCATCCTGGGTCTTGTTACACATGCGAGTTATCTGACCGATTAAACTTCATACCGCTCACAAAAGTGAGACGGACTACAGATGACAGTTTTCATTAAGGATGTTGCAACAGACTAACTTGTCATTAGTTAATGGTGTGTGCTGAATATGCAGTGGTAATGCACTCTTAACTCAGGTAGAAGTCACAATACCACACTGTTAAAATACTCCATCACTGCATTGGAAATTATTCTTCAGGTAGCCGTAGATGACATCCAGAACATATCTACAATTCAGAATCTGGGCCATAATTGTCTGCACATGGCTCTCAACATGGACGAGGCTGAGCTGGTCGCCAACAGCTAACGGTGCTAATAAGATGAACAGTGCTAACAACAGCAACAGTGCTGACAGAGCTAATTGTGTTAGCCTGAGGGGAAACAAGAGGGTGGGCGTTACCCCTCCACTATGACATACTCCTGCAACAGTAAGTTGGGATGGTTATATCAGCGGTAGCAACAATTAGCTAGCCCAGGGACTCACATGCACTAACTAATGTGAGCGTGAATGGTTGTCTGACTGTGGTAGTCTGGCGACCTGTCTAGGGTGTACCTCGCCTCTTGCCCAGCGTCAGCTGGGATAGGCTCCAGCCCCCCTGCAACACCTAACAGGATAAACTGTTACGGAAAATGAATGAATGTATCTTTACATAGCAAATTGCTCTTTGTGGTTGAATGTCGTATACAGTGCTCCTTTAAGTTGAACGACAGCAATCAAATGTATTCGCCAAATGTAAAAGTTATAATACAAAATGACCCCCCCTTCAGAGTAAAATATGATCATATATCATAGGATTGTTATTGTCATAGCGTCATTTTATTTATATTGTAGCTAATGCTGTTGTTAAGGTAAGCTAATTTTAATAACTTTCAATAGACTACTGCTCGTGCTTCACTGTGTAATGATTCATCATGTTTTATAAACAAATCATTTATATTGTATAAAAAAAAATGTGAATCTGCAATGTAACAAGCAACTGCAGATATCTGACAAATGTAGTTGAGTAAAAAGTACAATATTCTACTCTAAAAGGTAGTGAAGTAGAAGTAAAGTTGCATAAAATGGAAGCACAATGTACTGTAACTGTAACCACTGTGAATGTTGTTAAGCTATTCAGTCACCAGGTGTGAGCCCCAAGAAATCAGCAAATTTAGACAAAAACTCAGACTTTTCTTTGTTCTTGCCCCTCTTCACAGGGAGGTCAACATGCAGAGTCAGCAACAGAGGATTAAGTGTCATCCTCAAGGACTCTGCAGCAGGGTGGATGTTTGCCAAAACCAGAGCCTGGCTTCTCCAGTTAAAGGACAGCTGTCTCCCTCCTAACCGCAGTAACTCTGGCAGCAGCGCCAACATGGGACGGAAAGAGAATCCCTGACCCAAGTGCAAAAAACAATAGAAAATATGACATGGGAACGTCTCAACTCTCTGGTTCTCCAACACTGAACACCACAAGTCAGACCAGCGAGGGGATCCCCAGTTCCAACCTGGGAGCCTTCGTTTTGTTGAGGGAACTGCCCCTCATCCTGTTTTTCCTTCCTGTCCTCCGGGTGAACACGGCCAGGGATCCCCACGCTTTCTTGAAAGTGGAAAATGATGGTCCTGTGTCATTTGTCTGGACAATGACTGACAGTTTCTCCGCGTACTCCAAAGCTGTGAGGGGAAAGGAATTTCCATGAGGGTAAGCAGACATGGGAAGCTCTGTTACAAGTCGGAACCAAACTGGGGAGACGTGGTCACTTAAGCTCACTCTTGAGGTGCTGACTCCTTCAAAACATCTCAATTGTAGGAAAAGTTGAATTAATGGCTGTCGTAAATCAATCACTAAATTGGTAAAGACATATCAAAAATGTGTTTTTATGAATAACATTATGCAGCTGGGATTCTGGATTTAACCCAGTCCTAGCCATAAATTTAAAGTGCCATTCAACTACGGTAATTAACTCATTCCTTTTTGTTTGATTAAAATATTCACAACATTTATCATAACTTTCCCTTCATTAAAACTCAATTGGTATCAAATATATAGCTTAGAGCATTTAAGCATAAAGAGAATTAAGGGGAAAACTCTGGCATTTTTAAATCTGGATTCTGTTTTCCCATGTTGTTGTTTAAGGGTGCTTTCATATCTGCCTGTTTGGTTCGGTTCAGTCGAACACCAAAACAACCACACCTAAACTTCTTGAAGAGGGGGTCTCTGGTGTGGTTTGTTTGTGGTGAGAACGTGTTCCGACCTCAGTCCGAACCAACTGCAGTCACATTACGCATTGTTTGGGTTAAACAGGCATGAGGATTATTAATGTGCGCCTCCTTAATATGTGCATTCAGTGCATCCAATGCATCAAAACATTGTTTTCTAGTTGGAGCCACGCCTCGTTTTCAAACTGTATGGTTTGCCTAAAATGAACAACGGTGACCAGCGCTAAAATCAACCTGCGTAGTTGTCCCTCCATCGTGACATTAGAAAGTGTTGCATTTTTCTTGCAAGTGTACTCTTCTTTAACGTTTTGTATACTTCCTTGATTTTTCCCGCATGGAAATTTTGACCAAACAAGAGCAGCTTTTTCACGCAGGCATTTGATCTGGTCCGCTTGTAAATGCTGCCGTGAGAACACAAACCAACTCTAGGCAATTATTCAACTTTGTAACAAAATTAGTCCCTGATTCAGACCAAAGCAAGCGAACTCTAGGTCTGAAAACACCCTAAAGGATTTGTGGAAACAACAATTTTTGAAACTGATCCAGTAATGCGAGACAGTGCTGCAGCCAGCAGCAGTGAAACAGGCTACAATGTAGGTATTCGGGACAAATGCGCCCCGTCAATTCTGTCTACTGAAAGTTCTTGTTTTGCCACTGACACTATAGAGACGTTAAACATTTTTTGATTATCCCTCTTTTGTTTTAGCCTTGCTAACAAGAAGTCTCGTTCTGAAATCTCACGAAACGTGGCCTGTTGCAGGAAGATAATGGTGGAAAGGTGAGTGAGAGTTGGAGCAAAGAGTGCCAGTAATATTTTGTTGCGTTGGAGCACAAAAAGCATATTTTACTCTCATCTAGATGTTTTTCAGTGTTACAGCTGAATGTTTAGCTGATTTTAACGTCATGAAAAAGTCTGCGAGATTTCAAAACGAGACCGAAACAGAACGGAACAAGTGAAAGGTACAGAACAATCAAGTCATTTTCCCGTAATGTTGTCAGACACTTACAAATAACCCAGCCAACATTTCTTTGTGGGGCCCATGAGGGTTGTAAATGGGCTGAAAAATGGGCCCTATATGGAATTATCCACAGGTTCTACAACGGCCCCATGCCAACATGGTTGACTTGACCCAAGTGGGCTCCAAATAAGACCTCCATGTTGGGCCCATACCCACTTGGTACCCAGGTAGCCCTAGCATTACCCATGCATGGTCCATTTGGGTAAGCCCATCCATGTGGGCAACTGGCATGGGGCCATTATTGAACATGTGGACAATCCCATATAGGACCCATTTTTTTTAGCCCATTTACTACCCACATTAGCCCCACATGCAATTGTTGTCTGGGAACAATCTGAGCCCGTTAGTGGCAAAAAAAAGTAGTGGATGTAAATTGAGGTCGCTCACCTGCCCCGAGTGGTTACATTGCAGCCTGTTTTGCTGCTGTGAGCTGCAGCACTCCCACTCAATACTGGATCAATTTCAAAAATTGTTGTTCCAACAAGTCACTTAGACAGAAAAGCATAGCAAAATAGGGCCCAGGTTGAAAACTATTGGAGTTCCCCTTTAAGGGTTTAGTCTGCTGGAAATAAACTAGTTTATTAGATTTTTTGTTCCACCTCTAAAGGAAAAAGTGTTTATACCTGTTCTGAATGGCCACACTTGTAACCAGAGTAAAAAGCCTTGGCATCAAACTTTCTCCTGCATCATGCTGCTTTCCTGATCTCTCTCCAAGACCCCTGTCTCTTTTGTGTGTCTTTGAGATCTTGGTAAGATGATTCGTACAAATAGGGATAATGGACAGTCTCTCTTCAGAGGCATTTACAGTGTTGGTTTTATGCACAAAAAGCAACAGATGTGATGAATGAAAACAGAGAGAGAGAAGTTGCCTTACTCTCACACCTGGCCTATGCTGCAGGAAGTGGGCGAGATTATATGTTGGGGAAAATAGCCCCAGCATACTGAGGCCTTTGGTGGTGTGTTCTTTGTGTTTTCTTGTGACCTATCTGACTAATCTCCATTCGAGCCCTGTACTCAGGATTTTGCTTTGTTATTTGGAAAGTCTTCCATTCCTCCAATCTCCTCATCATCTATTTGCATTGGACTCCACGGCTGTCTGTAGATATTGGCCTAATAAAAACATAGCTTTCATCGTACCAGGGGGTCAGTTCAATGGTCAGGTCACAGGGGTGGACACAAACATCCCACCCCTCAAACCTAATTCTCCTGCCGCTTTCTCTTCCAAGACCCATACAAATCCCACACCCAGCAGCCTCCCACAGTCCTAAAATACGTGCTGCAGGAGCACAAAAAAAAGGAACAAGAGCTGCCTGACCAGTGGGGCTCTTTCTTTTGTTTAATCGAGGTTGGCATTCTTTCTCCCAGCCTGGGCCTGCTCTGTACTACAAGGGTGCAGCTCCAGTGGCTTAGGCCACTGGTGGCACCTGTCTCCTCTTCAGCGCCAGGCCGGGGAGACTGCCCTGCTAGCCTTGATCCCCGCGCTAATTATTTTCAAAGCAGCCTGGATTTATATCACACTCATGCAGGCGCCAGTGGCGCTACAGCTCCCCCAGGAAGTAGCTTTTCTCTCTTGCATGGTGGGCAGAGATTGTCACCATGGACGTGAGCGGCTTTTGGGCACCACAGAAGCATCTGGCCAGCTGGTTGGATTTGGATGTTTTCCAGATTCTGAGTGCTTCATGTACAAATAGTCTCAACATTCATTCCTCAGCAACTCAACAAAGTTATTCAGTAACAGAAATAATTTCTCCTTCTCAGAGAAATGGATGTGTGTTTGCCAGGTATGCACTTACACACAACATGGGAGGAGCTACACTGGAATATTATGGTGGAGTGTACTCCAGTCCAAACAACAACAGGGGCTGACCTCAGTCATCCTCAAAGTCCCCCTACAGACACATTTTAAAGTACTCTGCTGTGATTAATATTTTGTTTAACATGTTTTTCTCATAAAGAAAGTAAAAAAAAAAAAAAAACTGATCTTGGCTCTCTAAAATGAAGTTGATATGTTTGTTAGCTTGTAGGCTAACTGGCAGTGGCTGACAGCATTAGTGTTTGTGAAACATCCAATCATATTAGCTGCAATGCAAATATTTTTTGGTGGTTTTAATGGTGTGCAGGTTTCTCCTCTGCCATCATTTTTTAGTTGTTCATTGTACCAACGCACCTAAGATGAACTTTTTTGTTGCCCTGAGTGGGCGCAGTTTCACAGCAGCCCTAGGACTTTCCTGTACTAGACAGCCATTGGCTCTTGTATTAATGAAGCACCTAATCTATCTTGTCCATGTTTGAATCTCAGATTTTATCTTAAAACACCTCTCCATGATGAAATTTGCAGAGATACAAGTCAGTACAGTCAAAGTCAGATATTTTTAGGGCACGAGGAAGTCAGTGGAATCATGACAAAAGTCTAAAACAAGGTTATTAATCAAGCACTTTGCTAAATTGCTTCTGTTACACAAACAATCCTTCTTATAAGGAGCTGAACAAGGAAGTCAAGTCAGGACCAGCCGTTTAAAAAGAGTGTCCTCAAATGACGGCATTTTAATTAACATCTGTCTTCAAAAAAAAGTGTTGGAAGAAAGAAGCAGAAAAAATAAAGTATGACTCTCGTGAATGGATTTGCAACATGTCCTTTAATTGTCCTCCTGGTAAGCCAATGTGAAATTAAAGAAGTTTCCATTTTCTTGGCAGGTGCTCAGATTCTTCCCGAGCTGACGCCACATCCAGGATGTAAAGCCTGCCCATTTTTAAATAGGTGAAACATTATGGTTCAGCAGATTGTAAAACACACAGGAACTTGAACTGTGACCTTCTTCATACAGCAGCCTATTCTCTCCTCTCTTTGTTTTGTGCAGAAGTCAATCTGGATCATTAATTTTACGGGCTCCCCGGGGCTTGCTGCATTCTTTGATGTTTTCTGATACACTGCACTTAACATTCCACATGTACCTGTCGTCACTCTCAGGCCTGACGTGACTGACAAATAAGTTACGTCCAGTGCAACACGCACTTATCTAGATGCAGAGGAAAGTAAGGAAAAAGGCATGTGTTCTTGGCTCTTTGCCATTCTACAGTACGTCGTTGAGATAAGGTCTCCATTTGATGATGTTGCTTGAGGTATGAGGCCGACTTAGTGAGGTCAGTGTACTCTTGACTTGGGCAGACACACATGCAGCCGCACCTACAGAATATAATGGACCAATTGACACAGGTTCAGTTCAATGGTACAAGGAATCCCTTCCTTGTTCTTTGGTAAATGTGGAAGACATATGTTTCTTTCTTTGTCCAACCTGCACAGTTCAGGCTGTTCTTATTCACTGTTTGTATATGTATGAAAAAGTAAAGCACCACAATTTGTATTTATTCAAAGTAATCACAAGCCAGTAATTTGCATATAACCCACGTAATAAGGAAATCTGGGATCACGTAACCAAATTTCTGATGGGAGTTTTTAAGGAAGTAGTTGTGTAAGGAGCCAGGTTGGGTTGGTTGATGGGTCACAAAACACAGGACTTTCACCCACGGCACTGGTGTTTGGAACCATGCAAAACCAAGTGAACTTTGAGTCACTTTAAGGTATGTCATCACCCAACACACTCACTCAAACCTCGTCACATATCAACGTTTGGTCATGGACTTTCCACGTCCACATATGACATGCAAGGTACCCTGGGTGCGTTGGTTGTTGACGTTCTGGGACGCCGTGTCAACTCCAACTTGTTACATGCATCATCTATTTTTAAAATAGACTTCTGTAATAACAGGAAATGTACACTTTGACTACAGTCTCTTTCAAAATAAACGCACTACGTCGGTACAACACCGTGAATTGACGTTTTTTCTTTCAACAAACGCCTATGGTTATATTTAGCCAGCATTCCCTGTGGTTGGGTTTAGGAAAAAAGAACAGGGTTTGGATTTACAACCATACGGAAAGTGAACGCCGCTCTCCCAGGTGAAGGTTGGTGGTTGTTGAACCCATCCACCACCTGTCCCACCCACTTTACTCAGACGTCTGCCCCCTTAACTTTTGTTGCTGTCCTGCCGCATTTCCTCCTGATGCCGTCGGGCAGTGCTAAACAATAACAGTGACCAGCCACGTATCATGTCAACGCGAAAGGACAGCTTTCTTCGTCTGTGTCTAATGCCTGAAGTCACTGATGAAGCGGCAATTTTCGATGACTTCGGAATAAGACTGGGTAGCATCTTTTTTCCTAAACCAAACCTACATAATTCGTTAGGTATCACATCAGCCATTGTATGTGCATTTTTGTAAGACATACAAATCGATGTATGAGGATACTGTGCATCAGCAATACCTCTCATAAAGTCTAAAATAAAGAAAAAAACATCATGATGCCCACATGGTCTAGAAAAGGAGCTTCATGAATTAATAAATGACACCACAACAATAATCCTGACACAGTTTTGATCAAACATCCACAAAAGTTCAATCAAACACAAAGAAGATGTAAAGGGTACTGATGTCTCAGCAAAATATAATAAATAATGAAAATAATTTTAATTTCAGTTTGACTTTAAAGCACAACTGTACCTGTTTGCTTTTGGAACGTGACTTTGAAAAGTATGTGATAAAGATCCAGCTCTTTCTCCTTTTCCATTTCAGCCATTGTTATGAAATGTTTACACTTCCTAATCTGGCAGCTCCATAAAGACATGTTTGTCTCTAATTGACCAACTGGCAGGGGTGCTGTTTCTCCTTATTGCCTACAGGTAAAAAGCCTTAAAGTTATTCACTCTGCATCCCAAAGGAATCCTAGAAAAAACAAACCACCATGTTTGACCTTTGCAGAGACTCTTGTAGCAACAGGCTCCTCTTACAACTCATATCAGCTTCCATTGAAGTACAAACAAAGGCTCAGTAATAGTAACCAAATAGACAAGCTGAGCAGAGGTCTGGCACAGGCGGGGGAACATTATGAACGTGAGGCAAATCCAGACTACATTTAGACACTTATTATGACCAAAACCAATAAATAACAGTTTTAAAGTGGGTTTGTATGCCCAGCATTGGTGGACAAGTGGTCTGTTAGCAGCAGCACTTTGACCATTTTCCTATAAAAAAAAAACTATTTTATGGATAAAATCTGATGAATAGAGGTTCACATTTGACATCAAAAGTCACAGTTTTCCAGCTTATATCCACAGTGACACTGGACAGGATGGTACTGCCAGGTGAGTAGCCCATTACAACTGATTTTATAAATATTTAGGCTTAGCCACATTAAGCTGATTTGGGTACTTTACTCTGCTGGTCTGCCGTGAACACTTGAGTCTAAATCTGCTTAATTTGTACTGTGCCACTCCGCGCGAGTTTTGCATTCTCTTGAGATAATATAAATGCCTGATTTTGCTGTTACGTCACCGTACATTTCTTTAGATTAAATATGCAATTCGTGAATGCTATGAGTTTTTTTTTTTTTTACGTAGTCGCTGATGACTAACTGAATTTGATCTGGTGTTTTTGGAGCCTCTGAGTACAAAGACGGCTCCCGTCATCAGCTGGGAAAGTCTGAGCAGATCTGTGATAATTGATTCTGGAAGCCAAAGCCCTTAGAAAGCCTGACAGTTGTAAGTTATGGGTGAGTAAGTAACCAATACCAGGTTATTGTGGCGAGACAGCGGAGATGTTGTGGTCGAGGGCTAGGCTAAACTCTCTGGGTGAAGGGTAGTGATCCCTGTGGTTTGACTGAAAGAAACAATTACTGGAAGATTAAGAAGGGGCTTCGAGAGAAAGCATGATGAGCATTGTAAAGAGCTGAAATAGAGATGTTTGTTTTTCCACTAAATGCTTTGCTCCGTTTTAGATGTTAGACATTTTTGTGGAGCTCAATCAAAAAGGGGGATGCAGACGACAAGACTGTGGTTCATCTTTGATCCCTGGTCTCAAGGTGCTGGCTCTGACCACACTGGAAAAAAAGGGAATTTGATTCTGTTATAAAATTAACCCCAATGGGTGTGTTTCATACCAAGTACTGGATAATATATAAGAAATAACATGATTGAAATATCTTGACAAGACAAAGAGTCTAGAGCTATGCAAGTTCTTTGGTTGTACTTGACAATGCTAATGTCAACTTACAAAATGCTGATGTTAAGCCATGGATTCATTGTTAGATCTGGAAAACAAGCCTGGAAACCAAGATGGTGCCTATTAAGTCCAATCAATGAGAACTCGGCTGGGGCACCAAAAAAGTTTCTAGCAGGGGTTCACTTCCACAGTATGCAGCTCACTGAATATGTGCAGTAGTGTTTCTCCCACTGGCCCCACCCACAAGTTCCCGCTCAGCTCATAGACTTTACATTGTGATGATGTCACAGATTTTTTAAATTGCTTTTCTTGCACCAGGAAAGTTTTACAAATATAAAACCTCCATGGATAAAAATGCATAAAAAAGGAGTCATAATTGACCTTGTTTGCAGTTCGAGGTGTCCTGTTGACAGTTTTACAGACAACAGGGAAAATGCTTTTAGGGCTGCAGGGGGCTTTCTTTCACTGCAATACCATAAGTAGCCACTGGGAAAAACTGGCTGCAAGGCTCAGCAGTGTTTCTGGGGACCTGTGTTAGGCAGGTAAAATGTTTATCCTATTCACTATCCTGGTTTAGCATGATAGCATGCTAAACAAACATGGTTGATGAGGCTGATGTGTATGTGTTTTGTTTTGCAGGTATTTGGTCATAAGCCACTAACACCACTACTTACAATTCATCCTGTTGGGGGCAAGAAACAATGTCGCAAATATAATGGCAGTCTGTCCAATAGTTGTTGAGACATGTCGCTCAAAACCAAAAAAGTGAGCCTTGTGGCTCTGGAGGAAAAACCCCTCTAGGAATGTCTGTACAAGGTTTGTGATATTTCACAGGATAAGTGAAAACTCTGATGTGCCAGTGGTGCTAGAAGAAAGGTCAGGGGATCACCAAAGTCATCACTATTCATCCTCTGGGCACCACGAATGTCTGTACCAAATTCCACGCCAATCCATCCAGTCGTTGTTGAGATATTTCAGTCTGAACCAAAGTGTTGGCCCGACTGGGCGACTGACCAACACTGCCATCCCCTGAGCCACGCCTGTAGCATGGATAAAGCTTTACCTTGGAATTAAATATTGTGTGTTTATATTTCTGCGAAAAAGGTACCCAAAATATTTACAGTGATACCCATCGAAAGCCCCTCCTTTTCTGTGCATCAGCGCTGCAATCCGATCTGTGGAGAGCCTGTTGCCCTCACTAGCCTCTCCCTCGCTGAATCTACTATCTTGGGCAAAATTCTTAACACAGCCACCGAAGAGCCAATGACAAGCTGGTCACACAAGTATTATGTTTTATGTTTTCCCCATTGCTGTCTAATGTTTCACATTGAGGTTGGGACCATCAAGCAAACTACAGCTCACAAAAGAATGGGCCCATTGATTCCCAGAGGAATAATTTTAGTGGAGGGAGTATTTAGCACAGGCCCAGCTAGAAAGAGCTATTAGCTGCTTCTCCAGCTCTGTGATCCATGACTGGAGAGGCTCAGTGTGAGGAGAGAAAGAGGACCCTCGCCTGGCACCGCATCTACACTCATTTCACCTCGCACAGGCAGTGTGCTGAAGTCTCATCTAAACACAAAAACACAGCCAGTGTGGTTTCCTTCCCACATTTTTTTCTTATTAAACAGTGCGTCTAATTTCTGACAACATATCAAGCATTTTGTATCTCTTGATATGATAGCAGAAAAAAACACAAAGTGCTGAAAATGCTCTGTTGCATCTGGGCAGCAAACTCCCAGAGATATAAAATAAACACTGTCAGTGAGCTGGAAATCCATTGCGTTTGCTTCTGTGTACATGCAGGTCTAAGTGTAGTCGGGAACCCTCTGAGATTGGGCCTGAATTCCTATTTCTCAGAAGAAACCAAAGTGGTCCATCATTACCTCCTCTAAACTCCCCCTTTTTCCCATTTCAGCACCACACTGAGCTAAGATATCAGCTAACACATTATCCTCTTAGCCCTGGAGACTGATAGCCAGTGAGGGCCTCGAGCCAGGAGCAGCCATACAGGTCAGGGAATAAAACAGGCGTCACAGTTACAGCAACAGTAAATTTAACACAGATCAGATCAAAATATTGCTCACTTATTGATCTATTGACCCGTTGCAATGAAAACAAATTGCACATTTAATTTTCCCTTTATTTTAAGTTGTTTTTAAGCAACATGTTTTTCTTGTAGTTAGACCTCCTTCACTGAGTATACAAATCTTATTATAACTTTTGGATTTAATAATTGTTGTTTCAGGTCTATAAAAAGCAGCACATACGAGAATCAATTAGCAGTGTCATTTTTCACTGGAAATTGTTATGTTTTAGTCATCAACCCTCCCTAAATTACAAGAAATTATCCCCAATTTTTCCAGGCTGCACTAACAGCACAGCCACCATTAATACGAGACAGTAACGTCAAACCATTATCTCAATATCACTGAATATCAGGTGATATTATCCTGTCTGTGTTGCCCACCACGACTGACTTTTTCAAGAACATTTGATTGTATTTCTTGGCTCAGACGGCCTTTATGTCAACACAGGAAGCCAAACCCACAAGGTTTTTATGATTAAGTGGACAAAGTCAGGAGGGTTTTATTCCAGACTTCTTGCCAAGTCATTTTATATCACTTCAACAAGCCAAAAGCCGAACTTATGAAATTACATTAATAGCTGTCAATGTAAAAGAAACAAAAGCCCATAATAGCTGAGAGATGTTTTACAAGCAAATCTGGCATTCCTTAGGCATCGTGTTTTTCATCAGAGCTCGGAGGCATTTTATGTAATACCTTGAGCCCTAAAAGTGAGATGTCACGCCGCTAAAAACATTACAGCAGCCCCACATGCTGGCAGTGGCCCAAGATGCACCTGCACTTTCAATTACTCAGTGAGTGTACTTCTCTCTGCTAGTCTAGACACCCAACACCTGCTGCACATTAATCTGTAATGGTCTCCGCTGCCGGATATTCCCAGTTAACAAGACAACATCTGATTGCCACACCTTTCCCTCCTGCCCAGCAGGGCCACGCTCCTCGGTCTGTTTTGCGGAGGCTGCCATGCTCCGCTTCACTTATAACCAACTGATACCGGTCACCAAGTGTGTGGTTTGGGGCTCGGTGGGGAAAGCCAGGAAGGTGGCAGATCCGCTTCACATGAATTTGCCTTTTTGGCAGAGGCATTGTCAACTTGGATGAAACCGAACACCTCCATACTGCTTCACTGGAAGGTTACAGTGCTTCTGGATGCGGTCCATGGGTTTGGTCCTCGCAGGCCACCCTCTTCACCAGCCGCAGAGTGACGTCATTATTCCCTGTAGTCACAGCTTTAAGCCTGCTACAAGTTAAAACTAATCACAATTTAAACACATGTTTTAATAACCTCCGATTTTTAAACACCATTAAACTCAGCATGCATTCTGCTTTTGCACACATACCGCATATTAGCCACCCAAATGCTCTGGTTAGCCAAGTGGAACTAAATACTCAGTCTTAAACGGTACTTTAATATGAAAAAAAGGTCTTTCAAAAACAGTGACCTAACATACTTTTTCAATAAAACGCTATTCAGTTTCTTTCTTAGCTTTAAAGCCCTGTAGGTTCTGCAGGAATACAGTATAAGAAATGTAGTTTTTAGAACAACAAACTGCTCAAGAAAGGAGAGCTCAGCAGAGCGTCAACAGACAGCTGTGCACTCTCACAGGAGTCAACACATTACTAGTGTATTTAACTCCAATGTCAGAGGTCATTTTACAGAAAACACACCTGTTTTATAATTATTTGTATTCTTTGGCTGGACCAACAGTTGGTACAGTAATAGCTTGCTGCATCAGCACAATGTTTAATAAGTTTTAAAAACTGGCAGACTCCACACAGTAAATTGTTCTGTTTCATTCCCCAGAATCTCAGTTGTACTCTCTGAGAGATTGCACTGACAAATGGGTAAATCTACAGACTGTATAAAGTAAGGGACGTTGCTACCATGACGTCATCCATTGGTTTGTGGACTCCTGATTAGAAGACTCGGGTTCGGCATTTCAGCCATCACCATCTTGGATTTTTGGAGCCAGAAGTGACCATATTTGGTTGAGAAGGTAGAGATGTGGAGGAGCGTCTGTGGACCACCCTTAGTTATGCATAACTTTAAGCCTTAACAGAATTTAAATAGGTGAGTTATATAAAAATTCATCCCCTGTACAGTTGGCATGTATGTATGTATGTAAAATTAGCTATAGAGACTGAAACTGTGTTTTGTACCAGGCTGTAAACATGTTTATTTCTGCTGTAAAGTTGGGCATTTTAATATGGGTGCCTATGGAGATTGACTTGTTTCTGAAGCCAGCCTCAAGTAGCTGTCAAACATACTGCAGTTTTTGGCTCTTCTGTGCTGGCTTCATTTTTCAGAGGTCACTGCTTGCGGAAATCAATGATGAAGCACCTTCTTACCAGTAACCACTGTGATTTTGAGAACATGAGGAGGATGTTTTGCCAAGATGCAGCATTCCCTTCATGTCAAGTCTGGTCAGTCAACAGAAATTTAATCGAACAAAACTTTGGATACTTTAGTGATTAATTCATTCATTTTTTTTCCTGTAACCGCTTATCCTGTTGGGGCTTGTGGGCGAGAGGCAGGGTACACCCTGGACAGGTCGCCAGACTATCGCAAGGCTGACACATAGAGACAGACAACCATTCATGCTCACATTCACACGTACGGTCAATTTAGAGTCACCAATTAACCTGCATGTCTTTGGAATGTGGGAGGAAGCTGGAGTACCTGGAGAAAACCCACGTTGACATGGGGATAACATACAAGCTCCACACAGGGGGGCTTCCCCACCCTGGGGTTCGAGCCCCCCACCTTGGATTCAAACCACGAACCCTCTTGCTGTGAGGTGACAATGCTTGACTGCACCACCGTGCCGTCCGAGTTTATTTAATTATTTTAATGTATTAATGTTTCAGCTAACTATTTAGGTTTTTAATCACTGTAAATTGAATACATTTGAGTTTTGTCACAGCCCCCAGTGTTCATTGTGCTTTCCTTGCTATCTTACTACCTCTGCTATCATTGCCGATCTAGCCACTCTCTCTTGCCCTGCAATAACCCCTTTTCCTGTGATTAATATCACCTGATCTTCCCCGCCCACAAACTCACCTGCCTCCATTTGTCTAATCGGCCTTGCAGCACATCTCCACTTGCTCCCTGCCATTTCGTCTCAATTGCATTATGCCTGCCTTAATGGAGAGGAAAACACAAAGCATCTTAAAAGAACTAGCACTACTTTGTGATCCAGCAAAATTATTTTCATTAACAACTAGAAAAACAGACCTCTGCCGAAGCCAAATTCCATATGCTCCAATGTTGAGGGTGCAATATACAATATTTAGAACATTAATTTAGCTGCAAACTAGCTAACCTCCATTAACAGTGTTAGCTCTGTCAACATTGTTGTTGTTAGCACTGCACTGCTGACACCACCATTTTGACTCAGCAAGCTTTATGTCTGCTTGTGACGTCCAAGGTGACGTCATTCCCTGCCATATTGTCTAGTTTGCATTTGTTTCATCTGCCTGCCTGCCTAACCCCCAACAGCTTGCAGTTAATCAGTCAAAATAAGCTGCACCTGAAGGTGTCACATTGGGCTCTGTGAAGCTCTGGGCCTTTACCACTTTTTTCTGACATAATATAAATAATTTGTCAGAAAGTAATCAGTTAATTAAATAAATAATAAAAATAATGATGAGTTGCAGCCAAGGCTGGTGTGAAAAAAATGCTAAACAATAAGAAATCAGTTGGCAGAGGCCAATCCACACACACCTGCTCCACTTTCATTAAGGTGGACCAGCAGAGCACAATGCTGACTATAGCTGAACTGAGGCGTCAATCAATTCAGAAACGTGAATTTGTGAACCCTATCACCAGACAAGTACATCAATAACAGACATTTCTGCACAACCCTGAGGAAACGCTCAGCATGTTGGAAATCCTCCCTTCTATCTGGCAGCTACAGTGTTGTTAAGGTCAGGAAAAGACAGTGGTTACGGTTAATAAAAAGGCAACGATTAATCCTAGATCTGTGACAAGATGTGAACTCTAGTCTCCTGTATTAAAGTCTGATGCACCACACGCCCATCCACCGCACTGACCTCAACACTCTCAACTCTCTGGTTCACTAAAGAAAGAGCCCACTACTTTCTGAACTGAATGTTGGTATTGGATATAAATCAGTGGGTGCAGAATCATCCAATATGAACCTAATTCCTAGGATTACTGGGCTGAAATTTGACTGGTGTTTTGAGGAGCAGGATGAATGATAACGACCTGAGGTCACTGTGATCTGAGCCTGCAAGGTGCACTCATCCACCCTGGCTGGCTGCAGTCAAGGAATGGAGCAGACACTGACAGCTGCAGCGCCGTGTTGAGTAAAGTGAATGTAAGGAAACACAGAGGGAAGGAGACAGTTGCTCAACCTGTCGACAGCTTCTCCATAATTCAATAAGTCAAGGTGGAGGACCATTCCTGCGAGGCTACAGCAGCTCCGTAAATAGCTGTCTAGTATGATGAGTGTTTTTTTTCCATGGTAATCTTGCTTGTCTCTCTCAACAAGCCTGCTAACATAATTGAAAACACGGACGTGAAAAAACACAAGTATCACTGACACAAGGAATGTTTCTTTGTCCTGGACGGTTACGCTTTCACTGTCCTGTTTTAACACGTTCCAAGAATCTCTGAATCTGTCTACAGGTCAACATGTTCAACAATGCACCCCTTGTTCCATTATCTCTAAAATGATATAATTCATCGCTGTTTTCATGCACGATGACAATGTTTCTCATGTTTACATTGCCAAGGAAATACTGTTCTGTCAGTGTGCTATAAAGAGAAACATTTGTTTAAGATGTTTGGGCTTGATTGTGGTGTTGTCTTTTCAGTAATTCAGCTCAAAGCACTAAGATCCTGCCAAAAGGGCCCGATTTGTTTTGTGTGTCAAAAGTTCCTCTGTAATTTTTATGTTTTACAATCTCATAATATTAGCAAAAGTAAATCACAAAGAGGAGTGTAGACAGTAGTTAAGGGCTTTTCAACAAACCTACCGCAGACTCTTGCCTCAATTTCCTCTTCAGATTCCCCTTTTTGTCAAAGAAAAGCAGCATTTCAACTTTCCCACCATCTCCTCTCAATATATCTGCCCCACTCCATTTGTGACTTAAGTCTCTGTTGGACTCTGGCCAGCGTGTTAACTCCAGCTAAATCAATGGATTAACAATTTAGCCCAACCCCACCACACATACACACACACACACACCACCACCAACACTAATCTTCAGAAACTGACCTCGGCCAACAAATGACCAAATTCACACAAAATGGAGACCCGCCCCCACCAGCAATGTGGTCTTTCCTTTCTTCTGTCCTTATGAGAGTCTCCTATTGAAGCAGCCAGCCACACTTGTTGAGATCGTGGTGACAGATCCTCAAGTACCTCTCTGTTAAACGAAACCCCACTATCCTTTGGGATTCCATTTAGTTGGCAAATGCTTGTGACAAAAACAGCAAGGGTGGGAATCCAGCTAAAGCAAACTATCTTGCATTTGTAGACGGGATTACTATCTCCTGAGCTCATATTCCCACACCAAATTTGTCGTTGGGGTTGTAACGGTAGAAGTGGCAGGTGAATGAATGAGTCGCCTTTCCGTATGCCTTACGACTTTAGCCTATTTGTGTTACACTGTCTTAATTTATGGCTAATAGCGATGGTTTCACTGCCTCCAGTGAGCAGGCAGCGCTGGTTGTGACCCATGAGGTCAGCGTTACTGTTGAACCCGTGCCATAGTGTCTGGTACAGTCAAGCGGGCAATGTGCAGCTGTGCAGTGCTCGGGGCTGGAGGGCTGCTCACACACACCATGTTGTCACACTGTTTGTCATTCCACATGTCAGTCATTCTGAGCCCTCCCAAGCCAACATGAACACATTTTAGTAAGAGGATGCAGGAGGAAAAGTATTGCCTCTTCCTGTGTTAGCATCAATGTTTCCCATATTTTAAAGCTTTCCCATGCTGTCCAGTGTGAATATGCTCCCAGAGCTACCATTCATGGCAGTTAGTATATGCATGAGCCTCTTTATTTAGTTTAGGCATGTTTTATGATCAGCATAGATCATGCCACACCAAAATTACATGCTTCAATGAATGTCCAATGGGATTCAAAGAATGCAACATGTGACTAAAAGCTGTAGTTGGTACTGTAACTTTTATAAAAAAAATAACTTTTTGTTATATTTACTGAAACTGTCACTTTATCTTCACAGTAGAACATAAGATAATGTGTGAAAAAAATCATGTTCCTCTTCCTCATCGCAGTGCCTCTATTGGCATTTGCAAGAATCAGCAGTGTCTAAACAACACAAAAAACATCTGAGCCAAGGAGTCTCCGAAGTGGGATTCATAAGACAGTATAAGACAGTTTGTCAGTGAACCTTGTGAGCTGTAATAGAGACCGATTTTTTTCAACATTACTTTGTTAAATGTCGCTGTTGTCCCTGGCTTCATATGAGTAGAGGAAAAGTCCGGTAGCCGCAAGGCAAATTTATACAATGTAAAGTGCTATAGGCTTGTGCTGAAAACATTAGCATGAGTCAAAATGTGTCCTACAAAAGACAAGTGCTTTGTCTGTGAATGCTGTGAGTTATAGTGAAGCTGATTTGTGTACTTGTGTTTGAAATTGTCGCTATTAAGCCATTTTAATGTGTGTTTAAAGTGTGTTTTGAATCAGCAAAACTTTACAGCACTTCACAGAAACCCCTCCGCCAACTAGTGTTTTGGAGGTATAACTGCAGAGTGACACAGACACACCACTACACAAATATAATTGCTCACAGCAGCGTAGGCCACATGCATAGGCTATGGCATAGGCTCTGCACAGAGCTGATGCACAAGAATAAATCCGCCTAAATGCTGCTGTCAATCATGTCAGTCACAGCTCTGATTCTTTGTTTTCGTTCAGGCACGGAAGATTCTTTCAAACGCCATTGGAAGCGCTACGAGGATGAGGAGGAACATGATTTTTTCACAAACTATCTGTTTCCTGCACTACTGTCTGGATATAGTGATAGTTACAGCAAATATGAAAAAAGTTATTTTCATAAAAGTTAATTGCAGCTTTAAGCAGTTTTTGTAACTGCATTAAGGGGTTATAGAGAACCTACAGAGACTTTCTGTAGGTACATCATACAGTAGCTAATGTGCACCCTCTCAAAAATCTTACTTCATCTGGGCTACAGTGTTTGGAGAAACTACTTGGAGACCACAAGAACTGCTTAATTCCACATTTCTGTAATTACTTAATTATTTCCTAGGAAGTTTCCCGCTGAAAATTCATTCATTTTTTGGAACTTAATTTGATATAATACGATACAATACGATGCGATACGATACGATACGATACGATACGATACGATACGATACGACACGATACGATGTGCAATTATTGTCCTTGTAGGGAAATTTGTCTTTGACTCAGGGGCTGCACAAGTATAGCTACTTCACAACAATAGTGCAGAAGAAATGAAAAGCATACACCATAAAAAAAAAACATAAAATCATACTACCACAGTATTGTGCATCAGCCACTCGTGCATTGCACATAACACCAGCACACAACAGAGCACCATAAGCAAAACACAACACAACCCCTGAGCATCAAACATTATTTAAAATCTTAATTGAGGCTGATGATGTTTGATGTTAAAGTAGAGGCATCGACAGCAGAGCCACCACATATTGACACGCAGGTATAGATCCAGCTTTGGGAATAAAGATTGTTAACAGTCAGTTTTTGAGAACGTATCTTATTATGTCACAAAGTACTCTACTGCCTCTCATACCTACAGCAAACAAAAGGCTCATTTTCCCTCTCATGCACTCAACAGTCCAAGCTCTTATGCTGAGTGCTTGGTGTTTGTGGCCTCCGCAGCATCACCCGTCCATCCTTTTGCCTCTCATCTCATCTGATTCTACATTCTCTGGGTCAGAGGCGCCTGGTCTAGCCGCGGTGCCATGTATCCTAATCACATAAGCACACAGGCTAATCCATAGGACAGCTGGGGAATCTTTACTGCACAATTGAAGCATGAGCTGGACAGCAGCTTCATGGTTCATCTCTGTAAACCCCCTCGCTTTCATCAGCCTCCCATTGTAACCCCCCCTCCCCTCCACCCACCAACACACACACACACACACACACACACACACTCACACAGTCACCACAACTACAACCAATTTCCCGGCCGTCACCCCACACACAGGCACAAATGAGTGGTCGTAGGTCAGCGCAGCTGCTGATAGAAACTTCCAGGTCCTCCTCGATTTGCTGTTGTACAACTTTCCCTTATGTGCTTATATAACATCAACATTTTGGGAGAAAACAAAACCCACAATTTGTCCCAGTAGTTAATATTTCATACATCCCTGATGCACAAAACAGGTGGTGACCTGGTTGAAGAAAATTCTCCTTCACAATTGTAAATGGCTGTTCTACTCTGACATTTAATGCTGTGTAGTTATGGTATTGAATATCCATTCAGCGATCTCCAAAGTACTTACTGTCCAAGTAAATTGATGGACTGAGGAGTATATGTCCATCGCATACATCCTACTGGTGATACATCAAAACACTCTCTTGTCTAGGATATCTAGCATGATGAACTGTTTTCCTCCGAACGGCCTCTGCTAGAGCAGTTAGAGCATCCATCTCCTCAGAGATTCTGATGAATAATGGAGTAATAGGAGGAATTTCCTCAAGAATAAAATGTTTCTAACCCTGCACCTCTCCTGGCAAGCGCTCCAACTCTCCTGGTGCTGTTGCAAGTGCAGCAAGCGTGCCAAAAAACCCAGGCGTCTACACAGATCTATGTTTATCCCATCCCCCTAGAAGCCCCGCTATGGGGTCTCTGGGGCTTTCCCCCCTGTCCAAGCATGTTTGCCAATGAAAGAAACACATGCTCCATTATTATTTATAGAATAATTTGTTTGTTTATTATTCTATTTTTCCAGAAGGAGAATGTCGACTCAGGTCCAGTAAAGATTTTGTACAATTTATGGACTGTATTGAATTTTTCATTTGGACATGGGTAGGCGTGCAGCGCATTATAACAGAAGGAGAGCTATTTGAGAAGTGAGCTCTGTCATGTGAATCTGACATTTTTATGATTGTGAGCAAGTGTTGAAAGCCTCCTGAATCAGTTATCATCATTATCCATCGCATCTTATGCGGAGGCCTCGGACATGGTCAATGAGATGTCTCCCAGCGGAGTAAAAGAAAAAGTGCAGAGACCTCCAGAATGGAGCAGTTCACCTCCAGTGAAAAAATAAAAAACACTGATAGTTTTCACAGCGCATGTATCACAAGACATATTCAAGATATATTACACGTGAACGCTCCTCCTGGTGTTTAATCATTTGAGCAGCCCGTCCTGTATTAGTAACTGAAGTGATTATTGAGTTAATATTACTGTTACCCAAGGAGTATATAAATGAAATGTGTCTCTGTGTCACTAACAGGACCATAAAGCTTTTCACTCAACTTGACTGACAGTCTGCGCACTCATTCACACAAAGCCATCCTTGTTTGAACAGCAGATTCTCACCACCAGATACTATATAAAGTACACTAAGTATTTTTCCTCAATGCACTGCATTTTCTTAATTCGCTCCTGTTTTGAGAGATGCTGAGCTCACATGTTTTTCCAGGCACGAGGGACAAGCGGGAGCTCTGACAGGTACTTAACAACAATCAAAAACAGTTATAAACAGGGTAAGCTATTGGGCAGGGCGCAGGAAGGAGGCGAGGAAGGCACATACCCTTCAGACCCCTATCACACTTTCCAGAGAGGAACTCGCTTTTTCCCAACACGCTGAAAAAAATCATAAATCTGTGAGTTCCACAGACCTGCGGCATGAGCTAAGGTGTTTTCATAGTGCTCGGCACATATGTTTCACCCACTGAGTCTGTCTTTGAGGAGCTGATGCTTGGATTCTCATTAATTACCCTCAAGTTTCTCACATTTTTGTTGAAATGTCATTGTTTTTTTCAAGTATTCAACATTGAATGAAAGCGAGTCTTTACATTTTAAAGGAAAAAAATAATACATTCTTCTTGATAAAAAATTTGAATTTACAGCTGATGCAGTGCACCCTTGCTTAGGTTTAGTTTTGCTGCTTCTGCCTTACTTGATCTTTTATGATCAGTAGCTGCTAATATTAGCCAGCATTAGCCCCTTTAAGATTTTGCTTTGTTACTGACATTATTCAGTCACTTTGCTAGCTTCTTTTCTTGTTCTAGTAGGCTACTAAAAAACTTAAGGGCCATTAACGGCTTACTACTTACTATGGAATCCTACGTGAACACAACACAACAACACTGACATTGACGTGTGGTTAGGTTTAGGCACAAAAAACACTTGGTTACAGTTAGGAAAAGATCATGTTTTGGCTTAAAATACCCAGTTTTGGGTACACAATCCTGGCAATGACGTGTTAAAATACAACCAATTTTGTTGTTCATAGGTCTCTAACAGTGGTCTGCTGCTGAGCAGGTGTGTTGTCTAGGTGACAGGCCATCCACCATCCCCTCCACATCCCAAGTCATCTTCTATATTACATCAATTTTGAAACATTGATATGATAAGTGATAAACATACAATGTCAACATTTTCTTCTTGTTACTGGGCCAATTTCACATGAGAGATTCCTGTAATTTATGTTTTTCTTTGTTCTCTTCTCACTGGTTTAAAGTGGGATGGGCTCATTTGGAAAATGGTGATGTCACGTATTTCTGTGCACCAATCAGAGTTTGGCAACATTTAGTCAGATTAGCCAGTGCTGGTCTATTATTTGGCCTGGCATAGTAACTTCCTGTAGTCTTTTTCACTGTGAGGTTGCCAGGTTTCTTTTGTGCTATGCTAAGCTAACCACCTACTGTTGGTAGTTTTATATTTACCCAACACATTTTCAATCCGACCTTGCCACATATCATCATTTGGTCATGGATCCTTCACGTCCAGATACGACGTGAAAGGTACCCTGTGTGCGTTGGTTGTTGACATTCTGAGACGCCATGTCAAGTTATTGCATTGTCTTCTTTCATAATACACTTCTGTTTTCACAGGAAATTTACCATTTACATACAGTCTCTTTCAAAATAAACACACAATATCAGTACAACAACGTGAATTGACTTTTTTTCCTTCAACAACGAAGGCACATGGTTGGGTTAAGGCAACAAAAACGTGTGGTTAGGTTTAGGAGAAAAGAACAGGGTTTGGCTTTATAATCTTACGGGATGTGAACACTGCTATCCTGGGTGAAGTCAGTGTTTGTTGGATCCAATCACCACTCCCCCCACCCACCGGACTTTTGCTGCCCTAACTTTCGTTCTTGTCCCACTGCGTTTCCCCCTGATGCCGTTGAGCACCATTAAAGTGTAACAGCGACCGGTCGTGTATCATGCCAACGTTAGAGGGGGCTTTTTTTCATCAGTGTCTGACACCACAAGTCACTGCCCAAGTGCTGGATTTCAATGACTTCGAACTGAGACCAGGTTTTTTTTACCATATCACCATGAGAGTAGTATTCGATCTTCTCATCTAACTTTAGGCAAGGAAGCAAATAAGAGTATTTCCTAAAAGGTGGAAGTATTCCTTTAAAGGCCAATCCAGTTGTCTTTTTTTGCCGCTAGTTTCTGTGTTACTGACTCTGCATATTTAGCCATACGTTCAATGCCATGAGGTCTGCATACATGATCCAACACAACGAGACCACAATCAACACCCCTCAGCAAATCCCCCACAAGGCAGCACACATACATCCTGTGCAGTGGGGTGATGCTGGAATAACAAATCCTCTGCCACTTTCAGCAGTTCAAGAACTATCTCACTATCCACTCTCTCTGCCTGACAGTCCCGTGCATGTCCGAGCAGACCAGGAGGATGAGAGTAGGAACGGGAGGTAGTCAGGAGGAGGTGGGGGGGCCAAGTTTGCTTGATTTTTTTTTTTTTTTGGCCTTTTTTTCAGTATGTGCTTTAGTTGCACCCACTTCCTTCATGGTAACAGCTGTCAAAACGTTGTCGGATTACAGCGCACCGCAAAGTTACAGCTCATATTAGAGCCTGGTACAGGGCAGGAAGTTAGGAGGAGTCCAGCAAGCGGGGTACATTAAAGCCTCTCAGTTTCTCAGAGCAAAGCAGCTAGGACCCAGGGGAGGAATAGCTAACACCAGGAGGGTGCTACTCCTGCACTGCTAATTTAGGTACACGTGTCAGGGATATGGAGGGCTTTTCCACTGATGTTTTAGGTATTAGAGGAGATACACTCCGTAATTGTGTGTTGTTTTCGCAACCGGACGTGAAGTTCCTGTTCAGCCTGGGATCACAAAGCCCCTTTTCTCTTGGATTAGTCGAGCTTCAGGGCTTGTATGATGAGGTCGCAAGATATTTGCAAGATTGTTGAGAGAGAAAACTCCCTGAAATCTCCAGTCATCTGCTGAGGGAATAAAGCCTGTTGAAATAATATCAGTTCAGCAGGGTAATTCTCCGGCACATACGTACGTGGAGCGCTGTAAACCCAAAACAGAAATGTTTATATCTCACACTAATGACTTTCATAGTAACGTTGTTTGACATTGAAGTAAAAAACAACACTGCCACGGTACTGTGCAGTGTAATATGACAGAGGCCTTGATAATCAGTTTACACTAAATCAATATAAAATGTCATAGCAAAGTGAGGGTGATCCTGCATGAAACTGTGAAAATCCAACAACGTCCGTATCAGATTCCAAAAACACTTAACCTCAACAATGACGTCTGATTACATAGAAGGAAGGTTTTTTTCTCCAGTCACCGTTCTATCAAAAGGTGGGCTGCAGACGCTCACAGCCAGTCCAGGAGACTTTCTGGTCACTTTCAATTGCCCTCCCATCCTATTTGCTGCTGTAGCAAAGGGAAAATCCCTCAGTGACAGTGTTTTTTGAGCTGTTTGGCTGAATTCTTTTGATTTGGAAGCAGGAGATGTATGAACGATAAGAACAAAAGTTCATATTCTGTACAATCTATTTTAGACGAAACATAAAACATTCCATAAAAAATATATTATTGATCATTTGGTCTATAAACTGTCAAAAAGTCATGAAAAACGTTTGTCATATTTCCTAGAGCCAAAGAAGACACCTGTATTTGTATTTGTATTTGTATTTGTATTTATACTATTGTATTGTCTGATTAATAGCTGTAATTTTTCTATCCCACCCTGCTATTCACTCCTTGCACACATGCTCACTCTCTGTCTCTAGCTGTTATTGTCCAGGCCATTAGAGTGCTTTAGACCTAGAGTTGTCTTGCTTTGGTCCAAATCAGGGACAAATTTTGTTACAAATTTGCATAATTGCCTAGAGTTGGTTCGTGTTCTCACGGCAGCATTGACAAGATGACCAGATAAAATGCCTCATAAGAGAAAGCTGCTCTTGATTGGTTAGAAAATCCAGGAAGTAAACAAAACTTTGAAGAAGAGTACACTTGCAAGATAAATGCGACACCTTCTAATGTCACAATGGAGGGACAACTACGCAGGTTGATTTCAGCGCTGCTCATCGTGGACTATATTGCTGTCATTGTTCATTTGAGTCAAACCATACAGTTTGAAAACGAGGTGCAGCTCCAACTAGAAAACAATGTTTTGATGCATTGGATGCGCAAAATGTGAGTATTAAGGCAGTACAGGAGGAGGTGTACATTAATAATCCTCCAGGACTGTAACATGCTCATGTTTAACCCAAACAATGTGTCATGTGACTGCAGTTGGTTCAGATCGAGGTCGGAACATGTTCTCACCACAAACAAACCGCCCCAGAGTTCGTTTGTAACCGGACTGAGACCACCTCCTCAAGAAGGTCTCGGTCCTGTTACTACGAGTGCGATTGCTCTGTTCACACCTGCCCAAACGAACCGCACTTAGGGGGCAAATGAACTTGAGTTTGATTGAACTGAACCAAACAGGGCAGGTGTGACAGCACCCAAAGTCATCAGCTGTTTTACAGCTGATTCACAATCAACCAATAGCACAGCGACCCACCTTCTCCGTTAGCCTATCATCTCTCTGCTACTTGTTTTAAATGGGTTTTTTTTCTGCCTATAGTTCTTTCATGTTGCAGCCATGTGCACCCTCAACCTTCCCATTACCTCTTAGTCTCAGCCTCAACCACCTCATCAGCCATCACCTCAGAGTCATCAGCCACCACCACCTCCAGTGCTGGACTCCATGGGGGGGATTTATCTTGCTGCTGCTTCCAAACAATTCCAAACAATTCAAAAATCACTAATAAAAGACTCAAGAATAAATTGACACATGAAATAATTTAAAAATTCATTTATTATTTCAGATTTTTTTCGCCTTTGTTATACAAAGATGTTAAATAACTTAAATACATTCTTACCAGTCATTTGTGATCTGTTTATACCTACAAGCTATACACATGAGGTAGAGGAAAATAATTTAGGGTTCCCATAAGACATGAATAAGTGAACATGGACAAAGCTTTGTTGGTGTAGTATCATCACAAAGGGCAATACATGGTTGATGTGTTTTGTCTTTGTTTTACAAGCACAGCACAAATCCTAACAAAAAGTACATGTACATGTAAAGTGATCCAAAGAGTATAAACTAGACCACGCTGATGCAATCACAAGTTTATACCGCATCGTATGGTGATAACCAACATTACAAAGTCTTTTCACAGAAAGAGTCGATTATACAAACAGATCAAATCCTATAAAAAATATGGTTGATGACTGTGATTTTGTTTGAATACTCGCAAAAATGTGTCATGATCGTGCACATGAATAAAAGACAGCTAAAGGTGAGTTGATTCTAAATTTGTTAGGATTTGTTAGTGCTTAGATAACAGCGAACAGTGAGATATGAAATGAAATATGCTTAAAGTATACACTGCTTCTCGAAGCCTCCACCCCAAAAAAGGAACAAACACCCAAAAGAAAAAACAGAGTAAAAAATACAGGATATAAAATCAATTTAGACTTTGACGTTATTTACACTAAACACATGCTCATAATATATTTAAAAATAATTTATCTTTTATTTTTTTTCTACAAAACAGAATTTTGTACATGATCCACTGACGACTAAACAGTGCAGAGTTTTGGATTTGAAAATATGGACTGACTGTGACATCTGAAAACCGACTGGCTGCTGCATCATGCTCCTCCGTCTTGGGAGAAATTTTTAGGCCTATGTACAATCTATAAACAAACAAAAATGCACTCGCTGTGCATTTGGTATTCCTGTCATGCCTGTTTTGAATCTGCTCAATAGTAGAGAACCTCAGTGAGTTTGGGCCGAGGAGTGTGTGTGTGTGGAGAACGCACACACCGAAAGCTGTGGGAAGCAGGCATTTATGCTTCAGGTCTCAGCATAGCTATTATGGTTTCCATGTAGCGTGCAAAGTTCTATGTATATGTTTTGACCAGTCTTTATTTGGCATGCCTTCTCATATCAAAATGCTTGGAATTCATCTCCTCAGGACAAATAACCCATGCAAGGCTCCCTTCCTAAAGCATGATACTGCTGTCGAGGACGGCGCTTTAATTTCAAATATAGTGATAATCATCTTTAAAGTATAAACCATCTGTTAAAAGGTAAAAGCCACTTTTAAGGATGTTTGGCATGGTGCTGCATCGCTGATTACAATCTGTAACCGTCTTGTTCAGCAGCTGTGTGCTGTTTCTACAAATGTCTCTTACGTTTCGTAATGCTACCAATTTCTGTTTCAGTTGCTTGTGAGAGTTGAACATGTGCCTCACTTTTGTCTCTATACCACAGGAGAAGAAACCTTTGCTATTTACAATTTAATAGAAAAAAAAAATCTGCACTGCACTGTATCCATAAATACAGATCTTAAAATACTTTAAAGGGCTTTTGGGCTTCAGTGCGTGAATGGCGCTATAATACAAAGCTGGGTCCCTCACTCAGTAGTTAATTCACACCCATCTAAAACAAGGCATATCTTATAGTATATAACATAATGTTCCCAGAAGCTAGGAGCTGAGAATACGATGAAATATGATTGTCTGCATTGTTTGTGTGTTCAGAGGCATTTGTCAGAAAATTAAACCTTTGATTTCGTGGTTATGTCTTGAAGCAAAAGTTCAACATTTTGGGAAATGGGCTCATTCACTTTCTTGCCAAGAGTTGGATGAGAAGATCAGTACCACTCCTATATCTGTCTGGTAAAAATGAAACTACAGTCAGCAGCCAGTTAGCTGAGATTAGCACACTGGAAACAGCTAGCAATGCAACTCTAAAGGCCCGGACACACCAAGCCGACGTCGGCCATCGGCTTTTTAATTTGGCCGAATCAACACGTTGAATGAAATCACTCTGATTGGCAGTTCAGCTCAGCATACAAGAGTGGAAACGGAAGTCAAAAAAAGTCAGGGGAGTGAGACCAAAACAAACTTGTTACATAGGTTAAGATTATTTTTTTTAAGCAGAAACTTTTGTGATAGCTCGTGTTATTGTTCGCTTGCACATGGTAAATATGATCTATTATTTCAACACTGGATTGTGTTGTTAACATGCTAACTGGCTAACTAGCATCAAGACGGTCGTCCAGTTTCCCTTTTTCAATGAGGAATACAGACTACCGATGTCTGCTGGTATGGAGTGTTATTTCCTCTCGCGTAGGTGCAGAACACACATGCTGGTTGGCTGTTGGCTGTAGTCTTTGCAGTGTGTTCATGTGCAACTTTTTGGCCGAGACACAAGCAACAGGAGGCGACGCAGCAGGGGCCTCTCGTTGCCACTAGTTCTCTGAAAACGGTTTGGTCTGGGCCCTAGAGCTTACTGATTAGCAGAGGGACAAAGTCATTGTTTTGAAAGTCATAAATGAGTCTCAAGTCTTTGAGCCGCAAGTCAGGAGTGGCAAGTTCCGAATCAAGCCCAACGTCAAGTCCCACGTTCTAAATTTTTTAATTTGAGTCCTAAACAAGTCATAATGTGCTCTTCTACAAATGTAATGCCATTTCAATAACAGAGTAGGAGTAAATTACATTTACAAAAATCATGAAAGCTTTTTAAATGTTTTTACTTTTACTTTCTTGGGTGTTGTTGCATCTCCATCTGCAATTTTGAACCCACACTTTTTGCAGAACTGGCTGGAACTGGTTCTGTCCTGCAACTTGACTGGATACAGTCAGATCAGAGTGGTTCAACAGTTCAAAGAAAGCAGATGTGGGAAATCTAGGTAACTGATTAACTGATTCAGGAAATGATGGGAAATAAATTGATTTGTGGCATGCTTTGTAAATAACATACTTTTAAATCTTTGGACATGGGGGGGGAAGTTGTGAAGTATTTTTTTAATTAAAAGGCTCAAGTCCAAGTGAAATCATCAGTCATTGGTGTTTAAGTCCAAGTTGAGTTGCAAGTCTTTTTTGATTTTGTTTTTTGATTTTGAAGTTGAGTCTAAAGTCATCAAATATGTGACTCAAGTTTGACTCAAGTCCAAGTCATGTGACTCGAGTCTACATCTGTTAATTGGCATGTTTTATAGTGTTTCCAGTTTTCCAGTCTTTATGCTAATCTAAGCTAACTGACTAGCAGTAGCCTTAAAGATTGGAGCAGTTTAAATCATATAACTCAAGAAAGTGAATGAGAACTTCACAAACTGTTCCTTTAAACTGTCACTGTAGTTGCATGGCAGGGTATGAGTGTCATCTGTGTCACTTTGTGCCAAGCAACAACATAAAAAAGTAAATTATCTCGTGTATTACAACAATGTCACTGACTTCTGACATGCAGAACCCCAAGGTTTGCATTCAGACATCAATTTGCCGAACATTACACAAATATTAGTCTTATAAAATATATTTATATTAGCTATGAGACTTGCGCATTCATCTTCACTTGAGCAACTCTGCAGACACGTCAAGTTAGATTTCCGTCTCGGTCGCCCCATACTGTTTGGACTGACCGATGCAGCTCCTGCTGTACACGCTGCGTGTCTCCATGTGTTGAATATGGCTCAATCATATCATGGCAGCTGAAGAGGAAAGAAGGATGTGAAATGGTAGGGGGCTACATTCCTCCAGTTCTCCACAGTTTTCTTTACAACTTCAAAGTATTAAAAGTTAAACAAACAAAAAAAAAATAGATTTAAGCTCTGCGGAGCTCAACAATTTCTGATGTGAGTCACATGTGGACCGTTTGCTGGTCAAGTGATCACCTGTTGCAATGATGTCGGCTGTACTAACAAGGCCACTGTCATCTCCAACTTGGATATTATTTGTATTTGCACTTTTCCTCTCCTATTTTATCCAAATACTAGTTATAGTGGTTTAAGTTATTCCCTGAACACTGGTTCGCTCAAGGCCGAGAATAGCCTAAACTGACTGGTTTAGTTATTTTCTGTTAATGCATTTACTAACAGCTTCATATTATATTATTTAAAAAAGAGATCTTATTTTTCTCCCTGTGAAGGAGTAGTCCCAAAGGATCTATAAATTATCCACAGCAAGACAACGGACACAAGTGTGCTGCTTTCCAAAGGGCCTCGTCGACATGAATCAAGAAGAAAAACGAGCGAGAGCACACAAACAACAAAACATTTGTGTGGTTAGTGGTTTGTTTTAACATAGTTAGATAAGTGGCTTGTATAATATCATTACAATATAACTGAATTTATTTACATACATATGCAAACACACAATGTGTGTGAGTGTAAATATGTGCGTGTAGAGTAAATCTTACACCCTGTCTTTTTTTTAGCAGTCTCTGAATATGGTTTTCATTGCCATAAAAGTCGTCATTCGAAACCCTCCCCCCCACCCCCCAACTATCTATCACGTGCTCACGTACAAACACACACATGTAAAGATTGACAAACACACACCCACACACACACACACATGCCATTCTTCTTTGGGAAAGACCCCAGAAACCAGTCTGTTGGTGTAACTGTCCTTGTGTTGGATCCTCGTTGACTGGACGCTAACCTCTTGTGAAAAAAATGTGATTTTGAATAGGAAAATAAAAGCTTCTCTCTTCAAGGCAAAGCCGTGATAAAAAAAAAAAAAAAAAAAGGCTTGAGATGTTGACCCAGTTGTCTGAGAAGGTTTTTATGGATCTGCAAACCCCAGACACACACAGGGGCCACAGGACCTCTGAAACCCAACCCACAGAAATCCCTCAAAGTGCTTATTGCTTCTCCATCGGCTCGCTCCTCTTTTGTTTGCAGAACACTGTTCCGACAGTGGAAGCAAAACCTTATTTGAGAACATAACGGCCACTCCTCTTCAACACAACCATCTTTCACTTGCTCCACTGATCGCAGGGGCTGACGGGGTTTACCCTTTGCAGGTATAGACCTCTTCTCTCTGTGTGCACTGCTTGCATTCGACGTAGCAGCACCAGCGCACCTGGCACTGGCAGGGCCGGGTCACCTCCCTACTTTGAGTGTTATGGCCTCGCCCGCAGCAGATAGCGTCGCAGTTCTTGTCCTTGTAGCACTTGCGGGCTGCCGTGCCCGACGAGTACTTGCTGGGTCTACAGAAACTGGGCGAGTCCTCGATGTGGAGCAAGTCCATAGTGCGAGGGATCTGATCGTTCAGGCCAGGCAGGGGCTGCTGCTGCTGCTGCTGCTGTTGCTGCTGTTGCTGCTGCTGCTGCTGCTGGCTCCGCCCGGTGGAGATCTCTCCCTCCCCCGTGGCCTCGTTGGTGGAGCTGCCGACCTTGATGGAGGTCTCGTAGCGTTGCTTCAGCTGCTTGCCGATCTCGTGGAAGGGCAGGAGCTGCCTCCAGCAGGTCTGGACGGTGCAGGAGCCGGAGACGCCGTGGCACTTGCAAGTGGTCTCCACTCCAGCCTTGATTACCTTGTTCAGAGACAATGAAATATTGTTAACTGACACGAAACATTAAAGGAATGTGATGAAAGCTGTGTCGTTTCATGAGCCTTTGTTTAGTAAGCAGCATTTCAAAGAGCCAAATTACCTAAACATGCTCACAATGAGACGATGAGGGTGGAGAGCAGTGGTTTGGGAGGAATGTAAAGACAACATGGAAGATTATTACATTCACTGTTCCCTTTTGATATCATAATAAAAGGGGTAAACAGGGGCTCAACATATTGCATGTAAACTATTATTAACGTAATTCAAAAAGAGAACACTACAATGCTTTGTCTAAGCCTTCACATAAAAGACAAAAAGACTATCAGGTGGTGGGAGGATTGATTTTGTTCTAACCACGGATGACATTTTGATCAAACTCAATAACTGTTATTATGATAAGTGAGGGGAGGATATTGCTAAGAGAAGTGTTTTCAAATAGATAATCCATCCAGACAGCCATGGGAAAGAGGAGACCTGTGGAAGCTGAGCACTATTCTTATCCTTCTACTGTACATGTGTTTTCTAAACCCAGAGCTGATCAGCCCGGTGTTCTAGTGTGGTAATTATGTCATTATTCAGAGAATAAGTCGTGCAAACGGTTGAAAAGAGAGAGACAGTAATAAAGAAGGTCCTCTCTATATAAAATCATACATAATTGCAAGTGAAACACGGAGGTCGTCAGCAAAAGTGACCACAGACACGTTTATTTAACGCTACTTGACCTCATCGCAGTCAGCCAAAGTTCACTTCAGCATCAACCGCGGAGTAAAAGCAGTGTGTGTGCGAAAATCAATGACAATAACACATTGTCTTAGATGGAGTTTGGATAGCATCTACAGTTCTTTTCTCAGACTGTGAAAGAGATCGGGGAACAGGAAGTGCATATTCATCACACCAGCAGGTCAAGAAAATTTGATAGGTCAGCTTTTAAATGTCGGGGGGATGCAGAGGCTAGCACATTCCAGCTCTGTCCTCCGTGTGGGAATTCATCCCGAACGACTGCGGTGTACCTCACTACATGTGCAAATCACAAAAAAAAAAAAAAAAGGAGCAAAAACAATGTTGTAAATCTTTTATCACAAATGAAATCTCTGGAGAGATTGGATTTTGGAGAGCCAAGCTGAAAAGGAAGAGCCTGCATTGGTCTTTTGGGAGAGTTTTGTGTCTGCTAACATTTGGGAAGTGTGCCTCTGCTATAATTCATTTTGAAACCAAAATGAAAATGGCTACAATATGAGAAAAGCCGAGTAAAAGCAACAGATTCCAGACCTTCAGTTTGCTTTGGCTTGACAGATTAAGACCATTCCCTCTTTTTTATTTTACTATTAAAAACACTTCCAAGATGAAAACCCCATATTTGCTCACCACAAACAATTGCTGTATAATGCCAGAGCACAAATGTGAGTCGTTGCCTATCTAATCTGGGAGAGAAAACCAAATATTGACTAATGAGCACTTTCAGATTTCACCAAATTTACAGTGGCAATTACTTTAATCAGTTTAGGTTTCTTTTTTTCCCTTCAGATTTCTTGGAGATGCCTGAAACTCTACACTGTTTTGTCAGTAATTCACTCTCCCAAGATTCCCCTGTATAACTCTATCAATATCATTCTCTCTGGTCGTATGAAATTCCTCTCTGGTCATTCTTAACCGTATATTTGGACAGCATGTTTTGTCTTGGACAGCAGTCATTTACCAGCGCTGTAATGTTTAAACTCCAGCATTACAAAAGCAAAACCAAAGATATGGTAGTACAGTATATCCGGGATAAGACGCACAATGACTTGGCACTTCAAGCTGCTGTTTGTCTACATAATTGCACAGATCTTAGTCTGTATTATATTATCACAGCTTTCCCACAGTTTAACTGATCCATGGGAGCAATTAGCCAACATTTCTGTTTAAATACTGTCTGTGACTCCAAATGAACTCAGCTTTCTTTATGAGTGTGTCCTGGTTGGCCTTGTGTGTGTGTGTGAGTTATATCAGCCTGTTTAAATTGTTGAAATTATTACTTAGATAAAAGTTAAATTACGATGACGGTTGCCATAAAGATACTGCTTTAAAATACTGTGTAATTTACTTTTTCTTTCCCTTGAATGTAACTCCCTAAAATGTAACATCACTGAGTCACTAGGTTTCATGTTTAAAGTAACAGTTTAATGTTTTGGACAAATTATGAGCTTGGAAAATACTGTTGCTGTCAAAGCCACAGATGAGCATGATAATCAATGAGGGAGTAAATGGTGAAAAAAAGAGACCTTAAAGGGTCATTCAAATAATTCAGTGTTGCACTTCCATGACCTTTTGGCACTCACAATAGTCATATTAACCCTTTGAAACCTGAGCAAATTGGCTTGATTTCTTTTAAAAACATGGGAAGAAGGCAGTTAGCAACAAAAGAAATAAATGACCCCAAAAAATAGCAAGAAATTTGTAAAAAAAAAAAAAAAAAAATTAAAAACAAGAATATTTGTTCAAAAAAATATATATAAAATAAAAAATAAAAAAACAGAAAGAAGGTTAAAAACTAAAAACTTGGAAATGACCTGGATAGAGTGCTTAAAAATTCTAATAAAAATTTTTCTCTATTTTCCCTATTTTTTTTTTTAACAAATTTCTAAATCTATTATCTTTTTTGCAATTTGTGGGACATTTCTTACCAAGTTGCTCATTGCAATTTTTCCCGATGTTTTTGAAAGAAATTGAGCCCATTTGCTCAAGGTTCAAAGATTTAAATACTTGCAAAAGGCATCTGAAAGCAGCACAACAAAAGTGATGTTGCGCCAGGTTTCAAAGGTTTAAAGCAAGAATGGTAACAATTTGATGCAGCCATGGCTGAGATATTCAAGCTCCATAAATACAGCGTCCTACATTTCCCAGAGTGCCGCTTGTTGGCATCTTGTGCTTTCTGCTTGGTAAACCTTCCACATTGTTCAAGACAAATTAAAACAAGGACCTGAAAGTCTCCATAGAGCTGAGGGGAACTACAAGATTGGCAAAGAATTCTCCCACCAGTGATTCAGTGGATTCATTGATGATATAAAAATATCTACTCGAGCAGTTTAAGTGAAAGAGATGTCACTTAAATCATTAAATCAAGCTCCCTCCAACTGTTTTCACAGGCTGAGTATTATTCCCCATCACAAGTAAAACAACTTTGATGCATAAAATCAGTGGAGTGCCCCGTTAATAAACCTTCTCTATCTCCTCAGTCTTACCTTCATGCCCACATTTGTGTTGTGCATGTCCACGCGTGCGCGCAGGTCCTTGTTGGAGCGTTTGCCTAGGAAGTCTTTGACAAACTTGTTGGCGTATTTGAGGTTGTCTCCACAGCCTCCCCACTGCCACGCCTTGCGGTTCTCCAGGTCCGGGGCCTCGTCACACGTGCAGCGCTCCATGCGTCCCGCGCTGCAAGCTTTGGCCATCGCGTGGGTCAGGCCCGCCGAGGAGATGGCATACAAGAAGGCTGTCTCTTTAAATCCTGGAAAAGAGCAGTGGAGAGTGACGCATGAGAGGCAGGAAAATAGACTATATTCAAAGTAGTTTCAAGCTCTTTTGATTCTAGTTTTCATTTTCTATGTTTAAAGAAGCTCTATACAACATCAAAACAACTAACAGAGAGGCTTGGATTACAACACATACAGAAGAAGTGTGACTTCATTCTCTGCCCTAGACACCATTACACCACTATATCTTTGCACAGCAAATAGTTGTTTACCGCTGTATTAATGCTCAGAATGTCTTATGCAGCGCCTTTAAGCACAGGGGAGTAAAATGCAGATGTTTCAGTTGCCTTCCTCAGTCTGAAATATTTGATTTGAGAGTACAAAAATAAAAGACTATACCTCTTTTCAATATGTTGGCTCTGTGTCGGCCCTCTAAGGTGCAGTTCCACCTCTCAAAGCGGAATTGATACTGGCATTCTAGGGCGCTCATGGTGATGGCCTCTCTCAGGGTCTCCGCCACGCCCGGGTCTCGTCTGCACATCCTGCGCTGCTTCTTTTCCAGTTTGAGCCGGTCGCACAGCTTGTAGTGGGCCCTGCCCACGTTCTCCTCTGGTAAAGAGTTCAGTGGCAGGATAGACAACGGTTCATTACCTGTCAACCTAGAGGGAAAGATCACAGACGCACTCAGGTCAGTTAAAACAGCGCACAGGGAGGGAGCGGATTCATCTTGATAAAGGTTCCAATAAAGTGCAGGATGCCGACCTTCCTGGATAAACAATAAGAGTTGCAAAGATATACTACATAAACAGCACAGGAAGCGCAGCTGGGGCATATAATGCTCAAAAGTTTGGTTAATGTTCAAATGAATTCAGCTGTTCAGTGGTTAATGTTCAGGGGAATTCAACATTTGCTGGAGATTGAGATCAACCTCCAGCGCAGGCGTGTCTGTGTATAGAGCAAATTCTCTGCAGAGGTGGAAGAGTTCTTTCTTTTTATAAGAAGTTTCTGACACCGTCTTGTCCCTGTTTTAGACCTTGAAAACTAATCAAGTCACAGAACCAGCTGAGAATCTATGACTGATCTTATAAGCTGCCAGAAAGCTGGCATGAAAACATATTTTAAACAATGGCATGCAGTGAACGTGACAGTCATTCAACATACATGTGAAACAGTAGCCAGCGGTGTCAGGGGTTTAATATTTATATCATATCCTGAGGGGGGGGGGTGTCACTCACAGCAGCACTGTATAGATTTAAACATGATCACACAGCAGGATTTACACTCTCATTATAGAAGCCCTGTAACAAAAGTCCAGTTTTCAGGATCTTAAAGCTGCGATTCATTTGAAATATAACAAGCAGAAGTTTCAGTTCTAAACATGGTATGGAGAACATGTGGTAGACTTGCACTCCTTTTCGTCAGTTTATTTAAGGGAAGCGTATATAAAACACACAAAGCGGGGACTGCCACATAGCTGGCAAAACCGACGACCAGCGTTCTGAGGTTGTGATGGGGAGAGCAGAGCATTACTTTCATAAACACACACAGGGGACATGACTGTCAGCCTGTGACCATTTTGGTCACACCAACTGACAGGATTGGCACCATAGTTGTTCATTATGTGGAATTGCTGGCCTCCTTTACACCCTTAAAGTGAAACTGAAGAATAAATGGATTTACAGAACTCGCAAAAGCACAAGTCTTCTGGCCAACGTGAGTTTGCAGACGGACTTAGGACATTTAGAGGACACTTTTGTGCACGGCTTGACACCTCACCTAATACTCCTGCTATTTTCACTGTAGACTGATACCTTCAATTTTCATCATTGTATAAAAATGAGCAAAAACAAGGATTTAAGCACCCAGTTTTACAAGTGAGTGTCTCAACTGATGCAACACGTTCTCACTCCGACCTCGTCACATATCAACGTTTGGTCATAGACCTTCCTCGTCCACATATGATGTGAAAGGTACCCTGGGTGTGTTGGTTGTGGACATTCTGGGATGCCATGTGTGTTACATGCATTGTCTTCTTTCAAAATGCACTTCCATTTTCACAGGAAATTTACCATTTACATACAGTCTTTGAAATCAAACGCACTACGTCAGTACAGCCCCACAAAGCTGAAAGAACAACAGGGTTTGGCTTTAGAATTATATGGGATGCAAACACTGCCGTTACTTTCGTTCTTGTCCCGCCATGTTTCCCCCTGACGCCACCGAGCGCTGTTAAACTATACCTGCTACTGGCCATGTATCATGCTGACGTTACAGGACGGCTTTTTTCGTCAGTGTCTGACGTGCAAGTCACTACCCAAGCGCCGGATTTCGACGACTTTGGGGTGAGACTGGGTTGACAGATACAATCTATGACAGATATCAGATCATTTTTTGGAGTATTTGTACTGTAATTTGACTATTTATATGTCCTTAAACTTTTACTTTCACTCCACTACATTTACTAAATAAATACATACTTTTACTCACATTTCCCCAAAGCACTTTTGTTACTTCATAGCAACAAATAAAACTGGAAAGCTTGGCAGCTCAGTAGTCCTAGCTCGCGCGTCAGATCATAAGTTAATCACGAAAGGGAAAGTGTAAACAAGTGCTCTCAAAGCTGCAGTTAAGTTTTTCCTTTCACATGCTACACACTAGCAAGTACACAAGTGGAACTCAACCACTCCATAGTCACTCAATGATGAGACTGACTTCATGATGGAAGCAGAAAGTCCCACAGCAGAGAGAGCGAGTGATGACTCAAGGAGATAAAGATTTTTTTCAGATGACTGTGCTCCACTGTGATAGCTCCACTGCAGTGCGTCACAAATTCTCTTTAAAGCCTTTAAGTCGTGAAGAGGTGTAAGCCTCCTTTTTTAAGGTGGTGTACATTTTCAGAAAAAAAAAAAACTAAATTCTGAACATGCTTTTTCATTATTGGCATCTACTTGTACTTTTAATGTCAATGCTTTTGTTACTCATGTACAGAAAGTATCACCTACCTTTACTCATGTGATATTCTAAGAGGTGACTTTAACCTCTACCAAAGTAATTTCCTGGCAATATATCTGTACTTTCCCTCAAGTGTGACAAGACATAAGCGTGTAAGAAGTACGCACAGCCAAATAAATCAAAAGAAGTCCAGCTAAGAGTAACCACAGCAAACCTGCCACATGGCTGTATTTAGCCATGCAGAGTAAAAAATGATTCCATAATATTGTTGTAAAGGTGCAGAGCACCTGTTGCATGTCCACACTGGTTTAGTTAATGGAGCAGAAGTGTTGACCGGTGATCTACATTACTTACATTTTTGACTTCATTACTGTTTTTCAGAGAAGATTCTGTCACCACTCATATTCACTTGAGCCTCGAGCAGAAGGTCACAGGAGTTCTTTAACAACACATTTGTTTTAATAAGTCCAATAACTGACTGAAATGTTTCCCCCCGGGTCCTCAGTTTCTTACCAATGGACTTAATAGTTCACATATGCTATACGATATTGTCTTTACGATGCATTCACGGCCTGGTTGAAAATCCGAGCAGTCAAATCAAAAAGGAGGCGTTGGGATTTGCTTTCAGATTGGGTCAAATGGTTTCCTTTTTACAAAGTGTGTTTGCCTTTCCCTAACTTGTCTGACAGCTATGAATTTTCAAATGGAAACCTGGCAAGCTGTGTCTTGACAGAGATTGCTCTCCCAACACACTTAGAGTAAAAAAATGTATGGTTGGAGGCGTACAGACTGAAGCATGCACAATGCACGAGAACTGTCTCGCTGTGAATAATATTTTCCTCTTATTTGTCTCATGCTTTGTTAAAATACACTCCACGAACAATGCCAGGGAAACGTATTCAAAGTGCCAAAACAAACAATTCCAGCTGACCCGGTGTGTTACATATGACTGACAACCGTTCCACAACATTTCTATGGCAAGCAGGCAGTCAGGGATTGAATGATGGCGCCACGTGGAGTACCTGCTTAAGTCTGTTTGAAACACCAGAGGGGAATTAAAAATCATGAGAATTCAAGATATGTCTCAAATTCACACCACAACAGGAACCAGTTTACGGCTAAATGTGTCAGCAACTTAAAAAACAAGCAAATGTTATGGAAATCTGTTCTATATAGTGCTTAGCAATATGATCCAACAACAAATGGTGGTCTTAATTTACTCAATACCACCGACATGACGTGCACATTCCTCGGTAAGGCATGCATAGTAACACGTATCAGCGTCAAATCTTCCAAAAGCCCACAAGCCTGCCAAAACAAGAGACCATTAGAGTGACAAGCCTCAACTGTCTGTGTGACGTCTGCCTGTCTGAGACAAAAAGATGGTCTGAGCAGCGCTGGAGGGAGTCCAAAGATGACATGACACTGATCTCAGCGCTACTGTCTCTGCGGCTTTTTTACACAAAGGCATATTTCTAGCTAGTTACAAAGACAGCCCGGAGGCAAAGCGTGGAGAGGAGAGATTTGAGAGCGGAGAAACACTTTACGTCTCCAGAGAAGAAACTACTGGCCAGGGCTCGCTCTTGTGCGTGTTTCCACTCTGCGGCAGACCAGAAAATAGTCAAATAGTATCACAGATGTACGCTGATTCCATCTCTTCTGTCTACTGGTAGATGCACTTTTTGGATATTTTCAAGATTAAAAGCATTTCACGTCAATCATTCCTCTTTGATTCAACTTTGCTGGAAATTAAAGATAATATTTTCCCTGGATGCGGGACTGTGACCCCTGCTGTCACACAAAAGGGTCACACATTCCAATATGGTGATCTGCAAAAAAAAAAAAGAAAATATCACTCTGCTGTTTGCTGAAGAGTGAACTCATTCAACTCACTTAGAGGAAAGGAGAACTGGAAAACAGCGTAGTGGCTCAATCACAAAAATCATTACCAATGTGAACTTGAAATCTTCGGTCAAGAGGAAATCAGTTGTGTGTTTTCCCATAACGATGACCTCTTTTATGAGGAAAATTGAAAAAACACAACCACGCCTCATCTCTGACAACTTAGTGAAGCTCAGTTATTCTAAACAAATATTGGGTATCACTTTCTAAGAATGGACCACTTATGAAGCGTTTTAAATTTGTATTTAACGGCTTCATTGAGGGTTAATGAATTGTTTACTAAAACTTTATAAGCCATTGATAAGAACTTTATTAGTGTGTGGAATATCTCCTTGGCTGATCAAACCATATTACTACAACTTGTTCTCATTTCCAGGTCATCAAACACTGACACTTTGTCGCACCCATTGGTGTCTGATACTGACGCACAGGGCACCCTTAAGCTTATCTATGTGACGCACAGCTGAAACACAGTGTAACACATGGGTAATGTTGGGAAACATTTGCAGTTAGGTTTATGCATCAGAACTACTTGGTTAGATTTAGAAAAGATATAATGTTTTGGGTTATAATAAGTGAGCGTCAGTGTGCAACGACCATGCAAAATTAAGTAACGTTACATTACAACACACTGACTTTTGGTTTCACATGGGACACAAATTGTGGTCTCCTGGGTGTTAGTCTTGTTTTGTTTGACCCTTTCATTATACCAGTTCTTTGCATCAAGTATTGCTGTGTATGGATTTACATTGGAGTTTGATGAGCCTCTGGTGCATCTCATAAAGAAGCTAGAGGGTGCTGAGTTGCAGAATCAGACACTGACGAAAAAAGCCATCCTTTAACGTCGGCATATGTCGCAAGTCGCCACTATAGTTTAACAGTGCGCAGCGGTGTCAGGGGGAAACGCGGCGGGACAAGAACAATAGTTAAGGTGGCAAAAGTCTGACTAGGGTGGGTGGAAGGGACAGACTTTCACCCGGGAGAGTTGTGTTTGTGTCCTGTAAGATTATAAAGCCAAACCATGTCCTTTTAAACTAAATCTAACCACGTATGTTTTTGTTGTTGGAGGGAAAAAAAAGTCAATTCAGATTGTCGTGATGTAGTGCGTCTGTTTTGAAGGAGACAGTATGTAACAGGCAGAACGTGACCCAGAATGTCAACAACCAACGCACCCAGGGTACCTTTCACGTCGTATCTGGATGCAGAAGGTCCATGATCAAATGTCAATATGTGACAAGGTCGGAGTGAGAATGTGTTGGACAAAGCATCTGCAAGCTGCATTGGATCTGGACCGAAGTCCATGTAGTAACAACTTATTAGGCATAAATAAGGGGATTACCAGTCATTGATTGAATCTGAAGATAATTTTCTCCATCATTCGATTGATGTTTGGTTTATGAAATGTCAGTAAACTGTGAAAGAGCTTACGGTGTTGTCTTGAATCAGCTTCTTTTGTCCAATGAACTCAAACAGAGTCCATTCATTGATGTTTATTATTGCCCATTAATTTTTTGTTGATTGGCTATTCAATTTATCAGCTTACCTTTTCAGCAGTACAACATTTATGACAACATAAATACAAAACAGAAAACATAACCTCTCACAACCTGGTTACCCAAAATTTCTTTCACGTGATAACTGATCTATAAAGCACCAATTAATTTTCTATTCCCATTAATAAGGCCACTGGTTACAGCTTTATGAAGGCCGCCTTGTTAGAAGGTGGAAACAAATGCAAACCACAGTTTCTTATCACTAAACATACACATTATTCAAACAGTAGGTGAACCTCAGGGACCTACACAGAATCTCCGCCACACCGAATTACAAACTAAGAACATGTAAGTCTGTGTTTTCACATCATGGACCATTTTCTGTAGGTGTTTTTGTTTGAGGTGTTGTTTGAGGTGTTGGCACAGCAACACCAATTACACGTGGAATATAACACCAACATATAAAACTCATTATTATCCTACGTGAGGTGGGATTCTTGCTGATGTTTGCTCAGCTTTGCTTTTTCCATTCACACACTTGCCTCTACACACTCTTCGCAGACACCACTGACCCACTGCTACGCCGCGCCGCCTCCTCCTCCACTGTCTTTCACTTGGTTAAACCTGAGTTTGTTTAGTCCTTTCTCTCTACCTGTCAGCACCTCCCATTGCCCATGACATTTACTTCATATACATTTTCCAATGCAGAGGGTTCAGTGAAAACGGATCGTTTCACACCGTGGAGCCTCAGTGTCGATCCCTCGAGGAAATCATTGACCAGCGCTAAACTTCGCCATCAACACTCCCTCTCTGGCTTTACATTACAGGCCTGGAAGTGATTCTCAGCTGGTGATTCTGCTCTCTGCTTGCTTGGTATGTAAATAGTTAAGGAGGAATAATAATACCTAAACTCTTAGATAGTGGCAAATTATGTCTCTTACTTTAACTGTCTTTACATAATCGAGGTGCCTGCTCTGTAGGGTACAAACTCACATAGCTACGTAACTGCTGGTGTTATTCATACACTCACACAACCATATATAAACAAAGGCGGCTCAGTCCATGTGGTATAGATTAATCTCAGTAGGCTAAAGTGGTCCATACAAATATTAGATGCAGTGCTGAAACAATTCCTCGCACAATCAGTGAATCACTGGTTCCAGCTTTTAAGAGTATAAAGAATTGCTGCTATTCTGTTTTAAATCATCGTAAAGTGAGTTTCTGTAGGCTTTGGACTCCTGTTCAGACAATGAAAATGAATCTGGAGGAAAATTATAAACATCGCCGAACTTGAAAAGTAATCAGTTGGTAATAAAAATAATCATGGGTCACAGCTGGAGCATTAAACAGGATGATATATCAGCCAGTTTTATCTTATCGCTGATATATTAGAACAAGAAAACAAGAAACTGAGGTACAGAAATGCCAAATATATGTCTGAGGTAATTTAGAGATGGGGTCAGTTTTGTCCAACAGAGAGTACTGAGTTTATTTTTCAACTGTAAAAATCCCCCTTTATTACAATACTTAAAAAACTAATTTCTTGAATCATTATCAAAGCTATTTTTCAGATTTTTTTTTTCTTTTGTTTTTTTTTTTTAACTTACAGCTCCCAAAACTCCAGTGTCGGTCTGGCTATAGCTGCTGCCCTATTAACAGTGCAGGACCTAGCATATTAGGCGCCCTCCACAAGCTTTGTGGAGGGCGCCTAATATGCTTTACAGCTAAGATTTATAAAACCATATTGTTGACTACCTACTTGAGCTAATGTTACTTAGCTGTTTAGATCACACATACAAATATAACTGTTCAAATTTTTGTTAATATGGAGACGCTACACATCGTTAGCTCGGTTCATTTCATTTTACTAAAACCATGAGCACCAGAGAAGACCCTAAGTCATTCAGATTTACCAGCATGATGAAGAAACAAGCGGTGACTCCCTTCCTCTGAACCTGTCCATCATTCGATTACCCTATGAGTTATTCATATTTCTTTATTCTGTGAGGATCCACTGATCAAAAGACTCAAAAGTGATTTTCACAAGAATGAATCCAAGTTCCAAATACTGTTTTAACAAGATAAAAGTTGTGTTTTGTCGATATGCCGAGTGCCGTTACCTTCAGGTGTCAAAACACAACATATAATTGATATGTAATTTGAAGCCTGATTTTTATATCACACTGGTTTAATGAACAATTTGATCGTATTTCCTGATCTTTGCTGAGCCACAGTTTTGTGTGAAAGGAATCTCAGGCCTGTCCCATATAGACGCCTGTCCCAAATATAGGCCTGTTGAGTTCAGTGATTTAAGCAAGTAATAGCCTGGGCTACTAATTGAAGTTTTACAGCACTTACAATAATGTCCACATCAATATTTTCCACTGGAGAGGCTCTCTTTGGTGTTTCAACTGCTGAACAAGTCATTGAAAATATGTGATAACACCACAACAAGTATCCAATAGAGATAAGAATGAAAAGAGAAAAGTGTTGTGGTGACTTTCAGCCAGTGTCTGTTTATCATCTCCACTCCACAAGGCTAACAGGTGCTGGCTACGTTTGTTTATGTAGTTACCATGCACACATGTGTGAGCATGCGTCCATGTGCGCATGCATACGGGCACTTACTACCTTAAGTCAACACCTACGAGAGTCAGTCGTGGCTGAACGCACCCAGGCAGAAAAAGCACAAAAGCCACAGTTTCTCCATCAGCCTGAACTTGCAGGTTGTGTGGTCTGGTGTCTCCTAGATCACAACTTGCTCCCCTCCTCCTTCGCCTCCTTTTTCCCTCTTCTCCGAACTTCCCCTATTCCCACTGGTCAATTACTCTAAACGAATGCCAATCATTCCGTCCAGCTGTTGGCTCAAAACAAAGTCTCCTGTAGACAAAACCACCGCCGTCCACGGACGTAACCTACACAAGACAATGACAGACATGAACATGTGTCCTGGAACTGTTGAGCTGTCATGAAGACAAACTACCGTGCTCACCTGAGATTAATCTGTACATATTTTTAACAAATCAAACACTCAGTTTTTGTAGGAAATTAAACTCGCCAGTGCTGATCTCCTTTTCTCTCTTTCACTTTTTCCTCCTGCCTCTCAGTGTTTAAAATGCTCCTTTTGGGGGGGAAAAAAGTGTGTGCTTTTCTCAGAAATGTTGGATGAACTTCAGACCACCCTGCCCAAGTCCCATCTGGTGTATCACAGCCCAGGCCATGCCAGAGGTTGTAGGAATGTGAGTGTGTGTGGTGTTCTCCCTCTGGCCCACTCTAACTATAGCTGACAATGTGCTCCACAGCTTAAACTTGAATAATTGAAGAAACCATGAATCAGTGTCGAATGACTCTCTGCTACAGGGAGTCTCCAGGCTATTGTCCACCTCCAAGAAGACAAAATCCTGCACTGAACTCTGATATTTTCTCCCAAGCAGCCATTACTGACACCGTTCATTCCCCAAGTCATTAAAACCAGAAATAGGGGAAAGAGTAAACGATTATGTATGAGGCTAAGATAAGATTAGTCACTGGTTGAAAGCACTGGGTGTTGTGACTATTCCTAACAAGCTGTGGCTGACACAGTACAGTAACATGACAAAACGACTTTGAAAACAAAGAGGTACTGGCCTGGGACTTAGTAAGTCATTATTGGTTGAGTAATGAGGCTTTCTGCGTTGCAGGGATGTCATGCAACATCTAGAAGCACTGCTGTTCACACTGTGAGGGGGGAAAGTCCGATATCTTGTATGACTTAACAGGATATGACCCAACGTTATATCATCTGCTGTCCCTTCTGGTCATTTACAACCAGGCCGTGTCTGACTACTCCCACTAATTGACTGATCGGGTCAGTTCCTGTGCATGTTTCCTCTTGATATTTTAAATGTTAATGACACGATGCATGAGACATATTTTCTTTTCACTCAGTTTTTCCACACAAAAAAGTTGCACCAGAAAAATATCTTTCTCTTTCAATTCATAAAAAAGTTACTGTTCAGCCTAATTTTTTAATCCACAGCCGTGAGCGCTGGTAGCTGAGCAGTAGGTCTACAGGCCCTGGGTTTGGGAATGGGAGTGTGGGGCATGGTAAGAGGTTTAACTGCTATGTGAGAACTCAAGGCTTCTAAGGTCAGCAGCTCAGTTATAGTCACTGTGTGACTGGCACAGATTGGGCGCGCAGCAGTGTCCGCATGACTCCCCTGTTCTAGCCTACACCATGGCACAGAGCAGCCCTGTACCAGCGCACCGACGCACCAAACACGTTCAGGCACACATACCGTACTCAGCTCTCACCGATTCGCACATGCTGACACAAGACCCAGACTACGGTAATTTGGTGAGAGAGCAAAACAGTTTGACTATAACCCATAAAGCAGATATTTGAAGGTGTGCAGAGAGTGGAAATGTCAGGTTTGTGCGTTCCTGTCATACTGGGCAAAAGCTCTCCTGTGAATAAACCAAGCATGCAAAGTCAAACCACAAAATCCAAAACAAAACAGTCGCTGTTTTGAATCATTCATGCCTCAGTAAGTACAAGTGGCTGAGTTCATTAACAGTTATTTACTCCTTACTACTGAAAGATTATGTTTTCCTGCAAAGCCTACAGAACCTGAACGCAAAAAACAAATATGTCACTTTATCGTTTTTAATCTTGCTGTAACAGTAATTTCCATGTTAAAGATGGAATGTGTTATTAATTTGCCTACACATGAGAAATACTCCCAAAGCATGAGTTTCTGTGCATGTACACACAGCTCATTTATCGCCTGGAGTGAGGAGGTTTGACTCTTGACAACTGACTGATGATTAAAGCAGCAGCAACCAGTTGGGAGTCATGCAAATGGGCCATTTGCAGCGTGAAACAAAAACTACTTCAGGCTTAATTGCAGCGCAGATTGTCTGCCATGCCTGGACCCATTCATGTCAGCGTACATCTGACTGTGTCCATTCTCCAACTAATGCTTGGGCTTTATGGATAAATATGCCTTTTGGGGCAAACCTTAGTCTATGTAATAACACCCATTTGGCAAACACACATATTTGAGTGGAGTATCTGAGTGCATGTCAGGTCAGGCTTCTGTAGGATTGTGTTTATGCAAGATGAACATACTGATAAAGTGCAGTAAAAGTCGAACCCTGCCGTTTTGAAAAGGTTTGGTCAACTTTCTTTCATCCTTTATGAAATTATTAATCTTTGCAAGCAGGTGCGTGAAATAAAAACAGATTTTTATGTTAGCTGCTGCAGAAAGAGAAGTTTTAAATTGTGAAAATGGACCATAAAAAAGTTAGACATGAGAAGTGCTCTACAAGACCAAAGCCTTAAGTGAGGGTTTGTCAATCTGCTAATCTTGGCACATGTGAAGTGCAATGTCTCTTCTATCCCCACAAACCAAGCAGAGAAAACGCCTGCGGTCAAGGATGGAAAACACAGGACATAGCGGTCACACTAACTAGCATCATCTCATCAATGCCTGACCACTAAAAGTATCTTGAGTCTATATTAGTTTTCCTGTTTTGCAAATTGCCCATGTCTCCAGCTCCATCTGCAAAGATCATCACGCGTTACCAACGAGAGTTTCCTTCAATGGGAGTTTCCTTCCCATATCTTCAGACTATCCACCAATGAAGTGCGCAGCTGACTGGTGGGACAGTCCTTTTAAAATCAAATATGTCTTCGCTGCGGTCTCCTCTGCATGCCGATGACACCAGAACTGTAAGTCGTTAGGAAGTGAGCAGGCCAAACACATTTTAAAAGCCTTACCAAACCATGTAATCTTCAAAAATATTCAGAAGAACCATGTTATTATACAGTATGAGCCCCATAACAACCCACTACGGACACCGCTGAAACCTCCATAACAAAGGTGCAATTTTTGATGATTCAACCTGTAAAATAAACAGTAACACTGAGCAATTCTTGGTTTAGAGAAGACATGATATTCTGTGCTGAGAGGGGGATTTTTCCTCTGTAAACTGAAGCTGAGAGACACTTCGTACATGTCATGCAGGTTGACCACAACTAAGCATACGTAGGACTGTTTTCTTTTCCTGAATTATTTTTACACAGACTTGGCTGCCTGTGCATTTGATGTTTTAACATTTCATTTCCCACTCTCCTACTGTTACACAAAAAAGTTACAAAGTGCTGATTGAGGACCATCCCGCGCTCTCAGAAGGCGCTGCACCACCCTGTGGCATCTACGGGCATAGCAGGCCCTTTCCACAGTGATGTTACACAGCAGAGCACTCAAAGCAAAGCACAGCTTAGCTCAAATCCGGATGTATCAAACAGAAATATAAAGAAAACAAAGCTCTCTCTTTTCAGAGGCCATGCGGTCTGTTATCTAAGCCTCCAGGTTTGCGTGATCTCACCACGCTACACGGTCACAGCGCCAGTGCTGAGAGAATCCTATCTTCTTGGCTCACAGTAAAGTGATACCCTTTGAGGTGTGGCTGTAGCCACAGGATATCCTATGAAGTTGGGAAATCCCTCTATCAACGGTGCTCCCCGCCCTGCTGCACGTCAGGGCTAATCAGTCCTTAAGGCCTGGTAATGAGACGCCCGCCACCACTGTCTGCCAGGCATCGCCAGCCTGAGCCCACACTAACTCTGCTGCTCCTAATGAGTGGTAATCACCCAGCAGCTCCCCACAAACCACTGCAGGGATGCCGGCACGCACATGAGGCAGGCGAACCGAGGAGATGGGAGTGGAGAAAGAGGAGGGAACCAGAGGAAATGTTTACATGGAGCCGCTTAAAAAACAACTAAAGAAATGTGGCTCCTTTAAAGTTTCAAGTTTAAAGCACACGGCTGTTTGATACACACCAGGAACTAATTCAGCGCAGTGATAAAAACCTTTTACAGCAGCAAACTGAAAAATCACTCCTCCTCAGTAAATTTACACACATCCCATTTGTTATCCCGTTGTTTTTGGCATCCTGCCTCACCTAATGGAGTGCTGAAAACAATAATACCATCTGAAAGGGCATCAGCTCTGCTTCAGGAGCAAACTGATGATAGAGTGTTTAAGTATATCGCAGTGATTAAATAGCAGCTAATAGCACTATATTTGCTCTTTCCGGATGCTGCGGTGCCTCTCTGATTGGTAAATCCCAGCTGCATGACTGTGGGCAGCCTTCCTGTATATGTCGCACATGAACTAAATAAAAACAAACTCTTGACTCAGTGTTAGGACTCGCATTCAGCACGGTTTACAAGACCACAGAATGACATGCCTTTTACCAAAACTCAAATTTAAACCAACACAGTCGTCTCAGAGAGCCCTCTGAGCCCGCACAGGGTCAAGCGAGCAAACAAATCACTTCCTGCTCTGACGGTTTACACAATATCTCGTCAAGGTGCTGTAACCTATTAAGTCAGGTAAGGAAAGCTCAACGATCATCTCCAATTCGAACTCTAATGATAACGGATTTAGCAGAACCAGCACCTGCCACAACAGGCTGAGGGAGAGAAAATGAGTGCTCACATTCTTGTGGCAAAGGATGACAATTTAAGCGGGTGCTTGACTACGCCAGGAATCCCACCCCACCCTCCACTGCACAGACTATGGGCAGGAGAGATTGTGTTTATGTTACACTTACGCTCCACCGCACTCTGGAAATTGGGTATGCAACATTGACCCTCTATTTTGAGTAAATCAGTACTCAAGAGGCCCTAGGATGCCTCGTGCTCATGGAATATTTATTTGAACAGGTTTGTGTTAGTGCGTCCCACAGTCAAAGCCGAGCAGGACTGTGCCGGAGTGTCACCGGTGTCGAGTTTCTGGGAAGTTGGCCACGGGGCAGTCACATTTTGTATCTGTGTCACCTGTGCAGGCTCTTTCAGTGTGTTTCATGTTCCTCAGCTGCAGGGCTAAATCATTCACTGACACTCATTCATATTCCCTCCTCACCGAGCGGCGGAATAATAAATCTGGAGTATCGTAATACCACATGTCTCTCCGCACTACACAGGCCACAGATAGAGAACAGACTGACAGAGGGAATTGAAAACAAGTGCTAACTGAATAAGTAAATATGCATTACCATTAGGACCATTAAGGCCGATGTGAGTGCCAATTTGGCACGTCAGCCTTAATACATAAAGCCTGCCAAGGGCGACACTGCTACAGGGAGGGAGACAGAAACAGAGAGCAGGGTTACATTTGTCCTTCTAATGCAACTGTAGAGCTGAAACCAAAGACAGAGACAGGGAAAGTACTTGATATGTGCATGAGCATTACAGATGATGACGTTTTGCTGAGAAGGGGTTCGATGTTTCCATCATACAGAGCTATTACAGGTGCCATACAGCATGCTTACATCACCCAGACGAGTGCCAACACTTTGTAACACCCAAGAGAACAACATTTACCCAGACATGTGAAAAACTGTTAATCACAACAATCAGGTTAATACAGAAAATGATTCAGTGCTACTAAAACTGCTGCTTTTACAGCCGTTTTTCTTTAACTTTTTAACATTTTTATCTAAACACACCTCACTCAGGCTCACCTATACATCCAGGAGAAGGTAAACCACACTTGTACAGGTCGACAGGTCTAACACACGAGTCTAACGGGCCCTTAGGGGACACTTCCTGTGCTCGCTTGCAGATTCACAACAGTTCCCAGATCAACTAACACTCCTGGATCCTGCACAACACCCATACCTATCATAAATTTGACTCTGCTGGAAAGGCTTCAAGTGTCATCACTCCACAGTGTACAGCCATTTGTCTCTGTGCACGTCTGCACTGTTTGCAGCCAAGGGGAGCCCTAACAACACCCATCAACACAGATATTTGTAGATACTGCGGAAAAGCACCAACATATTGCTTCTGCTTAGCATGGCATACCATCTTAGTACATGTTGGTGTCGTTATCCAACGATTAGAGGCACTTTGGGGATAAAAACTCTTCAGGTGAAACATGGCTGCTCTCCCACCTGACATGCTGACCTCATTTGAACGACCTTGGCTTCCCTGCAGGGTAAATGCTCTTCTGTAACTAAGACAGGAGGGGGAAAAAAAACTAAGAGTGCAGTTCATGTGAGTAGGCACATAGTACATTAGCAGCCACTCTGAAGTGGAGGTCATAGTGGGCTACACCTAAAATCCAAGGCGTTCCCTGGGAACTTTGAAATATACACCCTTGTGCTCTTTCTAAATTAAACATTATTGTGTATATGACATGATTCATGAAACTCTAAATTTTTCAGATTAATTTCCTAACACGTGTTCCAAGTGTTTTTTAAAGCTGATGGAGGCAGCAGAAAAAAAAAGACCCTGCCAGAGTTGTGTGATGTTTATGCTGGATGGGGGGAATTTTCTGTGCGAGCTGAGCAGACGTTTCGGCCACCAGTTCAGTCAGTCAGATTGCTTTATTGTTACCAGCTGTTGAGTCTGAGGCATATACACTCACCTTTCGCTCCGCGGCTGTTTTCAGAGTCGACTAAGGATATGATTTTACAAGTGTTTCAGCAAAATAATCACCCGACCGCTACCTGCCATTCAAACGTGCCAGGGGTTACTTTACAGTGGGCGCTGGCTCAATTGTCAGGGAAAGAATGGGGTGAACTCTCCTCGGCCAACATTGCTCCGAGCCTGCGTGTATCTACCTATAATAGATGCTGTGTTTACGGGTTCGCATAGATACTCCTTGAAAAATAATTGTCAGCAGCTTCAGTGAGGCCAAATCGTGCGCAGTCAACCTGCTGCTGCAGCCACCAGCTGCGAGGCCGCGGAGCGCTGCGCAACCGCCGCCAAATGACACCTCAGTGACCCGCGGATATTACAGCAACCAAAACAACTCAGACAACAAATCAAAGTTATTGTTTTGATTTTAATGCAGACTCGCTGAATAAACTTATTTTAAAGAAAGTTTTCAGTGAGTTTAAAGGAGTAGAAGAAAAGTTGTTACCTGCTTTGTATATCAGGAACCAATCAAATCAATGAAAGCAGCATCATGGACATAACTGTGTGTCTGTCAAGTCCTTACCCGAAATATGCTGCGGTTGGTCCAGGCAAGTTGAGAAGATACACTATAACTGTGAACGATAACCATCCCAGGAGTAGGTGTCCATCCAGCATTTTGCTGCGGCTCCAGGGCAGATCATTTCGTTTCTCCTGAGTAGCTGTGTAAAATCCCTTGTTGAACGTTCAACACTTCTTATACAGAGAGGAGCTGCGCTGCGCTCCTCCCATCAGCACAGAGAGAGCAGCACAGAGAGGGGGAGAGAGAGTAATATGGCAATACATACAGGGAGCTGAGCTGATTCACAATTCACTCTCAGGTTTCAGGCAGATAAATCTTCTCATTTATGATTGGCATGACAGTTTCTCCTCTGTGGCTGTTTTAAGCACGCTGTTTGTGCAGACTGAGGTCAGCCTGAGCTGGCCTGTATATGATCAAATTCTTGTTTACCATCAGTCAGTGACAGTTTATTTCCAGAATGGCAAACCCTGCATTTGTATAATCCAGCAAAAGCAGGATAATACAGTAATACTAGTCTGCTGCACTATAATGAAGTGTAAGTCCATACTGACTAAAAAAAGATGTTGTAGCAAGACTTTGCATTTGAAAATAGTTCATTTTTATACAGCGGTGGAAAGTAACTAAGTACATTGACTTACTGAAGTATTGCACTTAAGCACAGTTTTGACATATGCAACAAAACAAGCATAACATCAGGGCGACACCATCTGCTGAGGAAGATGGTCTGAAAAAGTCAAGAATGAACTTTCACTCTAAAGTTTTGATTCATGTAGCAGTTTATTGAATGAACTATTTCCACATGTGCTTTGTACTTCTACTTCACAAACTTTAAGAGGGCAATACTGTACATTTTACTCCACCACAATTATGTGGCAGCTGGAGTTACAAGTCACTTTGCAGAAACACAGGAACATATGATAGGCTTATAAAGTACAACGAATATGTTAAATCTGTGCATAATTATGTTGCAAATACATTGAAACTTCATGTTTAAAAGCGCTGTAGGTCATGTGTAGTTAGGTTTAAGCACAAAAACCACTTGGTTAAGGTTAGGAAAAGATCGTGTTTTGGCTACATTACCCAGTTTTGGGGCGCACAATCCTCCCTGGACACACAGAAATGTCTTGGTGAAAAACAATCGCTTTCAGTGTCACTATCACCGCTGTAAAAACAGCGATTGGTCCCTAAAATACACCCACATTTGGGACTAAAAAGCTGCTGGAAACACAGCCACTGGTAACTTAAATAACACCCACATTTGGGGCTAAAAAGCTGCTGGAAACAGTCACAGGTCCCTAAAAAACACCTTTATTTAGGAGCTGAAAAGCCACAGGAAATACAGCCATGAGTCCCTAAAAAATCCACATTTTTGGCTAAAAAGCCGCAGGAAATACAATGATGGGTCCCTAAAAACATTCACATTTAGGGGCTGAAAAGCCACAGGAAATACCACCATGGGACCCTGAAAAACACCCACATTTGGGGCTAGAAAGCCACAAGAAATACAGCCATGGGTCCCGAAAAAACATCTATAGTTAGGGGCTGAAAAGCCGCAGGAAATACAATGATGGGTCCCTAAAAAACACCTTTATTTAGGAGCTGAAAAGCCACAGGAAATACAGCCATGGGTCCCTAAAAAATCCACATTTTTGGCTAAAAAGCCACAGGAAATACAATGATGGGTCCCTAAAAACATTCACATTTAGGGGCTGAAAAGCCGCAGGAAATACAGTGATGGGTCCCTCAAAAACACCTTTATTTAGGAGCTGAAAAGCCACAGGAGATACCACCATGGGTCCCTGGAAAACACTCACATTCTGGGCTAAAAAGCCACAGGAAACACAACAACGGGTCCCTAAAAAACACCTGCATTCAGGGCTGCTGGAAATGCAGCAATGACTTGCTGAAAAATAAAACTTTTTTGTTGTTTGTTTGTCTTAAACAGTGGTTTAAACTTGGCAGGCGTCTCACCCAGCTGACACACCATACACCCCCTGATGACAGTGTAAGCTTTTCAATTTTGTCCCTGTAAAAACGTTGATACGATATGTATGAAACATGCAAATGTAATGTATTCGTGGTTTGCAGAAAAGTCCAATACCAACATTTTCATCTGGCGACTGGGCTGAAATTATGATGCATTTTGTTAAACATTAAACTGTCAAGTTATATTAACAAGTAAAATTAGTTTCACCTGAACCAGCTACAGTAAACATGTCTTCACTTACAGGGGCCATTTTGCTGCATAACAAGCACCTCTGTTTTTTTTAGTCAAGTAAGAAAGTAAGGTTAAAAACACAGGATTTGTACTTGTAATGAACATATATTGTAGCATTGCTATTTTTACTGAAGTTAATGATCTTAATACTTTATCTTAACACTCTTTACACCACTGCTGCATTGTATAAAAAGTTTAACAGTCCAAATTCTTTCAAAGTCTTGTTTCAGAGTTTGCAATATAAACTAGTTTATTTATAAGCCCTTTATATCGTCACGCCTGTGTTGATTTCATCAGTCAAAAAGTCATCATAAACTGCAGAAAGAGCTTCCTGTTTAGTAGATTTTTGGTTAACGATTGCCTGTTGAAGTTAAATATCAGTCTGGTCTTGCCTTTTGTGAGGCACAGCGATCACTTCTCCTAAACTGTGAGTTCACCCGCAGTTCACAATGAAGAAAGCAAATTTGTCGGCAAATATAACTGTAGGCGGTTTCGCAAGAGCTGAAGACGAAACCTTTAATCACTTTGCAAAATATCATATTGAGCACCGTAAATCAATTGGCAAACTATCAGTCATTCTGTCAAGTAATGTGAACGCTTTGGCAGGCCTGCTCTTGAAAAATATTTACTCTTCCTACGCATTTGATTGCATAAGATTTGGAGATTACCAAAACGTTTAGTTATTGTCACAGAAAAGATTCTCTAACATGCGAACACTGTTGACTCACTTGTAATAGAAAGTTACAGGATTGTTACAGGATTAATGCATGAAGCTTGAGACAATGGATTCTTTCACAGATAAAGTTAACTGAAGGACTGAGGTTAATATTTGTTTTGTTGTGCGTATTATCTGAAAACACAGACGGTTAAATGACAGTAATTCCCAGGAACATTTCACTGACATGACAGCAATATCAACAGGTTTATTCTTAAGCATGACAGCCATAATGTAAGAGGCGGTATTACAGATTTGTTGACTGAGTTGACCTCTTGATTTGTAAATAATATCCACCAACTGTTTGCCAGCTGAGAATGTCTTCAGTCAGGGACAACCCTACTTAACTCCTGTGTAAACACCTTTCAGTGGCTCAGCTACCACCTGACATCTTTTGTGTCCGCACACACCTTCATTTCTGGCACGTAAAGAGAGAGAGGTATCTGAACTTGGGAAGGGTCCAGGTTTTCTCAGCTACACCTGGGGAGCGCTCCTGCCAGGATTCGGGATGAAGTCTATTCATTCCCAATCTCAAACAATATCCAGCCCGTTCACCGCAGATCACAAACAGCCACAGATGGTCCAAGTGGAACACGGAGCCAAGTTTCTACTTACTGTGTGTAAACAAAATAGCACCTCGAATTAGAGATTAAAGTGAGCAAGCTTGATAATTTATGGTTGCATGTTTCACATGATACTGGATCTATTATGATCACTCCCGTCAACAGATCACCAGTTATTCAGCTTTTTCATGGTGTGTTATCTGAGTATGAGTGAACATGACAGGTTGACTCGCTGCATTGTGGATGGTTATTTTAAAGCAAACATTTAGCGTATTCACTTTCAGGCCACAGTAAAATGAGAAGAATGATACCACTGTCATATTTGTCTGTTGAATAAAAGGCTGCAGCCAGTTAGCTCAGCTTAGCATAGAGACAAGTGGAAACAGCTAGCCTTGCTCCTTCCACCTACCAGCAGCTATAAAGCTCACTAATTAACAAACTGTATCTCATTTTTTTGATCTGATCAAAAACTTAAGTGTAAAACTTAAATTTGGGGGTTACACGTGGGACTATTTCTTGTCCAGGCACAGTGACTTCCTAAAGTTTTATTGTCCATGTAAGGTTTTGTTCCAGACATAAGAGTCGCGCGATCTTCTCATCTAATTCTCAGCGGGAAAGTGAATACGTGCATTTCCCGGAATTATGAACAAATCTATCATTTGTCAAAATATTATAGATGAAGAGGTCAGGACCAATGTGAATTCATAAAATACGTGATTAGACCACTGCCTCTGGTGGTGGCAACATGTTTGGGTTTAGGCACCAAAACTATTTTGTTACGTTTAGAAAAGATTGTGTTTCAGTTAAAATAATTACTCTTGTTATGTAAGTATATTGTGAAGTGACTTACATTACATAATACATAAAGGACATGAGTATGTTACATTAAAAGAAGTCAGTGTTGACTTCACATGGGACACAAACAGCAGCCCCCAGGTGAAAGTCCAGTGTTTGTTGACCCCTTCAAAAAACCCTGACTTCTTCCCTACATGGACTTGCTCTTTGTACTACCTATGTGGTCATAACATTAATCACCACACGTCTCATGATGTCATTGAACCAGGGAATTTGCGTGTCCACCACATCAGCCTAACTGACTTTCCATTGGCAGTGTTTGCGTGGAGCCGCCATGTAATTTCAACACAATGTACCACCACATACCGCAGTGTTCATGTATGTCTGTGAGACCCAGTAGGCCAGGGCCGATGTCTGAAGACTTCCGAGACATAAACATGTGCACTGGAGGGCCTGAAATCATTTTGTGCATCTGCACGTGTAGCCTTTAAAATAATGTTATTTGCTGGGCTGTTTCTTGACATCCAGAAGTCTCTACCAAGACATTCTCACTCCAACCTCATCACATATTGACATTTGGTCATGGACTTTCTACGTCGAGGTATGACGCACAAAGTACCTTGGATGCATTGGTTGTTGATGTTGTGGGATGCCGTGTCAACTTTTGTCTGTTACGTGCATTGTCTGTTTTCAAAATACACCTCTGTTTTCACAGGAAATGTACCATTTGCATACAGTCTCTTTCAAAATAAATGCACTATTTTGGTACAACACAATGAACTGATGTTTTTTTCTTTTAACAACAAACGCACATGGTTACATTTAGCCAACACATGCCCGTAGGCAACAAAAGCACATGGTTGGGTTTGAGAAAAAACAGGGTCAGGCTTTACACTCAAATGGGAAGCAAACACCGGTCTCCCAGGTAAAAGTCCCACCCAGCCAGCCACCCTGTCTACTGGGACTTCTGGTCCCCTTAATTTTCGTTGTTGTCCCATCGTATTAAACAATAACAGCAACCAGCCGTGGATCATGTCGACGTGAAACCAAAGTGAGACCAAATAGTCAGAGCTAAGAAATAGTCCTGCACATAACCCCCAGTAAATGGCGAATTTGCGTTCTTACGCTTTACACTTTTTGTTAAACATGACATCTTAAGCTTAAACATGGTATAGCTTTAGAGGTGTTGGTAGGCAGATTTTGTTTTGTTCAAACAGAGCCAAGCTAGCTGTTTCCCTGTTTCCATCTTTGTGCTAAGCTAAGCTAATTGACTCCTGGCTGTAGCTTCAAAGTGTACTTCCCAAAATGTCAAACTATTTCTCAAAAATCAAAATGAAATGCTGCTTAATTTTTTCACACAAGATGATAGGTGTGTACTTGTGTAACAGGATTAGTCGAGGCAATCACAGATAAGTTTTATGAATTTGCTGTTTGCATGATTTCACTTTCAGCTCATGCTCAATATCATTTGAACAATTCACACAGGTGAGCACATGAAAGCACAGGAATGCACTTTTTTTTAACATTAAAAGCTTGTCAGTCATTCCTAAAGGGCAGTTATTCAGAAGCCTACAGGCCCCCAGTGAGGGCCGTGCTTCTTAATAACACCTGGTTTTAAGGAGATCAGCGGGAGGGTTTGTCAGTACATGACAAGAATGGACACTAATCCCGAGCAATACCCACTGGTCCTGCATGTCTCTTGAGTGGGATAATTGATTCCCACACCCTTCTTAAAACACACTCGCCCCCTTTTCTCAGACCCGGCAACCAAGAAAACAGAGCTTGTTTCATTCTGGTGTCGAGGGAACACGGCCATGAGGACAAAAGCGTGTGGTTTTTAAACCAAGGCTCCTATGAGGGTTGAACTGAGGGCTGTCATAAGTGTTGTAGGTGGTAGCAGAAATTTGTTTGGTAATAGACACTAATCTCTTTAGGCTGTCAGGATATTTTTCCCTCCCTGCTGTTGTAGATACTACCTTCCCCTGCTACATGTCTCTCAGAAGCTAACATGCATATATAAATGACCAAAACACATATCATAGATCCTTTGAAACTATTGTATCAGATATCCATGAGAAAGTCACTCTTAAGTAACGGTGTAGAAGAAGTCAACTTTGTTTCAGCTCCAAGTGTGACCAGAATACTCAGTTCAGATTAGAGTGTTAGCCTGCAGTGTTACATTTCTTTTGCAATTACAATGAGGTTCCTCTGGGCATTGAGGTTAGTCTGTGCACCGGCTATTCAAATGAGATGGAATGTGCTATGGGACGTTGATGGAGTTTGAGGTATTTCCTTGAAAGGAACTCCTTAAAAAATCTCTTAAAATGCATTCAAAACATTTCAACGTACAGTTTATATGTCTGACAAACACTGCGTGCACGGCATCTGCTGCATGTCCGTATAAATTAGACAAATAAAGAGATCTAGACGTAGGTAATTAATATAATGCAAGACAGATTGTATCTTATAGAAAGTTATGCAACAGGCAGAGTTAACATAAAATATGGTATTGTATTCTGCATAAAAAAGTCATTTTGAGTAAAGAGCAAAGATTAGATTCCCCCTCCCTCTCCTCAGAGTCTTATGTATTAGCCTTGGTCTGACCTTGTCTTGATATCACATCCCTGGAGAGGAATGTAAATCGTATCCGTCCAATCCCAACCCAGTTACCACCAAACTCCTCGTTCTCACCATTCCTACTCCGCTGCAGGGCCACATGATCTTTTCCATGTACCAGACATAATTTGTGGCTTAGGTTTGGAGGCTGACGGTGCGTCTGCGCCACTCTGCTGTTTCAGGCGTCGGGTGCACCATGTGCAGCAGTTCTCAGGATTCAGGATTCAGGAAAAGTCCGTCCTCAGGGGCTGAAGGGGTAGCTGTTGTTTTTGAAACCTCAGTGAAAGCGCTGTCAACCTTCTGTGTTGGTTTGATTGCATCCCTGGGAGAAAATAAATCAAATATCGCTAATGGATTCATTTAAAAAGAGGTTAAAGGGGAGCAATGAGCAATGATTCCCAACAAAAAAGTAACTAAATTAAGAAAAGATACCACTAAAATGTGCCTTCGAAGCTTAGAATTACAGTTATTGCTTCTGGGATTTACCGTCTGTGCAGAAACCAGAACAGTAGCTGCAGTTTAAAGAAGGAGCACCTCGCTATCAAAAAACACCTTAGTGGAACCTAATCCTGGTTCTTCATTTGTGGCATGTAACCCATGGTCCATGCACATTTTCTAGTGAAGTGTTATGACACACTTGAGCCATATTGTATGTGAGCATGTGGCGGCTTGTCTGTTCTTGGAAGTTTTTAAGTAGTCACATCTAAGCTGTTGCTGCTGCTGCTGCTGCTGTGTAACTGTGGGAGGAAAAATGAAAAACCTATGCAAGGTGAAATTGTTGGTTGTAAACACGATCTTCCAAAAGTGATCATTTAACTTTAGCTTGGTGTGACATTAGAGAAATTATCTTTCCAGAGGCATCTTTTGGTTTATTTTATTAGCATTTTCATCCCGTTGGCGGCCAACAGCTTTGCTCATTCAAGCATCAGTTACATTTCCTGTCTGGCAAACAGTGACATTAATATCTCATCTTAATATCAAACCACAGTCTACTAGTTTTTTATTGCCAAAGCCACATGATACGATTCACTCTTTGGTCTCCCAGCAACCTGTGAAACACCCTGCTGGAATGATGTTTACAGAACCGCAATTTTACTATTTGCCCTTGAACAAACACGGCCATTCATCCAGGTTCACTTCGTCTCACTGGAGAAAGCATCTACAATGACACAACACAGTCTCAACAGTAAAAGTAGTGACATGTGGAGAGTCGGAGCCAGGAAAGTACAGGTTGCTGTACGAAGACAGACGATATGGTAGACGTATAGTGAATGGGTCGTGCTCTTGACCAGCAGGTGGTGTTGATGGAATGGTGTGATCTGCTTTACTTAGCGTTAATGAAACAAGACAGAGTCCAGCTGAGCAGCTGCAGTCGGCGCAGCCTCCCTCTCAGCTGATTGCGACCTCGGATGACCCTGAGAAAAAAAAAGAAGTGTCATTTCGTGCAAAAGACCAGAGAAGAAGAAGAGACGGAAAAGAAGGTGGAGATATGGAGCCTCGTGTTCTCTCTTTCTCAGCAGTTGATAAAAAACACTGCACCCTGATATGACACACAGGGCTGTTCCTGTAATTAAAGCTGCGTTGTCTCTTCTTGTTTTCTGGCCTCCGGAGTTTCATCCCGCTTGCTTAATGTGTGACCTCAGCGCTAACACAACTATCTGAGGCCCTCTGAGGAGAAACCTTATGACCAAAGGCTCCCAAAACAGTTTAAGACTTCAGTTATAGACTGAATGAGACTTAACAGACTACATATGCAGACAGAGAGAATGATTTTAGGCCTTCAGGCGTACCTTTTTGTTTCTCATGGCCTCAGATATTAGTTGTGACAACTTTAAATTAAAGGATTGAAACCAAACCAGACATCTGTTTTATTGCTTTTAGATCTTACTGCAGCTTTTGATTCAGTTGACCACTTGATTTTAACTGAAGGCCTGAAAGACTAGCTGGGCTTATGAGATACTATTTTAGATTTTTTCTTCTATCTCTTTGAGAGGACATTTGTGTCACTGCAGGGAACCTTAAATCCTCAATTACAGTGATGGAGTACCACAGGGATCAGTCCTCAGTCCTTTACTATTCTCTATCTCCATGCTATCTTTAGCTCACATATTTCAAAAGCATCAAATCTGTTTTCATGCAGATAATTCTCAATTCTACTTCTCTTTTGATTTGAATTATCTCATAACCTCTTTCATATAAACTCTGATAAATCAAGAGCTGCCGAAGTGAGAAGTCTGTTGTCTAATGTTTTCTCATTTTTTTCTTTATCTGCGAAGCGCTTTTTTACGTCACAATAACAAAGAGATGTGCTCTCTCTGCCTTAAGGCTTTCCATGTAAGCGCATGGAAGGGCAGAGAGGTGTAGGCTTTCCATATAGACACGTGGAAGAGGCTTTCTGCATAGGCCAGAGGAAAAGCAGAGGGGCCCCAGAACAGAGCCATACTGCCAAATATAATACTGCAGATGGAAATAAGGTTTTCTTTGACTAAAGTGCTCCTGACTGAACTGCATTTGGTATGTTTCTCCCACTATTTATTAGATTTAAAATTTCATTTGTTGCTCACTTTGCAGCAGAAGTGGTGTTCTGCTAACATACGGTACAAAAAAAATGACGTGTTTTCTTAGCTTAAAAGAATCTAATCTGACCTCAGCGACTACAAAGACCGTTTACATTAAGATTTGGAAGTCGTCTCCCAAGATTTCTCTTATCAGAAGCCTTTTTACACCCTGTATTACCAAGAGGCGAGAGGAGAGATAGGGACGTCAACGCCTGCGGTAATGCCCATCCTGAAGATAAAGTCAAAGCAGAGACAGACTCTTTTGCTTTGTTTCCCATGTCTGGAGACCAACAGAGAAGTACAAGGGAAAGTGATGAGTTGTTTCCAGGTGTGAGCTCGCGGGGTGTGTCCCAACACTCCTCCCTTTCCCTTGGAAGAGCTGTAACTAAAACAGAATCAAGAGTCGTTGTTTACAAGTGTTGGTCTGCTTTCAATCATCTTCTCTCTGTGTACTGAACATCTGAGTTTGCAATTGACGATCATCTACCAAAAATGAGCATTTAGCAGACACAGAGGATTAGACCGGATATTGAATTCTGAGAGATATCATCTTAGACTGTCACAGTATGTATTTCTTCTTGCATGTTTGCTTGAACAAAATAGCATCAAAAACCGACCAAACTTAAAATATTTATTCACCACATCCATTTCTAGATAACCAGCAATAGAGCTAGTTTGACTCAATATGAGACTAACTAAGCCTGCCGCTTAAAAAAAACTCCTATATATAAATATAGCTACACAATATTAATTTGTTGCATATGAATTGATATTGAACATAAACACATTTTCCTGGAGAATAAATTAAAAAATAAATGAAATTAGACTGTGGTGTGTGTATTTCTAGTCTATTACTTTTGGTATTTTTATTCTTTTTTACACATATATACATATATTTATTAACTGTGTTTGTTTTCTGTTTGATCCTATGAATATAATTTCATTTTATTTAGATAATTTTATTGTTTTTAAGAGTTGTTCTGGTGCATTTCTGTACTTTCTTAAACTTATTAAATTCCCACTCTGTTTGAAAGGAGCTATAAAAATAAAATTGTACAAAATATAGATTATATATGGACCAGATGTGCCTCCAAATGAGATTTTTCTCTGTTTTTAAGTTCAGCCGTGACAATAGATATTATAATTCCATTACAATGCTGACATCTAGTGGTGTCATCACATTTGTACACAACAGGAACATTAAATTGTTATGTGCAGAAGCTGCGGTTAAATGAAAATTTTCTTTGCATGTTGCATCTTATTAAGACACTTGAATGCACAAATGAGCGTTAACAGCTTCATGGCACATGAGGAAAATATTCATGGAAAAGTCAGTGAAGTCATGAAAATGTGATTAGTTCAATATTTTTGTTCTACATGATGTTAGTGTAGCTGTGTTCTGTCAGACAGAGGGAGTCTGACTGAGGCCTGTGATGCAGGGCAATGACAAGACTCACTTGTCGGACATGACTCGCTGCTAAGACACTTTGCTAAATGACATCATTGCAGTGAGGTCACCGTGGGCACGCGGAGGTGCCATGATGTCCTTCTGTTTGCTCGGGAGGGAAAGCCTGGATAGATGGACTGCAGGGACAGCACGGTGGGAAACATGTTGATGGAGATTAAAAAAAACATAGATAACTAGATTACTTAGGGAAAGTGCTTTCACTGTGTGACCACTTTATAAGAAATATAACTGGGCTGATTTTTATAGTAGGCAGAAGTTAAACAGGTTTTACGCACATTTTAGCACTTATTAAATCTCTTGTTGGACTTAATGATCTACAGTCAGTAGCCATAAGCTGAACAGGCATCACATTTTTCACATGCATTTAACACCCTGGCTGACTTGGCCTCTGTGCCAGTGCTGACAGCTACTGGGGAGAAAAAAAAGGCCCAGTTCATAGCTGCTCTATAACTTCCAGATTTCCCCCTCTGCAGCTGCCCAAACTCCTCTGTGCTGCTCTCACTTACTCTCTCTAGGTATGGAAGTTCAGTCTGAATTAGTCATTACAGAACAAATATTTCCTTGATGATGATGATGGTGAGTAGTAGAAGAAGTCATAATGAAATTATTAGTAGCCATTGATGCAGTAGTATGATCACAAGTCTTCCTATCACTACTGCTATAACTGTTCCTTCACTGATAATCAGTTTCATTACTGGACTGCTGACTCTAATTTTGTTGGAACAGGCATTAATGACGACATCCTTGTGGATGAGGATGATGAGCAGTGGTGAAAGACGTGTTCAGGCCTTATGCTTGAGTAAAAGTAGCAACACTACAGTATAAAAAATAGTGCATTAAAAGTAAGTCTTGGATTCAGAATCTAATCTAAGTAGAAGTAAAAAGTGTTATCACTGTAATGTTCTTAAAGGTCCCATATTATGCTCATTTTCAGGTTCATGCTTGTTCATTGTGTTTCTGCTAGAAAATGTTTATTGGCTTGAAAGTTCAAAAACAATTTATTTTTCTCATACTGTCTGCCCGAATACACCTGTATTTATCCTGCTGAAATATATGTTGAAATACCTGTGTCTTTAAGCCCCCCTCACAAAAAGCCCAGTCTGCCCTGATTGGTCAGTGTTTCTGGGCAACCTGGTCTCACTCTTTCACATCAGCATGATACACAGCAAATAGCACCCCGAAGTGTCAGGGGGAAACACGGCGGGACAACAATGTAAGTAAAGGAGGCGAAGTCCAAGTCAGGTGGGTGGGAGCGGAAGTGGATGGGTCCAACAACCACCAGCTTTCACCCAGGAAGACAATTTTATAAACCCAACCATGTGCTTTTGGTGTTGAAGGAAAAAAACATCAATTTGCAGTGTTGTACAGACAGTGCATTTATTTTGAAAGAGACTGTATGCAAACTATACTAACTAATGGAAGTGTATTTTGAAAGAAGACAATGCATGTAACAGGCAGAACTTGACACGGCGTCCCAGAACGTCAACAACCAACACACCCAGGGTACCTTGCACGTCGTATGTTGATGTGGAAAGTCCATGACCAAATGACAATATGTGACGAGGTCAGAGTGAGAATGTGTTGTTCTGGGTCTTCCACATCTGTGCTCAGCTTCTCTGCGCTGTCGTTGCAACATGGGGAATGACTGCAGCAGCACTGTAGTGGCACGTTCTACCTTTTTAGACTGTTTCGCTTAAGTTGCTTGGGTCCATGTTTACTTCCTGTCAGCCTGTGTCCCTCACATACACTGCAAAACATTCCAACAGGAAATACAAAGGGACCCATTAAGAATGTAACTGTGGTAAGTTTGAAACAGTCTATAGAGTATAGTTGTGACATCACAACTTTACAGAGGTCCTGACAGCTCATTTGGAGCCACAGTTTGTGAATAAGCACTGTGTACAGATCTCTGTGTATTAAGCATTTCGATACTTTCACAGTTTTTATGTAGCAGCTATATCTGCTTTATATTAAAACGGCAAGGAAATATGTTTGATTTTTTTCACTATATGGGGCCTTTAAGGTTTTTTTTTTTAAATACTCATTATGCACACACCCTGTCATTCTTATATTACTATATACTGCACATAGGACTATTATTATTGATGCATAAACCTGTAAACAGCTTTTTTTAAAAATTGTAGCTGATCTGGGAGGCCTAATTTTAACTATTTTTTTAAGTAATCATGTAAAATCTGCAGAGCAACTAGTAACTATAGCTGTCAAATAAATGTAGACAAGCTAAAAATGAAATATTTCCCTGTGTCATATTTACATACAGTAAATTTGAAGTATAAAGAAGCATAAAATGGAAATACCTTAAGGAAAGTAGTGAGTAAATATGCTTTATTTCCACCACTGGGTGTGAAAAGCAGACATGTAGGTGGCGTGCCACAGTCTCATTTCTGACTGTAATGTGAAGGTTTAATTGGCAGTGTTACTCCAATCTCTGCCAGGGTCGCAGTGCACAATAATATCCACTAGATGGCGCCAAAATCTTTAGGCTTTGGGGCATGTGCACCATGTTTTGCTTCACATAGGCGAGTCATTAAAGCTGAGCATGTGAGGGCTTTTTGGAGATTAGACAATAAAGATAAATTTGACAGAATAAATGATGTAGCCCAAACACATCTAGATGAAGATGTCCAAATTAGCTCGGAGAAGTCAACTTAGACTCAAAAACTCACAGAAAAAAGTTGAATCCGAGCAAATAAAACTTAATATTTATTTAGATAAAAAAAATTGTATCAAATTCATTTCTGTTTTTTTTTTAATTAGCTAAAGGAAAATTATTTGCCAAAAAAATACACAGCCCTATTTGGCTGGATGAGAGAGCTGTATGTCATTTACCGTCAATGTCTGGCTACTAAATGCTTCTTAAACAGCAATATAAAAAAGGAAACAAAGCACAACAGCTTCAAAAACATGCACATTTATTTCCGATTATTTTTGCTTAAATGTCCCCATCCCCCTCTGGGTAACATATTTTATTTTTCAGTCCCTTAAAGCCACAAATCTGCACCAAAATCCCACTGAAACACTGATTTGATATTATTTCGTGTAATTAAATAACCACCATTATTATATTTAAACTATAGCTCTCTAAACAGCAACATGTAATGACTTAAAATGAGTGAAAATAACTGTAAAAATATTTAGTTATCAAGAGAGGGCGACAACTGATTTAATTTCTTGCTGTAAATTTAGAAACTGTCTCATTGTTCCCTCCATAACAGCACATTAGTCACTGATGTTGCACAACTAGGACGGTTTCTTTTCTCATCTCCAGGTAGGCACCAGAGCCTGTAAATGCAGACACCTCCTGTTAGACCTGCTATCAACAGCCACTTGACATTGAGAAAGGGAAACAGACAGTCTGCCATTTAAACTCAGCGCTGCGGCCAATTTTATCGACTATTTTCGTTGGGATAAACAGTCTGACAGCTCATCATGAAGGCAGCTTCAAAGCTGGGCTCTTCAATGTGTGGACACGGGACAGTTAGAGCAGGAAGTAACATCACCACACCTTGATATATACTGAAAATATGCAGCTCGGGATGAGTTATGATTGCAGGAACATTACTGTTTGTGCCATTTTTGTGTGATTTAAGAAAACATCAAATGTAGAAAGAAAGATTTTCGTTTTTATTTAACATATTAATGAGTAAATAAACCTAATAAATGGTCAAATCATGAAGGATTTCTTTGGAAAAATCGAAAAGCAATTTATCAGTTAAGTCTATTCAGCTCACTGTAGGAAAACTTCTCAGCATCTAATTTTACATTCATGGCAAACAGGCACAAATAAAGGACTGCAGACCTTAATAATGGTCTCAAGCAATTCACACATATTTATTTCTGCATTTTAGAAGCTTCAAGCCAGGGAGTGAAATCCGGACAGGTTGTTATAGCTACGCAATCCACAGGGGTTCCGATGTCTATTTAAAACCCCTCAGACCCTCCCTCTCTCCTTTAAACAACATTATATATCACACACACTGCATGCTAATGCGACCAATTCTCAATGAGCACTAAAACACATCTTAAAATTAGCTCATTCTGTTGTCTGAGTTCAAACTGCCTGACTCGGCAACAGAGGGAACATATCATCAGAATTCCCCCTTTGGCAATACCTGCTGATTGGGTCCTAAAAAAAGCAAGCAGCTTTTAACTTTTAATATTTGGCTCCCGAGTTCTGCCACGAGTAGTCGCGAAAGATAGATTCTCCCTCTGAAGATTTCCCCCCTTTTCTGGGAGGATAGAAATTAAAAAAATCCATCAGTGCAGTTTTTTAAAATCTTCAGTTAAAATCTCAGTGCGCGTGTGAGCGCGCATGTAGGCTTTCTGCTGGAGAAGTTTTAGCGAAACTTTAAGGATGATATACCTTGGATGTTTCCTGTTGCTCTGTGGGCTTACGCATGTCATGGCAAGTTATCCCATCTGGTGGTAAGTTTTATTTTCATTATATTTCCCCGAACAAATGGAGACATATTTTTGGGAACATATTAGATGATGCGTTTGTGCCAGTTTGAGTTTCTGACAGCAGCGGAACATTTAGGTGCACTGATAAGACATGAGTGTGAACTATCAGAGGTGCAAAGCATGGCTTGATACCCAGAATAGAGTATTCATGTCATTAAAAGACACGCTTTTAATTTAAATTCTGGAGCAGGGGACAAATATTTAGCAACGAAAAAACACATTTCTATCTACATGTTTCTTTTTATTACAATGGATCCGACATTTGCAGCATTTTGAGTGAGGGCAATTTTCATATTCAGAGTGCAGCAGGTGCAAAGTTTGTGTGCTTGCGATTGTGTGTGTGTTTTGGTGCATGTTTGTGCGCGCGCGCGTCCACTCGTTTTGTGTATTTGGGGGTCAAAGTGGCAGAGAACAAGTATGAAATCCTGTTCAGGGTTTAACCTTAATGTCTGGGACAAACTGATGATATAAAACATACTGTATAGTCTGTGTAATTTGTATTATTATGGT